>JAINUG010000015.1:1583714-2319246 GCA_029706075.1 Aldrovandia affinis
CAGTCCAAGCTTTTTTTAAATCATATCTGTTAATAGAATACTAGTCTGAAAAATACCAATTTGAAGACTTAAATTCAATCAATTTTGAAACAACACGGCAGCATTTCAATTCAACAAGGATGCTCTTTGCTAGATTTACTTGCACATAATTGGGAAATAGGAACCATATTTGCTAATAATAGCTATCTTTCCATTAGCTTGTATTTGTGCAACTTTAGAATATTGATTCCCAATTATGTGTAACTTGCCTAATGGAAACAAATATTGTGCGCATAAAAATGAAATTTACTTGATAAAATAAATGAAAGTGACTTTATAAAAATGCTGCACCTTTACAATTCACAGAAAATCCTAAGTACCATTAATACAAATGGAAACTGTTGAAATTTGCACAAAACATATCCTGCACGTCAGCTTCATTGAAAAAAAATCTACTATTTTCATATGCAAATGATAAATTACATTTGTCACTGATGCAAATTCTGGGGCCTAGTCTAATCAGCTGATACCACTTTTCCAGGCAACAAGCAAGCTGGCCCACATGAATTTGTAATATTAACCTTCTAAATAATTGTTTGTATTCTGAAACAATTTAGTTTCCATGTTTTGAACTCAATCGACAATAAACATGCAAACATGCAACTTGTTTTCTTATGGCAGTCCATTGTTGACAATGATGACATATGCTAACATACCAGATTCAGAAAAGACAGACTCTATTGTTAGCTACCTAGCCACATGTTAGCTCTTTAAAATTATTAGTTTGACATAGACTGTTGAAATAGTACACTAGATAGTAACTGACAAGGACAGAAATGGAAGCATATGCTAAGTAGGAATGCATAAATATAAGGTTTATGCACAAACCCATACTCCACTGTTAAAACATTTTGAAACCGTTAAATTGGTGTCATTTAAATCCTCTAAAGTTGCCACCAGTTTAGAGGATTTGAAAGTAACAAGTTAAAAATGGTTTTCAAACACTGTTCCCAGAGTGTTAAAAATATCACTGAGAGTTTTGAAAAGCCAATGAAATTGACCTATAAGAAGAGGATATAAAATAAAACATCATAATCAACATATTCATAGCCATATTCATAGCCAAGCCAAGTGCTTTTCAAGACACTTTGAGATGAGCATATTGCCCAGCATGAATTTTGCAATAAAAAACAAAAACACTGATATTTTTTCTCTGGCTGGTGCCGTTTTTGGTGAGTAAGGCCACAGTTATTTGATTGGGGTAGGGAGAATGTCATAGATTTGGATCTCTGTATCTACCTCTTGTTAGGCTTACTGACTCCTGCCCTTACCTCTACTCACCACACTGACCCCTGCCCTCACCCCCACTTACCACACCAACCCCTGCCCTTACCTACTCACCACACTGACTCCTGCCCTTACCCACTCACCACACTGACCCCTGCCATCACCCTCACTCACCACAGTGACCCCTGTGATCACCCTCACTCACCACTCTGAACCCCATTCACTACCACTGAGCACATTCTGAGTCCTGCCTCAACACACCCACCACACACTCACCGTGTTTGCCTCACTCACACCCCTATCCTCACCCAAAGGGAAAATACAAATCTGTCACTTTTAACAGCAAAACATTATTCCCTATTGTAAATTAAGCAACTTTCATCTTTAACATTTTTATTTTTTATTATTTTGTAATTAGTAGCCAATTATACCCTCTATTTATTTAGATTTTTCCTCCCGACACAAGTTCGCCACTCGTCTCTACAAGGCAAGCTAATTGTCAGAGGGCAGCGAACTCCGCTTCCTTCGAGATGGAATTCACCCACCCACGTTCTGGAGACACCATATTGATCGGGGCAGAGGCGGGTTTCCAACCGCTTCCCTGATAGGCAGCGCACACCCATATCGGACCAGCCAAGATACGGGTGCGTTAGACCGCTACGCTATCCTCTGCCCCAGGAACTTTCATCTTAATGTAGAAAATAATTTAAATGAAAACTGGTGACATCTTGGATTCCTGATTATTTACTTAGATTTGGAAGTGTTTAGTAATCAGTGCTGTACTAACCATAATTTCTACAGCCAATCATTATTCATAAAAAGATTAAATGTATTTTCTATAGTATATAATTGGTTTAGTTCTGCATTGGCCTATTGACCCAGGGGGACATTAATATTTGAAGCTTGGTGTCCTTTGTCCTTTTGGTCCATCAAAGCCTATTTATTCCAACGTGTTTAATGGTGGGGGCACTCAACCGTTCCCCTTCCCTGTTTGCAGCCAAGCAGCACAAAAGTGTCGTTCCGCTGATGCCAGGGCTCTTAATTACTCTTTAGATACTTTTCAGCTTGCAAACAAAAATGTGAGAAAAAACATGGCTTCAACAACACGAGGCTCACATCACCTGAGGCTCCCATTATTGGGAGGAGGGGTGATTAAAAGTGGTTAAAATTAGCACAGCATCCTGTCCCTGAAAGTCAAAATGCAAGAAAAGGAAAACTGGTAAACATACACCATTGCCAAGGGGTTTATTCTTAATGAAAAGAAACATTTATGTTTACAATTGTAAATGTATTCGAACTGTGATAAAGGCCAGCATTATCTGGGTATAGAGTGAATTTCAGAGAGGTTTCAGCGAGGAACGTCAAAAAAGTATGCTTTTCCCACTGTGTGAGCCGCAGGAAGCTCACGGGTCTTTAATATCACACGTACACTCTCAGTAAAACGGTGAGAAAATACACCCGGTGCGCATCTGTGCTGCAGAGGTTTCGACGATGCATGGTCCTCTTGGGAGGCCGATGTTTTGCGCAGGCCGCTGTTTGTAGTGCCTGTACTGCCGATTAGGCAGGTAAGGTAGGGGAAAAGGCACTGGATCGCAGCAAAGGCCTTCTAGCCAAGCCAGGGCTGGTGGTTGCCTAGGAGCAGGTTGATGAGAGTACATGAGACAGGTTCTACTTGAGTGCACACAGAGGGAAGAGTTGTGCTATCCTTCATCCCCCCCCCACCCCTCCACTTGGCTTTTCTCATCCTTTATCATTGCGAGTCTGGTCCATCATTTATCCTGCACTCAGCCAATCCCTCACCTGAAACACACTTGCACCTGTAGACGCACATCATCAATTTCACGCCTGGCCATACCTGTAGCACCCAATACAAATGCCATTAAGGCACAATGTATCCTGTACATAGCCCCTCATGATGTCGCTGTCCGTGATCAATGGTGGCTTCTGAAGATCAATTTTTGCCACATTTTCAAAGTGCGAACGCGTACCGTTGTTACATTTGGTAATATGAGGGGGAAAAAAACTATTTTCGTCAGAAGGAAATAGGCAAGAACATTTCACGTCCCAAAGGATGGGCTCTGTCATCTAATTACTATTTTTGGACTACCTAAGATGAAAGATAATTAAGGCTAACCTAATCGACTAATAAAATATCAACCCTGACTTAGAAGAATGAATCATAAAATACAATTCGCCCACAAGATCCTTTTGTATTAATTTGTTCAGTGGGGGCAAGCTACAGTTTAGATATTTGGTATTTAAATGGGTGGTTTTTGGTATTTGATCAGTCTCACTTAGTGCATTAATACTGAATCTGGAAAACACAACAGGGTTCAGGAATCACAGAGCAATGAGACTATCCTCTATACATTTGTTTCAATCACATTAACACAGAATTCGCAGATAAAATATGCATACAATTTTCTTTTGCTGAATGCAATGCATAATACACTGTCCTACCAAATTATGTGACAACGAATTATGCAGTCATTGCCTTTTGATAATCTTATGGGAAACAACCCTTCCTTCGAGCATGCACTGTGAGATCATTTGTTACAAGCACAAAATATTGGTGGAATGATTAATTTGTTAATATTTTCGAGAAGTGAAATCCACTACTACACTAGGTGTCTTTGGTGCGCATAATTTGTCACAATTTCTTGTTGCTAAACAACTATTGGCAGTGTTGGGCATTTGTGATGCCAGGTTTAATGGAATATGCATGCATGGATTAGCCATCCCACAGACTGGTGCGCGTGTGTGCATATGTTTGTGTGTGTGTGCGCATGTGGGTGTTTTTTTCTGTGTGTGTGTATTTGTGTAACTCAAAACATACAATTTGAACGCACACCGTGTATGAAGCAGGCACACGCATCTTCAGGTCGAGCCATTTTGAATATATAGCCAGGTGCATTTGTACCAAGTGCTGTGCCTTGTTTTAAATTAAAATGTTAATTAAAAAAATATACGCATGACTATGACGGATGATATCCTGTGGGTCTTGCTAATCAAATGTAACATATTAAGTCAGATTTCCTTTCTTTTCAGGTGCAGAATGTAAAGGCACAGCTGATGATCAAAGCCACAGAACACATCCTTTCGCAGAAATAGAACTGCTGTGTTTAAAAAGCCATATTTAATCTGGGCCAGCTCTTTATACCTCGTCAATCCATTTATAAAACAAATGTCTTAAGTGTGTTTGCTGGTCAGTTGGACTACTGTATTGCTTTAGCAGTATCTCATGTATATACAGAACGTATACTTTCATGAACACCTTTATGCATTTATGAAATACAAACGGCTAATGCACAAGACACTTCAGATGATTTCTCACGTTAGCTCATGCTCAGCAGCGCCCAGTTGACATTTCTTTTTAACACATTGTGATCTTGCCTTGGCTTGCGACAAAAATAAACAAGACCTGGAAAAGAAATCACATCAAGCTGTAGAATCGCAATGCAGACTCTGGCACTTCTTCCTCTATTTTGATCTTTTATTATTTGGCTCCATTTATTTATAGAACTACTAATACAAAGTCACTGGAGGACCGCGATCCGTACGTTATCAAATGACTGGGCAGATATCCCCTACTGCATCTCTCCAGGATACACAGTGAACTCGCATTGGGCTCTGTCATGGCCAGTCAGTGCAGCGGTAGTAATCCTAGTAATCACAGAGACACTGTCACCACTGGGAGCTACAGGGGGATTTTTTAATCAAAGGGAACATTGCTCGATGACTGCTAGAGTTTTGCTTTTGCACCATCGTATAGTGCAGGATAGTAAGCAATGACATGTCAAAACAATGACAGCGGGGTAAAGCCAAGCTGACACTGTATTTTAGCAAATTTATTTCACATTAGGTAAAGGAGTAAGTGGACCAAGGACTGTGAGTGAGAAACTAAGGGGAAAGGATATCAAATGCATAATTTAGAACTGGTGTGGGGGAAATTGTTTCTGTTGTAGGAACTGAGAGACTCATTCCAATATAAGCGTTTGCTACAGCATGGTGCTTGTCTAGCAATTTGTGTTGTGTGGCTGTTTGTTCTAAATAAATGTACACTTCACTGAATGATGTGTGGTGTTTTAATCTCAAATCAAATGACCATTAACCATTAATGACCATTAAAAATGCATATGTGTCCTTGTAATTGTTTTATGATCGAACATATGGAAGAACAGAACTGAAAACCCTAAATAAAATGCTGAACCATGTCTTAGTCCTAGGGAATACATGCATTAGCATATCCTTTTTAGAAGGGCAAGCTCCACCAAAATGGAAGACCTGAAAGGATCAAGTTGAAAGTCACCCATCAAGGTTTAAGAAGGTATTTTGCTTAACTTAACGTGTAAATTTTACAGTTTAAGGCATTGCATGTGGAAGGACTCGAATATATATAACTCATAGAATATAACTCCTGATTGCTAACCTGCCCCACCAAATGTGGTTGATACCATTAAAATATTTGGGGATGTCTGTGGTTTGAAGATGTCAAAGCATGAAGAAAATAATCTCCTCAGTCATTAAACGTATCATGGTTTTGGTAAGATTTCCATATTTCCATTAGATGCTCTGAATATTAAGAACCTCTCATGCAGTAACTACGCTTGACATAGTATGTTCATCACTGCAACGAATGAATACCTTCAAGCATATCTTTAGCACAGCACATCAATGAGCAAATTCTCAAACAATATTCTAATTCTAATATATCTATTAACATACCACACACACATATATATAATTCAATGCACAGATTTGCTGCAATTATACTAATGTAGAAGATTCAACATACAAATTAAAATGAAAGCTGGTCTACATTTTCCCAGCAGCAGGACAAAAGGTTTTTTCACTCGCAATGAATCAAGTTTCAATCACATCTGTAACATCTGTCAAGGTGGAATTTGTACGTAACGTCTTGCATTGTCTGCTGGAATAGATTAAAGTCGCCCCAAGAAATAACCGTTTCTTGGAAAGACACGGTTGTATGTAACGTCTGTAATGACAAGCATGAAATGTCTTGAGCCATAATGATTTCAGCTACACTACTAGCCTACTCTATACGATCTCTATTTTTTTAACCTGTTCCTAAACTTTAGTGGTTATTATCTTGTCGCGCGTATAGCGATTGTCAGCGACAAACTTACACAGAACAGAAATCCACAGGTTATCAAACAGATCAAGAACAATCCTGTCAACAATACTAGCCGACTTTTAAAAAACAAGTTAGTGTTTGGCTAACAGTTGGGCGAGATACCATATAAAAGCTATCGAGTAAAAGAACGAAATAAAGGAAAGGAAAACCTTTGCAAGCCCAAATAAAATATTATCTACTGAAGAGAACTAATGTGCCAATGAATGAACTAATACACATAGGAAGAAAATGTCAAAATGGCCAAACAAATGGAAAGTGAAAGATTTATTTGGACTATCTTCAAGAAATTGATCAGTAAGCAAACCCAGTACCTTCCAGACAGCAGGTCCTCCACAGTCCCGAATGGGTCATCACTTCTTCGTTCTTCCTACTGGTATCGTTATCGTTTGAAGTCTTAGTCCTGCACACGCCTCTGGAATACAACCAGTAGTCAGTTCCCACCGCGATTGTCATCAAACTGAACGCGGCGAAAGCCCCCACTGTAGTAATTAACATCTGGACTCCTCTATCACACATCCTCATTATGCTTTATTCCAGGGTGAAAACATGCAGCAAGGGGCGATTCACAGATCTCCTGGCCTGCGTGGTGTGCCGGCTCCCGTCTGAACACTCCGGTCGACTTCAGTAGAAAATACCATTATCGTCAACTTTTCACAGGTGTTAGTATAATTGCGGTTGCGGTCGGTGTTGCTGTTGATGAACTTCCCCAGCCTGCAGACACTTTAATGTCCGCGTGTTACACATAAGCGGGAACACGGTGTCCAGCCCCTGGAAAAGTCTCCATTCCCGAAGCCGGAGCAGCAAGCGTCAAGTAAAGAAATCAAATTAGATGCGTGTTTCTTATAGAGTAGAGAGAGCGACGAAATGGTAGTGCTTAGAACACCGGTAAGAGTACCTACCATTAACATCATAAGTGTAATGACTTAAGGAAAATAAATACACTGTTACATTTTATAATTTAAAAAAATCAGGTGCATCTCTATTTTGTAAATCGTTATTCCCCCTCAAAATAATACATATATTTGAAATAAAAGAATACAGTTGCTACTTACGTATGTAATTCCTTGTGTACTCAAAATCTACTGAATAGAGATCGCACACAGGGTAACAGGTTCAGTTTTTAACATGGCTAATTAAAACAGCCAGTAAAATGTTCTTGCTGTTAATCCAAGAGCGTTTTCCCTCTTCCATCGCAAAAGCGTCAATTTATCTTCTATTAAACAGCGACGAAAATCCGACTTGGTGAGGGAGTTGCGTTCTGTCGTTGCTCTTGAAATACTTCAAAATATAATCTTCTCTGGGAAAACAAGTGACATACACTCGTATATGTATCTTAAAATGTAGCTGGAATACAATCAGCTACTTAAAAGGCACCTGTCCGAAAACAAATCTAATAAATCGGATTCATATCATCAACGTTGCTATACTTGCGGTAGTTGTAGTATTGATGCTGGCTCTTGCAGTTGTGGTTATGAAATGACAGCTCCCACGGTCTCTCAGAATCTGCTCAGCTGAAACAACGCCCACAGTGGAACCGGGGGGAGAGTTGAGTCTTGCAAATGTAGCGCGCTGGCTGCTGTCCGTGGTTCTGAATGGACGAGTCAGTTCATAATCTCCGGATTTTCCCCCGCCGCCTGCACAGCGCCCCTGGCCCCTCCAATGTGCTACTTAGGCCTTCATATGCAAAAATATTGACAAGTGATGCATAAAGAATTGGACCCCGGAGAACAGAAGCACAATTAAAGAGCCACTAACATCTTTCAAGATTTATTTTAGGGGAACCACTGCACATGCCGTCGTATAGAGTTTAGTAGTCGATGTATACGGAAAAACGCCGATCGCTGGATAAAGCAGCAACATGTATGATGCATATGGTGATGAATTAGAATACACGTGCTGTGTCTCTGGTGAAAATCGAGTTTTTATTTCTCTCCAATGTCTCTCTGAGAGACATCATATCAGCCCTATAATATAACATAAAACATGAAAGATACCTTTTATTGCAGTGGCAGATACACACACTTACACACATACAAGGTTTCTATTCTGGTTGTTTACATATAGATTTCTTATATGTCAACAAACTGCACTCACATGTATTATGTATATATGTAGCTGTTGTCCCACCAGTCCCATGTAGATCTTGTTAAAATGAATATAGAATTAAAATCCTTGGAGACCACCTAATACACAGTATTCCTATCACAATGCTCTTTTATGACCATCATCTCTACTCTGGGTTAATGTGTAAGTCCCACTCTGAACATTCAAAGCCCATTAAAAGCATACATTTCATTGAAGAGTGTTGTTCAAATCAAGGATGTCACCACATATTAAATATTAGGGGGACTTAATGAAAGGGAATGTTTTATATCCATAATCACTGGAGAAATACCAGATGACTGGAAGCAGGGTAGTATAATTCCAATATATAAGAATGGGGACCATACTGACCCAGGGAACTATAGGCCTGTCAGTTTAACTTGCATCGCATGTAAAATGCTGGAATGTATTATTAGGGATAAATTGGAATCATTCTTGAAAAATAATAGTATTTTAAGGGAGAGCCAACATGGATTTCTCAAAGGGAGGTCATGCCTAACAAACCTCCTGGACTTTTTCGAAGAGGCTACAAAGTGTGTTGACCTGAACCAGGCTTATGATATTATATATTTGGACTTTCAGAAAGCATTTGACAAGGTACCACATGAGAGGCTCATTGCTCAAATGAATTCAGTAGGAATTGCAGGAGTAGTTTCAGAGTGGGTTCATAATTGGCTGCAAGGGTGAATACAAAGAGTAACAGTGGGGCCATATCTGACCTCGGTGCTGTGGGCAGTGGTGTCCCGCAGGGATCGGTGCTGGGACTTCTGCTCTTCCTTATTTACATAAATGATCTTGATATGGACATTAGTAGCAAAATAGTTAAATTTGCAGATGATACTAAACTTGGGGGTTTGGCAAACAGTTTGGAATCGACTAAAGTAATCCAAGATGACTTAAACAAAATCCAGAAATGGGCAGATACATGGCAGATGACATTCAATATTGCTAAAGGTAAAGTTATGCATGTGGGAAATAAAAACATTAGACAGGAGTATTTTATGGGTATAATAACTAAAAGTTAGTAGGTGTTCAATTTGAAAAGGACTTAGGAATTGTAGTTGATCAAAGCCTATCTGCATCAAAGCAGTGCGCTACAGCAGTGAAAAAAGCCAACAGGATGCTGGGATACATAGCATCATTATGTATTCTTATGTTCTTATTCTTATATCTACAAATTATTGGGAGGGGAGGGGGGGCAGCTTTCATACTCCGCACTCGTTAACACCTATGGTTCAAATAGAGTTGGAAAAAATATTGTATCTTTGCCGGATGCCGGATGCCGCTGGCCCAGACCCTAGCTGCTGGTTCCATCCCCAGCCATGCCCTGGTATGTTGAGGGATGAGGTCCACCCCACCACTACACTTAGAATGCCCTTCCGGTGGTCTGTTAAGCCTCATGAGCCTCAAGGACAATTTGTTTTGTTTTTCTCTGTATCCCACCATTTTCCAGGAGTTCATCTCGACTGCTTTTTAAGGGGTCAGGGAATAATTTTCCAGTCTCCCACATTGGCTCCGATGGTTTTCTATACAAAAATAAAGATTGATTGATTGATTGATCTTTGACCATAAATAAAATGCTATCCTTGGTAACATTATATGATTTATATAAAAAGCTATTTAGAGTCCTGACAAAGTTGAAAGGTACAAGTCCACTGCCATACTAATCTCTCGTGGACAAGGTTGACCCCATACCTCCTCTAAATTCAAATCATATATTTGAATGGCAATAGGAATAAGGAGATGCATAATTTATGTGTGAGAAGTCACATCGGCCTCAACCATTTTCAGGGTGCAGAATAGACGCTCTTACAAAAATTGACACCAAGTGAAGGGACAAGTGGCAGGCTTCCAAAGCCATATTCCCAACTAACAGGTACGCTCTTTCTCCTCCACCTGTAATATTCACTAAATGTCTGTTCGGCCATTTCATCCTTGGGACAGCTCTTGAACGGAGAGCGCAAGACTGGAAATGTCATTCTGTGGTCCTTGTCAGATTGCATGTTCCATTCTCTGAAGACGGATGGATTATTCTTGTCCACTGTCAGAAAATGAAACCCCCCTCATATTTCAAGCATTGGAGAAACTCCCGTTGCATCCAGATTAGTCATAAATAAAGACATTCTGCATACATCACCCTTTTCTTATTTCCTTTGAACTGGACTCTGGCGGCCGCTTTGAAGAGGACGTCTTGCCCCCCGTGAAGACTGCCTTGCTATTCAGTCACTCAGTTGAGAATGGGCAGGACGACACAAAGACGTTCATTTCATCTCGTTGCAGGAGAATAAGAGGATCAGGAGCTGTGTGAATGTGTGAGTTTAAGCAGCAGCTGGTGAACTAGGAAACATGTTTGAAACCCTGCTGGAGAACTGCACATGATCAAGAAAATATTGTTCAATTCATCAATTGTAAGGTGATTAGGGAGCTGCCTATATAAGCAAGCAAGCGACTTGTTTTTCAGACAAATGCTGCATCACAGAAAAGCTTAAACCAGGTTAAGTTCAGATAGAATTCACAAGAGGCACCAGAAGCCAACAATTTGTTTGTTGATTGATTTCAGTTGAAAGAAATTACAGGTTCCATCCCTCAAGTTGCCAAATGCAGAATGCAACTGTTACATTAACCTCATGGTATCAGTGGAGATGAGAGAAAATGGAAATATGCAGAGATATGATTCTATTTTGTGGATGGTTTACAATATTAATCAAGGGTTTGCTACCAGGGTTAGGGTATATATATATACACACATCACACCCATATGTGCTCATCGAACATTTCAAAATCATGGACATCAATATGGGGTTTGTCCCCCCTTTGCTGCTATAACAGCCTCCACTCTTCTGGGAAGGCTTTCCACTAGATGTTGGAACATTTCTGCAACGATTTGCTTCCATTTGGCCACAAGAGCGTTAGTGAGTTTGAGCACTGATGTTGGGCGATTAGGCCTGGCTCGCAGTCGGCGTTCCAATTAATCCCGAAGGTGTTCAATGGGGTTGAGGTCAGGGCTCTGTGCAGGCCAGTCAAGTTCTTTCACATTGATCTCCACAAACCATTTCTGTATGGACCTCGCTTTTTGCACAGGGCCATTGTCATGCTGAAACAGGAAAGGGCTTTCCCCAAACTGTTGCCACAAAGTTGGAAGCACACAATCGTCTAGAATGTAATTGTATGCTGTAGTGTTAAGATTTCCCTTCACTGGAACTACGGGGCCTAGCCCGAACCATGAAAAACAACCTCAGACCATTATTCCTCCTCCACCAAACTTTACAGTTGGCATTATGCATTCAGGCAGGTAGTGTTCTCCTGGCTTCTGCCAAACCCAGATTCGTCCGTCGGACTGCCAGATGGTGAAGCGTGATTCATCACTCCAGAGAGTGCGTTCTGTGAGCTTGTGGCCTCTGTAGGCCACACACACAGGCTTGTGTGGCTGAGCTGTTGTTGCTCCTAGACATTTCCACTTCACAATAACAGCACTTACAGTTGACCGGGGCAGCTCTAGCAGGGCAGAAATTTGACAAACTGACTTGTTGGAAAGGTGGAATCCTATGATGGTGCCACGTTGAAAGTCACTGAGCTCTTCAGTATGGCCCATTCTACTGCCAATGTTTGTCTATGGAGATTGCATGGCTGTGTGCTTGATTTTATATGCCTGTCAGCAATGGGTGTGGCTGAAATAGCTGAATCCACTCATTAGAAGGCATGCCTGCCATGTAATACATATATATATATATATACTGTATATATATATATATATAAGACAAAACAACACTCAGAATTGTACTGGTCTGTAGCTCCTTGGTAAACCATACGTACTTCCTTATATAATGGTACCCGTATATATATATAAAGAGTACAGAATTAGCAGTTTTCAACTTGCATTGATGTACTTGAAAAAGTACATAATATTTGATATTATTTTCGGACAGGATTTAGACAATCATACTCAACTGACACCTGTTTGCTGTATTTGACGTATTTCATCAAACAAGAAATGTACAAAAGCAATCACTGTAGTATGGTCAAGAATGGCTTACAAAACACCTTTGACTCAGCGGACAATCACATTTTGTTAAGCAAATTGAAAGCTATGAGTTTTATCAGAAATTATTTGCAGTGGGTGAAGTCATATTTAAATAATAACTAGATGTGAACGGAACACTGTCTGAAACCAAAATAATTAACTGTGGAGTCCCACAAGGTAGCATCCTGGGACCACTCCTTTTTACTTTGTATTAATTACATGAAATTGGCCTGTTCATGCCCACTGTTTCTGTATGCTGATGACTCCGCTGGTGTCACATAAGAGCAAACAAAATGTAGTACAGACCCTGAGTGCCGAGCTTACCAATGTTAGCAAGCGGCTGTCTGATTGTCACTGCATTTAGTTACGTCAGAATCTATTTTATGCGATTTCAGAACGTAAATAACTACAATATTTTTCTGTATGGTGTAATGGAATAACAGGAAAGGAAATCGCTATTTTGCTTACTTAGGCTGTGAATTAGACTGCCGTATGTTTGGTGAACACATGCCCTCGAAGGTTATTGGGAAGGTGAACACAAGGATCCCATTTTTAGCATGAATAACCAAACACCTTGACAAAAAGGTCACTGGCATCAGCTCTGATACAGTGGCATATATTATACGATATATATGATATGCCTGTAATTGAGATCCATCAAGACAGTTATCAGGGTGGGGGTGGGTAGTTCACTTTTGAAAGCCTAGAAAAAGGGCAGTGTCATGGTACACTATCTCTTGTTCCATACCTATCAAACTACGGCTAACATTGCAGCGTAGCGTGCTATATGATAAGATGTAGGGAAAGGGACTATTTGTTGTGAGGCATCGTGATAGGCCTACGGCAGGAAGATGGACTAGTGGCAACTTATTAACTGTCAAAACCTGTTCAGATGGAATATTGTGAACACAGGGAATCAAGGCAAATTATACCTTTCATTGCCAAGTATCACCAGGCACGAGAAGGCCTACAGCTATATGCATGAGACATTTTAGTCTCTTAATGAAATGATAGGTAATTATAACACCAAAGATGGATGACCATTGGCGAGGCCTTGCAAACTAATCCTACGGATATAACTCAAATCTATTTCAGCATCTCACATCATGGTAAATGGCAGGGATCCTCCCCATGCAACGAGCAAAGACTGAATGCATGCTCCGTACCCCACCAATCAAGCTGTGCAATATTAAACAAAACAGAGTGAGCTTGCAATGCCTGCAATCTATAAATACTGCATGAGGCTTTAAACAGGAGTAGTGCATTCTTATCTCATATAAGTAATACATTACTACTTAAACCCTTGTATGGCTTTGTTTTTCTCTCTGTTCCATACCTCCACTTCCAAAGGCTCCTCAAATTTGATTGATTCTCTCAAAATAGTTTGAATGGAGGTGGCTGAAGTATAATGAGGCCGGTGGATTGTGATGCAAATGAAAGAGATGAGAGCTTGCCCGAGGGAGCACTCTCCTGAAGGTCAGGCGGCGCTGGGATGCGCTCCTGGTCAATGTTTGGAGCTTTAATGAGGCTCAGCTCCACGCGGCGTCTTTGATGGATGGAGAGATGGGACCGGCCTGGAAAGCGCGTTTCTTCTCCCCGCCGTAGCATCGCTTTGTTCGTACGCGTTTACCTTGATGTTATTGACCGGGAGGACAGGAGTCGCGTCTTTAATTTTGGGCAAAACGCAAACGGGGGTCCGAGGGAGAGGAAAGGTGAGGCGCCGGGAGAGAATAGTTGCCGGTGTGTTTTAGAGACTAGGGCGGCGTCCATTAAATCAGATTAAATTGGTCTGATGGGAGGCTGGCGTAGATTAATCGTGTCTCCGACTGAATGATTTTTTGATATCGTTGGGACGGACCTGCAGGAAATGTTCCAGCGCTTTGAGATGAGCACCCGCGTGGGATTGGCCCGTCTGCCGTGGCAGCCGTTCACTGGAAGACGAGTGTGACAGCATGTTTGATATCTTAAAGAATCATTCATCTTCAGTTTTCACATTTTCCATGCTGGCACTTCTTTTATTATTATTCGCATTCATTGAAATTCTCCTTCCCCTCCCTCTCCCTCGCATTTGCTCATAAACTAAATACATTTTAATTTGGAACGCCATGCTCAGATGCCTTTCTATTTCAAAGCACTTAGTTCAGTGTGCATATTAAATTCTTTACAACTGAAATAATAGGCAGGCATGGTGGTGTTAAACCCCCAAAAGTGGCAACCATCATTGTTTCAGCACAACTATGCAGTCTGTTTGTAGCACTGAGTTGTGATTCCATCGCGGTGTCGAGTAACACCACCTGTTAGGCAACGTTTTCTTATGACTTCTGGCAAAATTGTTATCGTTGCCAAATTATGAATTGATCAAAGAATAAAATAAACATCCATACATTCCATCTCTCCGTATCTTGCCTCTGAAATGAATCTCAGACAAATAGCAGTTACACATAAGTGAATAAAGCGGACTGAGAGGAGAGCCGGTATTTGACAACGCAGGCGATGTTGCAATCGAAGCATCAGAGCTGGGGTGACTATGGATGCCACTGCCTGGGAATCTGTGCTCTTTGTACTATCACACAGAATACAGACCCTTTTTGACAGCAGGGCAATTGTATAATTGCTCTGGATGTCTGCTAAAAAGTGAAGATAAACAAACAAATATAACACTCCTAATAAATAAATAAATAGACAGATACAGAGGGCACAAAAAGCCATTTTGAATTCTGGCAACCCTCCCCATCACAAAGCCTGCGTCAGAGAGGCAGCCCTTCACTGGCTGTCTTATCTTATTGAGAGTCTTATTAGCATAGAAATGACTTTAGAGGCAGAGAAGCAGAGCTCTTTTGCCCTTGCACAGGTAACTCTTACAGCTACATTAGCATAAAGGGGGGAGAGAGAGAGGGAGAGTGTGTGTGTGTGTGTGTGTGTGTGTGTGTGTGTGCGCGAGAGAGAGCGAGAGAGAGAGCGAGAGAGAGACAGAGAGATTGATTTAATTGGGGTGGGGGTTTGAAGACAAGTTTGTACCCATTTCAAAGGAGAAAGCATGAGATGGAGACAAAAGTTGAAAAAGCTGCCTATTTTAGCTGTTTAGCTTTTCTTATGAATCCCAGCTAAGAATTTAGAAACGTGTTATCCTTCTTCGGCACTTGTTGTATTCATTTGACCTGTTGATACAGTACAGTGGGCAAGGAATGCTCAATGAGCCCCAGAGCCACACGGGCATGAGGCGCCTCCCAACCAAACCTAGCTGTTCTGTAACCACTCGCAGAGGATATGCTCCTGGTTCTTCAAAGAGAATGGACTGCTACTATTGGAGGAGCTGATGTGCAGCTCAGAGGCTGGAGTGAGAGGGGTCAGCCAGTGGCGTTTCCAGACTGTTTTGACTGGGGTGGCCCAAGTGGGGCACTGACCGGGGGGAGGGGGTGCATGGGAAAAAAAGCTGAGACCCGTTCATTTATTTCACGGACATCTGGGGGGCCAATCAGATACCAGGGGTGGCACGTGCCACCCTAGGCCACCCCCTAAAGCCCCTGGGGTCAGCAGCTCACCCATCAGTTGGCCTCCACTGTAATCAAAGCAAAGGGACCCTTGAAGTCCCATTATGGAGGTTTCCTTCAGTTACCTCTCAGCTAACATAGAATCAGTTTTAGGGTGTGAAGGTATTTGGGGTGTGAAGGCACTAAGGGAGTGCAGTTCAGCAAAACCAAAGCAGAGCTAAATTTAAAGCTTCAAAGTAACAACACACCCCTTAAGACTTTGAAGATTGAGTCCCCAATGATATCTGCACAATAAATACCAATTATACCCAAAATGTGCTTACTAATGAACATAAACAAAACTGTTACAGTGTACCATTAGCCCTAATAACACGTTAAGTATTGGAAAGAAAACATTTAAAATGATCTTTGGAACCCGTGGGAGGATACTCTTGTCAAAATCATTCATTAAAGGACTACCTGTGTACTTCGTATAAGGCAGCTTAGAACGTACAATTACAGAAGCAAATGAAGCTGTGTGCAGCATTGACTGGGTGCCAAAGTACCAAACTTGTGGCCGTGGTACAGTTTCTCTGTGTCCATTTTTACATTTACAGTCTTCAATTAGTAGTGAAAATGCATAAAGTTACTTTAATTAATGTATCAACATTCTCAGCAATTGACATTTTATTTATCTTTGGTTGGCTAGTTTACATGACTATTTAGTTGGCTATTTGCATAGATGCTTTGGTGGCTGTTTTCATTTTCGTAAGGTTTTCCATACCAACTTTTGGCTTGATGGAAATATTGTTTTGTACTTTGTACTTCTTGGAGATAAAATTTAAGTCATGTTAAAAGTTACAAATGTACTGTAATGCAAACGATGCTATGAACAATTGTGACTAGCCATTCCAGATTGGGGGGAAAAAAGAAAAATAGATAAACATAAAATAAACTTATACACAGTACCCTCCAAAATTATTCACACCCTTGATGAAGATGAGCAAAGAAGGATGATTACAATAAACAACACAGTTAATTAGCTATATTGTTGGCTCAAAAAAAGGGAAAAGTTTATTCTGTTACTAATACAATATTAATTGGTCAACAAATACTAAAAAGATTTTGTTTCAATGGGGTATAAAATGAGGTAAAACGTTTGAAGTCCATATGCCATCCATCACCATGGGTAAAGGAAAATAACTCTCAGGACAAACAAGACAAAAGGTTGTTGACCTTGTTGTCACAAGATGGTTATACAAATGAACAAATAAAACAAGATACCACTTTCCATTATTCCACTGTCAATAATTAAGAAGTTTAAAACCACTGGGACAGTGGTAGACCTGCCTGGTAGAGGATGCAAGTGCATCTTGCCCCCACACACAGTGAGGCAGATCCACGAGCCACAGTTGGAGATCTACAAAACTTGGTTGCATCTTGGGGACGAAGTCTCCAAATATACCATCAGACACCACCCCCCATGCCGATAGGCGTTTTGGAAGGGTTGCCAGGAAAAAGGCTCTATCGCGGGCAATCAACAAAAATATCTGGAGCTTGTTAAACAGCATTGGAATTCTGATTGGAACTGGGTGTTATGGTCTGATAAGACCAAAATGGTGCTTTTTCAAAGCATACCTCAAAATGGACCAAGAAATGGTTAACTGACCACAAAATTATTGTTTTGTAATGGCCATCTCAGTCTTCAGACTTGAACCTGATCTAAAATTTGTGGTTTCAATTGAAGAGGGCAGCCCACAAGCACGGACCGAAAGATCTTCAAAGATTTTGTATGGAGGAATCGTTAAAGATCCCCCCCCCCAGTCAGATAAACTAATGTGCTATCTGGCAAATTATTATGTTTTTACATTTATGAAATAATATACTGACAGGTGCAATCAGTTGGATCTTAATTGTTGAAAGCGTGGAAAATACCTGGTATACCTGATCCCTGAATTTAAACCATTTGTGGAAAATAAAGTGTCCAATGTTCAGCGATGTTTGTTATCCCATCCCAAGGCGCAACAACTTCTTTTCCCCACCGTGAAAAACTGGGAATGATGAATTCTTGAGCTTAGGGCACATGTTTAAGCTTCCTGTTTACATATGAGCAGTCTGGGTGAAACCAGTTTGGAAACTGAAATGCTGTGCCCTCTCTGAGCAAACTAACAAAAATATTATTCATGCAATTAATAAGAATAAAATAGACCTATTTGGGAGACTAACCCTCTTTGCCTCAATGGACTGGCCGCCACTGATTCCTACAAGATAGCTTTTGTTCTTCAGGAATAAGAAAGCAAAAACTTGTAGTCTGAGTTCACAATGTTTCAAGAAAATTGCATTCCTACCTTTACTAAGTAGTAATATATTGAAATGAGACAGTCTCTTCCCTTTCATAAAATGAATGCCTTAACCCTTCTAGCCCTTTCTACTTGGAAAGACTATCTCTATAATTATTTGACCCAATTACAACTGGCACAAACAAGGCCAGAAATATTGATGTATTCATAAGGTAGCACAAAAATCTCCATTAAAACAAGGAGGCACTCAAAATTAATGTTCCCGTTTGCTTTTCATCCCCTGTTCAAACATATTTATACCTGGCAGGACTCATGGTACATAACAGACCTGAATCTCATACAAAACAGACCTCATAAACAAGACCTGAATCTCAATGGCCCTCATATCAGTCCCTACCAAAAATATAATCTCCTTTCATTTTCCCTTATGGGAGATATATTACCAAATCTCCACTAAAGGTGAAATTTTAAACCAAAATATTGATTCGGTTATATTAAAAGCGCCCCGAGGCCCTGGTCACACTTGTGAACGATAACGATACCTATAAACATAATGACATGTTTTATTACAGTCAGACCGGAGAACATTTTATCTCGCAAAACACCTGTCAGTCAAATCCTTTTCCTCGGTGTGGAGAGAAGAATAGAGCCAAGCAGCACAGGGGACAAGGAGGATGCACTCATGTTCTACCTGCTGCAGACCCTCTACCTCCACTGCCATGTAACACAGTGATTTACCAGCTGGCTAGGCCCTTGTTATTCATTTATTGGGAATCCTTTGCGGTCTCGTGACGGTCATTTTTCCTTTTTCATTCCACTTTATTACACATAACTTTATTTACATATGGCCTTTAATGTTTCGATTTTTTGTCTGGATTTTTTTAGTTCATACCAAAGTCTGGTGCAAATTTCACTTGAATAGGCTCATTGGAAATACATTTACTGGACAAAATGTTGATGTGTTCAATACTTATTTCCCCCATTGTATACAATATATAACAATGAACAATTTTATTTTGCAATATTGTAATGTGAGTATATTTTGCCTGGCATATTTTCAGCCACCCTTGTTAAGCCCCACTGTGTTTGTCCATCTTTTGTTCTCCCTCCCCTTTTGTCAGTGTCTTGTTTGGTCATCTGTGGGGTTTGGGGGAGAAGTGACAAGGCACTGGTTTTTGAAGTAATGGGGTGGATGTTTCCTAGGAAAGAGGGGACTTTTAGTTCTAGTTCACTCTGAGCTTGTGATGATCTTCAACATCAGCCTACTCAGTTCTCATCTCCCTATTACCATGTTCTGCCCTATCTGTCATGTTCATATCTGCCACATATTACCCGTGCCCAGGTTAGTCTCTATTGGCAGGAAAGAAAACATAAAAAACAAATCCCTTCATCTGCACTTGGCTATTCCCTATGTAAGCTATGGTAGCAGCTAGCCCTGACGCTACATTTTAGTAATGACGATACATTTAGCTGGGACTGTGGGGATGTGCTTAGCTAAAGGGAAGGGTTGTGTTGCAAACCTGCCTGTCAAGTAAGGTCCTGTGGCTTGGAAGGGGTTTGAAGTGGGACATTCCTGTCTTGCCAAGGGTCCCGCCTTTTTGAGGACACGGTAGCATTGCTGCATTCTGTAATGGGAGATCAGGGTTTGGTTCCGTTCTGTTAAATAAGCTCTTTGCGTCCTCAAAAATCCCCAATAGCTTCAATATTTTAGATTTTTTTTTGTCTTTCGAGCCTCCTTAAAGATAGGAGTCTATTGTTCAAGCCTTTAAGTTTTTAATCATTGTGTCATCGGTGCGGTGTGACCACCGTCTTTCATTTGAACTGAAGTGATCATTTTTTTAATGACTGTTATTGTTATCATTCATTTGACTGGGGCTTAACAAACCTGATATTGCTGGAACTGTGGTTATATGATAAATATGCCTCTGGTCTGTTGGAGTGTTTGAAGCATTTTCACCGTATGCACTGTAAATCGCAAGCATGACAAGAGCTCAGCCGTAATGCTCTAGCCTGCTATTTGAGTGTCCTTCTTGATACCATCACATGAAGTAAAGAACATGAGTTCATATGTGAGACCACTGCTGACATTAAAAAATGTCACAGAGATGTGAGATGTCACATGAGAGGGTCGCAGAAAACTGACACGCGGCTGGGTGTAGCGCGGGCGGAGATTCGGCCTTATCGACGTCTCGGGAGCGGAGACAGATGGAGGAGAGCAGGCTACGCCTCCGGGGACCTGACCCTCTGCCCACCGCATTACCTCCGGTGGCGGTGAGCGCCACGCGTGGCCGCCGACGCACGCGCTCTGGTCATGCGCCATCACAGCGCAGTGATCGTCCCAGTTTTACATCACCGCTGTCGTTACGAATTAAAGATGGCCGTGTAATAATGTGTCGGAACCCCAGTGTCGTCGACGTCAGGTGCCCGGAGAAGCAGACAGGAAATAAGACTCCGAACTCTTTGAATAGTGGGGATGTGGAGTAGAAGCAACCTCCAGGGATGTAAAAACCAAGGAGCGATTTTCAGCAACGGGCAAAATGCCAGGAGACAGTGGCTGCCCGTGACGGTGCAATGTGACACAAATGAAAAAAGGTAGAGAGGAGGATCGCCAGACAGAGGCAGAAATATGGCTAGGGGTAGGGAGGGGGATTGGGAGATAAATGAAAGCTAATAGAAGATACAGATAGCGGCACACGCAAGCTATGACGGTGAGTGACAGCAAAGGGGGAGATGGGATGGAGACTGTGAAGATAGGGTGAATGACCACAACAGAGCCCAAGGGACATGGGAGTGAGTCAAGTGACAGCAGGAGGGTGGTGCAAAGGAAGGGAGGAGGCCCAGGGGGGAAAATGGGCCGCAGACTATAGAGATCTCTTTAGTAAAGAGATGGATATCTCCGTGTGCTTAACAATGAAGATTCTCTCTCTGACTTTGTTTGAAGGTAAACATTTGTGATCTCTTTATGCATATTCCTGACCAAAGAAAGGGCATTCATATCAAATCAGTGGCCTGCACACTGGAATGGATGGCACCTGCATGCCCTGTTACTAACCGGAACATTCTAGAGATGGACGTTTTGAGGTACAGAGGGAAAGCAGAGCTGCTGCACAGAGAGGGGCCTGTAACAGAATGAGAAAGAGAATGCACACAGTATAAATGGGGGGAGGTGCTTCCGATGACAATTGAAGACTGGGAATCCAAATGCAATCAAGAAAGAAGAAAAAGACTTGAAGAATCAGAATATATAAAATATGAGTGTAGATTTGAAAAGGAGCAGTAGGTTTGAAAAAGTATCAGATGCACGTTGTTGGCAAGGTTGAAGATGTGGAATTTCCATGATGGCTGATGCCCTTGTCCAGGAACAGGCAGTGTACAGACGGGCTTCTTCTTCTTCTCAGACTCATCCCCTCTGCGGGACACCATGCACCACTGAGTCTTTCACATCTCCCCATTATAAATAATTATTTTTTTTCGGTTGTGTGCTCTTTGACTTTTACACCCCATTTGCAGTTCTCTTTCACATACACGATGGAGTGCATGTTGAAAAATAAATGGATTTCGCAAAGAACCAAATAAAAGAGCATAAATCAGAGATTACAATGTATTCCTCTTGATTGCAAGGCACCTTCAAGATTGCCTGTAGGTTCTTCAATGTGCACAGACTGGACGGGCCATTGGTGAATGCCAAGAACCAGTGCTACGGATGAGACGAGAAGTGCCTCACAGACTGTTAGAACCCGCTACCAACGTCAACAGGTGCGTCTAAACGGCTACGGCCACGGCCACGGCCCAGGTGAGGATCGGGAGAACAGGGACCGCAGGCACCTTCACACGAGCGCTATTGACGTGTGATGACATTTGTCGTGCCAGTGAAGCACAGGAAACTGGATCCGACTGGCCTCCAAATTAACAAGGAGAACGTGAAAGGGAAAAGAACATTGTCTATGCAACATCTTCAACAGGGGAAGGGAATTGTCACTGTCAAGTCAAGGACAACCACTACAATGGGCCAGATATGGGAGAAATGGCTTGGAAATGATTTAATGTCCATTTTTCTACAAGATTAAATTAGTCATTTCCTCCAGGAACAGTTAGAAATACTGCATTCGTTCAGATATTCAAATCTGTTAATGCAGATTTATTTTGGCGCATTGGATTTAAATCGATTTCCAAAAGGCTAAATTAAGCTGCATATGACTGTAGGACAATTATCATAAATTGTTTTATAACTCGGTTGGAAAACATTTTTAAAATATTGCAGTTGTAAGTGGATTGCAAAGCATTCAAACAAAAGGAAAGCTAGTTTGTTATTTGGATAGAAGGCTATTTAGTGATTCAATTTAATCATACATTTCCAAAATAATTGTTGTAGATAAACCTTTTCACTATATGTTTGATATGGAAAGTGTGTAAAAAAAAATATATATATATATATATACATCTATAAATTTCAATCTATCTAGATGAAATTTATTCCAAAGTAATTACTGCAAATGAGTATGTGCACAACATTTGGAAGATTAACTTAACAATAGATTTACTATGACACATTTATAGTGACTGACCATTATATAATCAGCTTGATTAATATAGAAACACTACTCCGCTGATCAGGATCAGTGTAAGTAATGATACAGTCATTATAACATTTAATAACATAATTGGAATAAATCTTCCAGTCCACATGAGACATGTAATTGTGGCTCCCTTTCCACCCCCCCCTCCCCCTCCCCCTCCTTAACCCTGATAATCCCAAACATACAAAATCATTTAAATGTTTGATTGCAGGACTGAAAATTGAAATACATACTTGAAGGTGCTTAGTGAGGTGAAGAACACGTGCCCCTGTAATCTGGAAATAAGAGCATTTCTATTATACAAAAGGTTAAAAGGTCACCTTAATGTCTGTTACGTTGAACTTTTTCTTTACTTGAAGCAGGCAGATCATTATTTGAATTTGTTATCTGAGGAGTATTATTTGTACCAAATCAACACCGCCGGCTGTGATGTGTGGTCTTTGCTGTAGGCGTTGCAGAGCGGTTATCATATTCCTACTGCTGACCAGCAAGCCCGTTTCCTCTCACAAACACCCCACACACTTTAGGTCTTAGTTCATTCACTCCGGCGGCTAAAAATATGCACGAATCAAGGCAACCGGAGGTAAATTGACCAGCGTAGCCTAGTTGTAAATACATGTACATCTCAGTAAACGGGACAGATGGGCAATTTGAATGTTGCTTGCAGGAATTCAATATTCAGATCCTTAATTTTCATGACGCATGTTGCACACCAGGCTGCTTTCTATACAGAAACCCGCCACAGGGAGAAATTCACCAGCCACCGCAATGTCAAGCAATGACAGACTGAAAAAAAGAAGTTGTTTTTCATAATTAATCACTTGGTGAAGGTGTTGACATAAATAGCCAATCACAATTCTGTTTACTGGTTTGAAGCAAAGACAATGATGGAAAAGAGCTGCATGGAGTCCCTTGTACAGATACCACTTCTCATACAACCGTTCTCAGATTAGTGGGAATACAATAACAGGGATCCTGCATAACTCACGCTACAAGCAATAATAGTAGAATATACAATTATGAATGAATTATGGATACAAAGTATATGTGTGGAAAATTTTAAATGTGACATGGGTTTTAATTTCATACACACAATTCATTTTTACATGACTTTCCACGAAGCTGTGCCATCAGTTGGCGTCATCAACTTGGGGCAAATACATTTTCAAAGTATTTCCAAATGCTTGTTATACTGTACTATTTAAAATGTTTAAATACATAGTATTTGAATACAGTAATGCATTTGAAAATGCATTCATGAAACATTGAATGTTCTTGTCAATTACATTTAAATACGTAATATATTTCAGTAATTGACAAGAAGTATTTTCAAATAGTGATTGATTTCAAGAATGTATTGGAAAAAAAGACATGTATACATCTATGTTCATGGAAAACATAATGCAGCTTTCCCCCATATTTACAGTTGTACACATACTAATCACTGCAAAGCCATGGTAGCCATGTTAAAAAACATTAGGCCTAAAAAATACTAAAATTGTAATTGCAATGCATTTCAAAAATATAAATACAAATAGTAGAGGAAAGATGCGCCACTCAAGAGTTTCTTTGCTATTGCCATATGTGCTCAAATATGGCCTGTTACCCCCACGCCATTTACTAGGAAGTCTGAGTGATGACCAGACTTTCAACATATGACACATTCTCTGCGAAGGAAATACCATTTCTCAAGTCCCACAGCATCTTGCAACAGTCTCCAATGAACATACCTTAGAGTCAGCAACAGATCAACGGCCCCTATGTATTTGAATTACAGTCATTATATCCTGTTTGTCAATGCAATGGGAAAGCAGTTGTGTGAGGATGCGAGACTGGGGGGAAATGCCCTCCACACATCCCCCACGCAGGCTCTGACAGCACAGCCTCCACCGTGAGGTGCGAGTGTACGTAGCTGTCCGAGTGGTTACCCTGGCTGCCAGTTCCAGGAGCCTGGGTTATAACTCACCAGGTTTCATTAGCTCACACCCAGGGCCTTGTGCTTGTTTTCATTAAAAAAAAGAGATTACTTTTTAAATTGTTTTGCCTCCATATGCTGTGATGAGCACGGCACTGGTCACAATTAAAGAACAGACAAAAAGTAGATAGGGTTTAATAAATTATATAATTCTGTATATCCCTTTTTTCTTTTAGGCTAAATGCTATAAAAAATAAAACATAAAATAAGGGACGCTGACTGGTTTGAAAGTTTTTTTGCCTGTAGTTTGGCTCCTCGGATCCGAAGGGAGCTGGTGGAGTCTGTTCCTCGCTCACGACTCCGTGTCTGCAGCGTGAACAACAATCAGGAGCTGCAGCTAATTGGGGATCTCTTTAAAAGGAAGTTAATAACAAAATGTACATCAACTTGATTAATCGGATAGAGAACAAAATTAATTGAAATCAATAGCTTTCTCCTTTTTTCCCTTGTAGGCTGTGCTGCGAGTTGAGGTCGGGAGTGCCGTTAGATAACTGTCCCGGATTGCCACAGCCACGCAAGGTGAGCGACGAGAGCAGGAGATTTGAGATTCCATGACGCTAAAAACAAATGCCGTAGCATCGCAGGCAGGACACTGGCCTAATCTACGGGTTACACGCTCTGAAACGACCGCGACAAAGCGCCAGCGTGTGGTTCTCTGTGGCTCAGTTGGTAGAGCACAGCGTTGGCAACGCTTAGGTTGTGGGTTCAATCCCCACTGGGGCCACATATACTGTAATGTATGCATTCACTACTGTAAATCGCTTTGGATAAAAGCGTCTGCTAAATAGCGTATATTATTAGCCGAGCTGTAATGAACCACACGCTAGCCCTCTCCTCGTGACATGGCCCGACACCCCGCAGTTTACCCCACAAAACAAACGTTGTTCACGGCATACTGGAGTTTCTCTTCCAAACGATGACCGGGGCACCTCATACAGAAAAATCTGCAGTCAGCCTACCTCTTCTCATTCGTCAGCAGACAGGGGGCAGGGTGAGCTATAGGTTGTCATCCAGCCACATATTTGCCACACTTTTCTAAACTTGATATTAAGCTCTTCATCCTGGCGTTCTGCCCAACAACAACAAAAAAAACCCACTCATCTGCACATCTCTGACAGTGGCTACACAAAAACCCTGCACATTAAAAAAGAAAAAGAAAAGGAAATGACAGTCAGAAAGTGCCTTTGAGACGTATAATTAGCCATTGTTAAGAGCGAATAATCCCTGATTTCATTAGCTGTCACTAAGTGGGATGTGGTAAAGTGTGTACTCAGCACTTCGCCCCAGGGAAGGAAACACGCTGGAGCCGGAGTGGAAAGAGCAGCCCACGCGTGCCGCGGCTCAGGAGCCCCGAGACGACACGCCCTCACAACAGTTTCAGCTAGTCCCACATTAAACGGGGACACTTTCGCCAAATGCCCCCGTTTCAAGAACCCTCGTGATCGTGTCGAAGGCCAGATGAAAGCGGGGGATGAAAGCTGTCTATGCCAGCTGTTGAGCTGTGGGCACGCGTTCAAGAGCCAATTTACAAAGAGGTCACAGCATCTTGAACTGGGAGTGGGGGTGGGGCGGTCCGAGCTGTGCTGGAGAGAGTCATTTTCTTTCTGACTTGTGTTGGAGCCAAACACATCTCTTAATTTAAGAAACAGCCATTTCTCCAGCAGACCAGGCAGACAGCTCTGAGCAGGCACACAGTGTAAACAAGCATATATACACACAAGCATATTCAAGCATGTGCACACACACACATATGCATGTTTAATTTTAAAAATGCGCGCACACACACACACACACACACACACACACACACACACACACACACACACACACACACACACACTTGCATACAAACATAAGTAGATGCACACCTGTACGCACACATGAAGAAAAAGCTGCTCGCTCACACTCACACAAATGCTGTGTCACACTCAACACCAACAACACTCAACACTCATCTCCACATTGGTAAAGGGGGCAGAAGAAAGACACATCACACAGTCTTTGGCAAATGTTAAGTGTAATATAATATATCACTAACCACAGAACATGCAACATATTTCTTAAATCAGGAATTAATATGCAGTTCTTATTTAGCTCTAAAACCCTTTCACAACAGCAGCTTATTCATTTATTGTTATTTATTTTTGCTAAGATGCACTGACACAGGGAGACCCCCACCCCCCATCCCCCCCTCCCCATCTTGCATAGTAAGTTATTTCCATCTCTTCACAGTCTTTTATGCATATTTGTATTCCAGGATATCCATACAGTTATGCTTTTAAGAATCCTGATAAGCACAGATGCAGTATTTTTAAAAAAAAAAATTCCAAACATTTTCTGATAATAAACTTTTATGCACCTTAACTCTATGTTTTTACCATGGCAGGTCCTTGGGTAGAAATGTGTAGCCACACCTTAGTGTG
Organism: Aldrovandia affinis; assembly: GCA_029706075.1. Lineage (NCBI taxonomy): Eukaryota > Metazoa > Chordata > Actinopteri > Notacanthiformes > Halosauridae > Aldrovandia > Aldrovandia affinis. The sequence goes on from JAINUG010000015.1 coordinate 1,611,005, forward strand.
CATGGAATGGTTGGAGACCATTGTGGCAATGCATTGTGGGATTCATATTTCACATTTACCAGCCCCTCCTACATGACCACAGCAGAGAGGACATTTAAATAAATAAATACATCCCCCGAAGTAAGAAAGAGGAGGTTTAGATATGTGTATGCACAGGATGGTGTTCTACTTTGATAATGGATAATATTCAGTAAACAACTGGAGACACATTTGGCAGGGATCATTATGGAAACCCGCTGTCTGATAGTGTTTGTGTTCAATCAGATTTCTATGTTATCCCCCCCCCCCCACCCCAAATTCAAATGGGAATGACTGTTACCTCTAAGTGGTTGAGTTTGCCTTTTCTTTATTGCAGGTTTTTCTATAAAATAAATTTAAAAAAGACATTAAAAAAACTGAAAAACATGAAAGCTTTGGGCTTTGAGGTACTCCAGCCAAACAGCCTACTGAGATTCATGATATGCAAATTCAATCACATACTCCACCACGGTAAAACGTGTTCACTCCACGGTTTACAGCCCCATTTGTTAATTTACTGCTCTGCATTATGGGTGCATACAGATGAAGACACATTCGGAATAAAAACCTCAACATGACCAGACACATGGTTTTAACAAATTCGTTTTCCCTTCTCTTTCAGAGCACTATACTAAGTGCTCAATTTTTGTTTTCTTCAGTATGTATTACAGTTACTGAGGTTGTCACCTCAGGCTGAGAAATTCTGGAGCGTGCACGCATTTTGCTTGCTTGTTCCTGCGTTACGAGTGGCCATTCATGCTGTCACGATGACCAGCTGTCCATTTCTCTGTAAACAGCGGAAGAGCCTCTGATGGTGCTGGCACATTGCAGAATGCCAATAGCTGCCAACGACACAGCGGGAGTCTGGGAGAGTTTCTAGCCAGTCTGTCTCTCCACCTCTCTCTCATTCCCCCCCCTCCCCTCCCCTCAAACCTGCCTTATCAACTGTGTTCGACCAAAAATATGGCGACTACCCCTCTCACTTTACGGGACAAATTCAATGGCCACAAAGAGAGGGGTTTTGCACAAAGACACGAAAGAGCCCACCTACCCTCCTACACCACAATCCATTAATCATCAACACAAAATGCTGCTGTGTATTTTTAATTTTCAAAACAAGCCATATCCATACATGTTCTAACTGGAAGACTTCTAGATACATTTGAATTCTCTTTAAATAAATATATACGTAGCCAACCAAATTCACCGGTGTCAGCAGTAACATTTGATATACGGTACTAACCAAACAGGCATGCATAGAACAGCTGCAGCACATCACTAAAGATAGACACCTTTTTTTTTTTTTTTTTTGCTTCAGATAGATTATCAGATCAACTAAAATATATTCCACTTAAGGAGTCCATTCTCTAACAATAACTGAGGAAGTTCAGCTCGTTTTTTCACGAGCACGCAAACAAATGTTGCTCTAACGTCGCACAATACTGTACCTGGCTGTAACGGACAGAAAACACTGTAATGAATGTGTAACAGTTTTCTCTTATTTGCCCAGCAGTGTACGCTGAGGAACACAAGGGCTTGACGTCAGCAAGCTTGCATGTCTTCTTTTCACCTTTCCCTCGCCACGTGGTGACAGAGATTAGACAGTGAAACATCACATCCTAGAACTACCATGCACAAGAGGCATTCACTCACTGGTTCATTGAGGAGAAGTGATGCCCAGGCTAAGCACGTCAGTCATTGGGATACAGCATGTGTGTGCCCGACACTGAACCCACTTCATGGATGCAACATTTTTCTTGGTTGCTTTGCAATGTGGATTTAATCAAAGGGGGGTTGGAGCCAATGAAGTAGACATTAGCTCGAAACATGGCTCATTAACAACCCCCCCAACCAAATGGGTGGAAAAAAGAGACAAATAAACCCAAAGAATAAATAATTGAGGACCACATGGCTGCCACTTTCTAAATCGCTAAGTCTGGTTTTTTTTTGTGGTGGTTGTTGTGGTTATAAAGCGCAGTGGAACCAGCCAGTATTGGCGAGGCTGCAATCCGGCAAGGCTTGCTTAAAGGAAGCGTCCATACAGATCTTACCTTACAAAAATAGACTTAAAAACTGAGAATAAAAAAACAGAAAAAAAACAAAAACATGACACGTGGAGGCTATGAGGTCACTCCTCTTCTGTGCTTTCCCACCTCACAGAGGCCATCTTAGAAGTTGATGGTTCAAACCTGGCTAGACCAGCTTTGTCCAGGACTGGATCTGATGAAAACCAGAGAGCAGGAGATGTGACGGGTAGTGACTGTGGGCTCCCGGTGCGGGAGAGACTCCCAGTGCACAGGGGCAATCACTTTGAGTTGGAGCTGGGGGGCGAGAACTACACACCCTGCACCAGCGCGCAGGAACCCCACGAGCCCTTCCGGAAGGTTCCCGCCAATCCACGAAGCTGCAGAATGAGGTCATAGCCACCTGAGTATACACACGCACACACACACACACACGCACACAGATGTCGCCTCCCACGGGGAAAACATGGCACACGCTCCAGGTGGGGCTACACCTGGATGACAAACTCTGGGTTGGTGTAGGAGAAGCCCTGGAACTCGTTCTGGTCCAGGTTCATGATGAAGAGCTTATCGGTAGGCGTCAGCTCAATGGGCATCTTCGTGAACTCCTTGTCGAAGTTGGCCGTGTCCCGTCGGTTTTTCTGATTGAGAGAGAAAGAGAGAGAGCAAGAGAGAGAGAGAGAGAGAAGAAGAAAAACCTTTTTAGCACCAATTCAATCTTCAAAATCAGAAATTTCACGTCGGATGGTCGTCTAAATATATTCGTGGGCGAGCTGCAGTGTAGGCCGCAACTGAACGCCTCTTGCCATTTTTAGCTTTGCTCCACAGTGCAAATAGAGCGTGTGCAAATGGTGGAGTTTCTTTGCGGAAGAGGAGCCCTTTGGGCAGAGCCCTCTCCTGGGCGAGAGCGAGAGCGAGAGACCCTCTGCAGAGTGTGTGTGCGCCCGCAGTGCGTTCCCTCCGTGTGAACGGGAGCGAGGCAAGCAGAGCGGAGTGAAACTAAACTAAAAGGGACAGACGGTTTGTTGGGCCCACAGGCCTGTTCTTGTTCTGAGAATCCCTCTCCGCTGCGATGGCGCGGCCCTGTGTGCCAGCATGCCTGGGAGCGGGAGGCAGCAGAGAGAAACAGGCAGGCGGGGCGGGCTAGGAGGATGATGCTGAGAGTGGGAGGAAGGAGACGTGCACGTGTGAGTGTGTGTGTGTTGGGTGGGTGTGTGTGTGTGTGTGTGTGTGTGTGTGGGGGTCCTTCTCTGAGGCAAGGCATTGTTAATGCACTGCTTGGCAACGGAAATCCATGATGGGAGAGTGAGCGCTGGGCTGGGGGAGGGAGCGAGCGGGAGTGGAAAATACCGTGCTTCAGCCCAGAGGAGTGTGGCACTGGGGTTAATGCTTCCGAATGTTTAAAAAAAACATTCACAAAAACACGGGCAGTGCTTAAATGCAAGAGTGTATGCAAAATGTGCCTTTATTTTTACTTTGAGTAGAAAGGCAGGGTAGAGTGAAATATAAACCGAAAGCTGTGTGTTCAACCACTTCTGAAAGGCTTGTGCCACAGTGGTGAGGGTGGAGGGCTAGTAATCTTAAGCCTGCAGGTTTGATTCCCAGGTGGGGCACTGCTGTACTCTGTACACTGTTGTAACCTGACTTCAGTAAATATCCATCTGTATAGACGGATAACACGTCAAATGTGAGATGCAGTATTTCATTCGCTCTGGATAAGGGCATCTGGACAGCAAACAAATATTAATAAAAATGAAAATGACTCTGAGGTGAGAAAGATGCCACAGGAACCACAGGTTAATTTTCTTGAAATAAGAGGTGAGGCCATTACGGGATAATGACAAAAGTGAGTGCGGTGCTCTATGAGGCACCATTAAGTGTACACACGACAGGTTTTTCAACATACGGAAATACGGATAGCGAACAGATGGAAATGTGAACATAACATTTAGAGTTTTGCTGCGGACTGCCACCATCAATTAAAACGACGTTTTGGAGTCAGAAAGACAAAACACCACCTACACATAAGCAGAGAGGAGACAGCCCGGTGCGTCACACAGCAGAAAGATGGAAGCCGGGCTGCAGTAGACATGGACATATACAGCACAAGTAACACAGATAGAACCAGAGAGGTGCTACGACCAAAGACTGGAGACAAAAGGGAAGAGGACAGAGGTCTACAGCACGGAGCAGATTCAGGGACAGTTTTAGAGTGAGGCTGAAACGAGGGCACTTTTCCTACCTTCTGCTCCCATCTCCCTTGTAGGCCGGTTCAGCCCCAGGGGAGGGCTGCACACAAGGCCCACCTCCAGTGCAAGGGGCCTGGGCATCGGCTCCACTCAAGTGCCTGGTCGCCAGGGGCCTAAACAGCTGCTCGGTGTGACATCACCCTTACAGGGTTTACACACCAATGTGTGATTTTTGTTGGGTTAATAAAAAAATAAATAATAAGTTGCATTCCATTATAGTCGATGGTGTCTTCCTCACCACCCGGGTTATGTCCATGTGACCCCGTACTTGTTATACAATCACCCAGCTTGGTTAGATTTCGCTCCTCACTTGACAATGTTATACCCTAGTAGGGTACTTATGGACTAACCCATTTAACAATTGCTCGCGTTCTGTAATTCTGGTATGGACACACTGTGCACAAATGGTGGCCAATGTACTGTAAAGAAGTTGTTGCAGGTGAACATGGGAGGAAGTGGATTTCTTGTCATAAACTCAAACATTTCATAAAATGTAAAACATACCCTACACTACACATACCCAAACTGACCTTTATGATTTAATATTAGACATAGGCTACATTTATAAAAAAATAAAAATGAAAAAGATCTCACTATTGTACAGAAAAAAATACATGAAATGGATACTGATTAAGCTAAAAAAAAACTAAAAACACTTGTTTTCTCTGCAGCTTAATCCTATCAATAATCGTATGAAATTAGTATTCTTGTTCATTACTCCAACACTCAGTCTAATGGGACATCTACTGGTCTTTTACACAAATAAGCAAACAAAGATACTGGATTCCATGGCAGGGCCCTGAGTGCATCATTGTGCAATGGCTAATATAGGATTAGACAAGGCATGTGAATAGTTTATGAGTTTGCTTCATATAGCCGATTTTCCCTTTGCCATTTGGGCTGTTAATGGACTCGGAGGAAGAACAGCTTGGCCACTAACCCAACTGCATCACAAGAAAGTCGGGTAACCTTCATGACTGCTTAATTTTATTAAGAACCGAGTAATTACCTTTGGGAGAAGCGAGGAGTCAAAAGGTTACAGCACACTGCATAATTTGTTTTGAAGCACACGGATCAACTGTGGGGAGAGCTCGGCAATAAAGGCTTAGCGCAAATGCAGATTTCGGAACATTTCGCAATGGTGTGTGTGTGTGCGTTTGTACGCATGTGTGTGTGCACATGTACGCGTGTGTGCAATCTTCCTTCGGGGTCCTGGTGCTCCTCAGCCTGTGCCAGTTATCGTCTCTGGGTTTGGCTGCAGACCACGAGCATGGAGATGGAGGCTTCAAGCAGTGCAGCTTAGCCTTCTTTCTCCCTTTCTCCTCCCCTCCGTGATGATGGAGAGAGCGTGTGTGAGGGGGAGAGAGGGACGACTTATAGCGAGGTGAAGGGGGGGAACTCTGCCATGAAGAGAATGAGGGAGTGTGAAAGGGGGTGCAGGAGGTTGCGGCGTACTGCTCCACGTGGAGCCAACGCAAACTCAAGATTATTCATACGGTCGTGATAATTTGAGGAATCGAATGTCTTTCCAATCCGCTGCCATCCTTCCCTTCTGAATAGCTTCATTTCTCTCCGTGATTGTGCGATCAGACAAAGGGGGCAATCGAGTCGACATTTGAGCCCTGTACTGGGATGTGCTGGACAGCGAGCTAAAAACGGCAGCTGACGAGAGCCTATTGTAACCGCAATTGCCACGTGAGCGCCAGAGCACAGTCGAAACAGAAAGGGGACGGGAGCTCACGCAGTGTTGGAATGCCTCGCGCACAGGGGCTGCCGGAGGTGTAAATATGATGGAAATCTATTGCTGGCGGTTGTTTATTACAGTAGATGTGGAGCAGCGATAGGGCTGGGAAGTCGTGTATTAGGAACCTTCTGGGGGGAATAAGACGCTTAAAGACGCACGCTTTCCGCTGAGTCGCCAGAGCTAATCTAACTAGGGTTTAATTCCAGCCCGGATTCTTTAATTTCTTCCTCCATTAAGGCGCGGGGCTTTTCAGGAACGAGGGGATTAGAGTGGAGCCGAAGTCAGCGGCAGCACACGCCACAGAATAGCAGTATCAAACGGTGACCTGTTTTCAGCAGATAAGCCTCGCGCGCTCGTGCTAACTGGCTGATTTTAATTTGCGGCTGTAACGTTCAGAATTAATTAACGCTCATGTGCTAAACGAAGGCGCCAAAGCACTGAAAATACACCAGAGATAAGGGCGGAACAACAAAGTTTAAAAACATGGTTTACGGTGCAGAGGGCGCCATACGTAAAATACTATCACAAATAATAACAGCTGGAATGACCATAATTCCAATAGTCATGACCACAACTGCAATTGCAATCATAATCATCACAATGCTTGCGGATAGCTCTGGTCGCACTGCACTCGGCTCCATTTGAACAGCTGCAAGCTATTGCACAAACTGCACTGAAGGGGCAGGCAATCACAAAGGCTAGACCAGGTTATTTAGTGTACATGTTATTCTTTAAAATATCAGCCCGACAGGTGATATGCAAATGTACCCAGTGAACGAAACGGGTAAGACATTCTCCATGCCTGGCATCAGCTTCAATATTGACCAAGTAACATTTGGAGAAACTGAGATTCTGGTTCTTACTCCATGTTTTCTAACCATGTTGTTCGCATAAGTAAACAGACAGAGCAAATTACATAGCTTAGTCCACACATCAACATAGACAGGAAGCACTGAAACCATTCAGTTCAAACATCAACAAAGACAGGAGGTACTGCAACCATTTGGTTCAAATATCAACGCAGACAAGAGGCACCGATACCTTCCAGGGCAAACCAACACAAACACACACAAAGCACTGATGCCTTTCAGTTCAAACAACACACGAGGCACTGACACCTTTCAATACAAACCTCTACCACAAACAGGAGGCACTGACACCTATAATGTTCAAACATCAACACAGAAAGGAGGTATTGATACCTTAAATACCATAAGGTACTGAAATATTTTGGTTCACAAACTAACATAGATGGCACTTAAATCATTCAATGTACTCAGCACACAGACAAGAGGCACCGATACCTTTCAGTTGAAACATCAACACAGACAGGAAGCACTGACACCTTTCCTCAATGTGTTTTACCTCCCAACCTACTCATATGACCATACACGGTTACCCTAGGCCCAGGGCCTTACTCTGTAGAGCCTGCTTTCAATCAGACACCATTAAAAAAAGAAAGTTTGAAGTAGCTCATCATGTAAAGTTTTATTTAATATATATTCTTTTTTTGGAAAATACTTTGGCACAGCAACAGCATCTGAGTTAAAGTGTACAAAGCACACACAGTAGCATGAAGCACTCACTGAAGCACGAATGGTCAAAAAGAACATGACATCACAGCTGTTACTTAAGCACATGCACAATGTATTCTTTGTTAATGAAAAACTTTGATTGCATCCTCAGTTTAGAAAAGACACAAATATCTTAACATTAAATGCTTTTTTCCCCTTTTTTACAATACTGTAAGGCTCACAGACAGAATCCCGACCACAAAATATGCAAGAACTTTACTAAACATAATTTGACACTTTTTATTTATTTATTTATGCACACATTATATACACTGCTATGCAAAAGTAAGACATCTTTGCATTTTTCTACTCTGCTAATGACATTTAAAACTTGTATTGCATGTAAATACACCTTCATTAAAAAGTACATTTACCAAGTGACTACACAATAAACCTTAGCTTCGTCTTCAAACCAACTGAAGTTCTTCAAAGACTTTCACATTATTTTGTAGTCAACTCTTGTGGAATGGTGTTCCACATTTCTTCTAGCAACTTCCAAACAAAAAATTGCCAGGTCTACTTTTTCCTCTGTTGAAAAAGTCCCATACAAGCTCCAATGATTTTGGTTTCCTTAGGCATCAGAGTGAGAAAATGCTTAACATCAAAGACTTTCGCACAGCAGTGTATATTATAATTATTTTATGAGATGCTTACAAAAATATGAAAGCCCTGTAATAATCTACACACAGGTTTTGGCAGAAATTACGATTCTTCTATCATAATGTAGATAACTAAAGTAATAAATCTCCTTTATAATAGTCTAGTCTAGAAATAAAAATAAAAAAGCAAATGATAACCAATAATTATTTGGAAACCTCCTATAAGCAGTATTACTTGAAGTTTAAAACTTCCCTGAAATCCTATAGTGTAAAGTCAGATATGAATAACCGGTAGTTTTCAATGACGGTTAAGTCTACAAGTACCCAGTCATTACAATACAGTTATTAAGCTGCACTTCAATATTTTGAAACAATTGTATCATTTTCCATTGATATATATGTCAATCCATTCATATGTATAATCCTCCATGTTTGTTGTAGTTGGGTAAATGCAGTGTAAACTGATTTCTCGCCAGTGTGGACACTGCAGGAGCTACAGGGCCGAGCCCTCAACAGCATTGCCGTGCAACAGAGTCTGCTGTGCACCATTGACCGCAGATTAGCTTCTGTTACAGACAAACAAAATGGCATTTCAGGAAAGAGGACAGGCCTTACATACCAACCAAATTATTCTGCAGCCGAGCACTGGGGTTATTTATTTATTTGCCGGCCAGCATGGCCAGCATTTCAAATTGTACATGACCTTTTAACAGCGCACTTTGTCTCAGGAACTTGGAAACTAGCGGTTGTCAACGAGACTGACACTGAAACAACTGCGGGCGCAAGTTTTAACAAGCATGTTTTTACTGCTACATTGTATAATCTTGACCCGGTTAAAGGCTTGTGCACATTGTGTGAACTAGCCATTTACAGTCAAGGTCACCAAATGTAATCATTAAAGAACGTACATTTTTCGCCACTGTTTTTGAGCGCTGGTAATATACTTGACGGAAATAGGAGAATTATGACCAGAGTAAACGAGGTCAATTGGACCACGTCCTGTGCACATGCTCAGTACTGTGCGAGGAGCACCCCCCTCTGGTCCCGGCGCTTGAATGAATGTTGAATGACTAGATGGCGAAAGGAGTGCCGTCTTTCACAAACGAATGCCACCTGTATGCCTTTTCCCATCACATTTTGGTTATGCTGCTTCTTTGTTTACGAAGGCGACAGGCTGCAAAAGGTGAAAGGCAAGGCGAGGTTGCCAGGTGAGGGCTCGCCAATCTCTCCGGTCACTGTCCAGCGTGGCGTCTCCCTCTACCCGACCTCTGCACAGTGCTGAGGGAGTGTGGTCTGACAGGGGCTACGCACCACCCCAGGTGAAGTGTGCCGTTCCTGCCACCTCCAGGGGTCTGTGCCGATGACGTCAGCAGCTTTTTAACTTACAGCTAACGGCACAGGACCGCGGGTGCGCTTTTCTTCACGGCGTTTTGTGGGGGGGCTCAGTCGATACAACTATCGCATTGCCAAGTGAGGGATTTCAAGAATGAAAGAAGTTACTGCAGTGTGTGTGTGTGTGTGTGTGTGTGTGTGTGTGCTGCGTGTTGAGTGTGGTGGGGGGTGGGTAATTCCAGAGTGAGTGAGTGGGTAGGGCTGTTGTATGGAGCCACTCTATGTACAGGCAAGAGTACCGTAGCACCACTACAGAGGAGCATGCTGATAGAAGAACTAATGTTGGACCAAACAACCGCTGGATTGATTCATCCTGTAAACATCTTTATCATGCTTGAAAAAAACCCCCAAAACAATTTATTATCATAACTATCATATGTGTGTGTATGCATATATATATACAGATATATATATATATATATATTCTGCAAATTATAAGAAATAGTCATCTTTGATTGAACCTATCTTACTAACTATATTGGTTAAGAATTGCTATGAAAAAAGCTCATGCAAAATAACTTAATTTGATATATGCTTTTCCTTCCACGTTGGTTTGGGTCTGGAAAAAATATTTAGCTACTAGAAAAAAAATTAAATGCAAAAGGAACCAGGAGCAAAATGGGATCGTAATCTCAGATGTCGATCGAGGTTGGAGTAACTATAGACAAAAGGTTCAATCATTCAGCCCGGAATCAATGATTGTATCGCACGACTTTCGCCAATAATTGAAGGCAGGTTTGTTGAGATGAGAATCTTGGAGGAACAAAAATGTCTATGCAACACACTATTGCATAGGCTGGAATGGCAAGTTGGCAGGGTGAGGGGGCTGTACTGGGTGCTGTGATGAAAAACTCATGAAAGTGTAAAAAAAATAAAAAATAATCATAATTTAAAAAAATGTAAAATCCAAGGTAATTTTAGAACATTCAGGAATCACTATGGACATCTTCCTGGCTGATTTCTGATAAGGACATTCAATAGGCAATGGAATGTTGGTAAAAGGTACAATATTGGTCCCAAACTTGAGGGAATCATTCAAGGGGATTTGCGTTAATTGATTCAACCCAAAAGGCTCATAAGGGGTTTTGCCGTCTTGATTTTGTTTACGCACACGTACAACCGGTGACGGTACATATGCATAAACAGAGAGAAGTGGTTACAGCCATTGTATCTAGGAGATCTAGCAATAAGCTTTTTGGAGGGGGTGTGGGGGTTGTCCTTAACTCTTGATTTCCATGACAGGGTAAAGGGGGTTAATGTAGGAAAACCCCTCAAACTCGGCCTGGTCGAGGTTCATGATGACCTCCTGGTCGGGCGGGGTTAACACAGGAGGATGGCGGGTGAAAAAGCGGTCAAAGTTCTCGGCGTCCCGGCCACACTGTAGGAGGGAGAAAAGAACAAGAGAGGCATGTGGTGGGTGGGGTGGAAGGGAAACAAAAAAACAACGAAAAGCACAGTGAAAAGAACAGGTCAAAATCATATGGGGGGAAAAACACCCTTCAACCAACCTGTACATCCAGACAGGCCATGGGCTCGGACCATGGAGCTGCATCTGAATGAACATTGTGTGGCTGACAGGAAATGCATGGGCTCGTGGGGGGTTGCTTTGGTTAGTTTGATTAATGCACAAAAGGATGAACATGAGGAACAAAAGTTCTGCACTGGGGAACCTTGAGCATTGAAACACTTTTTCACGACGGGGCAGGAGAAACACGCAGGGGGGTTCGCAATCATCAAACACGCGTGTGGCAGAGCTGAACCGGGTTTACGCCCGGGACTCCGGCGTGAAGGCAACCTCGCAGTGTGTTGGCCCGCATGTCACATCTCAAACCAACAAGCCGGGCCAGCGAGGGGCTGTCATGTCAAAATTCACCTTTAAAAGCACAGATGTGAAAGATGTGTGAACAGTAGCCAGAGAGGTGCTTACATTTCGAAACCCTTAAACGCCAACGTTCAACACCATACCACTGCAAAGGCAGGGCTTGCCTTGCCCAGCGCCCAGCTTTCTCTCTTGCATCGCACAGACATTTGAAAACACAACCCAGCAACCATGTTTTACTGATAGTGAAAAGTTCACTGACAAATGCCATTTCCCCTCCCAGATTTCAATGGTTTCATTCACATTACACACTGGCACGGTATATTACCAAACCTTAACAACCAATCCAGGGGCAAAAACAGAGTCAAATCAAGTCAAATTTTAAATAACAAAATACAATAATAATAACTAAACGAGTGGCAGCCGACCCCGCTTCTAAAAATAAAAACACATTTTTACAGGCTTTGGGGGTCACAGTCCACAGGCTATGGCAGGTAACGGTGTATTGTACTTCCAAAAGCACATAGCTCCTCCTTTTCCCAAGAGGACCCTTATTTGAATTTCACATAGGTCGTAAAACTTGTGCATTGTGCATGCACTTTTTCCCCTGGGCTGAGCTCTCCACATTGCATGGCCTTATGATGATCAGTGGGGGGTTCCGATTTTTTAACTGTTTAATTTGTAATTCTCCCTCTCCTCCCATCATCTCCTCCCTGCTCCCTCTCTGTGTGTATGTGTGTGTCAGTGCCTGCTCAGAAACTCCCCATGACTAGTCAGTCACAGTCGCTCTGCAACCACAGCCCTCTTTGACATCGGCGCTAATTCACGGCGCGTCGTCTTACTGTAACCCACTCGAAAGCTCCCCCAGCCTCCCCAGGCGGCTAATCGAAGCAGCAGGCGTGCCCCCCCCCGCAGTAATCAATTATTCCAGTTAGAAACAACCCCACCAAGATAAATAAATACATAAATAAATAAAACAAGCAAACCCTTTGAATTTTCACTTGGCTCCTGGTCATCCAATGAAAGCTTTAGACCACAGAAGCCTTTTATGGCTGCGTGACCTCAGGCGCTGTGCGGTTATCTCACAGCGCCATTAGCCTGCCTTCCTCCGTCTGGCTTGGTTTTCAAATGTACTCTTCTTATTTCCCTGCTCAAAACGTGGGAGTCTGATTATGTGTCCCGCACAGAGAGGAAAATAACAAGCCATTGAGGGATTCTTTAACAAGGTGGTTTGGGCTTTTTTTTCTATGGTGCTCATGATTAGCATTTTCATCTGCTAATGAGTGTGATTCTTACACTCGTGGATTGTGTGAAGTCAGCACAGACACAGAACAACAGTGTTCAGGAAAAGCAAATGTAGGCATAAATAATGGATGCGTGTGCACTGGAGGTGAAAACAAAGTGATGAAGAGGTTAAGTAAACCTATTAACTCCAAACCCAGTGTTGAGGGGGAACAGTCAACATAGAATTGGCTAAATGAAACAAATTAACATGGATACGATTGCGTTGCCAGTTTCTCCCATTGCGCGGAGATTCTGCCTCGCCCACAGCGTCGGCGAGCAAGCCCGTTGACATCGATGAACCGAAAGTCCTATCTGATCTGAATGCGCGGACCAGCGCTGCTGCGCAGATCTCCCTGCCTCTCGCGGTGGGCAGCTATTTAACCGCGCGCATACAGCGATGCAGTTTCTGCAGCACGTCAGTAATGTTGTCAGTAATGCACGTTGTCTTGCATTAGCTAGAATCTACTGGGTGGAGGGGGCTGCTTAGCTATAGGCATTGCGCCTGGCATTCCATCAAAGCCTGAAATTGAGGCAAAAGCTTTTCGGTGTCCTCACAGATACACCTGTCAAGAGTGATTAGGATCACGGGCCTGCCGTGGTGCAGGGGGAACAGGCTATTAGAGCTACACGTGTGACAGCCTCTCCTGTCCGCCAACGCGGCTGCCAAACATCGCCCATTTAGTGCACATCGCCTCCTTTCTGCCCCCCTCGACCCCTGTCCCTCCCCTCGCGACGCTGCCGCGGCCGTTCTGTTCTGGAGATGCCGGAGGCCCGGCAGGCTGGTCCCTCTCTTCTCTCTCCTGTCCGCCTCTGCGGCGGGACTCTGATCTGGGTACGGAGGAAGCCGGCGCTACTGTAAGGTGTGGCACACGAGGGCAGAAATCACAGCTACCGAGATTCTCACTGAGATCTGGCTAGAACGTGATGAGCGGCCTTCTTCCGTGGTTCTTTTTCAGCTTCCCTTCTCTCTCTCTCTCTCCCTCTCCCTCTCCCTCTCTGCCTGTCCTTTCATTCCTACAGGACGGGCAGCTGATGAAAAGCGGCCCCTCCACCGTGCCTGGGCGGCATAAATAACTAAGCAAATATGCAAACCCGGAATCAGAGGAAGAGAGAGAGAGAGGAGAGAGGAGAGAGGAGAGAGGAGAGAGAGGAGAGAGGAGAGAGGAGAGAGGAGAGAGAGAGAGAGGAGAGAGGAGAGAGGAGAGAGGAGAGAGGAGAGAGGAGAGAGGGAGACTCCATAGTAAGGACGTGTGATTATGGTGAAAACGGCTGAGGATGGCTGCTCGAGAGACATCGCTGGGCCCTGGGGTCAGCAGTGAGCTGGGGGGCTGTGGGGCAAACTGCACAGGACCGGAGGCAACCTCCGCCCGCCTTTATCCCAATTCCACCTTTTGGGAGACCTAATCAAGGTCGATCTTCTCCTCTTTTTGCCGCGCCTTATCTCGGGCAAACGAAAAATAAAGACCGCAGGAGAAAATTGCAGCTTTCATTATTTTAAAGTGGCTGCGCTAATCCTGGCTCTTGACTCCGATGACTTCTCAGATAGGCCCTCCATCCCCTCCTACACGAGAGCGTTATCCACTTTAATCGGACCGGGCCCCGGGTTATCGGCCCCCGTCATCTGCCCTTGTTCAATAGCCTGGTTTTAAAGCACCGCACAGCGATCTTTGAAGGATTTGTTGGGGGGGAAGGGGGGGGGGGGGGGGGCAGAACGCTTTAGTTCAAAACGGCTCGCGTATCGAGGATTGTCAATCTTGAAACATGGACACAGACGTGGTCGAAGGCGGTCATCTGTAGACACAGATTGAACGGAATCATCAACGCCGCTTAAAGGACAGTGTTCGGTCTTCGCTGAGGAATTATCTTGTCTCGTAGAAGGGGTCGCCTCACCACTAGCAGTATATGCTGGGAGTTCAATATGTGGGGTGCCATTGCCAGCGGAATTAGGGAGACAACTGCCGTCTGACAACAGAGCACTCACTAACTACCCTCTGCATTAAATGGAGCCTTCATTTCAACACTGTTCCCAGTGCGACTTGCAGAAGATGAGGAAACATTACCAAACACCCAATCGCTTTTCTCTTACAGATGGGTGTTTATTTGTTACCATTGTGTTACAATGATACCTTAAGCCATCATTGATACCATGATCAGACCATTAATATCATTGATACAATGATGCCAAAATTACACTACGTGCATGTGCAAGTTAACGAATGCACCGTCGATCGCATTTAGTGCATGCTATGCTCGTAAGACACTGCCGTCGTACAGAAATGACCACCGCGCCTAGGCCAGCTGCCAATCGCATGGCATCCACCTTACTCTAGCTTCTGTGACCTGACAGAGCAGAGAGTGGAGTGCTACTGCGATCCAGGCATAGATACTTTAGCATGTATTTTCTTTTCATGCATTGGAAAAAAGCAGTAATCAGTAGTCTAACAGTGGTTGCCATATCCCACCTGCTGCCAGGGCCATGCACACCGGACTGGACAAGCAGGAATTGCAGTGGTTGGCTTATTACCGACGACACAAGTCACTGAAAATAGTCTACACTGACTCTAAACAACTTACAATAGACACCTATCCTTAGCGGAATATTTAAACACGAATATTCAGAAGATGATGGCCTTGCATTATTAAGCTCTCCCGAACTTCCCTGCTTTCAGATGAGTTTCTGCAAGCCCAAAGCATTAAGTGTACTCACAATTGTACAAATTACCTGTGGGAATATTTTTTTCTGTTACATTCATTTCTGTAGAATAAACACTGCTGTTTCCATTCCCACTTTGGGGCTGTGTCAAATCCTGAACCATGTGTCACATGTAACTGTTTGCCCATGTGTTTCATTTACCGTATGCTGCATAGTGTTGATGAAGTTGCTAACGACATGCAAAAGCACCAGAATAGATTATTGCGATAAATATTTATGTGGCGATGGTCTCCATTATTCAAAAGGAAATGCAAACACGGTGCAGTGGGTTTGGCACACTTCACAGCTGGCCCAAGTTGCCGCGGCAGTGCACTGGTAGCAGTCAATCTCACGTGCTCTTCCCCGTCTGTCTTTCTGCGAGCAGTTCTCCGCTGGTAAGCACACACACACACACACTACCACCCTTCCCAGCTCCTGAGCGCGCCGCCGTTAATAAGACGACTCCTCCGCCGCGCTCCCAACAGTGCAGCCGCACGCTGGCGCACCGCGTCCTCCAGAACAATAAAGCTAAATGCCAGTCTCTTCCACTCCTTCTCCCCAGGCCAGCCGCCATCGAATTAGGGCCGTTATTATTAAATGTCTGTATATGGGGGGGGGGGGTGGCATTAACAGGCAGATGACAGCGTTAATGAGAATGCTGATGCAAGGGGACAGGCTGAGAATGTCACCTCGCACCCCCGCCGCTCCCCGCTATCCTGGTGCCCGGGACCGCGGGACGCCTCGAACGTCCATGGACGACAACGACGACGGGCGACGTGACCACTCGCCGGACTCGCAAGGTCGTCCGCAATCTCGTCTAATCAGCCTTGTCAATGAGTTCAGCTCCACCGTGGCTAACGAATCATTTCACCTCAATTGATGTCTAATGAGGTCTTCGCTCTTCCATCGCGCTTCCCCCACATAAACCCCCCCCACCCTCCGCCCCCTATAACGGCAAAAACGCATCAGTGTTAAACGATGCCCTCTGACAACGTCCTCTTTAAAGGGGAACTGCGCCCAAATCATAGCCTATTACCGTCAAAGGTTCAACCTTCTAGGGTTTAAAACCGTTAAAGATTTCCAAATCGCCAAGTGAGAGACTCGACTGCAGGAGAAGAAGCAGCACCTTCCCCCATCGCCCCTGAGAGGAAATCTGGCGAGCTGCTGCGACGACACAAAGGCTATGGTGATTTAAGGTCAAATTTAAGATTAAGACATTCACAAGCTACCGTCCCAGAACACTTCGCTACAGGACATGGGTGGGTGTTTCAGGAAGGAAGCATCAGTTCTCATCTTAGCTTGAAACACATGAAAAAGGAGAACAGAGTATTTGCGACTGCTTAAGAACAAAATTCTTCTCGTACAAACTTGGTACCGTTCCATTAAAAAACTCAAGCTCCCATGCATATTTAATCTGGTTGGGGCGTTGACAGCGGGCGACTTCTCCCGCACTTTAACTGTGGCAGACAGCAAGGTGTCATCGATAAAAGCGCTCGCATTCAACACTTTCATGGAAAAGAACAAAACCCAAGTTTCTAAGCATCTCAACGTGGCGTCCCAGCGTTCAGAAGACGAGGAATGATTCAACGAGTAAAAAATAGGAACCTCCTGAAGTTAACCTTGAATATATCATTTCTAGCTGCGGTCTTGATTTCTTCTTCTGACGTACAGTGCATTAAAATAAGACCACCATGCAAATGCAGCACAACAATGTGGCTCCCTATGTTCTACCCGTATATATACTCATGCGATGCTTACTGCATTTGCCTCAAGATTGAATAGGTCATTTTCAAATCTCACTTTCAAAGAAAAGCGGTCTTTTATTGTACAAATACCATATGTGCATGTTGGATGACCTTCTCATACTTGTCCTCATACTGTGCCCTGCCTGGGACAGTAAATCTTGACTGACGCCCGAGTGCGAAGAGTGGAGACAGAGCTCAGATGGGACAGCTGTGCTTCTCAGAGCTGTGCTGTCCCCCAGTGTCAATGTACTTACCTGTGGCATCATAACAGCTGCTATATATGGGGGGAGGGGGTCTGAGGCAGAAAGGGAGGGGTGAGGTAGAGGGGGGAGGGATTTAGTGTGAGGTATAGGGGGAGGGGCTTGGGAGAGGCATCTTGGGTCTGAAGGAGACAGAGATGGCATTTGGGTCTGAGGGAGAGGGTGAGGGGTTTGGGTCTGAGGGAAAGAGGGAGAGGGTGTAGTGGTTTGGGTGGTTTGGGTTAGAGGGAGAGAGGGTGGGGGGGGTTTGGGGCTGAGGGAGAGGGTTTGGTGGTTTGGGTGAAGGGGTTTGGTTTGAGGGAGAGAGGGTGGGTGATCACACTTACTGCTTTGGGTTTGAAAGGCGGCTGGACCTCCTTGTTCTCCACTTTCTCCCAGTCCATGTAGCGGAAGAAGGCGTGCTCCTTGATGTCACGCTCTCCTTCCGGCCCGCAGCCCAGGCGCTTGCCGGGGTGCTTGGTCATTAACTGGAACAGTGGAAGAGGTCAAGGGTCACCGCGAGTCCATCATCATCTGAATGCAACACCCAAACACGATGTCTGCCATTGCTGTTAAAGCTGTAGAGGTCCTATTTCCCATTACGGCGAAGTAGGAAGGAGTCCACCCAGTTAACACGATTGGCGAATGCTGAATCACGACGATGTAAAATGTCAGACATTCTCCATTCTTTAACACTAGTTAGGGAAAATTGTTACCAAAACAAACATTGCAGAAGAAGTTCGGCGTTTCAGTGCATTTAGTTCAATAAGCTTGTAAGACAGAGTTTAGGAATTGGGGGTTGCTTTGTGTTTCTACACAACCTCCTGTGCTCGCATTTTTCAACCCTGTCCAATACACCTCATACACAGCCTGTCGACACACCAAAAGTAGCAAAGGTTCTGTGTTTGGGGGGGGAGGACATTTAGTGGATCAAACGTTCTCAGCACTGCCAGGATCAATATGAATGTGCAAAAAAAAATTAAAAAAATAAATAAGAAATAAAATAAGAAAGACAGACAGGCCATATGTTCCAACAGAAGATAACCGCTCGGCCTGAATATTTCAAAGTAGAACCACATAGAAGCATACGCTACTGGCTGGTTACCTCTGACATTTCATACATTTCACGTCAGGAGATAGGGGGAGATGTGGCCAACAGATGATGTTCTAGCGAGGGAGCAGCGCCCCGGACTGCCAATGAGCTTCACGCGCTCCACGGAAACGGCATGGCAAAGAAAGCTCGGCTCACGGCGCCTTTCAGTTCAGTCAGCTGAGGAAGCGATCTGTTTGGCATCAACAGCTGCAAGCGCACTCTAAATACCACTAAACACAAGGAGCCGGAGCTCTAATTAACAGAGAACACAATAGGACGGCAATAATTAGAAAATGGAAGTTTCTAGAACTTGGAGATGAAGAGAGGAGCTGGAGGGAAGGGGGGTGGGCTAATGGCTTCCCGGGGGGTCCTGGGAACGCACCTTAACAGGGGATGAGACCTGGGTGCGGAGACTCGTTTTATTTTGATACAGCACCTACCGAACACAAATTGAGACTAAATGAAAGCGGCCCCGGATTTCCAAAAGAGCTCCCCGTCTCCCCCAGCAACCCCGGGCTACAAGTTAATGAAATCAGACTGTGCATCTACTTAATCGCCTTCGCCACCACTCCCGGCTTCTTCTTACTTAATGAAGACACCGTGGGCCACAGCTTTATTTCCACCGAGCGAGCGGCAAGGAAAGGCGAGCTCTCGCCTGGTTTCAACGACAGGAGTCCCAGAGTCCGAGCGGCGTGCTCTCCCCTCAACTCCGATTCCCGTTTTCTCACTCCCCACAGACCCTCCCTGTCACTTCTGATTGAAAATACTAATTTACATTCAAAAACACTACAAATGATTTACTGGTGACACGCTTGAGTCTTAAAACTCTTAGTTCTTACACATGGTCCTGGAACCAGCAGAACCCATCTATCTGTGCTTCGCACACAAAGACGGAGATTTACATGGTGGGGCCAGCATGTGCGGACTTGCTTAATCCTGAATGGTCTTCAGGCCAACCTGATCCCAGCTCCATCCCTCCTTGTCCTGGTGTCCTCCACCAGACCCGTACCTTGGTTTGGCAGTCTGCGCGGCCGCTGTCCCTAACGTTTTTAATTGGCTCAATCAACCATTCGGACTTATCTGGAATCAACATTCCGGCTGCCTGTGGCTGAGGAATACAAGCAGGCTGCTGTGAGCCGGCACTCAACGGCATATTGATCAGCCATCTCCTGGCACCAGCTCCAGCCCTGCTCATGCACTCACACACACACACACACACACACACGCACATATGCTCACACACATACACACATGCTCTCTCACGCACGCACACACGCTCACACACAGACATACATACATACATGCTCTCTCACGCACGCACACACGCACACACACACACACACGCACATATGCTCACACACATACACACATGCTCTCTCACGCACACACACACGCTCACACACATACATACATACATACATGCTCTCTCACGCACGCACGCACTCACACACATATACGCATGCTCTCTCACACACACACACACACACACACACGCACACACTCACACACACACACACACACACACACACACACACACACACACACACACACACACACACACACACACACACACACACACACACACACACACACACACACACACACACACACACACACAACAACACACACACACACTCCACCCAACCTGCCAGCCCACGTGCACTCACACTGGACAGGAGCCACGCGATGGCACTCACTCCAGCGCTGCCCTGCGCCACACAGCCCTTCGTCAACGGGCACCACTGCGTCAACACGCCCGGGCCTCTCGGCCGGACCTCGTGCAAACCCCACAGCGGCGCGGAGGTGCCGGGGCAGGGGCGGGGCCTAGTTTGGCGGCTGGGCCACCACGGCGCAGGCATGAATGATTCATCCCTCGGCACGGAGGCTCGCGCGCTGCCACATGGCGGCCGGGCTCTGCAGGAGCGGCTCATTACCCACGCAGCCCACCGAGTTCCACAACCGCCTCCGCGCGCCGGCCCATTCTTTATTTATTTATTTGGTTTGGGGAAATCTGTTGTTTACATTCGTCGCGCGTGAAGGTGACACTCAAAGCGATTCACGCCGCTTCCTCCCCTAATTGATTTATTTATTTCATTCCCTCCCTGCGAATGACGGGGCCGATTTCGCCCCCGTCAGCTTGCGGTCCGCGCGAGTCCTCGCGGAGCTTCGGCGGCACAGATAATCTCCTTCCTCCAGCGGAGCTTCTCCTGCTGTGTTTTAGGCTGAGGTCCGGGTGAGTATCGCGCGGGCCAACCCGCAGAGGGCCGCACGGAATCGAGCGGCTAAACGAAACTCGCTCGCGCCAACACGTGTTAATACCGGACGGCATTAATAAGTTAACTGCAAAGAGATTCGCTGGCTTCACTTGTGGCGAAAAAGGGAGAAGGCCCGTTTCATATTTGATGGTTCCAGTGTTCCTCGGAGCTTGTGGTACTCTGTACGCCGTTTAAGAAGCGCTGCTTTGAACTTACAAGCTTTTCCAATCTGGTTGAAACATCCGACGGTCATTAAGTATTCGGAAACTATTTTCGGCTTGCCGAGGACGGGCCATGGGGATGCGAGCGTTTCCCAGCTGCCCCAGGTTCTGCGCCGACTTCTCCGGAGCGAGCTCCGAGCGTCCCCGTTCCCAACAGCCCTTCCTATTGGCCGGAAACTTCGACTTTGCGACAATGAAAAGTGCAGACAGCAGGGAAGAGAAGTGTCCGTGCAGGAGGGAAAAGAAAGTACAAAAATCTTTTGTCTGCTGGAATTCGTATATTACCACGCTGCATTTTCATCAAGGTAGTCAAACAAAAAAAAAGGCATTAAAATTCAGGGCACAAGACGGTTGATTCATTATTTAATGCTTGCATTAGCATGAATGTATTAGAGTACGGGACCCGATGGAGACCTTTCCATCATTCTTTTCTATCCTATTGTGGATTCAATGGGTGCAACCTTTCTCTCCTCGCCCCCCCCCCCCAAGACAAGGAGAGCTCCTTTGCGCAAGATCAGCAAAAAGGGACGTTCTCAGAAACTTCCAGCTAAATTCAAATCTTTATAACAACCGTCAGCCACATACTGTATGTGTGCAGCGCACCAGGTTCTGGTAGAGCGTGCAAAGGCAGTAACAGAAGACTCCTGGTGTTATACGTGTGTATTTGTTGAAGTTATGTGAATCTGGTATTCCTCCAGTTACCTGTAGCAGCTGTGGAGAGAATTTCCTCTCGGGAGGACAACTAAACCTCCTGTCCATAACATATCTCGGCCTGCATGCGACTCAACTGCAGTGTAAGGCGCCGGACGCACCAGGATTAGCCAGACGAAGATTCTTTGCTTTGCGTGGTGACAAACAGGCGGTCACGAACGCGACGCTATTTTCATATGTGGGGTCAATAAATCCCACACACGGTATTGGTTTAGCAGCAGTAAGTCATGCGAATTTGCTGGTCAAAGTTCGCCAAACTTGAACTCGGTGCGAAATTCGTGGCGAAAAGCTTCATTTGCGCCCTTGCATATTTTTCAGTTGAAATGAATGGAAGGTGAAATTTTTCAAAATATTGGCGCGACCAACGCACTATGCCCTCCACTCCACAAGTTTACGTTAGGGACACTGGCTTGGATTGACTCCCATGCTAATGTAATAACTGTCATTCCTCCGTTTGTCCGCAGTGGCCCCCTAGACAGCTAGGAAGGAAGATAAGGCAAACAGAAATGGGGCGATAGTGTGAAGAATGAGCAGCGCTCTGCCGGTACACTCTAAGGTACAGTACGGAGGATGCCTTCATCTGGCCTGGGAATTTGCCTAAACAAGCTGCATTAAAAATAATGGAGATCTCAAGCATGGCTGAAGACGGCTCTCCTAAGAGCCTCTCTTTCTCGGGCTCTTAAAAGTTAGAACTAGTACGATCGCAGGGATGTTTTAATTATGATCCTGAAGCCCCCCCCTCCCTCCCGTCTTTCTGCGCACCCTCCCGACAAGGAGACGGCAAATACACGGGGCCAGATTGTGCCGGCAGCCTTCTTCCCATCTTTCGCGAGCGAAGCCTTGGAGATTTGTCATCCCGCCTCACTCTCCTCCCCCCCCACCACCTCCCGTGTGAGAGCCTCTGCTTCTGCTTCGAATGGGGAGATAAGTTTGCAAAACGCCTTCCTCAGCAGGGGTGCGGGGACTTTGCGAAGAGCAGTCCTTTAATAATAATTAATGCGCAGCCTCGCGGTCTACCTGCCGACAATGAAATCCGACGCTTCATTGGGTAGCTGAGACAAGGCAGCTCAGACCAAACGGAGAAAAAAAAAAAAAAAAAAAAAAAAAAAAAAAAAAAGAAGCCAGGCTTTGATGTGAATATTAATGAGGGCGGCGAGGGGGTTATGGTATTTACAAGGCTGCCATGAATGGCTTACGAGGCAGCTGCTGGGAAAAAATGATTCATGTGCTTATGTTTCTGGAATATTAACATTCATTTCCCCCCCCTCATTTAAACAAACAACAAAAATAATAATAACAACCCAGCTCTTTGAGCTCTGTGTGGAGTCCGAGATCGTGAATCGAGCGCTGTCAATTAGGCAACTTTAGTAAGCGTGCCGAAGCAAAAAAAACAACCCAAAAAACCTAGCTCTCGTTCATAATGCAGATTGTGCCGAGCTCATCTCGCGCAACACGGAGAGAGACAAGTCTCTCGCGGCGGTGCCGCTGAGCCACGTCCGGACGGCCCTCTGCTTAATTTCATTTCAATTGATAGACAACTCAAACGAGCCGAAGTCAGTTAGAGTGTGATTACTTGTCACGCGGTGCGGGGGGAGACGGTGTCGGCTGTCGCGGGGGTTGTGATTGGGTGTCGCGAGGGATCGGGAGACACGGCCCACGTCGCGGAGACCGCGGTGGCGGGCGGGCGGGTCTTGGTCACCTACCCCTTTGCAGATGGCCACCGCCTCCTTGGACATGGCTTTGGGGTAGGACACGTGATGCTCCATGATGGACTGGAACAGCTCGTCCTCGTCCTCTCCGTCGAAGGGGGGCTGCGAGGGACACGGAGGTGTGCTTCTGTCAGTGACCGCCCCCATGCACCGCAACCTGCCCCCCCGTCTCACAGCGCAGAGGGCGCGGACTTAAACTAGTCCACGCCCAGATCCTCACTGGCTTTTCTGTCTCGTTATTTCCTCAAAGATAACACCGACAGCCTCAACCCTGCGACTAAACCCCTATAATCCAGCCTGCCTCAGTTGCCCGCCTGCACACACTGTGAAGAGGAAACACTTGTGGATCTCCCAGAATGCACTTCAACACACTGTTACCCAGAAATATGGACATCGTGGCTTTGGCTTTGAGTTTTTTTGTAACAAATAAGTTTCTGAATGATTTAGCTACTACTGCGGCCAAATGTTATTGCCCAGTTCAGACTAGAGTGTAATTCACAAAGGTTCTGTTAGTGAGTGAGTTGTTTACACAACCCAAAACCTACTCAAATGAATAGCTAATAAATACTGAAATACTGAAATACTGAATCTCCAAATTAGAGATCTACAAATCTGAATGAAAACCAGCTGACCTGGAGCGAGAACAGCTATTCTTGCCCTATGAGATTTGGTGCTTGGGGAACAAACCCTTCATGACTCAAGCTCTGATCAGTAACTAAGGTCTGTTGGTGTCAGACGGCATATTGGCCCCTTGGTTACGACCCAGCAGTAGGCCTCACCTGTCCCGCCAGCATCTCGTACAGCAGGACTCCGAAAGCCCACCAGTCCACGGATCTTCCATAGGGCTGGTAGGCAATGATCTGGAGGAAGAAGGAAGGTCAGGTAAACAGGTTGGTTGGTTGGTTTTCCAGAGGCCGGGCAGAAGCCGTCCACAACAAATGACACAGCGGTGAAGCTGCTCTGGTGGGAAACAAAAGCCCACCGTGACGTAAAAAACAAGCAGCACCTTGCCGCTAACGTGCTAACGCTAAGTTTAATGCATGTACATCCATTTCTCTGTGCATATGTTCTCAGTGTGTGCCTATGTGTGTGTGTGTGTGTGTGTGTGTGTGTGTGAGAGAGAGAGACCGTGAGAGTGAGTATGTGTATGCGTGTCTTTCTTCCTGTCTGTAGTTTGACATGCCTATAAGCTTGGGAGTCACGTAGACTGGGCAGAACGGTTTCTTCCACATGCATTTTGGGCTTAGTCTGTGGCGTGGCTGTACTGCGGCACTCTGCCGAGGCCACCGTTACCCTTCAAGTGTGTAGCCGAGTGTATCCGGAGGCAGCGTGTGAGGCATGCTAATCGCTGCAGAAAACCCAGGGAAAAATTGATTGTAATGAATGTACTTCATTATTGTGGATTCTTTATTTTTGACCTCGGGGAATTGGTGTGCAACCATGTTCCTAATACCGATTATCAAGAGCATCTACACAGACTGCAGAGGCGGGCTCACGCGCAGACGCATACTATCCCAATATGTCATCCAAGGCCTCCATTTTGAAGCAACGTATCACTTTGAGTCAATAGCAACATATATTGTTCATACGGTTGCTGAATATTTTGGCCCTAATATTTTCTGAGAATCAAACCAAACATTGTGTGTGTGTGTGTGTGTGTATATACGCGTGTGTGTGATTCCAATCACTCTCTGTTCCTCGTTCTGGAGCTGCTAGACCTCAGGCGACACCATCTGTTGTTCTGTCAAAAAAACGTGTGATATCTAATCAACTTAATTACAGAGCTGCTGCTGTAGCCCCCCCTGCCCCACGTCAAAGCATCAGTCCTCTCGCGCAGACGATCGTCCTCTCCCCTGTGCCCCTCTTGACCCGTTATTAAAAACAAACCCCATCATTCCTGCCGAAGAGGGATCCCTACCTGCTGTTATGGTTTTAGGATTCATGGGTCTGTCTTTATTAAAAACAAACAAAGCGTTTAAACTCCCTCTCGCCAACCTGACTTAGCACATTGTTACTGAAGAGGCAATGTCCACGCTCACCTGCTGTTAAGTGTGAGTGAGTGAGTGAGTGAGTGAGTGAGTGAGTGAGTGAGTGTGTGTGTGTGTATGTGGGTGGGGGTGTGTTTGACACTGGTTCCTTGGATCAGAGGCCAATGCATAATTAATGCATGCCATCAATGGAATTGGGTATTTTGCACATGAATGCACTGTTATCAAAAAAAATCTAAAATGAAGATACTACTTCAGCATTAGTTTAACGTTCCATTAATACCTGATTCCGTTGCTTAGATCGGACTTCATATTTCAGGTATTTCACTACCACTGCTCAGCATAAAATCTGAGGCGTTTCTTGCTGAACATGAATATTCGATTAAATCCGATGAGGATACGACAAGCATTTACAGCTTTTTGATAAAAAAGGGAGAGGAGAAAACTTGGTCATCACGTGGGTCGTAGGTTCCAGGTGGGGTTTCTTTTGCTGTTTGGAGCCTACTGGATCTGCCTCGATGTAATCTGCACATTCTACAGCACACATTAATAATACAGCTATCATATATGTAGGCCACCAGAGCCACTCACACTCACAAAAAGGGACTGCACTGCCTTTGCTCCACACGTGCCCTTCAAATGTTAATGAGTGCCAGGGAGTGGCATCTGGGCCACCCTAACACTGTAGAGATGACACACACACACACACACACACACACACACACACACACACACACACACACACACACACAGACACACAGACACACAGACACACAGACACACAGACACACACAAACACACACAAACACACACAAACACACACACAAACAAACACACAAACCCCCCCCGCCGCAAATGCACGCACGCACGCACACACACACCAAGGATAAGCGGGCATTTCCTCACCTCAGGAGCGATGTAATCAGGGGTGCCACAGAAGGTCTTTGTGGTCACGCCATCCCACATGTTCTCCTTGCACATGCCAAAGTCAGCGATTTTGATATGGCCCTCAGCGTCCAGCATCACATTATCCAGCTTGAGGTCCCTGTGGCAGAGGAGGCAGCGAGGCGAATTATCAGCACAGTTTTAAAGGCTCCGCTTTGAACTTATCGCCACGCTGAGGAGAAAGAAAGAAAAAAAGGTGACAAGCGTGCCGCGTGGCAAATTCTTATTAAATCTGGGGCTGTGGGTAATTGCGGCGGAGTTAGTTTCCTGCTCCGACCGGGCCGCTAAGCGGATCAGAATGGGCTAGCGAAAAGGGCATTTAACTATTCATGACCGATGTCTGTTTCTCTTGTAACAGTCGGAGCAAAAAAGGGATTTCAGGTGGGCCCAGTGCGCCACGCTTCGCTGCGCTTGGGCGCTCCGTGTGAACGGCGGCCACGTTTCACCACGCTCTGGAAGGAACACGCAGAAGCTTGTCTGACCGGCAGAACGATTTAACAGGTACAAGCTGTATTCGTTTGCTTTTGGTCCGAGTCAGAAGGCTTTATTTCGCTTCCTCTCTGCGTGGGAACGGCTACGAGGGAACGGGGAGGACTGGCAAGGTCAACCCCATTTGTAGCCTCTTAACGTGATTCAAATCCAAATCCAAATCCAAATGCGTGCGGAGGCAGATCCGTGGCAGCGAATGAGCGCGGGGGCGAGAGGAGTGGACGGGGCCTTGCGAGAAGGCGTCTCTTCGCCGAACATCTGCCGCGGCGAGGCAGGATCGCCGTCAACCGCCACCTACCCGGTGCCGGCGCCCTTCTCTTGACGGCGGTGACAGCGACACGGCTTCCTGAGCGCGTCCCCGCGGCGGCGGTGTGTCATCTTGACAAGAGACATGGCCTCCCCGCTGCCCCCTCAGCTGGCGCTGCCACCTGGCACGTGGAGCCAGGCGGAGGGCGGAGTGTGACCCGTCCCCCCCCCCCACCCCCACAATGTGTCACTCACAGTACACTGCGTACAGCGCGGCCAGGCCACTCACCGATACACGATGCCCTTCGAGTGCAGGAAGAACAGGCCTATGGCGATCTCCGCTGCGTAGAACCTGCACGCACAAACACAGGCACCATTTCAGACATTATGACGGCAGTGTGGTATAATGGTTAGGGAGCTGGGCTTGTAACGTTAAGGTTGCAGGTTCAATCCCCGGGTGGGACACTGCCGTTGTACCCTTGAGCAAGGTACTTAATCTGAATTGCTTCAGTAAAAATATCCAGCTGTATAAATGGATTGTAAAGAAATGTAAAAGTGTAAGTTGCTCTGGATAAGAGCGTCTGCTAAATGCTTGTAATGTAATGTAATGTAATGAAATTTAGACAGCGGCCCTCCGAGCAGCACTACACACAAGTCCAAGTGACCGCTCAAATAAACCCCTGACCAGCACAATACGGACAAGTGGTAGGAACGTCGAACAAGGTTATACAGATCTTACACTCGTGCTAGAACAACAACAAAAAAGAGCTATGTGGGCTGGCCTCCGCAGAGCGAGCTTGCTGGTATCGGACCGCATCTTCCTCGTGTAGAGGAGGCATGCGTGCAGATGACACTGCTGTAGGCCGGGCTCCTACAACGACAGTCCTATTTTTCCGTCGCTGGCGGGGGACGCGCGTTCCGACCCGACAACTCGCGACGCGACATTAACCTAGCACGATGGGGCCGGGCGTGTCCCAGAACAAAGGGCCCGGGGCGTGCGGGAGGGTGGCCCGCCGAGAAACGGTGCACCCCGCCTCCGCCACGCTCCGCGCAACACAATCACTGCGGCCACTGCTGGCAGCAATACCTACCACGGCATGCTCCACTGCGCCGCTTTATCTGGGAGAAAAGCAATTGGGGGGGAATAGGAATTCACATACTAATCAAAGTACAAAATACAGAGAGGCTCTTCAGGGGGGAAGAAAACAAAAAAAAAAAAAAAAACAAAAAAAAAAAAAAAAAAAAAAAAAGGGCAAACGTTATTTTGGGCGGTGAGCGTAGCCACAGCGACAGGATCCGCGGGCTGGCCGCGGGGCGATCGCGAGCCAGAGCACTAAGGGGAGGTTACCGCTTCGAGTGGCTCGCCCCCAGATATCCGTCTACACCTTCGGCGCGACCTGGCGAGAGGCCCTCTCCGAGGAAGAGGAGCGTGGGACGTTACAGCCGGCCAGCCTTTGCTCACCTGCGCGCGCTCTCTTGTCCTTTCCAGGACTGCGCCACTTTGCAGTGTCTTAGTATTCCTGTCAGGGAGCGGGCTCACAGACCAAAAAGGATAGGTGGACAAAATAATAAAATGGAGAATTTATCTCTTTTTTTTTCTTCTTTTTCCTTCAGGGCACAAAGCGCTACAACACCTCATGATCTGGACCACTGCCATTGGCTTTTATCATGCAGACTAATCCCTAAATGACTTAAGCCTGCAATGCTTACCCATACACGCATCTCTACACTCAAGTGTATACACCATGCACACACACGCATGTACACATGCGCAACACACATACAAGTGCGTGCATGCACACGCATGCATGCGTACACTTGTGTACACACACAAGTGCAAATGGCAAATGCACGAACACGCACACGCACACGCACAAACACACACAGACACAGACACAGACACAAATGGGTGTCAAAATACACATACATGAACGTGCACACACTGCATGCACATTGAAACACAGGCAGGACGAGACGCCAAACTTCACAAAAGACGCTGCAAATATCAGCACACTTCTCATCGCTAACGTTATGCGGTGAAGCGTGCGAGGCAGAAAGACCAGGCCCTGCCATAATCTCTGCCCTCCGCAGCATGGATAATAAGCTTCCCCTGCTTTCACACATTTAAACCTTTTGGAAGTAAGTGCTGTGCAAAACCTCAACACAGGCCCGATGGCCAGCGGTCCTGCAGCAAAAAACTTTAAGCAACGCTCATAAGAAAGGAGGGAGTGGCCGGTGGATAGCGTAGCGGTCGAACGCATCATATTTTGGCTGATCCGACGCGGTGTGCGCTGCCTGTCAGGGACACGGTTCGAAACCCGTGTCTACCAGACTGGCCCTGGTCATCAGCCCCGATCGGGGGCGGCATTTGGCTGTCCGCCCCAGGGGGAGGAGGGAGGGTGAGCCGGATCGGGTCCGCTGTGAAGCACGTCAGAAGTCTTCAGAACGTGGGTGGGTGAATTCCGTCTCAAAGAAAGCGGAGTTTGGTGCCCTCTGGGAATTTGCTTGCCTCGTAGAGATGAGCGGCGGACTCGTGTGGGGAGGGTAAATCAAATTAAATAGAGGGTGTAATTGGCTACCAAAAAGAGAGAGAGAGAGACGTGGCGCTTTGCAAAAAGGTGAGGTCTGTGGTGGGAATGTGTTCACCGCTCTGCTGCGGACCGGAGGGAAAGGTCAGTGCAGTCACCGTGGGGCTGGACATCCGCTGATAGGATCAACGGGAGGCGTGGAATCCAGCTTCCTGCCCCTGCAATCCTGCCTCACCCCAACTCCGACAGCACTGTGACAGCATTTCTTTCTTGTGACCGGAACCGCTGTTGACATCTTAGTAAGTGTCCAAGGGACACAAAGGGGAGGCACTGTCCCTCTCTCCAGTGACCTCGCCCTGACGAGGCTTTCCGCGCTGCTGTCGAGCTCGGCGCCGGAGCCTCAAACCTGCTCTGAGCACTGAGGCGCGGCGAGGACGCATCCTGCCAGATTAAGATGCCTCCCTCATCCTTTCCCTTCCCCCCCCCCGTCCCAGCGCTTTTCTCTTTCGCGGCACGCCGAGTGGTTTTGGAGGACAGGGGTAAGGGGGGGTCGATGCCGTCTCACACACGTCAAAAAACTGTCTCAGGCTGCCTGCAGAACTGACTGGGTTTGTCTGGGCTTGGGACTGACACACAGAAATGGCTTCTGAAATCAAATAAAATGTTTCATCGTGCCAGAACTTTATGCCAGAACAGCCAGCCTTTGTGAGAAACTTTTTAACCAATCACCTAGCAGCAAACAATGAACTCATCTGGCTAAATAACATAAAATGCATACAGTACATCAAGTAAACAGTAATAATATAGTAAGACAATAATTATAATAATAATAATAATAATAATAATAATAATAATTCAATTAACAGACATTTCCCTGTTTTATACATGTTCCTGTATTGACCTTGTGTGCTCATTCAAACTTTTTATTTTGCCTGACATTCAACTTCATCAGGCTACTGTATGTACATCTTCCATGAAGAACAGGAGAAATGGGGCAGCAATAATGAACAGGCCAAACAAAGGCAATCTTTCACAGCATCCTTGCCTTTAACTAAATAAATATCAATAAATCAATAATACACTGGAATTTCACCAGGGAACATACTGGACACAATTAGAGAGAAGACAATGAATCGTGAGGCGAGAGTGCAAAGTGCAAACATTGCACAGATTTGGAAAAGTGAAGAATAACATGCAACAAACAGGGTTTGTTTCACCCATAAAGCTTGTTTGTTCATTTATTTGTTCTGCTCTTTTCAAGTTTTGAGAAGCTGTGTGTGTGTGTGTGTGCGTGTGTGCGTCTGTGTGTGTTTTAAGGCGCTTGTTGAACTTGATGACTTAGCTTGTCAGCACAAACCTTTGCAGCAAGGCTAACCACCTGCCTGGCAGCAAGACAATGTATAAGAGCATAAGTTCATTGTAACTTTATTTTATCAATGTTGGATGTGGAATGCAACGAGGGTAATTAAGATCACTTACTTTTCATGCGCATAGGGAAAATTAAAAATTAAAAAAGGAAAAATCGCTGAAAAATACAAGAGCAGCGTAAAGTAAAGCTGCTGGAGAATACCGGGTGGATTCTATGAGCGTTTCCGCAGGGTATTCAAAGTAGGATAAATTAGGAGAGGGCTCCTGAAAATTGTTTTTATCTCAAATAGCAAGGGAGAAGGAGCCGTGTGGGGCTGGTGTACTCTCACAGGGATGGGTGCTCACCCGGCTCCCTGGTTTCTTTAGGGCCTGTGGAGAAAACAACACTCACACAGCATGAGGCTCCTTGAACTTTCCAACCTGCTGGATCTGGTACATGAGGTCTCCTCCATTAATATACTCCATCACAAAGTACAGGCGGTCCTGCAAGACAGAGAACAGAGTCAGGGTTATATTGGGGCAGGGAGTGGAACATGGTCAGGGTTCTATTGGGGCAGGGAGTGGAACATGGTCAGGGTTCTATTGGTGCAGCGAGTGGAACATGGTCAGGGTTCTATTTGGTGCAGTGGAACATGGTCAGGGTTCTTTTGGTGCAGCAAGTGGAACATGGTCAGGGTTCTATTGGGGCAGCGAGTGGAACATGGTCAGGGTTCTATTGGGGCAGCGAGTGGAACATGGTCAGGGTTCTATTGGGACAGCGAGTGGAACATGGTCAGGGTTCTATTGGGGCAGCGAGTGGAACATGGTCAGGGTTCTATTGGGGCAGCGAGTGGAACATGGTCAGGGTTCTATTGGGGCAGCGAGTGGAACATGGTCAGGGTTCTATTGGTGCAGCGAGTGGAACATGGTCAGGGTTCTATTGGGGCAGCGAGTGGAACATGGTCAGGGTTCTATTGGGGCAGCGAATGGAACATGGTCAGGGTTCTATTGGGGCAGCGAGTGGAACATGGTCAGGGTTCTATTGGGACAGCGAATGGAACATGGTCAGGGTTCTATTGGGACAGCGAGTGGAAAATGGTCAGGGTTCTATTGGGGCAGCGAGTGGAACATGGTCAGGGTTCTATTGGGACAGCGAGTGGAACATGGTCAGGGTTCTATTGGGGCAGCGAGTGGAACATGGTCAGGGTTCTATTGGGGCAGCGAGTGGAAACAAGACAAGGTTCCATTGAGGCAGTGAGCGGAACAGAGCCACGTCTCAACCACGCTCAAGGGAGGAACACATCAAGTGACTCATCATCACTCAAACTGCACCCACAGGCATATCCATACAGACAGCACCAGAAGCCCACCTCCCAGAAACTCTGTGAAGAATGACTTCATCCACTGGTCATATTACAAGCTGCCTGAGAGTCAGGGTTGGACTACACCTCAGGGGCTCCCGCAAGGCACAAACTAACCCCCCTCCCCAAACAGGAGGGCTGAGATGACAAAGCAGAATTCTATTACCCGGTGACAAATGTCTGTAACAGGCAGCTTCTCTGTTCTCTGGCTGCTTGGCTGGGCAGCCAGCAGCCGTGATGCATCGTGGGACTGTGTCTGACTGTCAGACCCCCATCTGCCGGCAATAGAAGGGAGGACGCGGAGCCAGAGCTGCAGTGGTGCCCTGTGCCCAGCCTTTCTGCGTGCCCTCTCACCAAGCCTGGATCACCAGAGATGGATAGACTCATTATCTAAGCCTCTAACACACTCTGCTCTTATTTACTCTGGGTCCTTTCCTCTGGTCATTAAGCCGCTAATTTCGTGGAATTTAGAAGCGATTCCTAATGTCAATTAGGCACTGCGCTCCCAACGTTAATGAACTGTGGGCATAATGTCAGCCGGGCTAATGTAAAGCTATTCAGTCCACCTCCCACTCCAAGCCCCCTCCTCCACCGGCCTCGGCCTCACGCCCTTCTCAAACCCCCACCCCCACGCCGCCACCCCCTCCGCAAAAACCGCACCCTCATTTGTGACAAACCGCCGTCAACCTGTCGAACTGTGGAGAAAGACGGAAACATTGGAGCCGGGGATATTTCCGCATGAGGCATATTGCTTTAAGTTTCTTAATTGCTTTTTTCCAAGCCGCACCGATAAGTCTGCCCCCCCCCCCCCCATCCCTCCCCCTCTTCCTCTCCTTGGCTCTAATTGTAATTCCTCGGGCTCCGTGAGCGTCGGTCAGGGGACTTAAAGCACGGGAGGGATTACACTCCTGAAGAGGCTGAGCGCTCGGAGTAAAACCTCAGCTGACGGGCCGGGTGCGATAGGAAGGGCTGCTCGCTTCGGTGGGGACGCTCGTACGACGAGCCGGGTCTCCGCGTCACGACGGGTAGAGCTGCAGGGAGGGTGCGGGCAGGCCCAACAACAGTGCCGCCGAGCCCCGCGCTTTCAACGCAGGGGTGACTTTTACAGCATTCAACGCTGATTTATTTTCTGTCGAATGACTGGTCTCAGGCTCCTCGGGAAGGCCTCCCCGAGGCTCACATTTTGAGGACATTTTGTTCAAAGACTAGAATACAATCCCTTTGCATTTCTGTCCATTTTCATTTTATTTCTGTGTCAAAACATAATGCCTTGATTTGGAAATGAAATATAATATGCCTCTTTCCTTTCCTTACAAGATGTAAGCCTTGTTTTGCATGTTTTGCATATCTTTGGTCCACGCTAAAATTTGGGCAAGGACAGAGTAGCCCCTACCCCTTTGACCTGCATTTGGAAAGGAAATACAAGTGGATGAGTGAATAGCCTTAAGACAACGCCTGAAATTAGATGAAACACAGTCAGGAGAAGAACAGGGCGTTCATTGCAGGAATCACGAGAGAAAATCCAAACAGCTTCCTTTACGTCTCCGCTCTCCCTCCCTCTCCTGCCAACACGGGCGTCTCCTCCTGCTCCCACTCTGCTTAAGCCCCAGGGCCACAGAGACCACCCCCCCCGCGCCCCCGTTCTGCTGTTCCCTGCACGCGGCCTGCCTCCCCTCTCCGCTCCCCTTACGATCTGCGACATCGGCCTTTTTATGCCGTGTCCTAGATTAAAAAAATAAAAAATTAAACCGAGCGTAAATGCACTCACGCTGCACTCCTCATGTCAGACACTAAGCGCCGGGGCCTTCCCATGCTTTTAATGCATCCAGTATTTATAGCCGCTGGCATGTCAAGCCGTTTGGAGGGGAAAGGAGAAGCGCGCGGCCGGCTGCGTTCAGTTCAGCGGGTCATTGGCCTCGGAGAGCGGGCGCCGTCTTACTGGCGCATCTCCACCATCGGCTGTTCCCCCCCTCCCCCACCCCTCCCCCACCCAGCACCCATCAAATAGCGCTGCAATTCAGCTGGAGCTGGGCAAATGCACAGCAGGATCCACAGGATGTGCGCCCCCGCCATTTAAAACAGAGCTCCGATGGCGTTCCTGCAGGCTGGCGTGCGATGCGTTTTTTGTGAATGGTGACGCGACATTGTAGCTGGTCGGGTGAGCTCCCTGCTTGTGAGGGCTTGGGAAAGGAGGGGAGAGGGCGTGGCGGTGGGCGGGGGTCTTTACCATGGTCTGGAAACAGGAGTGCAGCTGTGTGAGGAACGGGGGCTTGCCCGACAGCGCCAAGACTCTCTTCTCCACCATGGTGCACTCCACATCGTCGTCCTGGATCACCACATCCTTCTTCAGGATCTTGATGGCGTAGAGCTCCTCAGCACCCTTCCTTTCAGCCAGCATCACCTGGGTAGGGAGAGGGAGAGAGAGCAAGTGAATGAGAGAGGGAGAGAGGGAGAGAGAGAGAGGGAGAGAGAGGGAGAGAGAGGGAGAGAGAGGGAGAGAGAGAGAGAGAGAGAGAGAGAGAGAGAGAGAGAGAGAGAGAGAGGGGGAGAGAGAGAGAGAGAGAGAGAGAGAGAGAAAGTGAATATGAGAGAGAAAGAGAGAGAGAGAGAGAGCAAGTGAATATGAGAGAGAAAGAGAGAGAGAGATAAAGAGAGAGAGAGAGAGAGACAGAGAGAGAGAGAGAGAGAGAGAGAGAGAGAGAGAGAGAGAGAGAGAGAGAGAGAGAGAGAGAGAGAGAGAGAGAGAGAGAGAGAGAGACAAGATCAAGACAAGACATCACATCAGCTCCTGTACTTGACAAACCTTTGTTGTTTTAAAGTGAGACAAACTCTTTTATTTTCATTTTCATTCAAATTTGAAATGAAATGTATAATAAACTTTATAAATTAGGAGAAACAATTTGGAGAAAGAGTCTATCAACATTGTTAAAAATCAGAGGGAATGCAACGGCTAACTGCTACCTGGGAATGGGCATTTGAAATGGATACATTGATGAGCAGAGCTGGGCAGCAGCAGTCCATCAAATCCCTGCCATTTGTAATACACAGAAGAGCTCAAGAAAAAGGCAATGATAGAAGCAATGACAGGCAGACCTATAAAAATGGAACAATTATGGACCAGAGACACTGAGAAATTGCAGATAAATCTCAAAAGAACTAGCTGTGAAGCAAAGTCATTTTCTATACAGAGCAACCAACTGCCTGGCACTCAGCAATCTGCAAACACTATCCGTCCATCAGAGAAGGATGAGGAGACTGACCTCCCCAGCTCAGACTCTGCTCCACAGCCCCCACCGCACAGTCAGCTCCACTCAGAACAACCAGGACCCCCAACTCCCCCTCACCCCAAAGCCAGCCCTGCCTAGAACAATCAGGACCCCCGAGTTCAGCCGAGACCCTCCAACTCCCCCTCACTCACAGGCAACCGCGCCCATCTTACCCACAAAATCAGACAAACAGGCCTGATTTTGTACCAAACCTTTGAGGGGGCTGAAATTGTGCTCTTCATTGACTCCAATGGGACATTTATTGATGAGAAGCAGCTTTTTCCAGGACACAGAGTTAGTAAGACCTGGTGTCCAAACACTACAACAGCCTTAGAGCTGCAGTCAGAGAGCCACTCACACCTTCCCCCAACTCAAAAATCATTATACCCACCCTGATGCTCAGAAAAGATTTCCACCCCCAAACGATCCAGAAGGTGAATGCAATAATCTTCAAAGAGTGTGATCTGCAGCCCAATGTTCATCTGACCCACCATCCCACCCTTGGGCCAGAGTCCTTCCCACCACAGCGCCTCCAGCAGTACCCACCCAGCCTTATATGCTCTCACCTCATGGGCTAGGTATAGTGCTAAGGAGTCAGAGAACTTTTAAACATCTCTGGGCTTGCAAAATACCCTATAAAATCTTCAAAGCTAAATTGTTTTATGATAAGCTGTTTAAATCCAGATAATTGTATATTTTATATTAATATTTTTGCCTCCAAATGTTTTTTCTTTGGATAATAAGTATAATACTATGCTATTGATTAACAAAAGATTTCAGGAGTTTGTCTCATAAAATAATGGCAAATTATATAATCAGAAGAATTCAAAACATGAAATCATTTAGTATACCTATGTGGAATACTCGGGGCTTGAACTCTTCAGCATTCAGTCTTGAACTCTCTACCTTCTGCAAGAGACTAAAAACCCACCTCTTACATTTTACATTTACATTTTAGGCATTTAGCAGACACTCTTTATCCATTTCTTTACATACAATCCATTTATACAGCTGGATATTTCACTGAAGCAATTCAGGTTAAGTACCTTGCTCAAGGGTACAACAGCAGTGCCCCCACCTGGGA
The DNA here is from genome assembly GCA_029706075.1 of Aldrovandia affinis. NCBI lineage: Eukaryota > Metazoa > Chordata > Actinopteri > Notacanthiformes > Halosauridae > Aldrovandia > Aldrovandia affinis. The sequence goes on from JAINUG010000015.1 coordinate 1,647,627, forward strand.
ATTGAACCTGCAACCTCTGAGTTACAAGACCAGCTCCCTAACCATTACACTACACTACACTGCCAGCCCTGTTCAGACTCCACTACCACTGATTCTGTACATTACTTAACTGCCATCACCACAGTTTACATGTTTAAAAATGTACAAAAAATCACTACTGACTTTTCTTTCCCTGTGTTACAGGTACAGTGTGCAGCTGCCAACACTGATGTCTAGTGGAGTGTTACTAAACTGATCTCTTGCACTAACCATGATTAATCTTACCATGTATAAATGCACTTTTGTAAGTCGCTCTGGATAAGAGCATCTCATAAATGCCTAAAATTTAAAATGTAAATGTAAGAGCAGAAACCCAGAATTTCTTCAACAGATAAAAGACATAGATATACTTATATTACAGGAGACATGGTGTAAAGCCAACATAGTCACTGGTTGTCCCTCAGGCTACAAAGAGCTGATGATACCCTCAGTCAAATTGAACAGTTAGCTAAGGCAGGGACTCAGGGGGAATCTTAATTTGGTTTAAAAAATTGTAAAAAAGGAGGAAATCACCGCCATAAGAAACCATATAAATACAGTATATATATATATACAGTATATATATTTTTTTTTTTTTACATTTTGTTTAAGATTTTTCCCGTTTTTCTCCCAATTTGGTAGCCAATTACACCCGCTATTTTCAGGCCAATCCCTCCCTCATAGTTCGCTGCCGTAGCCCTGTGACTGGGAGCGACGAAGTTGAAGTATCGTCTCCTCCAAGACGACACTTGCCAAGCTGACGACCGTAACTCCGGCACCCCAGAGCCACTCCTGTGCACAGCAAACGTCTTGTTGGCTTCCCTCCCCCCTCCCTGGGGCAGACTGCCAGTTTCCCACCCCCACTCCCAGCCAGAGCTGACTCTGGCGCGGCCGGGGAATCGAACCCCGGTTGCCATGGCCAGCGTCGGATGTTGAAACCACTAGACCACGCGGGAGGCCAGAAAACATAGAGCAGGAGATCAGCTATTTCCAGGCCCAGTGAAATGTGCTGATCAGTGGAGATCTGAACTCTAGGACCAGAGAGGAACCAGACTTCATCAGCACATATGGAGACGACCACATCATTGGCCAAAATTCATTCCCACAGGAATAACTAGGACAGGTGTACAAACAAAAAGGGAAAACAACTCTTGCAGCTCTGTCGAGGACTAGGTCTGTACATCGTCAGTGGTAGGTTAAGAGGCGGCTCCTAGGGGAGATACACCTACAGCTCACCTGCGCAACAGCACTGTAGATTACGCAATCACGGATATAGACCCATTCTCAGCCTTCACAGCCAGGTCACTAACCCCTCTGTCAGATCACAGCCAAATTACTGTGTATCTAAAAAGGACAGAAACTAAGAACACATCCACACAGCCCAGTAAGCTGTACAACATTCATAAATCCTACAGATGAGCCACTATCAAATGGAACATAATCAAATCAAAGACATAAACAAGCAGATAATGCCTCAGACCCTAAAATAATACAAGCATACACTCAGAACTAAAAAAGAACAACATGTCAATAATCAACTGACTGTAATCGAGGAGTCCCTTCGCTCTAACTACTTACTACTGGGATAACTGGAACCCCCTCAATAAATCCCAACACGAAGAATTGCCTATTCAAAATGGGGATATTAAAATCATAAGTAACACGGACCAAAACAAGATATATGAAAAAAATAATCTGAGCGTAGGCTATTTTCTTGACATCTGGAATCAAGGTCTCATAACCCCTCTTTTTAAGATAAATAAAATGTTTGCTCACCAAAGAGGGGCTGCAGCAGAATCTAAACCTGCTGCAGGAATTCTGCAAGACCTGGGCCCTTGCAGTAAGCTTGAAAAAATACAAAAATAATGATTTTCCACAAAAGATCCAGATCTCAGGAAATCAGACATAACTTTACACTAGGGACAAATAAAGAAGACTGTACAAATAACAGGCATGTGTACAAATTACACATACCTAGGATTAAAGATTAGCTCAACAGGGAGCTTCATGAATGGCTGGCTATGAATGATCTGAAAGAGAAAGCATGCAGGGCATTCTATGCCATTAAAAGACAAATTAAAATAGATACACCAATTAGGATTTGGCTCAAAATATTCAAATTGGCAATCGAACCAATTGCATATATGGAAGCAAAGTATGGGGTCCGCTTACAAAGCAGAATTTTGCAAATTGGGACAAACATCCAACTGAAACACTGCATGCAAAAATATCCTCCATCTACAGAAGAAAACAACAAACAATGCATGCAGGGCAGAATTAGGCCAATATTCACTACTTATTAACATTTAAAAAAAAGAGCCATTCAATTCTGGAATCATATACAAAACAGCAACCCCCACTCATACCATTACCAAGCCCTGAAATGCCAAGAGTTGAGCAAAGAAAAGAATCCCCTCAGTCAGCTGGTCCTGACGCTTAGTTCACTAACCAACACTAACCCACAGCCTCAGGACCAGCACATTGATATAAAATCAATTACAGTCAACCAAATGATAACTTATCAAAAACAAAATTACATCACTTATTGGGACACACAAACACAAAGCAAAATGCAATGCTATCTGGCCCTAAAAAGACCATGGCAGACTACCTGACCAAGGTGACTGACAAAAACTAAGAACCACCTTGACAAAGTACAGAATCAGTGAACACAGTCTGGCCATTGAGAAAGGTCGCCACAGAAAATCAGAAAAATCACCTATTGAGGAAAGGCTGTGCCAGCACTGCCCTCTGAGGGAGGTGGAGACAGAACTGCACCTCATAACCAAACGTGAAAGATATAAAGAAATTTGAAAAATATTCTGTCCTAAATTCGATCAGATTTGCTCACCATTCAAAGATGACCAAGAAAAACTAATACTATTCTTGGGGGAGAGAACGGAGTGCTCTATACTTGTACTTTTTGTCATGCCAATAAAGCATATTGAATTGAATTGAATTGAATTGAATTGAATTGAGAGAGAGAGAGAGAGAACGAGAGCGAGAGCAAGAGAGAGAGAGAGAGAGAGAGAGAGAGAGAGAGAGAGAGAGAGAGAGAGAGAGAGAGAGAGAGAGAGAGAGAGAGAGAGAGAGAGAGAGGAAAAATATTAAACAGACAGCACTGCCACAGTCTTAAAAGTAAGGTAAAAGCAGGAAGGAGATGGCATTATAAAGCCTGTCCATGTCTCTGATCTGTGTAGACTGCCACAAACAGAGTGGTGTGTGTGCGTGTAAGATAGTACAGCACAGAGTGAGTGGAGTGTGCGAGATGTGTAAGTTAGCAAAAAAGTGGAGTGTGCAAGACACTACAGATGGTGTGTAGACTGGTACAAACACAACAACGTAGGTAAGAGTGCACAGGCAGACACAGGGGTGTGGGCTGAAGCTGCCAAGGACCCAGTGAGGTTAAAAGGTTAAAGGAGACAGATCGCCTTTACAGATGGGAAATCTATTGAGTGGAACAGGAGAGACACAGACCTAAAAAGGTTGTTCAGAGCCCGAGGCAGGTCTGGGCAGACATGACTCACAGGTGACCCAAACAGCTCAGAACTAGGCTACAGCAGAGCGCCCCCACTCCCTCTTCCCTTCCCCATCAACACCATACAAACACCACATTCAGCAGTCAAAGTACTAGTACTCAAAAAATAAAACAAAAGAGATTAAGCTCATTAACTATATGAATATACAAACTAATGACATGTAATATAACAGCAGTATTTTTCACACTATGGTACAAAATGTACCCCTCAATAAATGTACCTTATGAACTACATTGTTTGTAAATATATTTAGATCTTATGAATACCTGTGTGGGTGTGGCTCAGTAGGTAGAGCATGGCATCGGCAACGCTTAGGTTGCGGCTTCAATTCCCACTGGGACCCCATATACTGAAAAATGTATTTATTCACTACTGAAATTCAACGTGACTGTTCTTTTATATATATATATATATATATATAAGAACAGTCATGTTGAATATCAGAGGTGCTTTTTGTACCCAATATAACATTAAAGAATCTTGATGACAAAATCCTAAAAGTTAAACATCCGGTTGGTGCAACAATTCAAAGCAGCATCCATCAACTAAGGACGTCTAACCAAAAAAAAAAAAAAAAAAAAAGGTGTATGGCAGTTTATAGCAAATAGTTTGACTATTTTTGTAATCATGCAAACAATTTCAAGGCAGGTGAATGGGTTGGTCCATGGTTATTTATGGACTGGCATTTAGGGTATAAATCACCAAATGATGTGAAAACATCCAACTAAAATCCAAAACAAAATCCAACTAAACCGGGCAACTGCAAGTCCCAAAGAACGCAGTGGCAGCAGAGGCTGTACGGAAATACTACTTATTGTAATGGAATGTGACTTTCCAGCAAACAAGTGAGGAGGCTATGCTGCATCACCAAGATGCTAGCTAAGCAGTAGCCAAATGCTATGTTTACACTGCTGAATCACCACAAGCTATAAGCAGACGAACTAATGGCAAAACAAAGCTGAAGTTCAGGTTGTTTCAGGCGATAAGTCAGGCAACGTCTTTCATGGGGTAGTTATGCAAGTTGCATTTTTCATCACTCAAATTAAAGACATAACTTTAATTGCATAGATCAAAATCAATGTAATCATTCATACCCATAGGCTTCAATGTGCCAACCTAATAGCCTACATTTCTGTAATAAAAATTGCATGCGAAATATGAATTAGTACATTTTGTCCTATGAACAGTATTGCATACGTTTTGTCTTGTATTATACATTTTGATATTTGACCATTTGATATGCACTGTGCCTATTGATTTTTTTTAAAAGCTTCTGGCTTTTTCCTGCTCATGTTTGTCAATTTGTCAATAGTAAACATGAGATAATGTGCTGACTGAGACAAAGTGTGTATTTTGACCCAAAAAATAAAATCCAATCCAATCCAATAGTAAAATATGTATGGAGCCTGATAGTGGCATTATGTTGTACACATCGGTTGCTTTGCTAACATGGCAACATGTCCCATCATAGTTGTGGCAACCCACATTCCATAAATTTGACACAAGCCGATATAGCAAGGAAACATCAGTCTATTCATAATAGACAACATGTTGAGAAACCACCCTCAAGTGACAAAGTAATAATTAAGTAGTAGTAATTAAGAGATCAATCAAATGGCAATCTCACAATATTAAGCATAGATAATAGACACAACATATAAAATATACATAAAATGGGATTTTAAGACACGATGAAAACTAATTTTGCAGGCAGGTAATAGAGGAAGGTCCCCATAGGTGTTAGTATCAATTAGCATCAATTCCAAGCATTATGTCTGTACAGTAATATGCAAGTACACTTTGTTAGAACTTAAATACCACAGGCATATGTAAATCACCATAGTGCCCAACTAAGTTATTGAATAAAAGGCAATAGATCACTCAACCATTTCAAATGACTTACGATTAACCAGATGATGCAGTATTACATTTGCGAGGCAGCAAAGTACTTCAATTATGGATTACATCCATAACTCCTATATCGTAACTGTAACATGATTTTCATCATTTCAATAGGGGGAGGCAATCAGCCAATTACAACCTCTCCACACACCCCATCTCCTCCCCAAAAACGCCTCCGTTTTCCTTGAAGCATCTCCTTATAAAGGCATACAATTTTAAAAGGCAAACTTGGTCCTGGTAGGCAGATGGCAAACAGATTCGGGTGTCAAACATTGGGTGGGCCGGAATAAAGCGTGAGTGATGGGGGTGGCAGATTCCGACTGTGTTCGTTTTAAGAGGGAGCCTAAGGGCAGAATCGAGAGAGCGAGAGATGGGGGAGAGGAGGACACGAGATTGGCAGATAGCAGTCAGGCAATTCAAAAACATATTCTCCACTCCGGAGAAATCTGTGAGCACATCTGTCACCACATGTCGCCTACGTCCTCCAACATCCCCCCCCTCCCCATCTCCAAACACAAACACCAGCCCCGGCCAAATCAGAGAAGCAATTTTCAGGGAGAGCGATGCTAAATACAGAAACACAGACCCCAATGCTAAAGGTCGCTTTCAGCTCGTGGAAAAGATTTAGACCAGAATATTTTAAATTTGACAGGTTTGATAAGGGGGGAGATGCAGAAAAGCAGTATTTCACATACTGTCCTCTTCCAGCTCTCTGTCTGTCTGCGTGCGTGCAGTTACAGGGGAAAACGATGGACCCTGGAGCTACTGAGATGTAAAACACCCAAAGACAACGGCGACAGCCAAAAGTAATTTTGTGAAAAATGAATGCAGAAAAAAAAGTGACCTTTGGTTATTGATGAGCCCACAGCGCAGCACTTCTACACACGTATGCACTGCGTGTGTGTAAAAAAAAATGACGTCTGGTTTGTGGGGACAAAACAGGTGGATGTCAGCGGAATTCATTTCAAGGTCAAAATTAAATACTAAATGTAGAAGCTCAGGCTAGCAGACAAAAAACCCCCAAAAAACACTTCCTCCACCTTTTTAGTATGCACATATTTAAATGAGCACAACACACTTCCTCTGACCTCAGAACAGATACCAGGTTCTGGTTTTGAGGTGCTTCAAGGTCCCTTGCATTAAAAAGACGAACGGCAGCAGTTCGTTTTAGAGGACGCTTGCCCGGGCTCAAGACTCGGGTTGATCAGCATTCTGACATAATATGTTCACTGCAAACGGGGAACGTTAACTTCAATGAGGGGAACCATCTGTTCCTCGCCGAACATGAAAGACCAAGCCGAGGTTGAACGATCCAAGAACCCTTCCGATGTCGTGCCACTGGGGCAAGTCACTGTCACGAGACCTCGTTGTCTACCGGCTCCGTGTAAAAAGCACGAAACGTCTCGGTGCACACGCGAGCACAAAGAACCAGGAAGTGAAACGGCACCACGGCATATTAAAATAAAAATTTACAATCGAGAGCTGAATTCGTCTGGAACGGCTCCGCCGAAGCCACAGATATGTTTTAACAAACACTCATTACCATATTTATAACATTCGGCCTAGTAAATGGCTTCAGTGACACACTCTGTTTTACTGGCTCTAACAAGGATTTTGCTAATGCCCCGGCGGTACAGTCCGTAAACAGCCTCCCGCACAGCCCGCTCGGGGACTCGGTAATTAACCGCTGCCGGCATCCAGTGTCAGCTTTTTATGTGGGTTTAATGGCGCGGCTGGAAACACGCTGCATTAAGAGCGCTAATTAAAACAATAATAATTTATATATAAATCGGAACATATGTCTAGCAACAGACTGATAGGCGATATGGAGTGTTCGTGCCATCCCGGAATTCATTTTCAAGGTCAAGGTGGGCCCCGACTCGCTTTGGTGGTGGAAATGAGGCGCGCCACTCTTAAAGAGACAAAGGGTTCCAGAGCTCAAGGGGGTCTTGGCGTGACCCCAACGGTCGCGGTCGTTCGCTTTCATCCGTGCAGACGCGCTGACTGCACGGAGCCCATGGCCACAGACACCGCTCGTCACGGGTATGCCGAGTGACAGGGATCCGCAAACAGCGACCACACTAAACTGCCGCCGTGGCAACGGGGGAGGTGGAAGAGCAGCAGCCTCTTTCCGCAGCAGCGCTGCCCAGCTCACCTGGTGTTCGGCCTGGACGAGCTACACCGCTCGTGACCTCTTGTAGTGACCGCTCACGTGGGCCCCTCCCTGCAGCCCCTGGGATCCTCCAGCCCAGATGTGGAGGAGGTTATTGAAGGAAATAAAAAGAAATAAAAAATAAAAAAAGGCCAAATGTTTTGTTCGTTGCCAAGGCGATCATGTCAACCAGGACTTCGAGTAACGAGCCAAATGAAGGTCTGCCAGTTTGCATCAACATATCAATGATGTTTTAAATGCCTGTCACTATGGAAACCGTGTGTGCCTGGAACCTTGCCTGTCGATGCCAGTGCATGCTTTTCAGCAACATCCCCCCCCGGCCCGCTGGCCAAATGCCCACTGCTATCCCTCTCGCTCTCTTCGCATCTCTTTTCCACTCCCTGCATTTTGCTCTCACAGCCACACGAGGAGCCCGAGTCAGATGATGAGGATGAGCAATGTGCTTCACCTTTCCGAAGCTGCCCTTGCCCAGCACCATCAGGAAATTGAAGTCAGACAGCTTCATGCGGTCCTGGTTGCCATTGTTGTCAAATTTGGAGATGGTGTTGGTGGAGCTGTCTGGGTTCTTGGGACCAATTTTGGCTCTCTGTAAAGAGGAGAAAGGGGTGGACAGTGAATCACCTAATTCATAAGCTTAACACATGAACATCGGGTACCAACAGCTTGTCCCCAGTGATTCCCAAAATGGCTCCAATGGGCCTCTTTCAGACATGACACTGATTTACCATAATGCACTGCGGTAGCATTTTAACTGTCTCTACTGTAGGCCAGTCAGTAGAGGCCATTTTGTTTGATTGGTGTCTACCATATACAACTAGAAATAATGGCTTGTGCACCACATGACTGTGGGGAGGACAGGGGGTGTGGTTGTGTGTTCATAAATAAAGTTGTACAATTCTGCACAAAGCACTGCCATCTACATTCCTGTGATGAGAAACGAAAAACCTTAGCATTCATCACATTTGTGTGCTATAGTGTATAACCATGTGGACAAAGAGCATACAGCCTGCATACTTGAACATGCATTAGTGACATCGGCAAAAAACAACACCATCGACAGAGACAATGAGAGAGAAACAAGAGAGAGCGAGAGAGAGAGAGAGAGAGAGAGAGAGAGAGAGAGAGAGAGAGAGAGAGAGAGGGAGAGGGAGAGGGAGAGGGAGAGAGAGGGAGTGTTTGCGCGTATGCGTTCGTGTACATGTTTAAAATGGTTAAATGGTAAACACAATGAAAACTTTTCCCTGAAACATTGAGACTAAACGTTGCGTTCTCTCCAAAGGCCCCTGGAGAAGAGCGTGAGACGGACATCAGCCCTTCCTCTCTCTGCTGCGATTTCTAACGCAAGAGGAAGGGCCAGTCTCACAATGGCCCCCCGCCCACGACCCCGCCCCCCAACGGCTCTGTGAATCATAGTCCCCTCAGAACGTTGGAGTGTGAGCGGGTTAGCGAGCGGTGCCTCTTATTATATGCCATTTAGCAGACTATTTTATCCAAAGCGACTTACAGCAGTGAATGCATGCATTTTTCAGTATATGTGGTCCCAATGGGAATTGAACCCACAACCTAAGCGTTGCCAATGCCATGCTCTACCTACTGAGCCACACAGAACCACCTCTTCTTTTGGGCGGGCGAAGACCGGGAGACCGGGAGAGCAGCCGAGGTTTTGGGTGCGCGCGCGCATTTTCACACTCTCCCTGGGCGGACACTTAACGGCTGGCAGGCGGCTGGGAGTCCGGCCTGGCAGGCTCAGAGACAACAGCCGTGCCTGCGCCGGGGTCTTATTAATCTTCATTCATTAACACATTTGGCAGAGGACCTGGGGAGAGGCGCCGCGCCGCTTCCCTCCGCGGCTGCGGTTACTTTCCCGTGAAGAGCGGGCGTCACGCGGGCCCAAGCCCTTCTCCCGCCACCCCGCCCCGCTCCTGACCCTCGTGCTGCCCTGCTTAACCCCCCGCAGCTGGGCCAATGCAAGCGTGCGCTTCTGTGTGGGCGCCCGTGTACCACTCCATGATCCTGGAATCCTCTCAGTTTTCATTTCCAGAAACATGCCATATTGTGAAACAGGCACAGGGCTCAGTCTAGCATAAAATTCCATTAACCCGCTTCCTACAGTTCAGAGTGAGTGTTTCACACAGCCTGTCTCTGAGCAGAGGCTGGCACGGAGCCTTTTGTTTTTTGTGCGTCCCCCCACCTCCCCCTCCTCCCTCCTCCTCCTCCTCCTCCTCCTCCTCTTCTTCGGTGTCGTTTCCTACTCGGCACAGATTGTCCCGACTCAAGGTCACCTGCAAGGCTGAGGGGAGCAGATGCAGGGATGGGGAGACAGAAATATGCAGAGACAGACATACAGACGAGACAGGCATACAGACAAACAGAGGAATACGCAGAGGGATACGGACAGGTGTACGGACGAATGCAGAGAGACACAGAGAGAGTGCAGACAGACTCAGAAATGCAAAGAGGCAGACAGAGAGAGAGTAATGCAGACAGAGGGATGCAGACTGAAACGCAGAGACGGATTCGGAAAACAGACGGGAGACTGCAAGACTAATGAGAGGAATTAAAGAGCTCAGGAAAGACAGGGCTCTGACACATCGATCTCAGATCTGCCTCCCGCTCTGCCATCGTCTACGAAAGTCTGTCCAACACAATAACGGCCAACGTTGCGCCACGCGCCAGTTATTTCACTACACGGCGCTTCCACTACTCACACGTATTTATGGCGTGAATTCAATGCTAATTTGGCCGACTGCTCCATCATAGGAGACAGGAAACGTTTCTCCTGCAACAGCGCGGAGCGGAGAGAGACGGGAATGCCGGAAGTGAACAAACGCTCAACGATGTCCTCTTCGTGGGCTGCCCTACTCGCTTGGCTGTTTACAAGCAAAGTCAATTCACCCAGTAAATCCGCAAATCTGAGGGAGACACTTTTTTTGCACAGTGGCGTTTACAAAGGTGGAGAAACCGACAGAGAGGCCAGGGCAAGTAGGGCTTAGGGGGCATTTAGGATGGCAAATCACTGGATACTGGAAAATGCTAAAATATAAATGTTGGGCAATGGGTCAGAGGAGGTTGGGGAGTTCCCAGGCTCATCATAGGATGCAGATTGATTCTCACCTCGGTTAAAATTTTACATTTGAGCGCTATAGATTCCCTATTGAAGTAAAAGACAGTAGTGCTAGATGGGCAACTATTTTAATATTTTGGCAGATTTAACAGACACAGAACATGGAGTGCTTTGTGGAGGCAACACTCCGCGTGGTAGAGAAACACCGCTGCAGTCTCGCCACTCAAAACTAAGGACAAAACTGAAGCAACGGACGCAAACGAACACACTTCTGTGGAGAGCGACGGACGAGGCGCCTCGGTCAATCCGGGCAGCGAGGTGGAACGAGCCGGAAAGAGCTGGAGAAATAAATATATAAACGATCGCCTCGAAGAAATTATATATTCCTGCAGCGCTGCCAGGGGCCTGCTCTCTCGGGACGTGTCCCTTGGCTTGGTTCCTTGCCAATTAGGTTGCCGCTGGGCCGGGGGTTGACAACGGCGCTGAAAGAGGAGAGCAGCGCGCCGGCTGAAGTCTCGGCGCTCCCCGCTGTCGGGCGGAGGCCGGGAACCTTCGACGGCACGTTACCGTCTCCTGTCCTCCCGCGGCTGCCCTCGGTGTCAGTCCCCGAGACGGCGTTAGAGGACACGGGGGGCGAGAGCTCCGCCACAGCGTCGGGGAACGGGGGGTCGGAAATGTGCCATTACGCTTCAGCTTTAACACGGAGGAGATTGAGGCATACACTTGACCCCGAGCTCGGCGCTGACAGAAATACGTCCCCCATGCCCTCCGGGCGAAGTGAGCGAGTTCAGGTGTGCGCCGCGCGGACGCAGGAGGCCCGCGCTGCCAATGAGAAGTGCCCTGACAGAGACGCGGAGAGCACCAAAGGTCAGACCTATTGATTTCCAGCCATCGTGAAAAGGGCAGGGTTACACAACATTAACGCACATTGATTGGCAGGGCTGTTGGGCCGGTTGCGGGTCTGCTCCGCTGGGAGGAAAGGGCACCTCCTCTGCCCTTCCCATCCTGATCCGGAGAGGTGGGAGGAGGAGGAGGAGGAGGAGGAGGGGTGGTGGGGGTGGGATAAAAGTGGAAGTGGCAGTTCCTCAGAACTCAAGTATATGCTGAATCCACCCACACGCTGAGGGTCAACACCCGCAAGCTGGGACGTGACGGAGACGCGCCGGGGCCACCGTTCTCCTCTTCCCACCCGCCGCAGTAATGAGGGCGCCCGCCTCGTCGCACACCCGCAGAGATCTTCCGAAATAGAGCCCGATGGACGAAGCGTGGCAGGCAGAGACAGACAGGAAATATGAAAATAAAAAAAGAATGGCAACGGGAGGCCACAACGATCCTATGATATTCAAATAATTGTGTTGTGTGACTGAATGCAAATCCCTATCGGCAGTTTCTCTGACAGTCACACACTTGCAAAGCAGACTTGTGTATGTGTGTGTGTGTGGGGGGTTGCTGGGTCACTGCTAATGAGAACTTGAAGAGAGACAACAAGGACAAGTGCCCAACATCTTAATGAAACTTTGCTGGGAAATTATGTTTGCGTAAGCATGATTTTCGATGATGCCCCCCATCACGGTGTACGGAAACACAGCGGGCTGAGAAGCAGGGGGGGGGGGTGCGAGCGCTGCGGCTTTGGGAACGAACATTACAAACAAACGGAGGCGGGCAATTCAGCGGTCTGTGCTCCTGGCGGTTCAGCTCAACCCTGACCTTCGACCCGGGCGGCTTTTCTGAAGCGGCGGAAAGCGCCCACGAGGGGACCCGTTCCCGCTCGCCACGCGCCCTTCAGGATTATTAAAGAAAATTGCTATAACAATTTACATACAGCTTGTGCGGCAGAATCCTTTCTTCTGCGATAATGGCACAACAAAACTGGGGGTGGAAATGACGTCCTCTCCGCCGCTGCATTGTGCACAGGGGACAACGGAGGCGTGAGCCCACGCAGGGTGGGGGTCAGCTTCCTCCGCCGGGGTGGGGTCGGACCCGCGTCGGCACGGCTGCGAGGTGTGGGCGTCCTTTTTCGAAAAAACGCTTACGAACAAAGCCGCGAGGAAGACGTCCACAGTGTCGCTACTGAAGGCTGGGGGTGAATTATTCAGAAGCCTTCTCGGTCAGCTGGCAGAGAGACCTCTTCATCGCACTGGAACTGCCAAGTTTTGGAAAGAGGAGTTTCCACTGGAAAGGCTCATGGGTTCACTCGAGTGTTCAAGGTGAAGCTTCCTTGAGCAAATGCAAGAGAGGTTCATTTTGACACATATTTGGCAGAGTTAAAAGGAAGTTAGGAAGTAAAAAAACTGGGAGCAATGCAGCCAGGCAAGGTGGCAAATCGACTTGGTCCAGAGCAGCTAAAAGTGTAATCAGGAAGTGCTCTCCCTGGTGCTGGGAGTTTTTGCCCCCCTCACCCCCTCCCCAGAAACAGCAGTGATCACCGGGCACCGTGGGGCTCCCACTGACCCAGTGATTACCATACCCATCGCTTTATGCCTTTCTCTGACTTTCATGCTAGACTGAATTTGTGTATTGTGCCAGTGCATACTTTTTATTCAGTTAGTAACTGGGCCACGGTGCCTTTTGGCGACACTAGACTATTATTCTCTGGCGAACACTCGCAGGTATGTAAAATACATTCGAAATATTCAAAAGGGAAAGGGATATCAACTGGGGGGGGGAGACAATTCTTCTCCAGTGTAGTTTAGGCCAGTGGTTCTCAACCTTTTTTGTGCTCTGTACCACTAAAATATTTTCAACAATCCCCAAGGTATGTAAAATACATTCAAAATATTCAAAAGGGAAAGGGATATCAACTGGGGGGGGGAGACAATTCTTCTCCAGTGTAGTTTAGGCAACACCTCCATTATTGAGCATTTTATGAATTATAATGAAAACAGGGCTCTGCTCTGACAGCAGGATAACAGGTATGTAAATGCACATGAGAGCAAGAGAGAGAGAGTGAGAGAGAGCAGACAGAGAAGAGAGACAGTCAATCAGGCGGATTGTTTGCTAAAAGATGCCAGCTCACAGAGGAGCCAACATCTGCCCTGAAACGGCGAGCAGTCCCAACCCCCCCCGTGCAGTGAAGAGGGCTCGGCGGCAGGAGGGTGGGCAGGACTCACCTCAAACTTCTGCCTCAGCTCCTCATTGCCCTCTTCCCCCTCAGGTGGGACAGGGACGTTGAAGTACTCACCCTCCTCCTGGCCGAGCAGTTTGAACCTGTGAGACAGAGAGAGAGAGAGAGAGAGAGACGCCATTAGAGCTCCACCTCCGCCCCCCCAGAGTGCCACAACACAGAGCGCACTTCACACAGCTAGGACATTGGACAATTACAGCTCACTCAATCAGAGGAAAGGACACTTTTTATGCTACTATAAGTGTCTGTTGAAGGATGCAACATCATTCTTCCATCAGAAATTCCATAATTTGGTGTTTTGTTGATGGTGGTGGAGAAAGTTGTCTCGGGCGCCGCCCCAGAATCAACCGTAAGTGTAGAATTGGGTTCAGATCTGGTGACTGAGACGGCCATGGCATATGGTTTATTTTATTTTCATGCTCATCAAACCATTCAGTGGTTATCCTGGACGAGACCACTCCCATCAGGATAGAAATGCTTCACCATAGGATGAAGGTGATCACTCAATGGCTTTGTATTTATTGCCATTTACCTTGCCCTCTAAGGGGGTGGTGGATCTAAACCATGGCAGAAAAATGCACCCCATACCATAACAGACCTGACATAACCCTTTACTTACTCAAGTGTTTCCTTTATTTTGGCAGTTACGTGTAGGTGGGCTGAATTGCTTATTACAGCACTTTTGTGACTGACACATAAATGTGATGTCAGTGTCCTTATTCCATTATAGCATTGTATATCTAACTAGCACATCCAAGTGGATATGTCTCACTATTTATTTTGTAAATCGCAAGCAAATTCACTACTTCTGTTTGCGGGAGGGCTTTTGAGAGATGTAAATGGCATTCAGCATCCAGAGTTGAAAAGGTCACATGACCTCCTCATAGTCGAAGGCCTCAAGGCCTGATTCGAGGACGATGACGTACAAGTTTGAATCGGAATGGGGGTGTTGGTATCTGCAGTTATGCCACTCGACCTATGCTAAAGCCTTTTGGTGTGCACACAAACATACTCTGCAGTTCAAGTGGTTGACTTGCATTCACATGGATTTTTCAAGAGAGAGTGGTTGAAAACTGCAAGTGAATGCAAGAAAATGCATGTGTATGCCCTGAAAAAGAAGGGCCTTGTTTTAAGCAACCAAAAGCGGGAAGCTGGGAGAGCAGGGATGCTATTTGGCATTTAAACAGGAAACTTCATTCAGCGCCCATTACATACTGTAAATACTGGACTCCAATACCATCCTCACCGCTCAGTTTCAATTGATTGCTTTCACACTGACAGTAATTCTCTAATCGATATGAATAAAAGAGATGTGCTAATTGGCAAGTGCATTGAAGTGTTCTGGATGATGAAATAATGGATGGTGTTGGCATTGCCTAATACCTGATACAGGCAGTAATTACCGACTGAAAAAAACACACACAAAAAAACTGTCTCCGAATCTCAAATGTCTATGTGGCAACTGTCAAGCAGCCCACAAGTGATAAGTGACTCAAAAGAGTGCCAGCGTAGCTTTGATGTTCAAGGAACTTTGAGAGTGGGTTGAAACATTTATGTGCGCTGCCGGGTTGACTGCTATTTTTGTGGTTGACGAAAGTGTCTTTTCGAAGCAATGTGGTGAGACGTTGTGATGTCACTGTGCCTCTATCATTGACGTTGCAGGTAGCGCTGGTGAGGAAGGTACAATGCCTCTGTCCACCGCGCCTCGCAAAACCTGACCCCTCCCACCCCAGGGCTCGGAGACCAGACCAGCTGTACGCTGCTGCCCAAATGAGCTTCTTCTCTCTCTCGCTTTACCCTCCCTCTCAGTCTCTCTCTCTGTCTCCCTCCCTCTTACCTCTCCCTCCCTATCTATCTCTCTAGCGCTCCCTCTCTCCATCTCCCTCCCTCCCTCCCTCCCACTCTCATCCCTCCCTCCTCCCCTCTCTCATCCCTTGCTCCCTCTCTCCCCATCTCTCTTGCTCTCCCTCTCTCCCTCCCCATCTCTCTAGCTCTCCCTCTCTCATCTCTCTCTCGCTGTCTCCCTCCCTCACTCTCCCTCCCTCTCTCTCTCCCTCTCTCCCTCTCTCTCCCTCCCTCCCTCCCTCTAAAGCAGTGCACTTTGTAGACTTTTGTGTCTCTTCTCCTTTTCTCCCTCAAACGCTTGCTTCTCATTAAAAGCTCACAATTTGGTACCGTCAGCAGAACGGGCGAGAACAAGCACTTACACTGAATAACTTCACCGTGATAAGATGTGCAGCAAAATATGAGTCTTTAAAATAAAGGAGTGTGAAAAATAATTACAGAGAAAAACCGTGGCCTGTGGAAAGGAGAAGGAGAGCCGCTTGTCAGAATTGTGCTTCTCTCCCGGATGCCTAACACATAACACGGAATCGAGAAGAGAAGCAAGGCGCCTGTCCCCGGATGTCGGTTAGAACACCCGATGAGTAGGGGATCAGGCGCAGAGATCTGTTGGTCTTCTGATGGGTCTGGTTAGGCCCGGGTATGTGAAGCGTGCTGACCTGAGGACGAGTCCATCGCGCGGCGGGACCCTGGGCCGGAGCGTCGCGCGATAACATCACGCGATATCGTCACGCGATAACGTCACGCGATAACGTCACGCGATAACGCCACGCGATAACGTCACGCGAAACGCGACGAAAACCCCTCGAACGATTCGATGAAGGGGAGCGCGAGGCAGAGGAGTTTTCTGTAACAGGCCCTTGATCCACACAGCTACACACCGCCAGTTCACCAGGAGAGGGGGGATACGTGAAGGCAAAGTCAAACGACTGGTAGCTCCATATCCTTCTGGAGGAAGTGCCGGGCCGTTTCAGCAGGCGGCAGACATCGCTCCGTAAGATGCGCGTCGTCTACACTGATTAAACAGAGCACTGGGGAAGAAGCACCGTGCAAACACCATGTTGGTACCGACATCACGGGAGTGCCAGGTAGCCCCACACCACCTACGCACAGGTCTCCCCAACTGTGCACTCGCCTACAAACGGGGGCGCACGATAAAGGCATTTTCACGGAGGCGTCCGACGGAGAGAGCGCCTACGTGCGCAAGACTGAGCGCCTCTACCTGCGCGAGTCCCCCACAGAGCTCGGACATGGCGCGCTTTGCCATCCAATCATCGAGAGCCTCCGCTCACTCACCATCCATCCACCCCCATCTTCAGCAGCTCAGAGATCCCGAACGACAGCGAGCCCATGAAGTCGTTCCGGCTGGTCAGGTCCCAGTCCCAGATCTCCACAGACAGTCTGCGATCCTTGTCCGAGTCCTTCAGATTGCTGGGGGAGAGAGGCAGAGATGGAAAGAAGCTTCAGTACTGCAGTGAAAAGCATTTATTTACCCTTTAGATAAAAAACAAGTGCACAGCTTGAAAATGACTTGTTTGAGAACAGAATTGTCACTCAGAATATTCACCAGCCACAATATTTTTTTAATCTGAATGCATAATCTATCAATTGTGCCATTTAGGTATAGGACCTTTTCATTTAAAGCTCAAATGCAATGACATGGCAAACCCCCCCCCAAAACACTACCGACTATCCCATGAGCGCAAACTGACAAAATAGTATACTCTGAAACTGTAATTGGTAGGCAGGGAATGATAGCTTGGAAGTTATTTGCTTGACAACAGCATCCAATAAATGTTTTCACAAATAAAGTAGCAGACTTTATTAGTCTATTAGTTTTTATTACGAGCAGGTAATTCATCCTTTCATCTTGGCTCAGGGGTACATCTAGAACAGTGCACAACTGTTATGTAGCATCATAACTACTGTAGCTACATGGCAAGCTAGCGAAACAAAATTAATCTCTGCTCAAATGCACATCCACACAAATCTGTGAAAGGTTTGCATGGAAGCTGGATATTCAGGAATGTTCCAAGCTGGTAAGGCAGACCTGCCACAAGCAACCTTTACCCACATTTGGTAACTGTGTGGGTGTTAATATCAAACCCTGAGAGTATCAAACCCAATACTGCGCGACACACTGAACTTGGTACAAATCGAACGCCGTACACACGTCGAAACATTTCACAGTGCACCGGGCTTCACTCACAATGTGAAGGTCTCGTTCCATGTTGGGTTGAGGGAACACTTGATGGTCCTGGTCTTCTGTTTACTCTCGCTCTTGGGGTCGGGGATGAGTTTCAGCTTGACATACGGGTCGGACAGACCATTGGGATCCATGGGTACCAAGTTCTTTGCCTCTTTAACTGAGCAGAGGGAGGAGAGAGAGAGAGAGAGATGTTATGGGGAATAGACAACCACTGAAAAAAGCCCCCGTGATATTTAGCTAATCGACACTCTGAACGTAGTCATCGCTTTGCAACACCAGTCTGACAAAAGCCCACTGCCACCTGTCTGCCACCTAGCCCTTCTCAACGGTCCCAGACTGTGAATTGCATCGTTACACGGGACCCATTAAAAACCACCCCCAGATTTCATTTTAGACATTTTAGACATCGGCTGGCACAGCCCTACGGTTGGGAGTGTGTGGAACGTCTCCTCGCAAAGCCGGACACTGCCGGGTATTCCTGGAGGAAATTACCACCGCCAAGATCCCTGCAATAAATCCTTTAAAACTCGATAGGTTTTGGGCGGAGGATGCCTTCGCTCCGTGTGATTGTTCAGCCATTACTCCTGTAATGGGATTTGTTTTCATTGCGTTTCTTCCTCCTCCCCCCCACCACTTCAGCAACGCAACAATTTGCATTTGATAATACATCTAATTAATCAGGTAAAGCAGCTGCGGTCTCAGGATTCTTTCGCGCTATGATTTACGGGGCCGCGAGCGGCTCCAGAGGTGTGGGGCACGAAGGAAGGAACACTTTCTCTCGGAGATAACAAGGCTGCAGCACGGTCGGAGTCTACTTGTAATTACGTGCCTTTGCTTATAGGCTTCGAGGCCTCGAGGCCTGGGTTCTGACTATTCCAACTGACGTTTTCATGGAGGGAATATGGAACCAGAGCTAGTTTTTAAATTGACAGTACCGCAAAAGCTTTTTCCGCCATTCCAAATGCGGCGAGATGGCCTGGACTTGCCGAACCACGTTAACGCCCCTAGACCCGTCAGCTTCGACCACCTCAGGGTGTCAAGGGCTAGCGCAGCGCAGATTCTTCGCTGGATTGCGGTAATATTAAATGAACCTTCGCTTCAAGACTGGTCCCTCACAAGTGAGAACCCATGGTCGGAAGTTCTGCCTACATTGGCAGCTGGGTGAGGTGTAGGTATTAAGAGTCAGACTGGCGGCAGTAGAGGGCCCAGGAACCTCCACGTGAGAACGTGAGAAATCAGGTCACGGCATTTGGAGCTCCAAATCCTACTCCACATCTCCCCCTTCTGTGGAGAAGCAAAGGAACTCCGCTAATCTGCTCTGGTTCAGGGTGGAGGGCTTTCCGAAGATGCTCTGCATTTCCAAACTCTGACCCAGAGAGCCGAGCCCACCCTACGGCATGCCGAGGTCCATAAACCCACATTAAACCAGTGCACAGATGACGATGGCAGATAATGGTCTTTGACAACACAGTCAATGTTATCTCCATGACTTATACAGATTTCTCAAATAAATGTTTAAGAAAGACAGGGGGTGTGGGGGGGTGGAAGGACTTTTAATCTGAGAATTGCCATTTTCGGGCTGTATTTAAGAATTCATTAGGTGTAAGTGACAGGGCTTTGCACTGAATGGAGAGAAATGCTTCCATTCATCTTGTGCTACACTGAACAGACCTGCACTGCCTTGAAGTGACAGGAAATGATAGAGGACAGCATGATGGATGAAAAATGGCCACAGTCAGAGCTTATGCACTGAATTCAGCAGGAGAGCCTCGCAGGTCCCCCAGACAGAAAAGCCTCTCTCGTTAACTATTCAAAGGCTAACAAAATGTAATTACATTCCCTGGAAAAAGGAAAATGAAAAATTAAATGCACAAACAAGAGTGCCGGAGAGCTCAAATTAACAGCAGTGAACATTAACGCAGACTTGCGCTGTCGCGACTGTGCGCAAGGTAATACCGCTTTACACCTCCTAAACACAGGAAACTCTGAAAATACCTGATCTGTAATGTGAGCCCTTGCTCTGAGCCACAGGCCGGTTCCAATCAGAGCTGTATTGTCCTTGGATTTTTGACTTTGTGTCTCCGGTTGCTGCATACAGAAAGATCCTATGTCCGAGTCTTCCCTGAGACTCGTCCTTTACACTAAAACGTGCGCCCTGCCACGCCTAGCGGAGCAGTGGAATATGAGGGCCTGCTCTGTGGCCAGACAGCCACAAAACTCCAGGGGGCTCCCCGCCGCTCTCTGTGTGAGCTGCACAGCGTGGGAAGGAGGGGGAATCGATAGTGGGGAGGCCCTGTCATAAATTTCCCCTAACTGATTAAAAGTCTAAATGCTACATTTCCCCTCAGGGACCCTAATGCAATATAAACAGCGGTTTTGCGATCAATATACAATATAAACTAGTCACTGGGACTCCACCTAGCTCAGTGGATGTAGGTGGGGGCTGGGGGGTAGGGGGGTTGGGATTTGAGCCAATCAGAGAGAACCTACGTGACAATATTCTCATTCATAATACCAGCAGTTTTCTGGGGAGGGAGAACGGTGTGGGCTGCAAGTAAATGGTACAAGCGGCTGGGTGTGAATATTTAACAAATGTCCCACTTCAACTCAGCTGCTATACAGTACAGTGGGCTTTACAAATCAGGACACTATGGATTTAGCCTTTTGCGTTTGCAGAAATGATTGTTTCATTAGCCATTACATCGAAACAATTCACTTTTTGAACTTTAGAGGACACAAAGACTAGTTTCCATTTATAGTAGATGTAAATGAATAGGAACGTCCTACGGTAATGATTAATTATTCAGTTGCTAATAAAATGAATAAGCACGATGAACACTGCATGTAAGGAACAGAGGTGTGTTGATCCTTTCTGGATCACTCTGGTGGATAACATGCTTCGCAATATCGTAAATTCTGATAATAAAACAACACAATTACAGAGCTGGCACCCTGGGAATAACTTCAAAACAACAATTAAAGCAGGAATATGCTAGTTTCTAATTAATTGCCTAATTGAGTCCATTGTGCCTTTAAGTGTGAATGCTCGTCGTTGCAGAAGAGCAGCGAATGAAATAAAAGCCTGCAAGCTTCCCCGCCTCGTTTCTGCTGGTTTCTGGTGCTGTTCAGTTAGGCAGCAAAGGGCCATTTTGTGGGAATACCGAGTCTCAAAAGCTTGGAGCTGAACATCATTTGCAAGACCAATTAAAACCCCATATATCATTGTGTGGAACAATAGCGCCAAGCTGGTACTAATGCAGCCACGTCTTGCCTGATAGAGTGGAAAATAAACTGGAATTACTCCGTTCAAAATATCATTATTGAGCCCCCAGATAAAGAATTATAAAAACCTGTCCAAAATTAATGATGTGTTCAATCTTGGGCAGACACAATGTACTAAACTTAATCTCCTGTTTCAGAAACATTTAAATTCCCACTAACGACCTCAAATTAATATGTGCCTCGTTTTATCGCTGTGCACGTGAGCAAAACATTGGCCCATTTTATTCTCCCGTCTTGCTTTTGGGCCCAGCTTGAGACCGAGCAAGCCAATTTGTGTGGTTGCTGCACTGTAAACTCCATGTATGTGTTGTGCATCCATGTGAATAAGCAAAGATGTAAATGGCTTTACTTCCCGAAGCATGTACCAGACATTTAACAAACAAACCAATCAGGAATACAACTTGCATTTGAATGTGCAAATCGTACAAGTATAATGATCTAGCCCTTAATCAGACTCCAATGCTAGATCTACACTAGATCAGTCACCTTATAATGAACTATCAAATAATAAAAACAAAGATCCATGATGTAAAAGATTCATGAAAGAATCATCTCTTGACACACTGCCAAACAAGTTACTGACCATCCAGGCATCAAAGAACAGGAAACACAAGGAACATTTATGTGAACCCATATTAATCAGACAGTAATGTGGACATTGAAGGAGAGAGGGAGAGAGAGAGGAGGGAGCAATTACACTACAAATGCACTGTACTTCCAGAACATTTGAGAATACTCTGAAGAGAAAGAATTAACTAAAAGACTTAGACTTTAAAATAAGGCTTTAAATAGAAAGAAAATCATAGGTCTAAAAATGCAGAGAGCTTCATCACTTTCAAAAAAACGCCACCCGGCTTCGTTGCTCCATTAAAGTCCTTCCTGGTCGCACACAGGCTCTTCGACCATACAATTCACTGCACTGACTGTTGGTGCTTTCCGACGGTGTGCCCAGGACAATCCAATAGCCACCAAATTGACATCTGTTTGTGTCTCTCTTCTGAAGGATGTAGGTCAATCGTTGTGCTATTGATCCCCTAATGTACTTTCCACCAGTGGCCCAACAAGCACGATGCCCATCTATGGAGAAGCAGTCCACAGTCCAGACAAAATTACACAGGAGGGGAACTACAGGGCCAACACCAGAGGCGACAATAGGGCAGACTTACAGCAATACCGACAGCTGCTCCAAAACTATAGCTTACCTTATCTTAGGTACCACAATATGTCTATCTGTATTGTGAAAACTGCTACAATGTTTGTGGTACGAAGGCCTGTGGCAAAACAAGCCCTGTTCTGACACAATTTCACCCAAATGTTTGCAGTTCACCAAGTTAGTAAGTGTAGGTTTCTATCCTGTCTAAGAGGATGCCAAGCTTTCTCTAAATCCTTTGACGGTGTTTCTTGGGTGTCTTTCTCTGGTGAGCTGAGCTAGCCAGTCAATGCAGTAGCAAATGTAGGAACAGTGCGACTTGTGGATGAGAGAAAAGGAGCTGCACTGAAGAAGCCAACAAAATGGACACTACAGCAAAGACGTGAAATGTGAAATGTAAATGAACATTTTTGAAAAATGTGATCCCTGTCCACCAAGACATCATGGTTTCCCAGTGCATTACCTGAACGGGAATTTCCTTATTCATTGTTGTAATACAAAAACAACGATGTACATGTATATATTTTTGCAAATATAAGAAATATTCAAGTTAAAATGAACAAAAACGAATATTTTTCTCAGCAAATTCCTGTTCAGCTTACGGAAACTTCTACATCTCCCATAATGCATTCATTTTTCTTATGCACTGCAATCTGGGAAAATGAGGCAGTGGGGAAAATGAAAGAATGGATCACTTTGGGTCTTGTGTACAATGTAACTGAAATACCAATGTAACTGAAATACCAATGTAACTGAAATACCAATGTAACTGAAATACCAATGTAATTTCTGCTAAGTAAACAGCTTAATACGTCCATGACAACCAGTGCACATGTCATGAGACCCTGCACTGCAACTGGACTCTCCAGACTTGCTGCAGAGATAGTGAAATTTGAACACCCTTTCAAATCCCTCTATCTTTGCTGCCATGAAGGGTAATGATGATGCATTTCTTCTTCAAACCAGGAACTTGCTGATGCGCAATAGACATAACAACAACTTTATAGATATTGTTTCACAAATATATATCGTGGATTCATGTAAAAATATGAACATTTCATATTTCCCTTTCCCTTTAATGCCATGTACTGGAACAGTCCTTTTAAACTAAGTGAAATTAGTCTTTCAAAAGGGTTTTATGTATATAAATACGTAGATATTAGGATGTAAGACCTTGCATTGAAGTGCACTGTTGACTGTGTGCTTTTAACGTAGACGTCGTACAGCAGTAATGTATAGGAGTTACATAAAGCTTATGGCGAGGCACCTCTCAGCCAATAGAAATGAGTTACATCGCCATTTCACAGAGAGAGCAGGGAGGCGGGCCAACCCACAGCCATCAGTTTGTGATGATTGACAGGTATTGCACTGAAAATATGGACTGTAAGATAATAGGGGAAGAAGAGGATGAGCAAGGATGAGGATTTTGCCCCAAACTGTGCAAAAGGACCACCACGCCTCCCAATAACGTGGGATCTTTGGTGCGCCTAATTTCACAAGGCCACCTCCTCCTCCTCGGGCAAGGCAGTGTGGAGTTGCAGCGCATACAGCATGTCAGTGACAATGCCGTGGAAAAGAGAGGTTTGAGGTGAAACGTGTCCAGGGCCTTCCCCTGCTGCACTGTGAAGAAGGGACTGAAACCAACGCCACTGAACCACACAGAACAGGCACACTGCCCCCTGAAGGGGACTCGAATTACTGCACTCCTCAGCACGCCCTCGGATTTGTTCGGGGCGCTGCAATCTTTCATCGTGACTAAACTCATCGTTCGCACACCTCAATCATGGGACGAATGCGATTTCGGCGTAGGTCAACGTCGGAGAGTGATTTCAATGTCAGGATTTCATCCTTTATGAAGCATGCATTCTCCTGATACACGAGCGGCTTGCCCTTCCTGTTCATTGGGCTCAACGAAGGGATCCATCAGACCTGGAAAAGGGAGGAGCTGATGCGGCATGCCTTTTCCTGCCTCGAAAATGGGATGCTGCTGCCACCTAGTGGCATGGTATGGTATTACAAGAAGGGCAGCGCAAACATGGTCCTGGGGAGAACGAACCAGTGTGTCCTAGTTTTCTACCAAGCAACAAGAACAAAAAATTCCTGATGTGGAACTAAAATAACACAATTATAAATTCATTTTTTCCACAAGCTTTTCCCCAAAAGGCCACATTATTCAGGCTTTGTGTAGCAGAACTTGCTAATCCATCAGATGACTTTTTGGACAACTAATGTGATACAATGTAACTGATGTGACACACTTTCCTTTAATGAGAATTTAACAGTTGGATTTATAAAACCGAGAATCACACATGCTGAGTCCTAAATACTGAAAGTGTGGACATCTCATTACTGAAACTTAACACCTGCCTATGGGGGGAAAATGCTAATTGCAAGGAGCTCAATGTACATTGTTAGAATCACTTTAAGTGTAAAATCATAGAGACACTTAAATGCATGTCTGAAATGATCTTTAATGATTAACCACACACAATGCTTCCCAAGGAATTTGGGCAGCTCTGTCCTACAGTATTCCATTATATGTCGACCGTTTGCCTGGGACATGATGGACCGTACATCCGTAACTCATTTGATATATTATCCCTGAAAACGCGATGGTTTCCGCATTCCCAGACTGCCAAGAATCTGGGTGTAGTCCATGACGATATCACTGCTCACAGAGGAACATCACACAGAGCTGTCGGTTCTTTCTGTACAATATCCACCCATTTCACAACGCATGCTACCCGGCTCATAGTCCAGGCCCAAGTGTTGTTCCAACTGGACGACTGCGACTCCTCTCTTTGCCGGCCTCCTCACATGTACCATCAGACCTCTCCAGCTCTCCAGAATGCTCCTGCTCATCTTGTCCACAACCAGCCAAAAAAACGCCTCTCCTGGTCTCCTTTCACTGGTTGCCAGCTTTGGCCAGGACAAAATGCTAAACTCTGGTCTCGGCCTATGGTGCAGCAAGAGGAAGTGCACCCTCATGCCTCCAATCTATCTTCAACTCACACTTCTGTCAGACCACTCTGTCCTGTGACCTCCGCTCGTCTTGTCACCCCTTCCTGGAAGGGACAATCAATCAATCGAACGTATTTGTATAGTGCATTCTTCAAGACATCGTCACAATACGCATTACAGCAGACCCGACCTGAAACCTCCAACAAAGCAGAGCCTAGGGCAACAGTGGCAAAGAAAAACTGCTAAGGTGGAACAAATAGGGAAAAAAGTGTGTGAATGAACCAGCCAGAAGGGGGAGCCCATCCTCCCCTGGCCGCCTCGGGGTCTGGGTCTGTAATAACCAACAGCGGCTAATGAAGGAAGTTAGGGTCACGGCTATTCTCGATTCTGGAACAAGCTCCCCACTGCAGTCAGGACAGCCGAGTCATTGCTCATACTCCGCGGCAGACCAAAAACGCACCTCTTCAAACTGCACCTTGGTTCAAGCTAGCCATTCCCTCAAACTAAATCCCCAATGCAACGTAACACCATTCCCTCAAACTCCCCTTTGCGGCTGCTATGGCCCTTTAACAAAATGTGATGTTATGTAATGACACGTACGTGTAACTAATGTCTCAGAATCGCTGCTGCTTGTTGCTTAACCTCTTTTGCACGCACTTTTGTAAGTAGGAAAAGAGCCTCTGCTAAATACCTAAGCGCAAATGAAGTCTTCTTATCGAAATAATGGTGATAATGTACATTTAGGTATGATTACACACTTGTCGAGAAGGTGCCTTTTGAAAAACCTGCGCAGACAGACAGAGTGCCGGGTTTATGGTTCTGCGAGTGAAGCTGTGCTATCTAACTGTTGTAACTGAATAAACCAGCTGTTAATTTTAATTGAATTGTAAGTTGTATATTTTCATGAAGGTTGATCCACCAGATTGCTCTGCCTATCAACGAATTCAGAGATTTCTTTGATAATTGCTATCCTGTGTAGTAATTATTATACTTATATCAAATAAATATAGTTTACATGTAGGATAAGTGAGGGGTTTTAACATGTAATACCACTTGTGTTCAGTATTCAGAGTGCTGAACTTTAAACAAGGGCATTTGAAAGTTTTTCCATCAGACCATTTTTATTCTAACTTCACTGTTCCGACACACTGGTTCTTAAAATATGTGCAAAATCTTAGAGACACTTTTTTTTTTGGACTCTTGGCACTGAATTGAATTAGTCAACACTACTCAGTTATGGGAACCAGACAGACCCTTTGATATTCTGCACATCCTCTGCAATGCATGGAATGTTCCACTGGGAGGCAGCAGAGATCTAGGATTTGACCTTTTGATTTTGTGAAAGTCAAGCAGGGTTGCCCGATTTGAGGATTAAAAATATAGCTAATTTCAAGGTTGCAGGTAAAAAATGAATGGGAGTACAGACTGGGGATTTTAAAAGGTGGTATGTGGTAAAACTCTTCTTGACAATGTGTATGGGAGTCAATTCAAGTGGAATAATTTTTAGAGACATATTTTGACTAAGAAAAGCACATGTATCTGGCAATTACACATTTGTTTTGGACTGCAATGGTTTACACCTTAGATGAATGTGAACAGGGGGTGTTGGTTTCATAAAAGGTGATGCCTATACTTCAATAACGAATTACGGGTATAATCACTGCAATATGAAAACAGACCACCTGTTACAATCATGAATTCATAAGGTTTAAACACCGTCTCCACACTGTGGAACAAGCTTGTAAGGCTACACAGAAATGTACAGTAGCTACAATACCTCGAAAATAATGAAATAATGAAATAATTTCATCTACGTGCTACAAAACGCTATTCTGCTATTCATGTATGCATTTGTTTATTTATCAATAATGCTTGACAAGCAGTACTTTTGGGTGGCATCATCTACACTCTGCGTTTGTGTTAGCCTACACAATCACTGTAAAAGTGCATTATCGACAACTCCACTCCGCCTAATGTGCAGTTTATTGCAATTCTTACAAAAGAAACGCTCAGCCAAGGCTGTTGGGATACATGCTTGGTCACATTCACACGACAGCTCGTCATTCTTCATTCGTAAATAAGCGAAAAGAAAAGAACAAGCGTGCCTCCTCAGGCCCAAATAAACAATATCCCCCCCATGGTAATATTGGCCATCCATCATATGAAAACCCTGCGTTACTCTGAATTACACACAGAAGATTCTATGCGTTTTTTTGAGCTGGCTCAAAAAACATTGCGGCATGCACTGAATGTCTGGACGAATGATCCAAAGGCTGATCGTTTGTGTTTGATCGTGGTTACGGGCCCTTTCGTTTATTTATTTTTAATCTTACCAACAGCACTTTATCGAGGTCTTTTTACATGCCTATGCATTTTTTTGTACTATTCATTAATTGATCGTCTTGTATGTATTTTTTGGTTTGAGACCTCTGACAGAAAATTCCCATGTATGCATTTTTAATACCAACAAATGGAAATACATTTTACTTGACTGGCTCAAAGGCATGCCACTCTTTCTGCTGTAGGCACATACTTGTGAGAAGGATGCACAAATACTGTAGCAATTAAATTAAGCCGGTTGCAAACTGCTTTCACATGCACATTTTCTTCAAATGGAATGTTTATTGGTCGGTCTTCAGACACTGAGGCGAAGGCGAATGAGAACTGCTGTCCGTAAGTGGAGTAAGTGGGGATTCTTTAATGCAAAAGGACGTTTACATGCGCTAAGCCCGCTAATTTCGTATATTAAAGGTCAGTTTATGACACTCATGCATTGTCCACAGGCCCATGCTCTTGCGATGAATCAAACCAAGAATGTAAGACCTGGATTTTCTGTGTCGTACAAGGTGGAGGAATTAATATAATATGATGTAATATATGCCATTTAGCAGACGCCTTTATCCAATGCGACTTACAGTAGTGAATGCATACGTTTTTCAGTATATGTGCAGTGGCGGAACTAGAGTTTTATACATGGGGTGGCCAAAGCTACTTCAGGGGATCCATAGACCATGACAGAAAATGAGTGTGTAACCCTAACCTGGCATCTAAGGAGCATGAATGAATCCTATGATTGCTGATTAGAGGTAGAAGTGATAATCCACTTAACTCAGAGTTCTTCAATGTGGCAGATGGTGTAGTCCACTAGGGTTACTTCACTAGAATGCTTTAACATACTATGAATAGCCAGTGTCTCCACCTGGGAACTGCAGCTCAATTTCTTTCTTTCTTTCTTTCTTTCTTTCTTTCTTTCTTTCACACACACACACACAGACACAGACACAGACACAGACACAGACACACACACACACACACACACACACACACGTACTGTACTGTACTGTACTGTACTCACATACTGGAGAAACTTGGGTCACTCTGTTTTCATGAATATATAATCTGGGTCTATAAGTGTTGAACATCCTAAATATTTTCAGAAAATAAAGCTCAAGCACCAAGGAGATAAAATAGCTTTTGTGTGTGACATTATTTGCATTTTAAGCATTTGCATAGTTCATTTATGGAAGTAAATTTACAAAAAAACACACTGAAATTTGACATACCAGGTATGACCAACTTGTACAGACCTCAAACAATATGTCTGACTGAAACACAAGATGTGTCTGCACAACAGTTCCCTGAAATTATTACAAGGTTGTATTTATTCAAAACATTTCTCAACAACAACGCCTATTTAACATACAGTAAGTGCATTTTTGTTTGTTACTCATGCTTACATATATTTTACAGGCTTTGTTGTAACTTATTTGTTGTCCTGTTAGTTACATGTAGAACAAAATGGTAATATTACTTTAACCCCCATTACTTTTCAACCTCTATTTCTCAGCCAATTTACACTGAATTATCTTGATCTTCTGGGACATCTTTATCCTCCTGAGACCCAGGAAAAAGAAAGTGTTTTAATTTCGATTTTTTTACATTAATTAAGTGGTAAAAAACACATTGCAAAGTTTTTTTTTTTTAAACGTAACTTCATTAACATTTTACAACACTTCATTAATGTCGATTGTGCCTCTGTCATAGAGCTGTCTACTAAAAAAATTGAAATTATGATATTATTATGATATGATAACATAAGTACAAAGTTGGCGAGGCAACACCCCCCCACATGTGATATCATCTTAAAGCTACAGTTGTCCTCTCTAAGGAACATCAGGACTCAATAGAGTGACATCTGTAGTATGGGAGGACTTAGCAAAAACATAATGTGCACTACAGTGCACAAAAATGAATTGCCGGGTCTTGGGAGGATAAGTAAGGGTTCAATTAGAAAACTACACTTTCAAGTTTTTCTTGAAGTTTTCTGTTTGCACCTGATCTGCCTGTTTGTTCTTCTTTAAAAAGAAGTCTGATATCTGTCCCTTTCTTTTCATGATTGTCTTAATTTACCCTAAGCAAAAATAAGACATTACATCTAAGCATCCAATTACCCACATTTTAGTCCAATCTCAATCTTAATTACAAAACTAACATAACTGTACCTTAAAATCAACTACCAGCCTAAGTTACTAGTTCGATCATGGCTAGCCCTACTCTGCAGTAGGTAGCTATAATTTCTTACACATTTAAGACAGCAAACTAGATGGAACCATGAATGTTTTAGGGGGCTATCTGCAAATTGTGGTAATCTTTGGAGTAACGTTAACAGATTGATAATAACAATTGAGGTTAAATGTGCGTGTGTAATGTTTTAGGGGGTATTTACTAAATGTAATTATGCAAATGAATACAGCTGAAATATATCTATTAAAAGTGCATGTGGTTTTAACCCCAAATAATATGGCAGGCAATATCCTCTTGATTTCATGATATGGGAATGGGCACTTGAAAATTAAGGAGCCCATAGGTTTTTTTTGACCATTTCTATATTTGTTTTTCAGACATTTCAAAAATATCTGTTCCAGTAGGAGATTCTCTTTCCATTCAAATTGTAATCCCTGATATTTATAATGTCTCCATGACAGCAATTACATTAGCAGCCATGCCAATGCCAGGAGAGCCAGCCATGCTCTCCTGTCTGATCCAAAGTTAAGACAAAAACAATTATTTTCACCAAACTGCAGCCAACCCTATCATATCACGTTTACATCACTACATCATACAGTAGGCTCCGTACTTTATTCATACCCTTGATAAAGATGAACAAAAGAGATCGTATAAAAGAAACTATATAAGTAATGAGGTATATTTTATGCTCAAAATGCATTGGCACAAACCACAATCGAACAGTTGGACAAATTATAATATTTTCCCAAGAAAAATCAAGAATCACAAATATTCACACCCGTTATCAGTACTTTGTGGTTCCTCCCGTGGCCATTATAACAGCAGGTAGTCACCTTCTGTAGTGTCGTATGAGGTTATGGAACTTTTGGGGGGATCTTCAACCATTCCTCCATGCAGAATTGTTATAGTTCCTTCATTTTTGGGTTGACTGC
Source organism: Aldrovandia affinis (assembly GCA_029706075.1). NCBI lineage: Eukaryota > Metazoa > Chordata > Actinopteri > Notacanthiformes > Halosauridae > Aldrovandia > Aldrovandia affinis. Next base: position 1,678,350 of record JAINUG010000015.1, read on the forward strand.
TTTTTTGAGTTCAAATCAAATGTTCAATTGGATACAGGTCTGAAGACTAAGATGGCTAAGTCAGGACATGATCTTGTGCTCTGTCAACAATTTCTTAGTTTCTTTGGACGTATGTTTGAGATCATTGTCTTGTTGGAAGGTCCATCTGTGGCCAAGGTGTAGCTTCCTGGCAGAGGGAACAAGGTTTTTGGACAAAATGTCTTGGTACATGCTGGAGTTCATGGTTCCATCTATTTTAATAAGGGCCCCAGGGCCTGTGGATGCAAAAAAAACTTAGCCAGGGTATTTTGGGGATCTTGAACTGTGCCCCTTGGACTTCTTTTTGCCTCTCAAACCATCCATCTCACTACACGTGGGGGCAAGATAGACTTGCATCCTCTATCTGGCAGGTTAGCCACTCTTCCAGTGGCCTTAAACTTCCTAGTAATTGACACAAGAGTGGAAAGCAGTATCTTTTAACTTTTTAGTTTTTTGTAGCCATATCCTGATCTGTAGAGGTCAATAACCTTTTGTCAGATTCTTTCAGGGAGTTCTTTGCCTTTCACCATGATGATGGCTGACCACGGAATTTCAAATGTGTGTTTCCTCCTTTTCATACCGTAGGGAAACAGGATACCATTGTAGGCCACTGTATAGTTCCATAACCGTCCAATAAACTTAAAATAAGTTGTATATTTATGAAGATTTGTTTTTGTTGGATTCATTTTTTTATACTTTATACATTATATAGTTTATTTTATACTCTTTTGTTCATCTTTATCAAAGGGTGTGAATAAAAACAGAGCCTACTGTATATTGCAGGGCAGTTGGTGGTTAAAAAGGGGAAATGTTCATCAGGATGTCATGCAAATGTCATCAGGTTCTCGTTAATGGGGTTGATGAATGATGTTGGGGGTTTCCTGAATCGAGCTTGGTTGCAACTGCATGTTCGTACAGTCAGAAGACAGATGTGGGTAGTGACGGAATGGATTTACAGTACATACCCAATGTCCTCATGCCTTTAGAGAAAAGCACTTGTCTGAGGAGGATTTCATGAAACGTAGAGCATAAAGCAACACAACTACTTATTATAGCTCATGAATGTAGTTTATCCGTCAATTACCGATCAGTATGTTGCATGATTGGGCATTGTTGTGTTTAAGCGAATGTTGAATGCACTGTTGGAATCACCTGTTATCAGGAGTTAAAGAGCAAGGGTAAATACTGTATACTACCAGAGGCATAGACTGTCTTGGTCATTCATATATATCGGCTATTCTGTGTGCTGTCCTGGTGCTAAAGGTGCAAGCCCACAATGTAATCAATTGGCTGAGATATTTGGCGAGGATATCGCAAAGTATAGCTCCGTAAGCTGTCAAATTAAACCCAGACTGGAAAAAAGGCAGTCTGGCACTCTTTCAGCATGTTTCATTTCACACTTTGTTGTAAGGCTATTTTGTTTGAATTCATTTTTGCACAGGTGATTTCATGGACAAATCTTGTGCAATTTCCCACCTCCATTCATCCAAGTTGAAGGTCTCAAAACCAAGTCCCTGACTTATTTTGTACAATTCAATGTCTACGGTTTCCTCAGCAATTTCCATGATGTGTGTGTGTGTGTGTGTGTGTGTGTGTGTGTGTGTGTGTGTATATGTGTTTGGGTGAATGTGTGCATTTCTGTGTGTGTGTTTGGGTGAGTGTGTGCATTTCTGTGTGTGTGTGTGTGTGTTTGGGTGAGTGTGTGCATTTCAGTGTGTGTGTGTGTTTGTTTGGGTGAGTGCGTGCATTTCTGTGCGTGTGTGTGTGTGTGTGCATGTGTGTGTGTGCGTGTGCCTTTCTGTGTGTACTTGTGTTGTGTGTGTGTGTGTGTGTGTGTGTGTGTGTGTCTGTGTATGAGAGTGTGCATGTGTTAGTATGTGGTATGTGCATGAACACGTGAGCACATGCATGTGCGCGACACCGTAGTCAGCAGACCGCAGCAGCAGCGTGACTCACTCGAGACAGTCAGCACGTTGTTCTTGATCTCGGCGGTGATCTGGATGCGCCCCCTCCGCTCCGTGTGGTCAGTCCCACAGAGGCTGGGCACGTTAGCCACACACCGCTTGTGGATGTTCATCACGCAGTCTGCACACAGGGAGAGAGAACATTACGTTACATTACAGGCATTTAGCAGATGCTCTTACCCAGAGCAACTTACACAGTTCACATACAATACATTTATACAGTTGGATATGAACTGATGCAATTCAGGTTAAGTAGCTTGTTCAAGGGTACAACGGCAGTGCCCCGCCCAGGGATCGATCTTGCATCCTTAGTGTTACAACCCCAGTGTACCGCACTAGAGCCTTGCACGTCATGTAACGTCACGTCACAACACAACACATCACAGCACATCACAACACAACACTACCACACCCAGGCGCACAAAACACAAGCCCATCCAATAACGCTAAACGCCTCCTGTATCAGAAACACTTTTAAATGGATTCAGTCACACTGCCTTGGTAAGTGGAAGAAGAGGCTGGCTGTAATGTCACTGATCAAGTTGGGGACCGTACAGCCAGGGACTGAGCTGAAGAGGCATCTTTAGTGCTTAATTGCAGGGGAAAGTTTAAACAGCACACCACTTGTTTCTGCAAAATGCCAACACCCCGCACGTTTTGTGAGAACACAATAGAAATTAAAGCAGTTGATGTTCCAACTCCACTAGACCACGGCCTTTTAATCTTTCATGAGCAAAATGGACGCACACAAGACAGGGAGTTGCAACTGATAGTCTGGTGATAGACTGGGCTGAGGAGAGAGAACAAAGCAGACCGCAGTCCATCTCTCATCACTGCACAGCACCCTTTCACTGAGGTAAGAGGATCACTGAGCAGATTAAGACACAGACACACACATAGGCATAGGCGCAACACACACACACACAAGCGCACAGACTCTATGCACACACTCTCACACACTTACATCTATACACATAGGCACACACAATCAAATAAAGTATGAAGAAACACACATGCTCAAAAGCACACACACACACACACACACACACACACACACAGATACACTCAAGCACAGATACACAGATACACAGACAAACAAACAGACAGACAGACACACATGCGCACATGCACATACAAAGACAAACAGACTGACAAATATACAGACACGCATATAAATGGACGCAGACACACACATGCATGTGGCCCTGCTCAGCTCGCACTGAGAGGTAAGAGCCTGGGAAGTGGGAGAGTGTGTGAAGGGACCGGTGATTTGATACGGACAGCGAACAGACATTTAAGGCGAGTTTGGTCTCAAACACAGGAGGAGAAATTCCATCCAGGTAATTATAGCTCCCCACGGTGTTACAGCAGCTATAACAAAGCTGTGTTCTGTTACAGGTAAGAAGAGGGCAATGGAAATAAAGGGGGGTGAGGGAGGTGTGAACCATAATATTGCAATTACTTTATGTTTTGGCAAGTAATAATAATAATAATAATAATAATATATTATTATTATTTAGTCCAAGGTGCAAGGCCTCAAAACCAAGCCCCACAATTATTTGTACAATTTGCTCAATAAAATATGATATTATAACAATTTATTCACAGAAAAGGAAAAGGTTTAAACCACTTAAGACTAATTCTATTGGCATACTGGACTGGAACAGAAACTGTAGTTAGTCTACCGTTCTCTGTGCGGCAGATGCGGTAGGATTCTTTAATGACTACAGAATCAGAGCCTTACTTTCAGGCTCCGTCCAGAAGATGGCGCCGTCTACAACAGATTGCACAGGGAACTCATTCATTTCTCACTTGGACCAAAGGGGAAAGTGCCCCCTACTTGCCCGTTTGCACCAGTTCCACCCAAAAAAGTAGGAGTGTACCTTGATTGTGTAATAAAGCATAGCAACATAATTACTCTGAATACCTTGAAACCGTTTATATATTATGAAGGTCAAGGTCTGCTTTTAACTGCTGAGATCAGCACACTGCATAATGACACACTGCACATTGTCATTATACGGTTTGTGTTAGCACAGCTGTTAGAAACGTTAGCACTGTTCATTGCTAATAAGATTGGTTAGGCATGCTTTACATTCTGAAACGGGGCTTGGATTAGCAGAACAAAGCAAAAAAACCTACAAAGCATTGCAAGCATTAAATGTGCTACAAGTTTTGGATATTGTACTGCAGATTCCTAATAACACCTAAACCATACAGTATCACTGCAGACTGTAAAGTAACAGTCAGTACTGCATGTTGGTCATTAGATGTCACTGTAAGACAAGTTCAAAAGAAATAAAACACCACCGTTAACTTCAAATTCCTTAGTGTTGTGAGCCCCGATATTGTGCAGTTTAACACTGCCATTTGCAATGCAACCATTATTGCAGTTTTAGACATCAGACAGCAGTGAAATCAGTTTACATGTATTTTGGCAAAAGGGGAAATACCCAATCATATACATCTGGCTTTGTGTTTGAACCAGATGAAGGATAATGCATCTGATATGTGCGATACACCTTTATAAGTTCCCGTTACAGCGCAACGGGTTGAAGGTCAAAGGTTAAAAGGTCAAAGGTCGTACATACGGTCGCATTTCATCCCCTGGTGGATGAGGCCGTACAGCAGGGATCCACAGTGGTCACAGAAGGTCGGGCTGGAGTAGGTGTGCACCTTGAATTTGTGTTTACTCCGCGGATCCTGCACGACAAAACGAACAAGCGCGGTCACCAAGAGGGAATCAATGAACATGGACAACATTACATCATCACAAACACAGCACTCCTAGCATGACATCAACTCCAACACAACTCTGATAGTATTGATGTGAGAATGTCTCGTGTCAGAAGATGACATGGTGATGTATGAGCAGTCTCTGTAGAAGCCTGTATGTTCAAGCAGCTTCAAATCTCGACGGGCATACGGGCACACCTCTCCTTCGACATGATTGAGAGCTCGGTTCATATCTAGCGGCCTCAAGTTTTTTTTTCTTTTAATTGATTGAGTCGATATCGCATGAGTAGGAAACGATCCATGTGTCCATCCTTGTCCTTGCAACAATGATACTCGTGTGATTTACAGTGGGAATAATAAGTATTCAAGTGTTCATATCACTTTCTAGCAGCTCAGAGAATGTGGTTTATAGTTTTAGGTTTATATTTTTATATATAGTTGACTATTTTAATATTTACAACAAAACAAACCGCACAAACCATCCAAAGGGGGTGCAAGAACACACAGACACACACACACAAAAAAGGGGGGTGGAGGGGGGACAAAAATAATCATTGTGCTTGACGATGAAGAGTGCCACACCCAAGCAAGCATTCAAAATGGCGCCGCTGGCCCAGTGGAATGGAATAATTTGTTTTCATACTATGTGACATTTCTAGGCCCAACTGAAAAAAACAAGGAATCCTTGACACCATTTCAGTCCTTAAAGTATGTCACACCAAGTACCCAGAATTGCTGTAATTTGTAGAATTATAACGTATGTGGGTGAAGTCTGCATGAAACTATACTAACACGTACACTGACAAATTCTATATTAACAATATAACATCTTTATCATACACAGGTTATTTAGCTTGTATGTACATTTCTGTGTTGACAAGTAGCTTTGCTTGTGTTACTGTAACATCGGTTTGTGCGACAACACTGTCCAAGCAGCTAGAGCACGGCGTTAAAGTACAGTTATGGGAATTTGAGCCACCGGTGAGCGAGAGGAGAGATGTCACCTGCAACCTCTGGGCTGCGGGCACTGTTGCGGGAGGTTGTTTGTCTTTCGCGAATGCACAGCGTGGGCACAGCTGGTACAGCCACAGCACAGAAACCCGAGACGAGTAATGATCGAACCTGGAAATAAGTCCTTTTCTTTTCTCCCTTGTGGGCCAGCTTTTCGGAAGGCCAATACAGGCAGAATAATAGGCACCCCAAATATAGCCAGGCCCCTGACGGAGCGGAGCGCGGGGGCGGTTCTGACAGCTGTCCAGCTGGTGGGCATCAGGCCATTATTTATGTGCGTGGTGTGTGGAGAGGAACAACAGCTCTTGTTGGGACAGTTCAGACTTCAGGTCTGGAGAATGCGGGTCCCTTGGGGGGGGGGGGGGTGGTGCATCTCAAACACAACATCGCTTCATGCAATCCACGATACTTATTGTTACGTTTGTGGCACATAACTTATTCATGCGGGGCTTCGGCTGTACGGTAGAGCACTCTACAATAGAATGCCAAATGCATCAATGAAACGCACCGCATTGAAAGGGTCACAACAATAACACAGGTTCGGCTGGGCCTCTGCTGGCAAGGGGCCCTTGGCTTGACAGCTAATCAAATGGAACCGAATTCAATAAATAACAGGAATAATAAAATGAAGTGATGAGACCGCACGCACGCACGCACGCTTGGAAGAGAAGAATCCAAGGTCACTGCGGTCTATTACACCGCTTTCCTGCAGCAAGGGCTGGGTCATACAGGAGTGAGAGAATGCGAGGCCAGGAGGAGAAGATAGGAGAGAGAGAGAAAGAGAGGGAGAAACCTGGTCGCCATGGTGCGGCGTGTGTGCTGTGCCCCAGAATGTGCCCCCTAGGGAGAACGGAGGAGACCCAGACTGACTCTCTGTCATCATATGAAACCCTCTCTCATTCTCCGTGAAAAACATCCAGCCTCCCAATCCATCACCTTGTTAACCCCCGCCCCTGCCCCCCAGCCCCCTCAGGTTTCCAGTACACTCGTCCACAGCTTTGCATCAAATTGGAAATCCAAAACAACCAAACAGAATGAAAGCAATCCCATTATGTAAACGCCGGAAGAGTCCTCGGGACCAAATGGAATGAACGGCAGTTCTGACAATTTAATTTGCGGCCAGATTAAATTAAATTAAATTTCCCTCTCTAGCCACCCAGAGGAGGAAAACCAACAGAAACCAACAGACACCAACAAGCACTCTCTGGATAAGAGCGTCTGCCAAATGCTTAAAATGTAAATGTAAATGTAAGCGCAGGAGGCAGGCAGGCTCTGGCTGAATCGCTCGTACAGTGTCCAGCCATGCGCTGTGATAAGGGTTGGCACATCACACCCTATATCGGTTTGTAGACAGTACATCCTGTATAGACTTCTGTTCATATTGATGAGCTGAACATGGGAAAAAGGTGGCCAAAATGTAGAGTACAGTAGAGTCATAGCTGATGCTCTGCCTCTGGAAACAGCCCCAGTATGACAGGAGAGCCCGAACTCCGTTTCATGTCCTTCACTTTAATGCCTAAATGATGACTTGGTGGGGGGGGGCTGCAGTTGTGACTCTGCTGTACTCTACTCCGCCTTTTTTCCCATGTTCAGCTCATCAATATGAACAGAAGTCTATACAGGATGTAGTCTACAAACCAATCATCCCCCCCCCCTCCACGAACATCGCAGCATGGAGACAGGACAGAGTTTCCCCATTAACAGCTTATCTGAGAATCTGAAGATGTGATGTGATGTTGGAAAGATCTTTTCATAGGGTGCGGTATATGAATAAAGAATCGTTCAGTGGAAAGTAATCTGAGTCACCTGCGAGATGGTGATTTGATTGCCTGATGCTCGGCTGGTTTTTTGAGGGAAGGCCCTCGCCACCTGGAAGTCGCCCCTGCTAAGTCCGCGTTAGCAGGGACATCTCCAACACTGTCCCAGATCCCAGAGGTATGGTGACCAGGGACGCATGACCGGGGGGCAGGACAGGGGGCTTCAAACGCACACCGAGACAGACCTCCGAAGCAGACAGACCAGTCCCATCAAACGATTTGCCAACACAACAGAAAAAGGCAAAACATAAAACATTTCTGCATGCTACATACGGTACAGTACGTGAGCCTCCTCTTGCCCGTTGTGCATCAGCTCAAGGACATCATGTAAAGGGTTACATGCGATCTGTCCGGCTTCAGCTACTACTGAAAGAAATGCTTTGATCAGACTGCACTCAACAGGGAGGACTGTGTCACCCCTGTTTAACCCAGAGCCGCCTCCACTGCGCTGCGAAGGACACCAGCGGCTCCATTAAAAGGGTTACCGTCGACTTGAGTCCTCGTGGTCACACGTTCCACGTTGCCGCGTTACGCCCGACACTACTGGACTGAGAGTGAGCTCCCCGCTTAGTTTACCGCAGAAGGTCATATCCTGCACTTTGAGTCTGTTCTCCCTCAGCGCCACCCCGTGCATGACATCCTCCAAAACCGCTCCACGCAAGCAAACTTCCAGAGTTTCGTCAGTCTCCTAATTCAAACGAACACGAGGGAATCTGTGGCTACAAGGCTCCCCCATCTGTTTGCCAATTACAGATGCTATCGAGCAAAGTGGCGGGGGAGCTAGCTGCTTTCCAGTCAGATGGGCAGCAGTCTCTCGGAAGAGCCCGTCGGCGCTTCTGACGGCGATGGCGCATATCGCGGAAGGACAGCGGTGAACGCATGACTGCCTTCGCGAGACGGCAACGCGGTGGAACGCAAGTCGGCCATACAAAAACAGACCAGCAAAAAGAATGCGTTAAATTCTAAATAAATGCGTATCGGGTGATCTATAGTGGGTGATCTATAGTGTGTGTGTGTGTGTGTGTGAGTGTGGATGTGTGTGTGTGTGTGTGTGAGAGTGTGTGAGTGTGAGAGTGTGAGTGTGAGAGTGTGAGAGTGTGAGAGTGTGAGAGTGTGAGAGTGTGTGTGTGTGTGTGTGTGTGTGTGAGTGTGTGTGTGAGTGTGTGTGTGTGTGTGTGATGTGTGTATGTGTGTGTCCATAGTTCTGGTGTTAAAGAAATTGTGAGCGATCACAGCTGGTTTTCGCTGAAGGCTTAGAGCGTAGGAGCTTTTGAGTGTTTTAAACCTGCCTCTCCAATCGCTGCTTACAGCGCGGGCTTTTGAGTGTTTTAAGTGCTGCTGAACGAGCCGAGGAGGAACACAGCTGCAGCCTACCTGCTCATTTGAATAAAAGTGACATTTTTAGCGCACCAGATTGACCTGTTCTCTGTCGTGAAAGGGAAACAAAGCCAGGCCTTAATAGCATGCTCGAGTACTGGTGCGCCTGTCAGCCGACGAAGCGCTAACGACCCCGCGCACACCGGTGGCTCCGACTTGGCGTCATTCCGCCGTTTCCATCTCGTGTCTACACGATGTCGCCTTTCCAGAGGGTGACTCAAAGGACTGCACAGTCACACGCGCAGTTCATATCAATCTGCCAGAGCCCCTGTGTGAGTATCGGCTTGCGTTCGCTCTGGTTACTGGCCAACGAAAGCACATTAACAACGTGGCGATTTCTAAATGTGGCAAAACAACATTGTGTGTTATTTTATTTATGTTTCCAGGCACCCCGCATGTAGTTCGATTTGCCTGTCGGGTGCCTCACTTGAGGCTAAAACAATAGTGGCTCACCCAAACTTCTATCCTGACACCTTCCGGACAAAAATCTTAAACAACCATGCCAACAAATACACACCACTGAGGAAATGTTGGGGTTGTTTATGGGGTCAGAGGCATACCTCAGCACCATACAACAAATTAACTGCTAATGCGTCTAGAAAATCAACGTCATCCAATCATTTTAAAACATTGTTTACATCATTTTATTAACGTTGTTAATACTTTGAAATGTATGCTCAAAACAATGGCAATGGGCCTCGGAGGGCGAGTCATTATTCGCCTAAAACCACGTTTACCGAAGAAATTTACAGATATATATATTCATATATTTGAATCATAATCGAGACTCTCTCTTTCCCGGCAAACACTGTACATTGTACTAAAGTGTCGGAGAGTAGCCCGTGAAGATTCTAGGAAATTAAGGAATGGTTGTAGCCAATTACTCAAATTTACTCAAATTACTCAAAATGTAATTTTCCATTTCCTCAAACAAGGAAATCCAACCACACTGGATTGCTAAAAGCACACACAAGTTGAATTGCTGCAAACCGAAGCATAACTTAAGCAGGCAACTCGGCATCAGCAACACTAAATGACAGTCAGCGGTAGCATAGTCACCAGGCTTGCATCGTTCTATAAAAATAACTATAAGCACCCAAAGCAATCATTTGGAAGAACTCGTCTGTAGGTGCAACACCACCAGCTGGCCTGTAGGGCGGCAGCGACGTGCAGCTGACTTCTGGCATAAGAACGGAGTGAGGGTCAGGTAGACCTGCACAAAAAGCCCCGAATGAGGCTCACAGCCAACAAGGCCCAGGACACGCCCTCTTGAACGTTTCCTTCAACATCTGATATTTGCTACTTTTTATTATAGTCTGCAATGTGTCAAGTTATGAAAATGCAATGCAAGATAAGCCCTCCCTAGAGACCAATCAATCGGTAAACAAAATAGGGAGCAGTACGCTCCAATGGGTTAATGAGCATCGGTAAAGGTTGCTATGAATATCCTGAATGAAATAAGGTCCTGGCAGACTTCTTATTAATCATTACAGAATTACATGTATTTGCAAATGCCCTTGTCCAGGGTGACTTACAATGCGTTCAACATAGCTCATTTGCATGGCTTTCCTTCCCCCATTACCAGTAAGGCATTTGAGCAAAGGCACATTTCTCAAGACGGCAGCGTCGGATTTGACTGTGCCGGGTTTCAAGGGCCCAAATGCAGGGGTGCAACTCTGCGGCGACCATTCTTTACAAATATTGGTTAGTACAACGTATGGAGAGCCTTGGAATTATTGCGCATTTTGTGGGTGTCGGGGTTGGATTCCATGTGTTGCACACGGTGTGGGTGGGGGAAGGGGGGAGGGGGAAGGCATATGAGGAAGAGAAGGGGAGGTGGGTGTGGGGGAGCACTGCTTCATTTGTGGCGCGGTTGTTGCATCACGCACTTATGTCATCTTTTGGTATTTGACAGCTAGAAAATGGCTCCATGAAAAACAGCGACACATTATGTTACAGATGAGCCGTAACGTATACAGATGAGCGCAGACAATTAAAACACCAACGCCTGTCAACTGCCAAATAAATGGAAAAACTCGACAAAGATAATAAATACTTTAAAAAACAACTTCCTGGCAACCAGGTTCATGGAAGCAGAAGCAGGGGGAAGCTAGTGTTTGCCCAACAAACAAGCAAATAAAACGAATAGACTTTTCTTCTCTTAAGCCATTTCCCTTTTTAAGCAGCTGAAATAACCAAACCACAACAGGACTGGACAGCTATTTTGTCTAAGACATGAACTGTGATTACAAAAATAAGAAAAAAGGCTCTCCCTGCATTGGCTTGCTTCGCCCCGCCTGCAGATTGGGCAGCCTGGCATGGCGCTCTCCCAGATCTCTACGACTACATCTGTCTCGTGACAACGACGTTCTCGTGTGCTGGAACTGTCCGCCCCTTGGTGCCATTTTCACCAGAGCTAATGTGCTCTGACAACCGAATAACTCATCCCGTTCCCGTGATGTTTGGGGGAGTCGTCTACAGAACGTGCCTGTAAATAACTGTGGCGGCAGGCACGTAGAAAACGCATATACACAGACGGAGAAGCTGCATTTCAATATAGATAGGCTGCCGAAAAGAAAAAGGTGAGACGTGCGTGCATTTGGTCTTGTGTATATTACCATAGCATAGACACGGCCCACGGCAGGCCCAATAATCGCTGAATAGCGAATAATCATGAGCTGCTGCCGGCTGAATGGATGTGCAGGAGTACAGCATCGGGGGCGGGGGGAGGGGGGGGTTGTCCTTATTAAATCAGTCCCTCAAGGGAGATGAGAAGCGTTGTAATAACATCATATTTATAGTGTCACCCACTCATCAGCTCCCGCGCGCGTGTGCGCATTCGCATCGCCGCACCTACCGTTTTAATCACGGGCAGCAGGAGAGGCGGAGGCCACCGATTACAGTCACGCAAACACAGGCCCAAGGGCTCAACCGTCAGGAGAGGAGAACGCCCAGCGGGGGTCGGGACTGCGGGGGCAGCCTTGCCCCTTGTGTTCACCCGCTCTTGCCATGCCAAGCGACTTGCCTCGTCTGAGTTCTTCAGCCGCTTCGGTTTGTCGCGGGCGCACGGCACAAACGTGTACGGACGGGGGCCGGGGGAGCAGGGAGGGGAGAGGTCGAAGATGCGGCCCTGTGGCCCGCTCAGCAGCTTGGGTCCGGCGCCAGGGGTTTCCTGTAAAGGGAAACCCCCACCGCGCCACTATTCCTGAGCGGACCCCTGCTCCCGGTGCTGGGGGATGCTGTTCCCAGGAGACGTGGCTGGGCTGGCACGTGCCCGCCACTGGGAGCCGGGAGCCGGGACCCGGCCCCATCCGGCCCCATCCGGCTGAACCTGGGGTTCGTGTGAGACGGTAATTGAAAGGCTCCTGCGAAGAGCTCGGACCCCTTCCTGAGCATGTCAGCCCCGGTTTGTGTGGGAGACGCGGGAGACAGGAACAGGGGAACAGGAATATCTAATCAGTGCTTCAGGGCACAGGATCCCAGAAGCGACACTTGTTCTGGGTTGCAGCTGCGGCGAATACAACAGCGGCAGCAAGTCATACACCCAGGAGCAGAGGGAGAAGTCATCTGAAAATAGATGGAAAACGGCAGACAGAGAGAGATGGAGAACGCAACGCCACCCCAGAATGCATAATTAACTGGAGGGCTCCTTTCCATGGCGAGAAAGCGAAGCGTTTCAAGCGGGTCAGGTGCTCCTCCTAAAGCAGTACACGTGCACAGAGGCAGACCCGCGGAAGCGCACACACACACACGAGCATAAATGTGCGCACACACAGACACGGACACATGGGGTCAGGTGCTCCTCCTAAAGCAGTACACGTGCACAGAGGAGCACGTGCACGCACAGCACACGCACACACACACACACACACACACACACACACGAGCATAAATGTGCGCACACACAGACACGGACACATGGACAATCTCGTGTCCTGCTGCTCGTTCATCTACATTTCCAGCCTACAGGCGGCCAACTCCGCTGCCAGCACAGGAGGGCATCGAACAGCCGAATGTGCTGCTAATCCCTCAGATATCCAAGATCTCAGATGAGCACAGCTCATCCTCAGTGTTACAGGGAGAGAATGAGTTGTTTTAGCATCGTTGCACTTCAAGACGCACTCCGGTTTTCACAATTTCTGTTTCCTTGTTTAAAGGTTAAAAATGCAGAAATGCAGCAACTGTAGAACACAACACCCTCTTTACTGGCTCACATTGAGATCACTGCATTTGAACCAGTATCATATTATTTGTGTATACACACACACACACACACACACACACACACACACACATGTATATATGTATATATACATACAGTATTGTAATAGTATGTGTGTGTGTGTGCATGTATATTATATATATATAAACACATATAAATAATATGAAATTTGCAGGAACAGCAAAAAAAACGAAAACTAAAAACCTATTCAACATTACTGCTTTGTCACATAGGGATTTGACCCAATTTTATAATTATGTTGACTTATAAGACTATTACAGTATATAGAGCTGGAGGGGAACTGTGAATGTGTGTAAAGTACATACATAATGTACCTGTATGGAACCGTCTGACTAACTGTAGGCCAGCCAGACAGGACAAAATGGGCGCAGGAACGTGCAGCAAGACTGGCAGACTCTGCTGTCCACTGTAATCAGTCTCTGAAGGTGAGAGAGGACACACAGCTGACACCCAGGCGGGCAGAAGCCAGAAGGAAGAAAACCCCCAAAACCTCAAGGCTACATGCCACACGCAGTAAGATAACTCAGCCGAGCATGTGTTACACAACCTTAGGACTCAAGATTCAGGTACACTTCCCATGGAAGGGCACCGCTTCATTCAGTTTAGCTGTGAGGCATGCGATAGGTTCCACGTCCTGGAAGGTTTGTATTTTTACAATGATGGAAGATGTGGCATGCTCCCAGAGGCTTGGCAGCTAATGACAACCTTTTCCTGAATAAAAAGAGCAATTATAAGATGAGTCATCATTCGGCAGACACAAACAGGGATCTGGAGTGAACTGGATCCCAATGACTTAAAATCCAGGAAGGGCCCACGACCCGAGAAGCTGGCGATAAAAGAGCAGTCTCGTAACACGTGCACAAAAGGACCAGGAGAGCGGTTCTGAACAATGCTAGAACAAGGGCTTCGTTTTCATTTCAAACCTCCCGTGAGAGAAGAGCCAGGCGCTGTGAATATGTATGAAATAGGTGACCAGACGGGCCATTTTTATTTTTAAGAGGCTGAATCTAAATTGGGCCATACTGCTTTCAAGTCTGAAATGTGTACTTTCTATCAAGCGCTTTCTCTGAAAAAAGGTCACTGGAGGTTCACAGCTGCATTCTGCTGATGTTCTGATGATTAGCTAAATATATATCACTGCACCTTGGAAGCTCGCGATAAATTTCATCCAGTCCTGACATATGTTGGAAATGACAGAAATGCACAAATGTAAAATATAAAACAATGCACTTTGGTTTTAAAAAAATCCTTTCAAGTCCAGGTGCAAGTACAATTATCGACAAGTATGTGGGGAGAGTATGATATTTTGCCACTTCTTAGTAAAGTGTTTCTGTATTGGACATGATTGACTGGGTTTGAATCGGCCACTCTTGACACCCTTAGCATTATTCCATATCCTCAATACAGAAGCACTGAACCTAAAACGTATTACCTTGCAACACTTTGAGGTATTTCATGAAGAATGGTCTGAGCGCAGCAATCTCCGTCAATACAATACAGTGCCCTACTTAGAACAGCCTCACAATAGCATACAGTATAACAGCTTTCCAAATCCTGGACAGACATCGCTGGCAGTTTGGCCAACTGGGAAAGTGGAAACTGAAGTTTCCGGGGGCGAAACTCAGTTTCGAAGCCATTCCTTTTCAATGGGATACAAACTTTCCTTCATCGTATTTAAGAAAGAAATTAAAACAATTGGAAAAAACCCTCTTTCTTTAATTAATTGAATGGTCACCGTAAACGTAAAATGCCTGAATCAATATTGAACTACAACTCCCTTGAGAGAGCTTTCATGGCAACTGGTGGGATCTGTAGTTTAAAACCCCTTAGCTGTCACCCCCTATTTTTGGCATTCACGCCTATTTGGACATACCCAAATATAACAGTTCATAGCTCAAGAACTGTGATGGCTAGACTTAAGGATAGACTTAAGGCACTCAATCTATTTAAGCTTAGCAAACGGAGACTTCGGGAGGATTTCATTGAGGTTTGTAAATTCCTAAAATGGATTAAAAAAGTGAAACTACCAAATGTCTCCAAGTGGCCCAATTCACTTCTGTGACACTGAGAATCACAATACAACTTGTCGTTAGCTATGAGAGACACGCACTAAAGTCAAACCAAAGAATTGGATAGCAACCACAGAAGTTGTTTCCCCCCCCAATGGTAATAAAGTAACCAACAGGCATTTATCATTATCAACCTTTCAACACAAAAAACAACAGCTGTCAAAATGAGCAAAATAAATAAAATATATCCAAATATTGCACCAATATGAATAATATATAATTATTCTAATAATATATCAATAATATAACAAATATTTTTTAGCCAAGAAAAAAATGCACTTCTGGCAATTGTCTGCCCTCATTGCACAAAACAATTTGCCCTGTCAGCTAGCGTCTCATGCAAAGCCTCACGTTCAGTGAACTGTGTCTTCTTCTGGACTTTTGGCATTGTAAAACCAAATAACAAATCCAAATAAAGTAAGAGGAAAAGTAAAAGAGTTTTCCAAAACTCTGGTGCATGTGATTGAAGAGAGTGCACACAATTCACTGTGCGCGTCTTCAATAGCAGCACGATGCACAGGAACCCATTCATGGTAGTAAATGCAAACCAAAGGAAATTTTATATCGTTGTAAAGGGTATCCCATTGGCGAGAACCCTAGATCAATTTCAGCATATATGGAGGGAAGTAGTATCGATTATGCCACATGATCATATTACTGGTGGTGTTGGTTGGAAATTCAGGGGGGCTGTTTGGCCAATAGTTGAATACAAAATGATGGGGGTGGGCTTATTTTGTAGCAAAGGAGCAGCTATTCTCCTAGAGTACCATGCCTTGAATTGGGACAGGATTTGTTTTGTGACATCACAGTTGACACGAACTGGCATGCATTGTTGAAAAGACAAGATTCCACCCGATCTGTGGATATAACACAATCCACATTTAACCGTGATATTGAAATGAGGACGCGCTGTGTGATGTAGACGGCCCGCCGTTACTTTTGTCGTTTTTATGCCGATCGCCCGATTCTTGAATAAAAGGCTTCGCTTATCATCATATAATTCAAGCAACATCCCAAGACATGTTTTCAACATTTTAATCATTATTTTATTAAATATGATGATGGAAAGTTTGCTCCTCATTGGAAACAAATGGCTTCTGGAAAGCCGGTTCGTCCCGGAAATTGGTGTTACTAGGACTGTTGACAAGGACGTGGCAGCTCGATTTTCCCAGCGTATGGAGATGAACAAATTCTTGACAGTTTGTCCCCCGAAATAAATGTGAAAATCGTACAAACGCGAGCACATGTGTGCACCCTGTCAGTGCTCTTGGGGGGCAGGGGGACAAATAGCACAAAAAACGCAATGCTAACACTTCCCCTTTTATTAGTGTAACTGTATCCTGCAATGAGATCAGGTGGGCAAGCCTTCAATGCAAGTCAACTTCAATCCTCTCCACGACACCAGGCAGATGATCTTTGACAACCGTTAAAAGAGTGCAGGAGGGTCATTCTTACCTCCCAGGTGCAGAGCGTGAATGAGGTACAGGGAGAACGTAAACTGATAACTGAAGATTCATTACAGCATATGAGCTGTGTTTTTACATTCCAGCTGTAGCGGTAGCTAGTTTTTGGCTTATCCTTGGCCCTGCCTCACACTTTCAATTTAATTTCAGTGCAGCCAAAATCCTGCTACAGCAATCCTCTTGTGGCTTTTTCTTTTCTTTTTTTTCCAGTTTTTCTCCCAATTTAGTAGCCAATTACACCCTCTATTTATTTCGATTTACCCTCCCCACATGAGTCCACCGCTCGTCTCTATGAGGCAAGCCAATTCTCATAGGGCAGCAAATACTGCCTCCTTCGAGATGGAATTCGCCCACCCACGTTCTGGAGACACCCTTGCGTGCTTCGCGGCGAACTCCAGCCGGCTCACTCTCCCCCCTACCTCTGGGGCGGACAGCCAAATTCCGCCCCCGATCGGTGCTAACGACCAGGGTCGGTCTGGTAGAGACTGGTTTCGAACCGTGTCCCTGACAGGCAGCGCACACCGCTACGCTATCCACCGCCCCTCTCTTGTGGCTCTTTAAACAGACCTGCTTCCACGAGACCTCAGACAATTCCCTCCAAAAACCCATGGTGGGAGCTCGGGGGCGTCTCTGCATTTGAGATTGACGACGCTTTATAGCCGCGGTCCGTGGATTCACCACCGCCGCGTCGTCTTCAGAAACAAACAGGCCGATTTGCATTCAACACAATAGGCACGCTCACGGTGACCAAGACTACGGCTTCATTACACCCTAAAATGAGTCTCTTATCAAAAATGCCATCCTCACCGGCTTTCAACAGTATCTGTGGCCAATTAGAAAACAGGCCTGCATGTGGAATTAGCCTGCATGTGGAATTAGCAACAGAGATGCTTTCCATCCTTCCACGAAACGCAGGAGGGATGAAAGGGTCGATCTCCATTTTGATTATTAAAACCTCCCGTGGTGGTGAAAGGCAAATTCGCAGTGAGAGAATATCAAAAGGGCTGATTTGAATAGATATAGCCCCCAGTGGAGAGAGCGAGAGCGAGAGAGAGGCGGAGCAGAGCAGCGGTGAACATGGTGAACATGCTGCAGTGGAATTGGAAAGTGCCGAATCCATGTTGGGCTTTCTTTCATGCGGAGGTGTCTGCCAGCCAGCCCCCACCCCCACCCCCACCAGCCACCTCTTTGTCCGTAAGAGCCTCGGATTATTGGTATCAGCACGGATCATTTAGCAGGGTTTAATCAGTGGCCAGTGAATAAATATTTAACCTGCTCGTTCGCTGGCCTTCCACCCCCGGTCAGCCGTAGCCACGGTCGCCGCTCCGCGCCGCCTGTAAAGCTTCCCTGTGATTAAACCCCGCTGGAACCTTGAACCCCTGATCGCTGACAAACACACTGACCCAAATAAATGTTCCGTGCATCCTGGCAACTCGGGCCGAGTGATGAACACAGCAAATAAATGGCGAATCCCCGTGTGGGGCGCATGAGACGCGTGTAAACATGTCCTCTCTAAGGAGACAGAGCACTGAGAAATGCTGCCAAGTGGAGAGGGGTGGAGGGAGAGGGGGCAGTGGAGGCTGATCTTGTGAGGGAAGGAGAAGAGAGGCGGCAGCATCGGGAGCGTCAGCAGGGAGTGGACCCGCGGCCACGCCGACAGCAGCAGGGGACGTCTGGGGCCTCTCCCGCGGGACTTTGCGCGTGGGAAGTCCGGTCAGGGATCTCAGGGGCCTGTTTGCGTTTGATTGTGCAGGGCGGTAATCAAGGAGGGGGCAGATTGGGGGCATTATCTTTGAAAAGCAGAATCTGGGAGCCACCGGGAATTGACAAAGAGCCACGTCAATAACACGGCTGCCCTGCTTTCTGTCACCTTATCTTTGTCTCGGCCGCTCTGTCCAATCTGACCTCGGGAGGCTGGTCGCGGCAGCGCAATACAGCCCGTGCCTTGGTCCTGCGGCGGTCCATCGGGTGAAGCCATTAAGAGTCGCTCGCAGGTCTCTTTCAACATGACAGTGTTGCTGTGATCTGCTCAGCGACTACGCTCGTCTGCTTGACAGGCTGTGCCGTAAATAGCCGCAGGCCAGCAGCACACAGAATCCACGACTGCACCAGTGAGTAACGCAGGTTATCTGGTCACAACAGGTGAAGTCTCCGTTCCTCCACTAAGTCTCACTACCATAGACTAGTAATGCATCTAGAGGGGATATGAGAGCCTTCTGATTGGTGGAGGGTTCGCCCCTGCTCGTCCGGACAGGAATTGCATTACAACGCAGCAGGTCCAGGACATTACACATGTATTTATTTATCTTCTTCCCCATTCCCCTCATACCGAACGATCTTATTTGATACGAGGGCCTGTGAGAGTGTAGTGCTGTACGGGGCATTGAAGGGGGATTGGGGGGTAGGGGGGTGCTTGTGTGTCCTGCAGGAGCTCACCCCCTCGGCCTGCTGGGAAGGCCATGCAGCACGCACAGCACACCAGCTGCGGTCCAAGAGGGTCTCGCCCAATGAAACGGCGGTCACCGCGGAGCCGTGGAGACAACCGTCTCTCCGCGGCTTCTGCTGAAACATTCTAGGCACTGGATGCAAATGGCCAAACCACCTTAAAAACTGAGCCGAGCACTGCAGCGGCGTGGTGCAGCCTGGCACACTCTCCGCGCACAGCTCCACTCCAGCGCCGCCTCTGTACTCTGCCGAGGTCTCTGGCGCTGCGCGTTACAGAGGAGAACGAGCCTTCGCAGGAGTTGGATCTCGCATTTTGACCCTGCGTGGGCCTGCGCTGCTCTGCGCAGAGCCTGAGAGGAAACTTTTCCCATCCGTTCTTCAACGCGCCGAACAGTGCCCAGCGACATAGGCACAGTCCCTCTCCTACAGGAGCTGAGCGCAGGAGGGGGGGATGAGAACAGCGTTATCCCACGGGCAGGTTTCCCGGCAGGATGCGCGTTCCCAGAGGAGCCGCCGATCCCTAATCTGGAGCCGATTACAAACAATGTGGGAGACGTGGGCAGGCGGACAGGGACGGACCGACGCTGAGAAGGGAGCGGGAGGCACAGAGGGAGGGGACCCGCCATTACTCACGGGGGCGTGGGCGGAGGGGCGCGATATCACAGCCAGGTCACGTCGCCATTCCTTCGCGCTCCGCTTTCTTGCAAACACTCAGAATCTCAATCAGAAGGAACTCTGTTCCAGTGCCTTGCCATCTGTGCAACAGCAAGACCCCCCCACCCCTACCCCCCCAATTTCCTTTGTATGTTGTTTTCATGTCTGGGGGGATGTAGCCTGGTTACGTTTTCGTAGCGATGCCTGTTGAGTGTTGTGTGAGATGCCCCTGCTGCAGCGTTTCAGACTCGGGGGAAGCGGGCGTTTTACTCACGTCCGACGCAGGGCCCTTGTCCGCGCCGGGACAGGAGAAGGTGACGAATTCATGGCAGCGCTTGTGCACCACGAAGCAGCAGACTGCGGAGAGAGAAAGGGAAGAGAGGAGAGGCGCACATTAATCAATGCCAGCACATCATCCGGATCAGTGCGCCCCCTGCACAAGGAGAGCCATCTCGCCCAACCACCGCCAACGACGGGGACAAATCAGTCTGGACCAAATAATAACAGCAATTATCCGGACTGACAGTGCCGAATCCCATTCACACAAAGTCTGAAATCTGGGAAAGCTATTAGAGGACACGCACCATGGCAAAGGAGCCGGGTGCCCAGGGGTAAGATTGCGATCAACGCAGAAACAACATGATGCAAAACCTTTCCCTCGTTGTTTTCCCCTCCATTTCAAGTCAACGGGTCACTTGTTCTGCGATGCCGCAGGTCGTGCACAAGGGTGGGCTTTATCTCGAGCACATGGAATCCAATCAGTCAGATATGATCAAACAGAAAATGCAGTAGTGGTGCTTTAAAAATTCATACATAACGAACAGACGGCTATGCAAATTCTGTTCATCTGCAGCGTCCGACAAAACAATGCCCGCCCTGTTTCTGTAACGCAGAGAATAACCTGCCATGCGGAAAGACGCTACTGTACGGATTCTGCAGGAATCTGCAAGTCAATAGGATTAATGACGAAATCAACACATCCCACTCCGGATTAAAGCGTCTCCACGGACACAGATGGAAACCTCCACAGAATAATAGCCGGGAGTCTGCGCGCTTGCCCTCTGCAGGCTCAGCACCTGCAGTGCTACTGCTGCTGCCCACCAACGCGGTCTCCACACCCACGCAGCACCGCCCACATGCAGCGCACGATACCACGCCACACACGGCACTGCACAGCCGAGAGACAGACAGACAGACAGAGAGAGAGAGAGAGAGAGGAGGGAGAGAGGGAGGGAGGGTTGAGGTACTGTTGAGGGAAAGAGGACAGAAGGGAGAGAGAAAGAGAGAGTGAAACAGGAAAAGACATCTAAAAGGGAACATGGGACAGAACGGTAGATGAAAAGGCTTTTACCGAGGCCAAATCGGTTTTCTTTTCACTCGCAGAAGATGGCGATTCTTAAACAAATCGTGTTATCGAGGCTGAGTGAGCAATCATTAACGTTAAAAAATTCAGACCCCCAAACATAACAGTCCACCCTTTGATCTTTAATTTCAGCTTTTGGAGGCTGAACAAAACAAAACGTAGCTGTGCACAGGCATCATGCGGCAACGATGTGTAGCCGAACATGAGCGTAGATTACGTAATGCGTAACACCAGGCAATTTATTTAATGCAGGTCGCACCAATTGATATGCATGATATGTTGGCAGCCTTCACCTGACAGAGCAGTCAGACTTGTCAGCAGTTCTTTTGTCTTCAAGAGAATTACAGTCTCAATGCAGTGTGGTTTCCAAGAAACACTGCACGTTCTTTAATCTGACGAAAGGAGAGAGGCCTTTTACTGCAAGTTAGACACCACTGGCGTGGAGTGTCCAGCTGTGTACCCTCATCTTGGCCAGGTCTGCCAGAAAATGATTAAATAAAAAAATAAAAAAAATAAAAAATAAAAAGTGTCATTCCCTGCTCTGCTTTCAGCTAATTCTCCAGAACACCTCCTGTATATTTCTGACAACCGTGGAAGCTATTAACCCATTCAGAAGCAATTATTCTACACAACCTCTTAAAACCTGAGGGTTTTCTGGAAAAATTTCAAAAAAAAGCCGACACCAACGTGCACTTCATTTCCCCACGTCTATTTCAGCGAATCACAGCGCATTTCATTAATCGCAAAATCGAAGCGACCTAAACGTCACTCCAGGTCTTAATGGGTTAAGAGCTTCTCTTACACCTCGCCGCTGTGCAATTGTGGCTTATCTCGTGACCTTAAATGACAGGCCTAGTGCCCTCTGCTGAATTGTTAATTCGCTGTTCAGTGCGCTCTAGTGTGAGAGTCTAACACGCACTGATTAAATAATCTTTTCCGGTCTCAAATCAGAGCAAGTGATCTTGCAATATATTTCGACATAGCCTCGCTGTGCATTTCCGACCAATGAGGCTCCACGGCTCTCTGCCGGAACATCGTAGAGCCACGTAGAGCCACCCGTAGAGCCACCACCAAGAGCTGACCACGCAGCCAATGGCCTCAAACAGGGCTCATTCCGGGTGACATTGTTGCGGCAGGTTCAGATGTTTGTGCAAGACATTTGTGCAAGACATTTGTGCAAGACATTTTGTAGCGTGTAGTCTGACGTCACAATATTTTTCCACCTACCCAAGGTTTCTTTTGGCCCTTTTCACTTATGCCAGGGCGTTACAGCCTTTTCAAAGCCATTGTGCCAGCGGTATTGGAGGCCCTTGAGGTTGAGAAGGTGGTTAAGTCCAATTTTTCCATTTTAAAGTAATATTTGTGCCTAATTTGTGAGAGTCCAAGGCCAACACTGATACGGGACATTATCAGACATTCAGAGCCGCAACAAAGCCACTTTAATTTCCTGACCTTGAGTCTGACGCACTTTACCTTATCGCCGTAACCGAGGGGACAACTCGCTCCTCAAAAGTACCTCAAGGCCCAACTCCAAAAGCTCTCCGGGGCTGTGCAGTGGTTATGCACTGCGGATTGCTTCAGGTGCTTGCACAGAAACACGGCAGGGCCACAAATCAGATCCCAGCATCACTCAGCTCCACGGGAAAACCGCACGCACACACTCCCTCGTTCACCTATCCTGCCCAATTCCTGTCGCATTCATTCTGGGTATATCCCAGAAGGCCGTGGCCATGTACACATTCGGGAAAGAGACTGAGCTTTGAAATTAAGCGCGACTTAAATCACAAACGCACCATTTCCGCTTTCAAAAAGAGCTGAGCACACACTCTGTCTATGTAAGGAATGTGGCTACACACCACACCGCCTTTTGAGGTAATTGAATGCAGGCATTACGTGTGGCTCTGCGAGTGGTCCCGGGTCTTATTAATTTAATTAAAGTGGCTGCTTGTTGGTGTCTAATCTGCGGCGCGATTCATTTTTCCTTCACGCTCGCGAAGCGCAACACAAACTAAAAAACTGGTGGCGGTGGCCGCAGGGGGGCTCAACTTCATCTAAACTCCTTTATCATTCTCATTAATTGAGGCCTAGGCAGGTCCAATGGAAAACTCCCCAGCTGTCCTGTCAACGGCGACACGACGTTCAGTCAACGTTCCACCTCCGGTCGAATAACTCACATCGTCGGTAGCGGCGACCGACGAAGGCGAGCAAGCGAGAGAGTGGCGAGATGAGAGCGCTGCAGCAGGGACCGACGTCGCGCCCGCGCCGGGCCGCTTCGGAGAGCGGAAACAGGCCTGGCGCCGTAGCGAACGGGGCACGGGGCGGTAGCGCAGCAGGCTAAGAGGCGACGGGATGGGTCTCTCTCTCAAAAAGGTCAGGGAGAGAGGGGCGAGGCCCGCGCTGCAGCCGGATCGCAGCGGGACGGCTCTCCCTCTTCATTATTAACCGCTCCATTAAATATGCATGCGTTTAACAGCTCACCGGCTGCCGGCGGAGCCTCTGGCAGCTCCACGGGGGCAGCGAGCACAGAGTGTCTGCGGGAATCAGCTGCAATGACTCATCCCAACATGGCCTCTCACATTCAATTTTAAAAATCCCCACTCTCGGCAAAAACGGACGCCCATTCCTGCAAACGCCTATTGTTTCCCAGTTGGCGAGACAGACGCATAACCGTTGCAAAACGCTTTAAGCTTTTTTTTTTTTTTTTATATTGGTGGGGAAGCAGAGAGTCGCAAAGTTATCGGTGGCTTTGAGAATGGCTGGCGGAATTAGGCCGAGGCGAGAAATCAATTTCGAATCAAACGGGACAGCGTTGTTCATCGAACAAACGGCGGAGCGCCAGAGCTCTTGGGAATGGGAAAAAAAGGTTGGAGGTGGAAAATGAGTCTCCCTGGTGCTCAAGGGCAACAAACACAGCTGCCGGGCTGATCCTGAGAACGAGGTTGACTAAAGAAAGTCTCCTGCGCAGTCACTAAAGGAAAATATTTGCCTGTGCAACCTTGGTTCTAAAACAGCAAGGGACAAAGGATGAAAAGTATTTCGTTGATACAGTACGTCAGTCTGACAGTATATCAATCCGGAAATGTCAACCTATAAACATGCCAACAAAACATTAATAATTGTAATATTGCGGACAGTTTTTTTTTTTTTTGTAAATTAAAGATGAAAGGTATTCATAATGTAAACCACCCAGTTGAGAAACATAAACAGCTCATTTATAAACGTGACAAAACCTCTGCTTTGTATCCCATCTGTGCCATGTACAGGACAGCATTATTACACCAGATGGATTAAAACTGCTTCTAGAAAATGCCGGACATGCCAGTGTAGGTGATGACACATCTTTCATTACAGATAAAAATATGAAAGATAAAAGAGAGACTGGGAAGAAGAATTACAAAAATGAAAATTTTGGACGATGAACGGGGTTATGTCAAGAACAAACATTTGAAGCTAAATCAAATGCGTGCTGTATGGTAATTATATTTAATTAGGCTTACTTGAACATAGAAAAAGGGAACATTGTACAGAAACAGAGATATAGGTAATACCATCTAGTAATTATATTTGCAATGTAGAGGGGAGTTTAGCCAAGAATATGGCCTAGACCATGAATTCAGGAATCGCTCCAGATTTAATAGTCTGGCATTGTACTAAATCTTGCAATTATCATCCATTAAACCGACTCCATTTTTAGAATGCAAAGCAGACCCCTGTCATTGGGTATTGCAATGCATCGTATGTATACAGTCTACAGCCTCTCTATAGAAGCTCTGCTCTTTCACAGCCCTGTGTGAAAACACATTTAACTAAAAAGGGGTCCATTTAATGCAACTGCAATATACTTTATCCTTCGGTTTGAGTAACTGAAACAAATGTAACTTAATTTATTGTCATCATCTTACACAATGTGTTTGTTAAGTTCAGTGGCTGCCATACAAAAAGTATTGTACTGCCGCAAAAGTCGTATAAATTGTAAGAAATGTGCTTACATTTGTTAAGTCAAAGTCAAATACTGCGGTTAAATTTTATAGTGGCTAAAGATGAGAAAGAAAGTGCACGCTCATACTCAGCAACTGAGCTTGAGAAAAACTAATATTATACTCTGATTAAGATACAAAGTTTCCAGCAAGCATTGCTGAATGATCAGCAAAGGAAAGGAAACTGCACTCATATTGGGAAGAATTTGCAAGGCGGAACCTTGAGACCCCAGGGCTGAGACCTGTATCCCAAATTATTCAATGAATCAATTAAAGTGCATGTTCCTGAATTGATTTCCATGTCTAACTCATGTCTAATTCCCTGAGCTTGGTTTTTGAGTGTGTGTTGCATTGAGGAGAGCTTGCAAAAATAGATGAGAATTTATGGCCAATATTCCTTTACTGACCCTTCTTACAACCTGAAGCAGCGATTAGAAGCAGTCTGGATGTAGACAGCTTGTTTACCACATCTCATTTCAGTGCATAGCTGGGTCTGAAGTTGGCTTCCCACTGGAGAGAAGGCTGGGCCTTCATCATTCACTCCACTGAAATAAGGGCCAGCACCTGACCCCATTTCACTGCTGGAATTTTTCAAATCGTCAGGAATTGATGTGTTTATGGCACCGATACGCTCCGATAATTTATGTATGTATACTATATATATATATAAACACAACTGATTTGGGTGTACTGTCTGTTCAAGTTATATGATGTTTATTTATTTGAGCGTTCAGGTTGAAAGGCATCAGTCGAGCTCTAATAATAAACAAAATCCTACATTTCATTGTCAGTGAGAGATTGTTGAGAGTTGACACGTCAAGCTGTCCAGCTCATATCTTGTAACTGGCATCTTTGTGCGGCTGCAGGGAATGAGGTGTTGTAGTTGTATGAATAAAAAGAAGACAATGGGAAGAAACTAGAGACACTTTTTAGCTATAAAGCGATCTGCTATGTCAGTGAAAAGATTTACTGTAGCCATTTAATGCATCTGCTCTTACAGATAAATGCTTTATGTGGTAAAAAATTGACACTTTTTTCATTACAAAACGTAATGTAAATGTTTGCGATGAGTTACTCTATACTGCTGGATTTGTCCAGCAGTATCAATATTTTAAGTCAATATTTTAAGTACTACGTCTTAATATATGATTTTGCACACACATGCATTACAACTGTAGTGTCTGCTCCTTCAGTCGCTGAATGTACACAGTACATATTTAATCATATTATCCAGATATTGGGAAATGGGTCCTGCATGTACAGTACTCCTCTGCTTATGATGGACAGGCTGTAGCATAACCAAATGGTTAAGCTCGCATGTCAAAAATACAAGAAAAAAAAGGGACTTATGGCAAATGATAACAAACAGTTGAAATGTGTTTTTAGTGCAAAACGCACAGAGAGACAAATGTGTAACAGTGGAGATAAAATTGTTAAAGCTGACCAGAAATGGCGATTCAAGTACCCTTCCGGATGAGCCGTTAAAGTAAGGTGCTGACCCACGGTGACAGGCACTTTGCATCTCTCTCCATCACAAAGGGGCTGTGCACTCCCTGGTGTCCTGGGCAAATTGCTAATCAGGTGATCCCAATCTGGACATGTAATTAACCACCCTCCTCCCCTCCGTCTAATTGCCTGAACATTTCCCTCCCAGGTGGGTGCTACACGTCGGTGGCAAACGCACGTCTCCTTCGACAGCTACGAAAGGTTCTGTATGAATGCGGTTCATTATCACTATTATTTAGAGAGAGCCGCTGAACTGTACCATGTGATGACGCAATCAAGGAAACACAATTTGCAGCAATCTTCCTCTCTAATGTGATACCCTGTCTGTGCTGTCCTTTCTGCCTCTCCAGTTTGAGGGCTGACGTGGAAGCTTGCCGAGCTGCTTCTTTCACTTTTTTTTTTTGTGTGTGCCACAGTCACTTTCAGCTCTCCACCCTGCTTGCAGCTCTGTAATGAGCACTCGCCCAGCTGACAGCATGGGGCTGGCTTTTAAAACCAGCCTTTATAAGTGACATTTCAATCTGGCATAATAGTCTTCTTTGTGCGTATTTGAAGATGACTCATCATTTTTTTTTTTGGGGGTAGAAGAGTGAAAATGTGCATGATTTCCGAATTGAAAACAAATATGAAATAATACATAGAGAAGTAGTAGAACAGTAGGAAGAAACCTGCCATGCGCACACACGCATGCACACAGGGCACGAAATGCGCTGACGAGAGAAAACACAAAAAGATAACTTAAGGAAGTACATCTTATCCTGCGATGCCAATTTTCCCTTGGTCAGCAGAACTTTCTCGTATAAATAGCCACCACAAGTGAAAGAATTTGTGCAAGGGAAAGCCTCGATCACTGGATGGGCCGCTACTTCTGTCACCCGAAAGCAGGCAGCTTACGTCTCAAGGACATGGGAAAGAGGTTCCGTCTCCAGATTCCACTCCCATGTCAAGCAGAGCTCGGGACCGCGACGGCACCTGACGGTCACTCACCTGTCACGGCAGACGGATGGCCGCAGAGAGAGAGAGGAGCGCGGCACTGCATCACAATAATCGGCCCTCATCAATCAACGGGCCATCGGGAACATCAGAAACATTTAAAGGGGTCCGAGAGAGCAGACATCAAAGTTGTCCCCCCCGCACAGGATCGAGCACCTGTGCGCCCCCGACCCTTTGCGGCCAACGTGAGCCCGACGGGATGGCGCTCGGCACACTCTGTTTAATTTGCTTCGGGGAGCAAGTGGTGACATTCTCATCTGAGCCGGTGTTGTTTATCCATCGGTCTGCGGTTCAGAATTCGATGACCTTTCGGACGCCAGAGCAAATGAGCCAAAATAGAAATGCAGTGAACCACCGAAAGCCTTGATAAACTTATTCCCAGCCCATTCTCGACAAAACATATTTGCACCGTACACAATCAAAGTTACATTTAGGTAGGTACATGAAGGTATGTTTACACAAAGGTACATTTATGATGGTCGGAAGCTTTGGCTTTAATGTTGCTTTTGATGTCCTTTTGATGAGCACGCTGTCTGGAAGTCTATGGAGGGGCAAGACTAGTACTCAGTAGAATAAATAGCCATGTCACTGGGTGAGCAAATAGCTGTGGGTGAACAAATAGCAAACAGCCAACTTTGGAGTTGGTTTGATTTTTGCCATTCGTTTAGATGAATTCACTCTTCAAAATGTGTGTGGTATGATGACAGAGAGTAGAACATTTTAATGAGGGGAAGCACTTCTGAACCGCTTACAGCTTTTCCAACCTACTTTATCTACAATGACTGAAAGTGGGAAGGTTGATCGTTTTAAAGGTCTGGGGTATGTGTGAAACCATAGCAACACATTCATTCTCTGAACTGCTCGAACAAGGCTCTCCCCCCCTCCGTGTTATTAAAAAGACAAGCCGTAGACTCCATATTTTGATAAAACAGCCAGAACAGTGGCGATGATAAAAGATTTACAACATAAACTCTGGCAATGCCGCATGTGACTGAACCACGCAGACAAAACACAAGCCTCCGAAACGGAAGGAGGAAAATAAAGGGGCTCTCGCAGCATTCGCGAGCACCACCACTCACAATCCAGCACTGCTTGTTCTTTTTTTCACATAGTACACAACAAATGACAGCACACAACATGAAATAACTAGACAAAAAAAAAGAAAAAAAGAAAAAAAAAAAGGAAAAACAATAACAGCAACAAAACAATTTGGTGGCCTATAAACCCATTCTCCTTTCTCTTTTGCCTTGGCTGGTAGCCACTCAGTTTCTAGGAAGGCTGAAAATTGTTTGGCCGCTTGGTTTCTAGACAACTGGGGGATACTTTGGCATTCCTATCCCTTCCCCTTTCAATCCAGAAAATGATCCCATATCTTGCCAACCTCTCCTCTTTTCCCATCCCTTCTAGCAAGCATTTGTTCAAAGGAGGCTGCTTCAACCATCAAATGTAACCATTTTTAGCACTGCCTGTTCTGAGATAACCACAGAACCCATTGCCAAAACAGTACCAGTGAGTTCCATTGAATGTGAGGGTTTTCGCAGAATCATGCATCGAATCCTCATTCAGTCCAAATGTGTCTAATATTTGTAGGGTGAGGTCCATCCGGTTTCTTTTGGCACAAGCGTTTTCAACAGACTGTCCCCTCAAGCAGATATACTCACATTCTCCGAGCTTGCAATACAAACTGAGCAAGGGGATGTTCTGCATTCAGCTTTAGCTAGAATTTGCCATAGAATATTGCATAATATTGCCCAACTCAACTTAAAATGGCATGGCACTTTTTTACTTCATAGTTTTTTTATTTGCTAATAACAGGTCAAGCTAGCACTGATTTTGTCCAACTGTGAATAACTTTTGCTGCAATGCAGAGATGTTAAGTCTCCAAGGGGCGTTACCTTCAGGCATGATTGTACATAGGTTAACCATTTCATATCACACTGTTAGTCAGTTTTTATGAAGAGAATTCATGTTCTTTCTTTGTTAGACATCACTTTGAACCTTTACCCCTCACCACAAGTGTCTCACATTTTACATTTGGCATATTGCATTTAAACAAGCAAAAATCTGTCATTGATATTCAACATTTAATGTTAAATGTAAAATGTAAGATGTAAGATGAGGAAATACAAATATTTGTAAATAATGTAAACATATTCCTGGAAGCACATTCGTACAATAATTGAGAAAAGATGTATTGAAATGTTGCCATTTTAACTGTAATGTTGCCATATTAATATGGCAACATTATAGTATATTTTTGTTGACATACTTTTTTCCCACATACTTGCACCCAAAGCATTTTTCAAATGCTGCATCACATTGCTGTGACATCAGGTTTCCTAGCAATGCTACACCAGGATCCACCACTAAATATTTATTGAGATAGAACAGACAGAGATGTATAAAAAGGTAAATATTAAATGATATAAAGTGCTTATGCATTTCAAATTGTATTCATGTCATACATATTACATGACATTTCATTTTTTGTTTGTTAAAGTCGAAAGCTTTGTGTTCAAAAGTTGGGCGTGAATTCAATCTGGGCTACTTAGGACAGGGTCAGATTGTGGCTTTTTAGATGAGCCAAATGTGTTCGAAACATACTTGGACTAATAAACCTTCAAGCAAATACCCACTTTACTACTTTTACTTATTTTTAACAGCTTTCCATCCCTTATTTTACTTTTCGTCCAACTTGGAATACCCAATCATGTTTGTCCTGACCACTGCAATGCCATCGTCCGTCAACTCGGTAAAGCGCAGATGAGCACACACACTTTTTTCCCACTGCAGTCCACTGTTCTTGCACAGCCGTAGCGTCAGAGGACCGCAGTTCTTGCACAGCTGGCACAGGCAAAATGCAGATGCCCAACCAACCAGAGGGGGCACTGGTGTGCAATGAGATAACCCTACTGATTGAACCCACTCCTCCCTGGGCAACGCTACAGCCAATTACACATTCCTCACACAAAACCAGCAGTCAAGTCAGTACTGGCACAGCCAGGATTCCTGCAGCAAGGCCTAAAGCTCTAGCTGGATGCTGCACTCAAACTTTCACTTCATAGAAAATGTTACTTTGTATACATATTTTTAAACAAATTAATATCAGAATTGTTTATAGAATTTAGGTTTATGTGAACAGCTCCCGTTAGTCCCGCAGAAAATTAATGGGAGCAAGTTCATTTGTTTAGACACAAAGAAACGGTGGCTTTGTCTCTTGCCAGGAAAGTGACAAAAGGACTTCACCAGCATAATGTTATGGGTTCTCATTGGTATTTGCAGTGGAAAAAACAGAGTCATTGCACATCACCCCTCAAGTTAAAGTGCAATGGCCAGAATGAGTTAAAATCAACACCATTATTTCTTGAGTGGAGCAGAGCAGAGGTATCCCTGCTCAGAATTACATTCAACGGTCACGGTGCTGTCACGGCAACTCTGTAAAACGTACAATGGTGTGAAACAAATATCAGTTGGTAGGTACGGTAGTCGTCGACGGTGGTTTAAATCACTTTAAAACAAAGCGTTCGGAATGTCCGCCTGCAAATAATATGAATCACCTTATACGGCTTCCCGTTTACTTCAAATTACATAACGTAGCACACGATGTGCCAGCAGTGATCGGGGAGACCGTGCAGTGAATGGCGCCCGCTCGGACATCGTGGGACGCAGTGCAGGCGGTGACTGTTAAGGCGAGTGAATAAGTGCACGTTTAAAAGGAGCGAGGAGGGGTGTTCACTTCCGCTCTAAATTCACACCGGCACTCATACAGATA
Source organism: Aldrovandia affinis (assembly GCA_029706075.1). NCBI lineage: Eukaryota > Metazoa > Chordata > Actinopteri > Notacanthiformes > Halosauridae > Aldrovandia > Aldrovandia affinis. The sequence continues at coordinate 1,709,758 of JAINUG010000015.1, forward strand.
TATACATTTATGCACAATGCGTTTCTGATGAAAAATCTCCCTGAAGAGTGATCGTGAACTGATACGGAGGAAGGAGTGTTTGTCAGTCAGCTGTGCGTGAGCCATCAGAGAGACGGAGGCAGAAAAAGGCAGCCGAAATTTGGTTTCACGCGAGGGAAATCAGACCCATGCGCGGAGTATGTGACGGCGCACATGAAGGGATGCAAGTCTGTTTCCAAGACGACAGTTCGGGGTAAGATCTGCGCTTACAGAGGATGAGCGCTGTGCGGATACACCTTTTGGGCTTTGTTACAACACAGCGCGCGGTTCAAAACATTTATATAATGCAAAACGCCGTGCTCCTGCTGTGTGCGAGGGCTCTTAACTTCGCAAGCCCTGCTGGAATGAAGTGGCCCAATCAGACAGGCAGATGTGCTTATTCCCTGACAGAGCTGAGCATGGAATTAGTCTAATACTGGCCTTTGGTGCATTGCTAAGGCCATCAGCTTTGCTGTGTGTACATGGTTTACCCAACTATACATTATCATTCGGCTTGATGTTTTATTTTTGTCCCTGAGACCAAATCTAGGTGCACTAGAGAACTAGAATTAAATCACAGTCTTTTACCAGACAACATTCATTTGGGCATGTCTTTCTGCTTAGCCTCTGGAGGTCAAATATGATACATGTGAGATGCATTTTAAATGATAACAGTAATACATTACCCTTAATGGACATCATTAATGTCCCTCTCTCTCCCCTCCATCTTCTCTTTCTCTCTCACTCTCCCTCTCCCTCTCCTGGTCCCTCTCTCTCTCCCCCCCTCTCCCTCCCCTGGCCCCCCATCTCCTTCTCCAGTCCCTCGCTCTGCCCTCTCTTCATGAGAAACCCCACTGTTTATCCACCCAGCTGTGCTCTTTCCTCTCCAAGGATCAGCATGCCCTTTAACAGTGAACAGGGAGAGACAATCACAAACAGCAACAAGCCATTAACCTCAGAGAGGCGGGGCACCGCCATCTTTACTACAGTCCCTCACCATTCTGACCTAGCGGAGCTGCAGGAAACAGAACAGACAGTGATGCATGCTGTATGGAAGTACAGGAACTCACTTAATTATGTTAATATCAGGGTTACGAGTAGCATCAGTGTCATTTTCAGCATCGGCAGTTCCAATTTTATGTACGTCATCCTCAGTTGTCAAAGTCTAAGATCAGATAGGTTCCTCGTGCTTAATTTCCGCCTTTAGCCACCATCTTAACCTTTGGATACACACAAAATATCAATATTGGTCAGGGACCTCCTCGCCTGATTAAGGCGATCAGCTGGTACAGAATGTCAACGAATCAATTAACTTGGAATGTGGCCCATCCTGCAGAGCTTCAGCGATTTTCTTATTCCCTGCATGCATGCCCGCCCCCCTCCCTCCCTCTTTCCCTTCCACAGCTCTGTGTCAATATTTCCCATCGTATCCAAGCCTCTTACAGTAATCTATTAACTGTGGTCATGGTTGAGAAGCCTTCAACCTGATGTTACGCAACATCTCCTCCTAAAAAAACAAACAAGCAGGATGGAGAGGAAAATAAATAGATATTATCTACTGTGGTTCCTTTTTTTCTTTTTTCTTTTTTAAAATAAATTGTTCCAGATTTTTTACAGTTTTTCTCCCAATTTAGTGTGCAATTTTTCTATCAATTTGCTCTCCCCAGAAACTCGCCGACCATCCTCCGGTCCGCTATTCCTCCAGGTGATGATCTGCCTCCTCCTGGGACGGAACTCGCCTATTATTTTGTCCACAGGGAAGTCCTCCATGCTCCTCAGCGAGCTCGTGCCGGCACACCCTTCCGCCTCCCCCTGGGGCGGGCAGACAAATGCAGTGCCAAATCGGGGCTCCTGACCAGGGCCGGTCTGGCAGAGTCGGGTTTCGAACCGCGACCGCAACACTCACAAAGCACAAGTCAAAGCCAGTTAGATCGCTATGCTATCTGAGGCCGAATCGACTGTGGTTTCTGAGGTAAGTAAATGCAGATGGGTCAGTCATCCCAAGACAGAAGCCCTTTTCGTGTCAAACGCCATCAAATGAGCAAATGAATTTATGAGCTGACCTTTGCCCTCTCAACACTCTCCATACCACAGACCGAGAAGTATTGGAAATCAGATCCGCGTGGTACCCTTTCACATTTCATCAGGCAAAGCTACCTTTAATCGGATGTGACCTTTCGTGCCCGGTATACAACAGTGTGTCAAAATGGAGGACAGTGACAAGCACTCTCACTCTGTATTGATGCAAATGATCTTTGCATTTGGCTACAACAGCAACAGATGCCATTACAAAGATGGGAGATAAGGAGCAAGAGGCTTTATGAAACCACAAGAAGGCAAAGACAGCAGCAGCGTTGTAGCTCGCTGACAGCAGCAGCAGCGCCGGCACGTAACCAGACAAACAGGAAATGTCGGGAGGACATGGAAGCACGGAAAACATTTTTTAAGTTCCGTGATTAACTAAGCCACCATGATTGGCACACCAGAGCACACTGTCAATTCACTAGCTATGAACCAGCACAAAGCTTTAACCATTCTCCTGATTATCACTGTCAATTCACTAGCTATGAACCAGCACAAAGCTTTAACCATTCTCCTGATTATCAGGGAGGACAAGTTGACACAATGTCAAAAGAGCATTTTCATCCTGAATGTCAAATTCTTGCAGGATATTATCCAAATATCCAAAACAAAGCAACGGCGCAGTCAACAACTGATCAACAAAGTGAAGCAAACACTTTTTCATACATCGAAGAATATAACTTCATTCATCATTCATCAAAGAGGCAGATTTGTTTTTACAAAATGTATTTGTAGGGGGAGAAAAAAAAAGTTCACCTGTGGTATTTTGATCACTCCCATTCCCTCGCAAATTAATGGTACCAGCTACTTTGACAATAACACCTGGGCTCCCCAAAAAAAGTGAGAATGTAAAGTTCCCCTCAGGCTATGCCTCTGTTCCCAGCACTGCATGGCTGTTCATTTCAACCCCCTCTGCTAGACTATTCAGACCTCACCATTGACCAGAACAGAGCACATGAGAAAAGAAAAACCCACATGACCTACAGGCCTAGACAGGTTTTGACAGGGTGTGGCATACATGTGTTAAAAGGGAAAAATAATTCATTATAAATACTTAAGGACTGGATCTGCTGGTCACGTCATGGTGCACACAGCCTGGTATTTGTGAAATGCATGATAATGTGCATCCTTGGGTTGGCTAGATGCAGCACTAGATACTCTTTAGATTAGGACATGATGAGCCTAGATGGGCTGAACGGCCCGTTCTCATCATTATGTATTCTTATGTTCTTATACGGAGCCACATGTAAAAGCAGGCATCAAAGAGCCACCTGGGCACCCACAGGGGTGACCCTTTCCAGACCGACGTGAAGGTGGCACGGACCGCCGACCGAAGCTGGATACGGGGCGGGCATTCGCTGCGGTCTGGAAAGGGGTTGGCAAACCGGTCGCGGTCTGGCGTTCCACCTCTCCGTGCCATCTACGCGCGGCGATCCTCTAAACGTGTCAAGCGCGTCGAGCCCGTTCTTTCCTCGCGATTAGCATCTAGCGAGCTCCCCAGTGGTTCGGCGAATCAGTCGTCCTGATCGAAGCTCGTATCCGAGGCATCTTCACAGCGGTCCCTCCTCTGTGCCAGAGCTCCAGAACTACGCCGTTGGCACACATCTGCTGGGGTGCGGAGGAGGCGGCGTTTAGATTCAGGAACTGCAGTAAGTAACTGCTTAAAGCTCCGCCGTGCGCCGGCGCCACTCTAAAGAGGCTCGAAAATCGCACCGCCGGTTCCCCCTTTCGCATTGAAAGCGGCGCTGCACACTACACAGGTAATCCGGGCACAATGTGCACGCCTCATTATGCAGGCGCTTATGTGCTTGTGATGTGGAGGAGTGCCAGCAATGGAAGCGCGACAGCGTTCAGCAGAGACACCAGAACCTGTACAGTATCTGAATAAACGCGCGCGCACGGAATACAATATAATAATATCGGAATAATCAGGCACAAAAAACGGGGCAATTTTAAGGATGCAGTGTATAAATATGTCAGGATTATGGGTTAGTCATTGACGAGGGAAGGCGACCGCCAGCTCCGCTTCTGTCCCAGCACGCCCTTCACACCCCATTAGCCTATCCCTTTATTTTCTGACACTTAACACTCGTGACATTTGTCTACAGCCTAACAGCCCCGATCTACTCACTAGGCAAAACCAGCAAACGAAACAAAATGTGTTGAAATCCACGTCGAACGCTCAGAACTGATGGATCTGTGGGTTGTTATCGAAGGCTGACGTCTCCAATTGTCATGCCTGACAAGTGAAACAACGATCTCTGATACGTGAAACAATCAGAGGCGTGGACGTTTTATTCTTCTCCCTTCCTGTCTGGGAATGAAAATGGACTCAAATCGATCTGAATGTGCACGTCGTTGTGCATCTGTTTGAATACAATATTGGAATTAGCTGTGCTTTTCCCTCATCGAATAGAAAGAGACAGCGAGCGTGAATTGGGGCCCAATACAAATTATCCAAAGAAGTTAAATTATATTATCGTAACGAAATGCCGGGGAGGAAAGCACGTGTGAATCACAGGACTGAGTGCCAAACAAGCGCCAAGCCCTGCTACGGATGCAGAAGTGTGGCACTACTCATAGAGCCTCGCGGTCACTGTCGGACGTGTGAATGTTCAGAGGGAAGCGGCGGCCCTTTGACTCGCATGCGAAAGGGGAAACGATTTGGATACGCCTTGACAACAGAGCTTCTTTTGTTTACGCGATTACACCTTTGTAAATAATGGGCAGAGAGTGAGGCCGGCGGTGGTTGCTACAACGCGGACACAAAAAGTGAACGTATTTTAGCGCGGGCGATCGCTGTTCTGGGGGCGGAGCGCCCCACACGGACACGGTCCCATGACACGCGTTGCCATTCTGGACACGTCTCAGCCCCGGGATTGCACCCTGTCTGTGCTGCAGACACCCAGAGAGAGATCGAGTCCACCGAGCTGCTGCTGCTGCGGTTTCCCTCACAGCGTCGGGACAGATCGAGCTCGATGATAGGAGAGAGACGTTTAGAAAGGGGGACCAAAAAGAAAGGAGAGGGGCAGAGCAGAGAGGAAGATATTAGAACAAGCGGGTGAGAAAAGGAGGAAGAATCCCTGATTGGCGCCGTTAGTGTTATTCTGGCTGTCGAGGTGTCTGGAGTATGGTCTCCCATTATGAGAGCACAAAAACGGTGCCTTCCGCCGTCTTACAGTTCAAGAATAGGTTTCCGAAGGCCAGGAAAAAAGATACTCCAGGCAGAGCTCCAGGTAGGCGGCAAGTATTGACAATGTGACAAAACTGACAATTCAGCCCCCCAGAAATATTCAGACATAAAACAGCGCTTTGAATTCCTTCAGCTCCTTTAATAGATTTGAAATCCCCCCCCTCCCCCTCACCGAGGTAACTCAGTCCTAATAGTCTTGTAAGAGATTCGCCTTTAATGGTAAAACACAATAGGCTCTCGGTGACCGTAACCGCCTCTCCATTACCGTCTGCGACGGCGGTGGGGCTTTAAAGACAGAGGCGTCCTCGTACGCCTGGGGGGTGTGAAGCGCAGGACTAAATGGATTAGGGCTGATTTTATCCCGCGCTCCTGCCTGCACTACGGAGCGGGGCCTTGCTGAGTGGATTACTCCAGCTGATCCTGCGATGGAGGGAGATAACGCTCCGGTATAGAGCGCTCATAATGCGGTCTCACTCGACAGCCCGCCTCTCGCTGCTCATCAGAAGCAAATAGCACCAGAGGAAACGCAATAGCAGTAAATGGCCCCTTTTCCTCCACGGTGTGCACGCACGCGCACACACACACACACACAGGTAATGTATACACAAGCCTTTCACCCATACTCTCACATACACACACAGGTAACATATACACAGGTCTCTCACACACACACACACACACACACACACACACACACACACACACACACAATTTTTCACTAGTTATCTTTTTTTTTTTTGCACAGAGCCATCCGCTGATACAGCCAAATTGTGTTTGAAAGTACAAACAAATCCTCTGACACACGAGCACAAACAACCAGAGTTAGCCTGTGCGCGCAGCCGTCAGAGAGATGCAGAGGGTCGGCAGTCAGCGGGCTTTTAAAAAACATCCTGTGTGAATACCGCAGAGAGCAGAGTAGAAATAGACTGGCTTGGATCGCAGCCATGCACCTCCTCTATCACATTTAAAATAAAGGAGGAATCAGGATCAATAACCACCCCTGGCTCCTCTCATAGACCCCTGCCCGCTGGCCAAGTAAACACGCGCAGCACACAAACACACACAACAATTACAAACACACTCACAGACACGACCATACACACATTCTCACACATACATACGCGCACACAAACGCACGCACTGCAGTGTTTGGACGCATGTGTGCATGCAGAACAAATGAAGCCAATGAAACAATTATTCCCAAAACATAGCAGCAATGCTGTTTAACACTTTTGTAGTACTTAAGGGGTTAACTAAAAACAGAGCTGTATTTTGCTAATAATAGATCTCTGGAATTGATTGAGCACTGGAGTGAAGTCCCCTGTCACATCAATACAAGGTTTCATTTCAGAACCAGGAAAATCATTTACGCAGATCGCTCGAAAGCTGCGAAAACTATGACTACGACCTCGTTTCGATCAATATGCATTTCTTATTCCTAACAGGGGAATGGCCATTTCAACAGTCCTTGCCTTCGGTGCTGGTGGCACACCAGCGGGGGGACATCCGGGAGCAGAGTGTTTAGTCACATGGGTGATTATGCAATCACAGCGGCGGCAAGCTGAATCAATGAGCAGTTTGCCCGCTGCGCATCAGGTCACTCAATACACTTCTTAAATTAAATGCCTTGGTGAATGCTCGCGGAACTCTGGCCCTCATGCTATTCACAACACGGGGTGAGTCCAAGTATTCACGCAATCTGGGTCTGTGGTACAAATACCTGGACAGGTCCACACCTGCCATATCGCCTCCAGCTAAAGCAGAAAGCAATTTGCCCCACGAACACATTGTCGTTAGGCCGGGCCACATTCTGTTCGCCTGCGTGGAATGACCAAAATGCACCTCCCCGACAACGTCATATGACAAAAATCCAGTTTCCATTGAGTAGGAATAAAACTACCGAAAGAAACGGCTTAGCACAGCGAAGCACTGCCCTTACGCTGAATACCTTTCACCGCGGAGTCGAGTTAGCACTCGACAACTCAGGTCGTGGTGACCGTGCGCAGCCCCTGCGGGAGGGCCTAACGAACTGCGGCCCAACAGCCAGAGTCCAAACTCAATTAACCGTTTCTGCCTGCCAAACGGACCGCAGTGAGCGCACAGGTGGTCTGGAACGGCCGCAGCCGCAAAGCTGGAACGGGTTAGTGCCTTAAAGACAAGGTGGAGAAAGCTATGAAAGGGGGATGCAGTCTGCCATTCCAGGAACACATTGTATGATTCATTCATTCATTCATTGTCGAACAACATTTGAACGGTTTCCCGTCCCCCAAAAAAAGGAACGTTTCATCATCTCAGGGGTGGGGTTTAGTTTTATTTACGTTCTGCTTTTTCAAAAGAGCGGGAAATAAGGGGAGCCAACCCCCTTCTAACTGAGGAGACCCCGTGATTGGAGGAAACCTCTGGTCCACCGCTGAGGTAGATAATATGTATTTATGTTTAGTAGCCAACACCGCTACACGACATAATGGGTGAAGGGGTTATTGCTGATCTGAGATCAGCGGCACTGTCCCAGATCTCTTAAGTGGAAGAATGTGGCATGGTGAAATGGGATTAATGGCGCGGGGCGGAGCGGGGTTGATGTGATTAGCCCATGACACCTCACCAGGCGGGCTCAGTCTGGCCCACAGAAAGAGAAGCTGAGTTGCCATGTGCTTTTTGACCCTGCACGTTCAGGGTGCCTTGAGCCGAATCGGCCCAGATGAAGTGCACAGTCAGCATGTAACCAACCCCTCTCACCTTTGACCCCGGCCTACTCAACAGCCATTCAGCAGCTCTATATCAACGCTCTTCTTTCAAGAAAACTGCCAGCTCTTAAGGCCTAATTGGTACTTGGCAGGTGGAGGGAAAAATAGAGAGAACAAAAGAGACAGAGAGGGGGAGAGAACAGAGAAAAAGAAAGCGGGGGAGGGGGGTGAAGCAAGAGACGGGCAGGTTCGGGGTAAAGGCCGTCCGCGCGCAGTACGAGTGGGTGTTCGAGCGGAGCCCTGAGACTGCTCTACGCGTAGAGCCACTCCAATAAGACCGAGCTTCGCACGGGCAGCAGAGACAACGCATCCAGCCTCGGCGACAGCAAAGATAAAGGATCAAACTGGGGCAGACTGGCTCCGAAATCTGATCAAAGCACCCTTCACATTATACTTGCCAAAAAGGTGTTTATCGGGTGCGGCCTCTTTGCTAAACACCATCACCATACCTTCACAGGTGCGAGGCCGATAAGGAGGAGTGGAAGGGCTACGGGGACGGGGAGGGGGGGGACTTTCTGTGGCTCCGTCACGATAGCCTGCCCACGCGCGCTCTAGCTACCGCCTCCCTAATGGGTCTCCACGCCCTCAGAGGGGAACCAAAGTTTCCCTGTCACTTCTCTTTCTGGCGAAGCCGAGCCCCGTGGTGCGGTGGATTAAAATAAACCCCTCGACGAGCGCGCAACGAGATAATTACGCAGGGAGAGGCGGGGGGAAGCGTGTTGGGGTCCACGGATCTCGATACCAGATGCAGACCTCAGTAGGGGTGACTGGAGCTGCCATTTTGGGAGAGGAGAACGGAATCGCGAAGAAACAAGAAGGCGAAGGGGCGAAAGGAGTTTAGTCCAAAAAGCAGAAGGAGTTATCGCATGGGAGTGTTTGTATTACGTGTTGCGAGGAGGACCGGAAGGCAGCCTTCTTCAAAGAGCCGCTTCTCTCTGAAATGTAGGGAAGCGCACTGCAGACGTTCTCTGGATACTGGAAAATTGCACTCTTAAAAAATATACCAGGCATTTCAGGGGGAACAAAGTCTTTGTGAAAATCACCTTCCTTACCTTCCGTTTAAATTAACCGAGGTGTAGTTTGAGAAGCTGTGCCAATGTTTACCTGCTACACTTCAAAGAGCTGCGCTCCTGCCTTGGGATTTTCCACTTTTAAGAAGAATGGTATCCTATGACCGAGAGGTTTACTCTCGGCAATCTGCACCATAGGGCCCGCGTGTGCACCAGTTTCTGCTTCGCACAGATGCATTTGAGACGTGCAACTCGGATTCGTTCTCTTTTGTGCTGTGCCATTGTTGCAATGTGGTGACCTGTAGCTTAATCCCATTCAGTGTGCAATGGACACCTGATTTATTTACAGAGGCAAAACAGCGAGTGGGGGCAGTATCAGGCGGTATTTAACCAGCGTGTGAGTGCGATGGAGGGCCTACAGTTAACATAGCATACAGCATAACATAGAGATAACGCCACAGCTGTCAGGTGAGCTGCAGTTTCAGTCACTGCATGCGCTTTATGGTTGCCGTTACGAAACAAACCCGTGGTGCCAGTGCGGGGAAGCAGGCCAGGAGACTCTGTCCTCTGCGCTTCATAGGGATAATCTCCAGGATGAATGGGACAGGAGCCCTCAGAGAGACGCAGACGTCATCGTTCCCGAATGCTCTTATTGACGCCGCTGTTAGCGTTGCCTTTTTTCTCTGTCCGTCCCGGTGCGGAGGAGAGGAGGGGGTGGGGGCGAGGCTGGCCCTTGCACGCTACACAGTCCTGACGGGCACCTGCAGGCAGCCGCAACGGGCATTACAAGAGGCGCTCACACAGGGTGTAAACAATGCCCTATTCTCCAGGCCATTTCAACACTTACCTGGCCCCTATTATTGCTATGATGGATCACATTCCCCATGCAGGTAGATATACTATGCTGTACACACCTGAAGGCAATGCACACATGTCTGCACTGTATCCAAACTGCTTATATTACAAAGTTTATCACATACTACTAATCAAATGACAACTACCAGTAATAATCATGAATTATAATTGGAAAGTGGCCAAAGATGCCCAAGTTGCTCCAGTCACTGGAGAGGAGCAGTTTGTGTTGATCAAATAGGGGGATCAAATCAGTGCTCTGGATGTATTTGCACATGAGCCCACAGGTCTGTTCCCAACCAGCTAGATGTGAGCATACAGTGAGGGTACCTTCAGCCTCAAAATGTAGGGAAAACTCAGCAGTGGAGAGTCGTCAACACAGTGCCTTCCCACTTTCCCCCCTTTTGCACATGAAAAATGCTGTGGTGATTACAGCCCGGAGGAGTAGCTACGCTTCAACGTTCACCTCACCTCCGAAACTGCCCTCCTCAGAACACCATCAGAATGCAGGAGAACGACTGAGAAACACCACTCCAAAAATCTGGATCTCCAAAAATCCAACCCGCCTTTCCAACCGGAACATCCTACCGAGTGGGATCAGCGCCAGATCCAGTCCACGCCTTGCGGGGAGTGTGTGACCTTCAAGCGAAAAACATAAACCTGCTAGCCGGCACACTCATCATCTCCAGGGTGTACGCGTACGGGCGAGTTGCGTCAAACCTCTCCACACCTGTCAGTGGAGTGCGTTTCTGGTTTGGGCCCAGGGAACGGAATGACGATCCGCTGCCCGCTGCCATCTCTTCCGGCTCCCTCGCTCTGCTTGTCTGCCAGCTTGTGACTGGGACAAAGTCAGGGAGGCAAACTTCCATGAAGGTGTCCCTCAGGTTCGTCAGTTCCGTTATCGCTGTGGACCAAAGTTCATCATCGACAACACAGCTTTGCACAAAATTATATGTGCTGCACCTTCACCTAGCATGCTTCAGACCGGGTGTCCAGCTGTAGATAAGGGGCTGCTCTGAACTGCAAGCTATATATATATATGCCGTTCATCAGACGCTTTTATCCGAAGCGACTTACAGTAGTGACAGCGTACATTTTTCAGTATGCGTGGCCCCAATGGGAATTGAACCCACAACCTAAGCGTTTTCAGCGCCGTGCTCTACCTACTGAGCCACACAGAACCAAGCTGCCCTTTCAAATAATGTCTGGCTTGTGGTCGGTGATGCTCCACTCACAGCCCCTCTTCTCCGGAGTCCACCGGGCCACGCTGCCAGCAGGTTTGCGTAGCGTTTCCCTCTCAGGGGATCAAACTGCAGACAGACCTGTATCATTCCATCAGCGGAGAACATTCATTCCTTCCTGGGAACAAACTCGAAGCCGAGGCCGTTATGACAACGTGCCTTCAGCAGGCAAAGGGCTAAGTGATTAAAGAACTCTGACAGAACCTCAGCAACGACAGAGAGGCGGAAGGCAGCGTGAGGCACTGCCACCTTTAATAAGACAACGGCATACCCAGCTGTCCCGAGGTTCCCGTTATCACCTTCCAGCCCCCTCGATAACAGAAGTTACGCAAGGGAAGGCAGCCGCAGGAGATGCAGTTCTGAGAATGCTGCCGGTGTGGTGAGGCGCAGTGCAGGGCCGCGCGCGTCACCCTCAGATCTAAACCGTCGCCTTTACGGCCTCCTCTCAGCATGACGACGGCCCTTCCCCTCCTGACGTCTGAAGGCAAGAGCCAATTCACAAAGACCAAACGCACCTCAGCGCTTACCAGTTTCCTCATTCCCCTGGATGCGCCATACTCCAAAGACAACTGCCTTCAGGCAAAAAGAAAGATGATAATGGTGTAAATTAATGAGGAGAGCGAGCAATTTACACACTCCTTTGAGTCAGCAGGCCCACTGTGTGTTCTGGATGTTTTAGGATATTGCTATATGCTGTGTAAATGACGCAAAGCTGTAAAATCTATAAATTTGCCAACCCACTAGCACAGTGACAGGTATACAAGATTTATCTTTTGTATTTTTAATTCATTTAAAACAAATCAAAGTGAAGTCTCACACTGAACTGCAATATGAAAAGTCTGAACGTCATTTTGAACGTGGTTCAGTAAAATGGCAATTTGCATCACTTCAAAACTCAACAGGCAATGAAATGCCATTGAAGTACCCCGCTCCACAGGCAATGAGCATTCTGATGTAACTTCATTATTAAAACAGCCTTGTTTGAAATGTAAAAAAAGGAAAGGATGTTTTGTCAGAGGGAGCTGCGCTGTGGCGGTTGTGAACACTGGTGGCACAGAGACGGGCTGCATCGGCAGCCAGCCTCCACTCTCCCCGTCCTATCCACCCCTCGATGGCCCTCCAATCCCCCTTGGAGCACCCGCTGAAGGGCCTCTCTCTCGTGCCGCCCCTTGGAGCCTCGTTCCCCTTCTCCCCCCACATCGCCCACTCGATAAACATGGCCACCACACCACCACTGAGAAGAAGTGAGGGAGAAATGGTGGACAGAGAGAAAGAGCAAGTGAGACAAACAGACTGAAGTCAAGAGAGACCTATCGACACTAAAGGAGGAGAGAAAGAGGACAAGAGGAGGAGAGAGGGAGAGAGAGAGAGAGAGAGAGAGAGAGAGAGAGAGAGAGAGGAAAGAAGAAAGGGAAAAGAAAAGGGAGACAGCGTATGAAAGCAGGAGGGGAGGAGACCGGAGAGAGAGACTTCGCACGAAAACAGCTCGACGCCCCGTTGCGTAGAGTGCACAGGCACAACCGGAATTCTCGTGCAACTATGGTGTCGAGTTACGTGGAAGAGCTGTGCAGATTTGAATCGGGGCGAGCGGTGGAGGCACAGGCACTTCTCCCGACTCCCCTGCAGCACTGCAAGGGAGCGTGCGCAATGCACGGGATCAGGGGAGAGGCAATCTTAATCCTCCACAGTTATGCCAACTCGTAGCAGTCGTCTCCGAGGCACGCTCATGATCTCAGCCACGAAAGACAAGAAGCGTTACGAAGAAATGGGTCTGGACGCCGTGATTGGGGAAACGCGTTCTCCCTTATTCCCCTGCCGACTGCTCTCGGGCCAGGGAGACTCTTGGAACGCGATCTGAAATCAGCCCCTGCATGCCCTGACATACACCGTCAATCAGAGCCTCTGGCCAGGCCAGTTTTTCCAGATAATCACCATGTGTGAAATCTCTCTAACCATCCCTGTAGCGAAGGCACACTGTGCTTGTGATGAATAGCACTTTTAACTACATTCACCAGCCGCAGCCATGTATCTTTCCAACATTACCAAGTCGTCGGTGACATTTATGGACTTTGCATGCACACGTTGCTTGCGATGCAAGCGACACAGACATGACGTTATATTTCAACCTTTTTGATCCTTTCAACACAACATTCAAGGCACAGGGGGTTTTCAAAAATGTGGTTATTAAGCTGGCACCAGTAGCAGCTCTTCTCTAAGACAACCTTATCACCCGACATAAATCTTTCTGAACAACACAGAATGTCACGGTTGGGTATTTTTCTTGAACAGGCATAACAGGTATACTGGGGAATCTATTGGTTGCCAGTTATCTTTACTTGTTACAATCAAGTAATTGGACCAGAGAGAAGCAACACAATTTATTTTGGACAAATTCTTCCACTGCTCTGATATTCACAACCTTCAATTCCACGGCTGCACAGCATGCGAAACGTCAGGAAAGGGTTAAGAAGACACGGAAGAACACTCAGCGGTTTGACGTGGCAAGCAGCGCCGATAGTACTGGGTGACCCAAGCCCAGGATCGCCTCCCTGAGTACTGGCAGAAAGAGGAAAGGCTGCAGGCCCAGAAGCCCATATCCTGTTGCTTAGCAACCAGGCAGAACCCTCACGGGTTAAAGTCAGTTCAAGAGCACTGCAACACAATTATCCGAGCCTTTTCATTTCTCACGCAAGCAGATCGAGTCACGAGATAGTCTGATTAACTCTTTTAAAAGGCCGCAGTTTAGAGTGCGTTAAAGCCCCCACACTTTCTCCCTCCGACAATTTGACAATTAAAATTTGGGGGGGATATTTCTACCGTTAGGTGATGCTCCCCATGGGGGAGGGGGAAATGAAATGACCTTTTGTGTAGCTTCATCTGTTTGGCCAAGTGTATAGAATCTTTACACATGCATTTTGAATGTGCATGAAAAGTATCTGCATGCACTGTAACACATGCAGGTTATTTACTCACATACACATGGTTTGGAAACTACTAAGACAGTATTTACTATATAAAAAATATACACTTAATTACAGTACTACTGCAAAAGTAGGGAGATGGCACACATAAAACACACATATTCATCTTTCCACGTCATCAGTGCAAGAGATCAAGTACAGAAGCACATATAAAGTGTTCTGAATAAAGTCAAATCTGCCGTTTATTTAATATACATCCCAAAACATTTAAACGAGCGCCTCGATCTACATACAAACACACAACTTCTCATGCACCTGTCGTTTTCAAGTGTCTTTCTTTAATTGAGCTTTGTTATTATCAATTCGATCACCGTCACGGTTGGACAAGTTTGCTGTAGTAGATTCATTTAATGCGGGGCAACATCGTATTTGCATTGATTGAGCCGATACGACCAGATCCATATCCAGCGGTGATCGATGTCGATATCCTGCCAGTCCGAGCGCAGACTGGGTCCCTGCAGTGTGGAACAGGAGATGGGGCCCCCGGGGATGAGGCCCATTGAGTTCTGGTGCGTCAGCCCATATATGTCCAGGTGTGGGCGGCAGAGAATCGACCGTCGGCTCTACAGCTCATTAGCTACCAGTATGGCAAAATCCATACTCCCCACATGACTGACTGGATTCCATATCAATATCCACCCTGAGAGTCGCTCAAATCCTTCACTGGGTTAACATAAAAAGTGAAATAGGGTCACAGCCAATGGCTGTGGAAGATACCCACAGCTGACTGAGGTTATGTTCAGATGTCTTGCACCATGGATAGCACTGTTTATGCTGGACAATTTCTGTGACCTTCAACTGAGATGTACAATAGATGTATTGAAAGCACGTAGACACACGCACGCAGCACACACACACACACACACACACACACACACACACACAGACAGACAGACAGAGAGAGAGAGTCAGGTACACCTGGACTGCAGCCCTTTGCTAGGTTGTTGCTCTGAGAGGCTTTTCAATTAAAAACAAAACAAGTCCTGGGGAGACGTTTAACCTTGCGCGGCCTCTCGGATGCCTGTCCGCTGGGGGAACCAAAAAGATTGATCCCCATTGCGCTCCTGAATGACCTGCGGACACTTAAAATAACACTCTCGCCCCTTTCCACTTCTAATGAATGCATTTGTATCCTTTATTCTTTCATCATTCCCCCTCTCTTTCACATGCTTTGGGAAGAACAAGAACCGGGGACAAGAGACGCTGCGTAGGATCAATGTCGAGTCGAGCGAGGAAGAGTTGCGTTGTGTAAGATGACCTTATCGGGTCAGGTTTAACAGAGTTTTGGGTGTCACTAGAGTTATCAAACCCATTTATGCTCGTTTGTGTTGGCTTGACGTTTCCCCAGACAATTCTGCAAGCCTTTTCGGGCTCCATTTCTTCGCTTTTGGACATTGGGGGTCTTTTATTGTGGATGACAGAACACTGGGCCAGATGGAAAGTGTGCACTTCCGTGTCAGCGTCAGGAGACACAACCATTTAGAGTTTAACAAAGGAACAAGACAGTTGCCATAAACAACATTTCCCAACAGAACACTCCGGGCACAAGCTCAGGGGCCTCTTATTCACACTCTTGTATGTGTTACAGAAGAGGACAGCCATTTCCTCGCAAAGCCTGATCTAATCCCGATGCAAGGAGCCCCTGCCTGTGTGCTGGGAGAACACATACTCACACTCACACTACTCACTGCTGCAGCCTGGCTCCTGCTCCATCACTGAAAGCGGCTCTTAACACTGTAATAATGCCTTCATTAAAACACAAAGTTGCCAGCTCTCGGTCATCGCCAATCCAGTGGGGAATGTTATTGAACTGGTGCCCGAGAACTGTAGCCGCCTCTGTTGGGTGAGCATCCGACCTCCGTGTTATCTGACTCAGGACTGATACATC
This sequence comes from Aldrovandia affinis, assembly GCA_029706075.1. Taxonomy (NCBI): domain Eukaryota; kingdom Metazoa; phylum Chordata; class Actinopteri; order Notacanthiformes; family Halosauridae; genus Aldrovandia; species Aldrovandia affinis. The sequence goes on from JAINUG010000015.1 coordinate 1,725,767, forward strand.
CTCCTACTGAACACACCAGGTCTTAGAGCGATGGACGGATGGGCAGAGTGCCAAGAGATGGGATCACGGCATTGCGGGTTTGACTTTTCATTCCCACAATTCCCAGAGTGACGGTGGGTCTGTCTGGGGAGCTACTCAGGCAGCTAAGCTAAAATATACAAGTGGAAGGGATGTGCACATGCACGCACGCACGCACACGCACGCACGCACGCACGCGCACACACACGCAAGCAAAAGCTAATGGAGCATTTCTGTCTCCTTCACTTCACCGCAAAGACACTTTCGAAAAACTTCAGGAGCAACAACTGAAAACAGGAAGCACTCAACTCTCTCTCTCTAATCCTCTCTCCATGTTCACATTTTCCATTTCTCGCTCAGGCAAGACGAGATATCATTTTCCACAGGCGATCGCCCGCTGAGCATCAGAAGGGGAAATAAATACAAAAACAATCTGCAACACATAAATGAAGGATATTTCCCCTCGCTGAGTATTTATAAGGGAGCCTGCAGCACGGGACGGTCCAATGCCTCAGGAGGGAACAGGCAGCACGACTTTTAATCTCGCACGATGCGCCAAGCGCGTGCTTCCCACTCGGGAACCCGAAGGACCGGGGCATCATCCGCATTACGCAACGTCTCAATGCGTCCCCCGAGGTACATCGCTGAACATCTTCACCAAGACTTCACTCAGGCAGCAGATCAAAACCAGCAGCAGATCTAAAAATAGACTTGCAGTGCGGCAGTCCCCAGTTCTTTGTACATTTTTCTAAAAAAATTAAAAATTTAAAACACCTTCAAATCATAAACAAAACCTTTTCATCAAGCTCCACAGTTGGGTTTTCATGTTGGATCCGCGACGATTCCCTTGGTCCTCTGGCCACTTGGCTGGGAAACGGAACGGCAAATTAGTTTCGCGTGACATGGAAGATGATTTCCTCTCAGTGCTTTAAAAGCGTGCTGTGCATCTGTTCGCGCGCGCGGCCTTCACCTCGGCATGAACGCACCGATGCGACCCCCACTGCACTGCTTGACCCTGCCACTGCCCTAAAGTGGCCACAAGTCGTACGATCACCGCACAGGTCACATGTCCCGACTTCGGCGCCTCAGTCAGCTGCAGCATGGTCATGTCCCTGGAAGAAGCCATACCCTCCTCTGTCCCCAAATCACCCGGCCTACATATGTACTGTACAATTAAAAAAATATATTAAAAAATAACAGACCTTGCGCTCTTGACTCAAAGACTGCACTCCATGAAGCACGGATAAACAAATATTTCCCCCCAAGCAAGTTTAAGACAAAGACTTTGGGGGTAGGAAAGACAACTGGATTCACTGGACTGTGAGGACTTTGAGAGTATCTTACCACAGGGCATTAATCTTAAGCGATGAGTTTGACTGCCTTGTGGCTCTCAAGAGAGCTCAAAGCAACAGAGGCCAACGTCTCTATTCAGTCCCTATCTACAGCACCCGCAAGAGATGGGTCATATGGTCATACCAGGTTCTGAACTAAAGGAAACCAGTTAAACCTAAAACAACTGGCCAAATAATGGTTGCCCTCCATGGTCATGATATTTAGTGTAATTACAAAAGGCTAAAGCAGTTCAAAGAAAGCAATGCACACACAGAACACCATTAGCATTTTTGTTATGCTAAGTAACACGGACCCCTTCGTTCTGTGCAGGGAGCTGTAGGGCACAGGAATACTAACTATTTAAGAATAATTCAAAAGTCTGTTAGAACCACATCACATAGATGCACAGTACACAGAGACTGCATTAATCATGATGTTTGAAAATATCGCTCTAATGTTTTATGTTTTTGCTCTTCTGTGTTTTCTGGCTTTCACTGGATAAGGTGTAACTTCATAGGATAAGAAACTTAATTAAAATGGGGGGTGGTGGTTTCCACCTTCTTGCAACAAAAACCATTCCATACGCAACCAGCTTGGAACTAAATAAAATAGCCCGTTTACCCAGGCCCAGGAAGACTAGTTTCCAAAATATCTGGAATGATGTACAGAAAATAAGCCTGAGTGACTTTTTACAATGGACCACATTGAAGTGCAAACAAGCTTTGAGTAGCAGTGACTGCTCAAATGCTGTTTCCATAAACATAGGTCTGGGGCTCTGTTTACGCCTCAGCACTCCGGTCGAGGAGAACAAAAAATGTATTATTAGATGTTGAGCGGATTCCCCTGTCCGCTAGTTCCAACGTAACCATTCATTAAAAGTGATGACATGCTCCACCGGCACAGCGTCGGGTGGCAGCCAACTTTTGTCATTAAAGTTCTAAGGAAAGGTTGGACCTCTCACAAAGAAAAGCAGTCTTTATTGAAGCCGGCAGAAAAAAAAAAAAAAGATAATTCCCATTGAAGCCACTGGAAACAAATAACTCCGTCTCAACCGTGCTCTGGTTGTGAAAATGGAATGTGCGATGATAGAGACCTCCTGGCAGAGGCTTCAGTGTGTAAACTGTGGGCTGGGGAAGGTTGTCTGTGGGAGTCAAGGTTAGGTCCAGTGTGGAGGTCTTCAAGTGTTAAAGTGATTGTGCATTGGTTTGCCAGTTACATTTTCTTTCATTGTGACTACTCGTGATTATGGGCGAGATATGCGGGTGCATTAATATAAAGGGAGCGATGGGTATGTTAAGCTAGTACGTAACATGGGACGCAGTGTGGTGCTGGTTTAATATGATGTCTTATTATGCTGAATGATTTATAATTAAGGTGGGGGAGACACACATTTCAAAGAGCATACCCAAAGTTGAATCATTCTCCATACAATTTGCAATAGTTAGGTATTAGTCATGCCTTTACATCAGTAATTGGCAGTGCTCCATTAATCTGTTAACCTGTGATCTCCTACCTGAAGGGGTGTGAATACACATGAGACAATGTGTCAGTTTGGTATAAAGTTTGGTACAAACTATAAAGGTCTGGTGTGTAGTAATGGTCAGGTAATGTCCGGGAGGGGTACCATGGGGCTGGTTACCTCTTGCAAGGCCAAACCCATTTACATGCTACCGATTGTTTTGCATCACCGTATGCAATTTTCAATCTTTAAATAAAGAACCAGCCATGTTTGGCTCCTATGACTTGGAGTATCAGTGGGTTTATCCCCACTTGGGAGTTCCGGGCCAGTTTGCAGAATGCAACTGGAAACAAAAAACTCAGTCTCAACCATGCCCACGGCTGTGAAAATGGAATAGGCTTTCTTGCTTTGGTTGGTTGTGAGCTCTTCTAAGACAGCCGCCTTCTAAGAGGTGTGCAACTACCCAGAAAACCATATGTTATTGTGATCGCCTTCTCTGAGACATGCTTATAACAGCAAGGATCCACCGAGGATACTTACCTCCTGCTAAAATGGTACAGTAGGACCTCAGAGATGGAGTTACAGACCGAGCGCCTGGTCAACTAAACGGATATGAAACCAGACGTATCATAAGCAATTGCACTTTATCAACATTAAGCTCTATTTTTCACCGATGCAAAAAGGTGAGCATTAAACCAACGACACACACTTTCCATTGATACTAAAAACTTAGAATACTATCAATATCAATCACACACTGGGGCATGACTACTGCTAAAGAACACAATGAGGGAAAGTCAACAGTGATATAAAGGAGGGCTACAACAAAATCAAACATTTCACAAAAGAGGTCAAAGATGGCAGGTCACTCAAAAGTAGATGTATCAATAGCAAAGCCGACTTGGAAAAAAATATGTTCTAGTGAGATCCTGATTACCATTAGTTTGATTATTGGTTGAATTACAGCCCTATAAAATGAGAGAAGTCATTTTTAAAATAAGGCTGTAGTAATGTCAGTAACAATCAATCAATAAAGGATTAAAATGAGTAAAATTGGTGTATTTTGACATTACTTTCAGTAACCGTAACAGTTTAGAACATTCAACTGTTACGAATGGCCTATGTTCCCGATACGTTCGCATCTCAGAGGTTCTTCCATATTATGCCAAATGCTTGGTAATAAGACGTCAGCAACAGAAACGGTAGCCAGTGGTGGAGAGGCAACATCCACCCGTCCTTAACGCTCCCGAGGCATGTTGGAGACGTTTGTGGTCAGTGCGCCCTCTGGGCCTACGAATGAGAAAGCTCACACAATAACCCTGCCAGTGGAGCTACGGCATAGGGGCCAGGCGAGGTGACGTAATGTCGGTGAGGCGTGGGCTGACAACAAACTGATCACTACTGCCGCAGGCAATTGCCATCTTAATAGCTCTTCTTCGTCTGCATGCGGAAGTGAAATGCGCGCCGCCACTTTCACCAAACTGTCACTTTCTCTGGGGACATGTTGCTCTGAGAGGATGAGATTACGAGCAGTTCATCCCCCCCCGGCAGCCCTGGTGATTACCGCACTGCGAGGAGAGGGCCCCCGCCCTCCCATCCTCCCCCCCGCCACCCCGCCTCCTCCCCCATCCTCCTCTGTCATCTGCTGAGACCCCACAAAAGTCACATCCTGATTCGGAGAATTAAATGGGCCGTTTCAAAAAAAGCTAAGAAAAACCATTTCACTGATGCATCGAAGTGTAATCTACTTTAGGTAGCTACCCATCTTTGCAGTTCGCCTACATACGAAAATGCTTGAAACATGAAAACTAATAGATTAACCCATTCAGACCTAAAATGCCTGCTAAAAACGCCTATTAAAACCTAAGCAATTATTCTACACAACCTCTTAACCTGAGGGTTTTCTGGAAAAAATGTCAAAAAAAAAAGCCGACACCAACGTGCACTTCATTTCCCCCACGTCTATTTCAGCGAATCACAGCGCATTTCATTAATCGCAAAATCGAAGCGACCTAAACGTCACTCCAGGTCTTAATGGGTTAAGAGATCACATTTTTCAGATGTTTGCGTGTGTATCTGTGTGTGTGTGTGTATGTGATCCATAATGGCATGTATAAAATCAGGAAAAGATCGCCAAAGCAGCCCCTGAATCTCTCCATTCAGACAGCTTGTTCAGTGGAACGTCATGTGGAAGAGAACGTTCACAGGCTTGAATGCCTCAGCAGATTCCCAGCATAAAGCCATCAAGGCCGATTCAGCCATGGAAAATTAAGCCCTGTGCACGATGTATATGATGGTGTGTGTCTTAGCAATACGATGAAATCCAGCTCAGTGCTCTTTCACCTGTTCCAACTGCAGTTTCTCCAAACAAACGTAAATGTGCCACTGAGCCAGCTGAACCCAAACAGAACTCTCTAGCCATAGACACAGCATGCTGTGGGAACAATTGTGCAGTAGACATGTTGTCGGTGAAATATTACATTCCCTCAAATGTATAATTATTTTCCATCATGCGCTGTACTATCAGAATATCTGCCCATGTTACTTAAAATTTCTAGTGGTACAGTGCATATCTGTTTGCACAACCCCCCACCCCCAATCTACCCTTTATTTCCTCTCCACGGAAGACCGTTTCTATTTATACACCCTTCAAAGAGCCCACACATTTCAAAAGGCCCCCATGCATATTGCTTCATCAAGCCAGAAGGATTCAATCAAATATGGATCCCCTTGGCTCCAATCGTGCTTCCAAATTCTTCAAAGAAGCAGAACAGAGGAGAGAAATGGGAACTAATCCACTCTCTCTGTGCCGTTACTCCAGACAGAGCTGTTATATCCAGGCTCTTGGGTGACGTGCAGACCGACGCTGGAAAGCATTCAAAAGTCTGTATCCACCAATACCCTCAGTCTCTGCACTTACTCGCATTATCATAACAAGACACCACAACATTTCCATTATGTTTTAATTTATTACAGGAAACTGTGACAGGGAATTCTGTGTGCATTGTTCCTTCGACAAAAATACCGACCATACCAAAACACTAACGCGCTTTGTCGCCAACAGGTATTTTGAAAGGAGCAAGACATTCATCAGGAACTCAACTAGACATCTCAAACATTAAAAATGATGTGAAGAATGCTTCTGTACACTGTCATGCCCGGCCAGTCATGTTCCCAGCCACCTCTTTCATTCAGGTAACAACAAAGCTACAGTGCCAAGATTGAAATAACTTGTAATACATCTTCTGCACTAACTGGTGATTTTAGCTGCAATTTAAACTAGATGGAGCAAAAAAATTCACTCATTCACAGCCACTGCAATCTCTTGCAGTGCGGTTTCTGTGCAATCACTTGGTGATGTCGAAATTCACCAGTTGCCTCACAGACCAAGTGACAGATCCATGCCCGTGCCACGTCCACTATGATAACTGTGGCAATCGCAGATTAATTGCTTTTCCAATCAGTTTTGGAGACTGGTGTCATTGTTGTGGCTGGCATTCTAGGCAAATGTTCCAAGGATATTTACATTGCTTCACATCATTTAACATTGACACTTCTCCCCGTCTCTCTCCGTGTAGAAACAAAGAGGTCACATTGTATCTCTGCACTTGTCCCCTCTCATCACAAACATGGATTTCATTATAAGACGCACATCAGTGCGTCGTCTTCCTTTTGCTTCAGTGCTGTCTTTTGCCTTCCCAATAGATAGGCCAAACAGCCAATGGCTGTCCTTTACCAAGTATTACAGAGTGCCTTCTGGGATTTAAATGTAAAAAATGTTTTGCACATCATTAGCAGTGTGCTGGAGGCAGCAGATATGGGCAAAAGAGGCAGTGTCAAGTATGGTGACCCAGCAGCCTAGAATGGCAGTTTGGGCTCCTCAGCAAACACGTCGCCTCTCTGTCCTCATCACTAAGCCACCCTGTCCTTCCGCTTGCTGCTGCACTGCCATCCAGTTCCACTCCAGCAGTGCTTCAGCATCACTCGACATCTGACAAATCCCCTCTTTCCCCTCTACTCTCCCCTTCTCTGCACTGAGGCAGAGCTGCCACTCCAAGGCCTTTAAAATGAATGGAAATATCCCTGCCAATTCCAAGCATCTTATTTGACCCCCGACCCGGGGTGATACGAGTTTGGGGCGACTTGTGCCAATGATTGTCCATCTCCCCATTACGGCGACTGCTGGCACGCACGCACGCACGCACGGACGCACACACAGGGCCTCTCTCTAAACCTACACAGTGCACATAGCCAAACAGCAGAGCGCCCGCACACTTGCACACATACACTTTTTGGTTGGGCTTGCCTCCATTTCCCCTTTCTCCCCTTTCGGGGAAATAAACGTCCGTCTCTCCCAGTAAAACTGTGGCTCCGTGACAGATTTGTGTTGACTTCAAACCCATGATTGTCCATCCTCGCCGTTCTGAGCAACCCACCCCCTCAGTGACAATTTACAGCCTTGTGCCATGAACCCTAATCAATCTTAGTCTGGAGCCTGAGCCGCAGCGTGGTCTGCAGCAGCAGTGCAGAGGACGCAGGTCGACGAAGCCCACAACGAGACCCACAGGCGAGCACATGCGCGTTCCCCGCAGTTAAAGCCAAGGCTGACAGCAGAGGCATGCACTGGCCATCAGCCCTCGAGGCCTCACCCTGCGCACCATACTGATCACTTCTTTCTGCCTCGCCGATAAATATGAATAGAAGGTTATTAGTAGCTGCATTATTCAAGTGATTAACTCCACTTGGTGTAAAATTAGGGAACTGAGCTGGCTGATGGGAGCACTGGCCGCGCTGGTACGGGCCTGTGGGGAGCAGGTGCAGTAGTCACTGCTGGCTGCCCGCTGCCATCTGCAATGTGCAAGCCATGAGCCGAGGGCTGCAGTGGCCGTTGAAAGGGACAGGGAGAGACAGGAGGGCTGCTGGCTTGTGCTGCAGTGTGTGGAAGCAGCAGCAGCCACCAATGCACAGTTCTAACCCCATCCCATAAACTTGCACGCATTCCGCCCACCCTAAACTGGAAAAACATGCACACACACACACACGCGCACGCACACACACGGACACACACGCACATGCAGCTCCCATAGCAGGTCCCAACACAGCCCTACACATCTTCCAGTGCAACAGAAAACATTTCTGTTATTCAATTCCCTCAATGAATGTATTTCAGACATTCTTCAAAGGCAGCCACACTACTATGCAATATAATCTGCAAAAGACAACATGCTCGGACTAGAAAAACCTTTCCTTTCTTGCAGCCCATACAAAACAAGTCAGGGCACGGAATCTTGGGTGTAATTCCCTCACAGCCAGCAAGCCTAGGAACGTTGGTATCAAATGTCATAAAGCTGAGGCTTTGTGACGTTTTGACACTGACACACAGTTTTTACAATGGCCATTTATTGTTTAATAAGCTACCTTATTAAACAAATGCAGTATTATTTAATCGTGCATTTTGTAATATGCATCTATGTTGAAGACTTTCCACCCCCAAAAAGAAAAACTCTAACCTTTCCCTTCCCCCTGTTACAGGTATGGTATGCAGCTGCCAACAATTATGTCCAGGGGCCCAGATTAGGGTAAAAGTCATACTTGTCAAACCAAAGGGCAAGTATCTTAGAAAAGATACTTGTCCTTCCTAAAAGTTACTTGTCTATTCACCTTCAAATTGTCCTGGAAAATGTGATCTCTGCTCTCTGAATCATATTTTTGCTGAGTTTTTAGCTGATCTTCTTTGGTTTTAGCCTTTTTAGTGGAGGTGGACTTGCACCCTCAATAAATCTCCACATCTTTGAAAATGCGATCACTACATCGTATGTAGCCCAAAGATAGACACGACGGTTAACGTTATTTATTTTCTGCACAGATATTTATGTTTGATTTTTGCAGCATGTGCTCATGGGACTGTATAGCAGTGAAGCTCTGACGGGTGCCCGGGGGTGGCGTTAGCGACTAGTGCTCTGACTGTACAGTATATCATAACGTACACTCCAGTTGGGACTCGAACGAGAGAGATTTTTCGTTCCCAACTAGAGTGTGGTATGGCAGCTAACATAATAGCTAGCTAATAATTCCTAGATTTAAATGAGCAGGGATGTGGGAATGATTTGTGCTTGGACTGAAGGACGGAGATGAGAAATCACTGCAGGAAAATCACAGCGATTCTTCACCCTGGCGGGAGGGCTCACTGAACTGAATATAGGCAGTAACTAGCTAGCTAGTGTTCACGGATATTGCTTGCTAATTCAAGGCTTGGTAAGTGATAAATGCATGATCACTTACTAAGCCTTGTATTAGCAAGCAACTAGCAACAACAGATATCGATATCCAATGTCCATGAACACTAACGCTAACTAGCTGGTTCTCGCTGTTGTGTCTATGTAAAATCCTAAATTCACAGTCATCAGCAGAACGACCACTTGGAAATCGAAGGTCGTCCTTCTTAATTTTTGGTCGTCTGGGACAATAGGACGACTGCTAATCTGGGCCCCTGTAGGTCTATTACTGTATCACTACACTGATCTCTTGCACAGACTATGATTGATCTTACTATGTATTCATGCACATCTTGTAAGTCGCTCTGGATAATAGTGTCTGCTAAATGCCAAAAACGTAATGTAAAATGTACCTTATGTTTTGCCATGAAGGTAAAATAAGCAGCTATAGATTTTAAAATATATTAGGATCACATAAATTACTGCTAGATGTATGCAGGATATATAAAAAATATAATTTCTGAGATGCAGGTTGACAAATTGAAGAAATTCTAAATAATAACTGAGCATAATTTTTGCATAATAAAGTCTGAAATTAGATACTAAATGCAGAATCTGCAGTTCAGCTAACAGCAGGCACAAAACAAATTCAGCAGGAGATGCTAAAATGGATTGAAATAAAAACGCCTGAAAAAAACAAATAAATTAGCAACCTTTTTTCCACAGATTCATTTTTGTAAAGAGAAAATTGTCTTGTGGGTAAAACAATCTAAATAGGAGATATTTTTATACATTTCAATGCTTTCTCTTTAATAATGGGTTGAAAGTAACACCATTTTCGTAGCGTATAATATAGTAATTGCATTTGATATTTGCATGAGTATTAAAATATACTCGAATGCTCCAAAAATAATCTAATCAACCATCATACTGTACCTTTTAAATTGAAATATATTTGACTCAAAATAACCATTTGTTCTCAAATAATAATTGTGTAATTAGCGTTATATTCCATTATCTTAAACCAACACGCCAACTTAAGCCAACATTCATTGACATTTAATGACTGGATATATTTTTTATGTAACAGGCCAAAAAAACAGTAATATGAACTCCAACCAACATGTTTTTGATGCAACAGTCAAAATTTATATAACAGTTCAAAGCAATATCAACCATAAAAGGAACTCCAGTATGTCAATTCACAGAATTAAAAATAGACTTACTTAGAACAGGGGCAAAAACAGGTTTTCATGCCTGGAGGCAACTTCACCAAGAAGACAAAATCATCTTAATATGGCTATATAACCATGAGCCTTTACACTGTGCATTGTGGCGTTTGAGAGGTTATTGCTCATGTGAAGTGGGGAATATTCTTGGAATTGTTCCATGTTCGTGTGTGCTGTCCTCAGCAGGCCTACAGCATTTGTAGTCATCATGTTTAGTGTCATGGCTCCTCACCTTTCCTCACATTCTCTGGTCCTGTTCCACTTTAAGGGCCTCAGTTCTAGTTTGAAATCGCATGTATGTAACATTGCTGTTTTAAGTTGTTATAATTACACAAAATCGATATTCTTTTATTGATTCTTTTCTTATTTACATGAGTTTTATTAATTTATTTTATATGTAGGCTACTGTATATTCACCGGGAAACTCGTAGCCCATCCTTCTGTGACCCCATTTCCTGTCATGTTGCCCCTTATAACTTTGGGTTTCCCCCCTCTGCCTCTTTCCGGCGATGTCAAATGTGGAAAGAGCTGGAGCTGTGGATCAACTAGCTAGCTCCCAATACCGCAAGAATACACGGTCAGAGACCAAAAAAGAGAAGTTGTCCGCCTCCTCCTTTGACAAATAAATAAAAATACACAACGCAGACAGACACCGGTCACACTTGGTGCCGTGACTCGGATAATACAACTGATGGCAATCGGTTGGGCCGTGGTTGCTGCCGCATGAGTTTCGAGGGGGAGAGTGTAGCGGATGGGCTCTGGTGAGCACCCGCTGCCGAGTGACGTGGATAAGAGTGCGATTATTTCCCGGAGTTAGGGACTTGAGTATTTAGCTCAGCGAGCTTAATCGCTCTCTTGTCACGTCGGAGATCCCCTCGGTTCGAAACTCGCTGCGGGCAGAACCAACACCGTCACATGTAGATGCTTATGGAACTTGTAGTCCTCAACATAAGACCAAGCTTTAATGCATCCAACTTAAGTCTGTGGCAGTGGTAAGTTGTCATACCGGTGTCATTACTGGGAGGCAACCAGCAGAAGGTGAACAAAAATAAAACAGCAAGAGCAGCTGGGTCGTGGTCCAGATGCGGACCGCTGTGCGCTTCTGAGCGCTGGTAGACTACGTGGCAGCAACTGTGACACACCCAGATGGACAGTGGACCAGGGGTATGAATGTTTTGAATGTGAGGCCATTGAAGGTGCCCAGGGCCTGACTTTTCCAACCTCACCCTCAAGGAGGAGGACACTAAAGTTGGGTCATGCTCACGCTGCCAATTTACCACAGAATGCACAATGGGAACGAAGGCTTTTGACCCACCTGAGCCACTGAAATTTTCAATACCTATTTGTCACCTGCTGGGGGCAGTGTGTTATCTCCTGGGCAGCAACATCGCTGCCCCCCATAAACAGTCATGGGCCATACTCAACCATGACTGTCTGCCTGCCTTCATTCATTCTTCGGCTTATGAATATTCAAAATTAAAGTGTTCGGCCAACATTCCAGTCATTCTCAGGATTTAAACTGGAAATTAAACTGTGTAATTTGGCCATCCATTGTACTGTTGTACTTTCTATTCAATACAGCTATGCATGTCAACTATTCGGTGACACTCAATCCCAGACTGACTTTGTATTTAAGTCAAGTCACAGTTTATGTCAATAAACATTCTAATATCCAATGATTTAGCAAGGGAGTGAGCCTATGAAGATCCATACTCAAAATTCACATTCCTCAAACCATATCTTGCTCTACTACTGTAAACTGAGAACACATTTGATGAAAAATTTTGCATTTGGAGATCATTTGTTCTGTGCACTGTCTGCTACTCTATGTACACTTATCTACTTCCCACTGTTCTAAGCAATCTCCCAGTCAACCACAAATGTAATACACTTTATTCATCTATGGGTACTTGTATATCTCCATGTATTTAAGCATACTTTCTCACAATACACAAGAGACTGACTAGCACTTAAATGTGCTAAATAAGAAAGCTGGCAGGTGCAATCCCTGTACGCCACCACTGGCAGACATTCATTCTGGTGCACTTTTAATTACAACAAGTCCTTTTCCCTTGAGGTGTACAATCAAGGAGAGCCAGAGCTCGCAAAGCGCCATTGACATTCCATGACCAATAATTACATTTTCCTTTAAGAAGAAGAAAACCTAGTTCCTCCTGCTCATACAGAGGGGAAAAAAAAAACCTTGTCAAAAACAATTACATGTTGCGAAAGCACTGCGGGTGTACTGGCGTCATTTCGAAACCTATTCTACAACAGCAGTTTTTTTTTTGTTGCAGTATAGTCATTCATTTTATACATTATCAGAATGCTCAAAGGAGGTGCAAATTCTGCAGCTAGAGGTCTGTCTCTGGGTGAAGAAATGAGAGAAGGGGGGCAGTGATGGACACATGAATATGTAGGCCTACAGTGTGCACATGAATCTGATGGGGTTTGCATTCGAGGCCATCTCCAGTGTGCCAGAGCAAAAGGAGATGGGTGAGTGCTAATTATAGAGAAGGGGGAGAGAGCAGAGCTCTGGGGGTTGGTGATGCTTTCGTTGGTTCGGGGGAACATAGCAATGTGGCGTTCACACTCTCAGCATCCGGGCACTGCATCAGATCGGAGTCCAAGACAAAACACAACGCACCCACTCACTCACTCACCCCGCCTAACTCTTTCCTAAAGAGTGGTCAAATTGACAAAGGCAAATCATAACTAGAGATGCACCGATTGCGATTTTCTTGGCCGATTCCGATTTCCAATTTTTGATTAGTCTGACCTGCCGATACCGATTTTGGCCGATTCCGATTTTTTTTCCTAAAAACAATAATTGACAACTTACACAAACATTTTTGTAACTTTGCTTTAATAGAAAATTAAGATTGACAATTCTGAGGTAGGTCAGAAGCATGAGGTAGGTCTCACTAAAACACATTTCAAAATAAAAAAGTGTTCCAGGTTACTGGACAGAGCTTTTCTTTTTTGTGCAAATTAAATTCAATGATGAATAAAAGAGAATCCAACAACAGTGGCATGTAGCCTTTAAGTAATAAATAAAAAGAAACAAGAGTAGTTTACATTTACTGACATGGTGACAGACCATTAGACCGGAAATATTTTTTTAAAACACTAACGTTATATTCTGATGACAGATGACACAAGCCCTTTTTCCATTAAATAATTATATGGCTTCAACTTGACGTGCATCAGAAAGTTATTGCGACAATGCTAATGGAAAACAGGTTAGTTCGAACCTATGATGCGCTAGACTAATTTGTTTGCTAGAGGTGGATTAGAGTAGATCCCAATTCTATATAGTGCAATGGAAAACACTTGTAGCGATATAAGGGCGGATGTTTCAGTTGCGGAGCTTGTCAAAGGCATTGAAACAAGCCGCTCTTCAGCAGAATTTCGTTATTTGCGTGAGTCAGGTAGCCTAACGACTACGACTTTAACTAGCTTCAAAGCTTAGATAAAAATGTTTCAAACTAGGAGTAATTGGAAAAGAGGCGATGCTGCTGTTTCTGAGTTTGTTTGATAGTGCAAACGCACAGCTGGCACCTTCATGCACAACACAGTTAATACACAATTTGTGGTTTAGCTAGAAATCGTTAGATGAATTTATCATTAGGTCTAATAAGTTCGATTTGTATGAGTGAATAGCACTGTTTCATAACGTCACTCATTAGCGAACATAATGATTTCAGTGCAATTCAGTGCTTCAGCAGGGCATTATTACGTCAGGTTTATGCACTACCACTATGTTCTATTAATGGAAAATGGTTCAGAGGAACCGAACTAGCGCAATGAAGTTAATTGTTAATTAACCCGGTACCTACGGTACTGTAGAAAAACGACTACCGTCAGAATTTGGGCATCGACTTGGTACCTGGGTGATGACTTTTCAAGTGTCTGATTAGGTTGGTCGTTCGTTCGAGCGTTTTCGAGGTTGTTCCTCCGCGGCTTATTTTCGATTGACATGTATGACAAACTGCAAGCTTTAAGTCGTCTTCACTGACTGTGAAAACGCCCATACTAAGGACATGTTGAGGCGTTTTCAGCGCTGCGCTCATCTGATCTGTTTGCATTGGCTCACGGTGCGCGCACGTCACGTGAAAAAAAGGGGGCGAGGAGCCAACCGGCGCACAGAATCGGCTATGTGGAGTGATCGGGATCAAGTCACCGATTGAGGCCGATCAGCTGAAAATCGGCCATTTCCGGTCAGAGGCCGATCGATCGGTGCATCTCTAATCATAACACAGCCTTTGATTGTTGGCTTATGACATAGGAACAAGGATGGTTCTCGCGCTCATTTAGTGTGGTGGAAACAGAATCCAATCTCAGTCGGGAGCTGTCAGGAGAGTAATCCAATGTGCTGCACGGGCACCTCTCTGAGGCCTTCAGGCCTGGACCTCAAACAGCTCATCCAAGCTGTTCCCCAGAAACACACGGCCTTCTGAGAGGGGCTCCGGCTTGACATCAGACTGAAAATGTGTTGCATCTCCATAAAAGACAAGAGAACTCTGTTCTCCTTCCCACAATGACACTAGACAGAATCTTATATTCTAACCCACAATAGTTTGATCACAACCACAAAGAGAAATAGGTCGCCGGTCTGCCAGATACATTTCCCTATGCTCCACTGCACCTAGTCGGCTTTTGCCAATCCACGTTCGGGTGCCCGTTCGGAATTTAAAAGTAAAATCAAAAGGCAAAAACCCCACCACCACAGAACAGGCAGAGACTTATCCTGAGTCTGATTATCAGTATTTCTGCCCCCTGATTTAGACACCGCAAAACTGCACTGTGATAGGCGCAAACCGGCGGGCATGGAAGAGGAAAAACACAACAACCAGAGCGAATCCTCATACGAGACCATTCTGGACAAGCTTCTCAACCATGCTCCCAGTGAGAATTTGCAAACAAACAAACACAGCTCCACTATCTAAACGGCTGAATTTATATATATATGGTACACAAGGTCCATTTTACCCATAAATGAATACAATATCCTGATTTATGAGATCCTGTCACTGCAGGATGGGTCAGGAGAAGCGTCAAAGTAAATCACAATGGCGAAAAAATCAGTTGGTGCCTCTGTGTAAAACCTTGGACATATCAACTTAAATTAACTTTCACTTTAGTACATGAATGGGTAATGATTTACAGCACGGTCCGCTTATCAGATGAGTAAAAGATCAAGTAGTTACATTACTCTGACCACCTATAAAACAGTAAAACTGTTAATGTGCTGAAAATAACTCATGCAGGAAAATAAAATAATAATTAAAAAAAGTTTATTATTTACAGGTTCTATAAATCCAAACTGAAACCAAATTCAGAATGTGGTGATTGAGAGACTAATGTGGCGTTTCTGAATTTCCTTGGCGTTTTGGCTTGTTCGGATCGTGGCTACGGCGACCTGCTTGCAGCGACGGCCTTACAGTCTGTTGGAGAGGACGGCGATTAGAATCGAGCGGGCTTGCCTGTGTGCCCCCACTCCTGGGCACCAGAGAGGGGAAACACAAAGGCAGGAGGGGAGCTGCAAGGTCAGTCAGCCGAGATGCCCAGAGCTAAATTACATGCATAGATATAGACCTTTGCCAGACTTCAGCAGGAAACCGCTGTGCAGGCAAGGCAGTTAACCAGAGTCAAATCAGAAAGCCCGTACGCCACCCGTTAAAAAGGACCACGACCAGTTATATAAACAAACATATCCCCAAAGACTTAAGTGCATGAGAAATGTTTAAAAAAAAATGACACATCTGTCCATTTGCCATATTTTTAAGAACACTTATTCTACTGGTATATTTCTTGGACATGTGAAGTAAAGTGAATCCCCACTAATAATAGAATGTAAGTACAATTAAAATTTAAGCATGTACATTAAGCGTGTACATAAAAACGTTAAGCATGTACTTCCTTAAAATGCATGCAATTTCTTGAGACATGTTGGTATTGTCATGTCTCAACAGCACTTGTCAAGAGACAAATCATACAGATTTTGTGTCACGGTTTCATTTTTCATCTCAATTTTTCAACATCATGAGGGGGAAAGGTTATTTTGAGCTTCAAAATCAAAAGCACGTCTAAAAGAATGCTGTGCTGTTCCAGTGTTAATGTTTAATTGTTCTTTTTAACTAAATCACATACGCATTATGATTTATATATGAAAATGTGGTTTGTGTAAACTGTAGTCAATATATGAATATAATGTGGAATACAATATGGAAAATATACTTTAAACTTACTCAGACAAATTTATAGATTGAGTAACACATTTTCAATTTATGGGGCTTTACTTGTGGATGGATCTGCCATATTGATGCAAATAAAGAGGGATTTTATTCTTCAGTGCAAAATGAAAGCAAAAATCAAGGCACCATTATGAAAAGGTGATCTCAAGAGTTATTACTCTTTATGTACAAATGTGTATTGTTTTGGGGGTATTTTTCAGGCTGGGGGCTAATTGGTTTAAGGTTCCAGCATCTTGTTTCCCCAGGTCTAAACTTCTCTCCAAATCGAAACAGTAGTAGTAATTAAAAGCAGTCTTGTCAAACCTTGTCTCCCTCAACTTAGCTGCTACTTAGAAAACAGGAAGAGGGTGGGTTTCTGCAGCCACTGCTCTGTGATGTTTCAATGTGTCACTGTTCTATGGCTACATTGCACACCTTGCTGGTCCAAAGCTTCAGCTCAACTGACAAAACTCACTTTTATTCTTACAGTAGCTGGATGGGAAAGATAAAGCTGGATAGAAAATTCTCCTTGTGATCGTCAGTTCCCAGAAAGCTCAAAGGGGAAGCGAGATTTAGCAAGGCCGAGTATAGGGTTAATACATAACACACTCAACAAACAGACAAGACCAGCACATATTTCCTGTGTTACCACTGAGCCTTGGCTCACTGTCTACAAAGTCGTGATCGCTCAAATTCGAGAGCGATGCATCGCGCCAGCTGCGGGGTTCAATATTAGTAAGCCGTTCGTTACATTCTGCACTCATTGTCCCTACATTTACTTTCTTGACCTTTTTATCAATCAACATAGACTCTGGTCTGTTATACTAACCACAGTTTTTAATTACTGTACAGAGGAAGAATCAAAGGTGTTCAAGTGCACATTTGACATACATTCATGTGTCATATCAAAACTAAGACTATAACACTCAATGCAAAAAAGGCCTTCTTACAAAAAAATGATTTATACTTTGACACTTTGTACACCTGCACTCTTCTGAAACATGCAAAACACAGGAAAAGTATCATGAACAAATCAACTCATGTTGCCATGAGTCTAAAAATAAAACCTTTGTAGGAACTTCCTCAAAACAAGAATTCTAACAGAGTATAAGACTGGGTTTGTATTGTGCAAGTTTTTCAATGGTTTCAATGTGACATTTCCTCTGTATTTGAAGCAATCAACCTCAACATACAAGTGTACAGTTTAAAGTGATGTAACATTACATGTTAATATTTTGATGACAATTCCCAGAGATGATGGGGAAGTACATACATATTGCTATTTTTGTCTCCTAAGAAATGTGGTTTCCTTTCATGAATTATTACTTTTGTTGTTGGTTTGTTGATTATTATTCTTGTGTGTGTGTGTGTGTGTGTGTGTGTGTGTGTGTGTGTGTGCGCGTGCGCGCGTGCAAGACAGCATATTGAAATAGTAAGAAAGGGAACTTAAAGTGACCTTCTAAACAAAATTATTATGATCTTTAAAAATCACTGAGGATGAGAATAAAATAAAAATTCACATTTCATTTCCATGGTCAGGTCACATACAATTGCTACTTACCAACCAGATACCTATTCATGTTTAATTTAATCTGTGTTGTAAAATCTAGATTCAACAATCAAAATTATATGAATGAAAAAGTGCAGTTTAAAGCAAAACAATATGCAATGGTGACACTTCTACAGCTCGCTGCTATAAATTGCACAATAAGGCTCTGTTAAAGCTGCAGTAAAGTCATGCTTAATTGATTGATTTAACCGGTCTTCAACGCTGTTATTGTTTCATAGTGCATGAAATGCATCAGTTGATAATAAAACATTGATAGACTGTCCTGTATAGGTATAGCCTACATGAGGGATACACAATGTCATCGATTTAATTGTTGAACGTACCAATCAAATAACAAATCTGGGCTGCATTGTCACCTGGTCTAATGTCGAATGCTGCTATGTTCCTATTGCAGCCGAACTGCTACCCTCCAGTAAATGAGCCGTCGGGGGAAAATGCAGCACAGCCAAATTTTGCATTGTGCAGAAACGGCATTCCAGCTTGTTTATAGCCTACTGCATGCTATACATGTATCTGAGAATATACATGGTACTGTATGTCAGTAAAAGAATCGTTAACCAACCGTACGGACGAAAAATGGCACTGGAATATCACAAAACACAGGCTAACCAAACAATTCAGGAAATGCTTGCATTTACATTCATTACATGCATTCTTAAATCGATTGCGCAACATTGGCGATTAAACGGGCAGGCATTTTGCTTATAGAGCGACTGAGGACAGCATTCCTCAAACGCGATCAGGTTAAACGTCATAAATAACCAATAAATAACTATGCACAATACATGGCACTTATTTCACTGGGGAAAAGCTCGTTTTGACAAGATCCTCGACAGGGACAATGCTTTCATTATGGCGCTTACCTTGACACTGGAATCCCTGTTTACCGAATCCCCTAAAACAAAGAATTAAAATTATATTTTAGTTTTTTAACAGATGGTAATACATCTTTACATATTTAAGTGAGCTCTGTGGTTTATCGTGTATCTGTAAAATGCGTAATGGTGACATTGCCTAAGCGGTTGAATTAATTCGCTCTGGTCATTAGTCTATCCAAGTAAAGATGATCTATGGAGATTTGATTTTATTAGTTAAGTATCGATTGGTCAAATACAAATCTGTTCTGTACACAAGTATAATCTATATCTCGAATAATTAGCCATCATAAGCTAAAATGTCCTTTAATTGATGAGTAATTCCCGGCTGAGGCGGCTACATTTTGCTCATAACCCTTTACAATTAACTTTCCATTCATGACGATATCCTACATTTTAACATGTTTGTAATTTTAGTTCGATACGTATGGTTTAGTTTATTAAATTATGCAAAGCACTCAAATCCATTATTCTATTCACAAGCGGTTTTAAAGTCTTGAGCAGCAAGTGTGTCACCTGTGTCCTGTATCACAATAACATTATCATTCCAATCTCCTGCTTGCTGCCATGGCAAATTCACATCTCGATATTTGTTGCCTCACCAGATAAAGTCCGTGCAGTGGCTGCAGAAGGTCGGCTGCTTGAAGAAACGGGCGATAAACTTGTGGTTCTTCACTTCGTGTACATTCTTCTGTCTCAGGGCACCTTGCCTTGCAAACCCTCTCGTGTTCTCGGCCCCTTCTCCGTCGCTGCTCATTTGCACGGGGTCAGCCATTTTGAACACGGAAGTGTTAAAAGAAGAAGTTTTGTTTTTGTTGAGCCTATGTGTGCCTGTTCGCAATGAGAGTCTGTCCGTAGTGATATACTGTAGTTACAGTACTGCGCTTTTGGCAGCGAGTCCGCGCTTCCCTCTTCACACGCCACCCACCCGCCGCCTCTACTGCTACAGCGAGATGCGAGTTGCGCGCTCGCTATAATCCCACTCTATCTATCATGTGGTGTTATGAAACCCCGCCTATCTCTCTTTTTCCGACTTTAGCGCGTTTGGGATGAGATATTGAGGATACTTTATGTGAAAAGACGAAGGCCGTGAGACGCGTTTTTGTTTCTTAATTTTTGGTAGGAGCTATGCGGAAGATTTAGTCACAGGCATGTAGGGTTTGGGTGGTGCGACTGTTGCTCGTGACGTTTGCGCCGATAATCGAAATATGATATTCAATGTTGCATTCATGACCAAATTCGTTACAAAAAAAATCACTGAAAGGTATGTGAATGTGTTGTGACATTATCAATACTGAATGTTAAAGAATCCAAATCGTATTATCTTGTTTTGTAATAGTATAAAACCGTGTGCATACACTTGTCCATATTACGGAGTAATTCGGAAGATTCCCGGAAGATGTTTATTTATTTATGTATTAGTTTAATTGTAAGGGACAAGCACAGAGAACATTAACTGTGAACTTCCTACCTCTTAGCAAGAGAGGAATGTTGCTGGGTCAGTAACCATTGTGTATAACTATAAAACATTACCAGTACTGACTAGCATTGCAAAAGTGTGATTCACTTACACGTACAGCATGTTCTTGACATTGATACTGTAGTAATAGATGTTGACAGAGCTCAGATTTTACATAAAATATAGTCTATGATGATCTAACAACACAATGTGACCATTCATCATTAATGTCACATTCAGCTAATGGAGCAATTGTCTTCCAGTTGAGAGAATTTCATACAACAATTGTTGTTTACTGTGGAATAATACAAACATTATGTGACACATCCTAAAACCAATTGTAATAAACTTTTGAATCAATGTCATTGTACTTCAAGGGGGAAGGTTTTCTGGAGGACCATCTGCTAATGCAAGCAGTTGCCCTTTTATTCCCTGCTGAGTTTTATGGAAACAGTTGTAATTGATTGCACTAAGCACCGGTTCTGTTTTATTTCAATTCTACGTCCAACTTCTGTGTATTTGAGTATCAAGTAAAGGTGCAGCTGCCAGCAAGTGAAAGCTTAGCCAAGATGGCTTTGTTCTAAATGTGTCGGAAGCCACTGCTCCAACCATGACATACTTACACAGAATTCCCAACCAAAGTGTAACCAATATCCACATTACATATTGTAAGCATGATTTTATTTTAATACTTGCCTCATAAAAGGACAGTCACATATCCTGTTAACGTCATAAAATGTTAATGACTGTAGTGCCTCTTAGGGATTATGACAGTCACAAGACAACAGACTACTTGTGATGCGTAGTGTTATGTCAGGTCACAGAGAGGCAGAAAATGAGTGCGAAATTTCACTGTGTCTCTTTCAAGCAGTTTGGAGAAATGTGCAGTGTGCAGTCATCAGCCATTCTGTCTTGAGTCCTGCATCTCTTCTATCATATGTACTAGATGTGGGAAGCGCGGACATCTTAGCCCTCATTACAATATTACGTAACAAGCAGGCCTTTATTCATAAGAAGTTCTTGCTGTTTATAACCTACAGTACTGATAATATACAGTATGACATTAATAATAATAATAATAGTAATATTATTACTTTATTAATGAATAATAATAATACATTTTATTTATTACATAAGGTCACTTTGCAGGGAAATCGGGACAAGACACGCTGCGCATTGCGTGACATTTCAGGTTTTACTACAGACAAGCACTGCCTAATGCCTAAAACTTCTTCATGAAGTGGTTGCTTTGAAAGGCTGTGAAAGAGTTTAGGCCTTTCTTCGCCCTTGTAGGGGCTATCTAGTACACATCAGGGTTTCCGTCAGGAAAATTGTTAGTTAAAGCTGTGTTCGGCTTGGGGGGCGGGCAGTGCACATGTAGGTGACAGACAAGCACATTGTTGTCAAGTCATGTATTTTTGGGATTGAACAATATATAAATAGCAAAAGGCATAAAACAAGTAAATAGCAAAGAAAATACAATAAACAGCCACGTGCCTTGCTGACCACTTATTTGCTTGTTGTTAAGCTTGTCTGGATACTGACATGTCTGGAATTGCATGACTAATTCCAACACAAATCAAAAGTGACATCTTTTTTGCATGCCATTGTGCAATATTGCTCACTAACTACAGAACATGTATATATAACTCAACTTAAATAATTAAATAACATGCACAAATGTGCTTGCATAACCATTGTGTGTGGTTTGGTGCAGTCTTTTTATCTATGACATAAATCTATGCCCACAAGAAACCAATGGTGGAAAAAATAACCAACATTTTTACTTGATTTAAAGTACAGATGCTTTGTTAAAAAAATATTCCAGTAAAAGTAAAAAGTCCCCCATTCAAATTCTACTTGAGTAAAAGTAAAAAAATATCAGACTTAATTTGTACTCAAGTATCAAAAGTAAAAGTAAACACTGTAATTAAACACAAATAGAATTCCTGACATAATTCAACATGGTTTTATTTAACTGTAGGTAACTGGCAGAATTGTGCCTTGCCTTTTGATTTCTACCTTATCTCTAACCATTCAGTGCCATAGGACAGTTTGGTGTGAAGTGGTGGTTTTTAATACACTATATTAAAAATAAAATGTATTTACTGAATTGATTGAGAATGCTTAAACATATACAGTGCCTTGACAATGTTATCAGGTCTGTTACTTAATTCCTGTTAGAACAATGACTATTCACTGATACAAATTGATTGTTTTAGTAAGTATAGAAGTTACAGCTGAAAAAAATCCAGAGACTAAAAAAATTGTCCAATCAGAAGTCATGAGACTGAGAGATAAAAAGCAAAAAAATAATTGGTTGCAGTTCGGAGCCCTGCCAATCTCATTTTAAGCATTGCTCAAATGAAATATATTCAAATTTATAAGCACATCACATTTAATGACTGTCAGCGAACATAAATTAGCTAATGCCGCCAGGTAGCTAATGTCAGCTGGCGAATTTGGTACTATTATAACTGTCTTTTCTTACTTTAGGCTTAACAAGCTTATGTTTGAAGGCTAAATGGTAGTTACCTAGTTAGCAAGCCAGTAAAAACAGTTAGCCATGATAATAATAACAGGTGTAACAGTTACCTCAACATGTTTAATCAAATTCGACAGTGAGGTGTTGAAGACTGGAATGCCATGCATCCACAGCAGACAAAGGAGACACTTCATCATGTTTGGATTTCCTTTGACTCCAAGAAATTGGAACATATTGAAACGTAGACATCGGAATGACCTGACTGAAACATCTGGTTATCATCTTTATTTGACAAGTTAAAGCATGAATGGTAACAGAGAAAACACGCTTCATAGAAAATACAGGAGACAGGATACTGCACACAGTACAACATACTCATGGTTAGTTCCTAAATCTGCATACAAGAGAGAAGGGGAACAGACAAGGACTATTAAGAGCATGGCTGAACACCTTGCTGGATTCAGCCACAGGTTGGCAGAGGTGGTACACTGGAACGCTCGACGCAGTTTGGCTGCATGTATGAGGATGTCATCCACGTACACCATGCAGACTGATGGGGGAATGGAGGGCAGGATATCTCCATCAGCCTCTCGGACGTCGCTGGACAGGTGCAAAGCCTGAAAGGCATGACGGTACATTTTCACAGGCCCCACCCCAGGGTGAAGGCCGTCTTGGGTCTGACTGGTGAGGTAAGGGCTACTTACCAGTAGCCACTGTGCATGTCAAGTGAGCTGGACCACCTGGAACCTGGAAATGCTGGTCAAGGGCATCATCAACGCGGGGCAAGAGATACGAGTTCTCCGGGTCCCTCCATTTAAGTCGCCTGTAGTCAGTTCAGAACAGGAGCAAGCCGTTCTTCATCCACACCAACACTGCAGGCGAGACCCAGGGGCTGACTGAGGGCAGAATGGTGCCTGCTGCTGCTGTTTCCCTGACCTTTTCCTCCGGTCAGGGGAAGTCATTGTGCTCACTGATGAATGGGGGTGGCATCGCTGGTCTCAATCTCGTGCTGGACCACCTAGGTGCGAGTGCAGTCCAGGTCTTTGGCAGCAAATAAGTAACGGAACTCTGACAGGAAAGCGCGTACTTCGCTGCGCTCCGCCGCACTGAGCCCCTTACTGATCTGCTGTAGCGGTTGTGTTACAGTGGCGTCAGCCTTGGGTGAAACACTGGTCTTGGCCACGTTAGCTGCTTTTGCTGACTGTGGCTTCCCCTTTTTAATTTTTTTTTGTTGGTGTAGTGTGGGGGTGGGGGCCCCACAGACAAGCTCAGGAGACATGGTACCACACACAGTACAAGGCACACTCATGGTTAGTTCATAAATCTGCATACAAGAGCAAGGGGGAACAGACAAGGACCAATAAGATCACGAGGACAGCGGTGCAACACACCCAATCCCTGTTACAATACCTTAAAGATATGGCCATGGATGGTCAGCCGCTGTAGAAGCATCTGAACCAGACTCTTTGGCGTGCCGTGTGTGTGCTGGATTGTGTAGTTTTTTTTATTAGTGCGCTATTTGTCAACAAATGCTATTAGCTAGCTAGCTAAGTTGAACATTGTGATGCTTTTGGGACCTGCGATTGAGCACATCTGTCTTGCTATTGTACAAGATATGCCAAAACATAACAAGTACTGGGATCTCACAGAAAATGTAGCTGAGTAAAAAGTTTATATTTTCTTTAAAAATGTAGTGGGGTAAAGAGTAAAAGTAGATGCAAACCCCACTTGTTTATTTATTTAACTGATGGAATTCAACTGATCAAATTCACTGACAATCTGATCAAAAAACTAAAATAACTCAATATTCTTGTCATCATATTACAAAGTATCCTCATTGAAAAGCGCTTTATTTGTTGTAATACACTTGAACATGAGTTACTTTTAAATCCTTCTATGGTTTCTTAACCTACTTCTGGCTATCTAACCATCAAACAACATATAATCTATTGCTACACCATTCTTTCAATTTGCAAGTTATGTTATTTTTACTCATTTAAGAAAAAAATCATGTTGACCAATTCAGTGCTTAAATACAGATTCCAAATGCTTAGCTACAGTAGGAGACACACCAATGCACCTTGGCATAGATCCTAAGTGTCTTGAACTTTATTGGAGGGATGCAACACTGAACTGATGCCACATAAATTCCCTAATTTGGTGTCTTGTTGATGGTGGTAGAAAACACTGTCTCAGGCACCACTCCAGAATCTCCCATAAGTGTTCAATTGGGTTGAGAGCTAGTGACTGAGACGGCCATGGCATATGGCATCATTTTCATTCTCATCAAACCATTCAGTGACCACTTGTGCCCTGTGGGTGGGACATTCTCATCCTGGAGGAGACCACTCCCATCAGGAGAGAAATGCTTCACCATGGGATGTTGGTGAACACTCAGAATGGCTTTGTATTTATTGCCATTTACCTTGCCCTCTAAGCAGTTGAGTGAACCTAAAACATGCCAGGAAAATGCACCCTACACCATAACAGAGCCACCAGAACCCTTAATTTATTCAAGTGTTTCCTTTATTTTGGCAGTTACTTGTATGTATTCCATACCTATTAAACTGTAAGGATCAATGTACTCATATTCTCTGAGAAGATACCCTTTAAATGAGACATTATGAACTATTCATATGAACACTATTTAAAGCATATTTCTGTGTTGAATGTTGTTTTCACTAAAGATGAACTTCAATGAACATAGATATTTGAAAGAAGCGTAAATACTGATAGCTTAAAACCATTGCTCCAGGTGAACCGTTGTTAATTCTGTTTTTGAAAAGCCATGCTGCCCTAGTTTTACACGTCATGCATTCATCACCTCATTATGCCCAGTCTAAAAATGGCAACAAAGCTGTCTAAGAACATCTATGTCCATTAACGAGCAGTGGTCGCATTTATAGAATGCCTGATGAGGTTGAAAATAGTGCAGTGTACCTGGGTTTACGGCTTTTTTCATCACATTCAGAAATACAATATTCTAACCAACATGCTTCAATCCCATGCAATTTGCAAGGGGAGCATCACAGTCCTTTGTGTTAGTCTTGTAAAATGAAACAGTAATGCCCGTTAGTGTGGGAATGTGCATATTTGTCAGAATTTCTGAAATGATTTAGTAGGTTGGGATAGGAACTGTGGGTGGCCCTCTGTTGCTAAGGGGTTGCACTGTTCAAGCCACGTGATGTGGAGTGGCAGGAAAAACCAGGTTAGGGGAATGGAGCTTCAGCCCGGAGGAGAGGAGGGTTTCAATTCCTGGGAGAGTGAACACACTCCATTCTAGCTTTGTGGGTTAGTAACAGAACTAACTATTAAAAGATGGGAGTGGACACAGCAATCGTTCTGTGAGTGTGTGGGAGCGTTCTCGGATGTGGTGTATGTGTAAACTCAGACATTAAACATTAGATGCCTTTACATTCACCAGGAACCTTTTCACATGACCTCTGTCAGCTGTTGAACCAAAGAGTGATCGTGGCCTGTAATTATCAAGGTCATTGAAGGTCATTTCATAGAGGCTGCATGTAGTAAATTTTATTCATGCATCTTGGCTCTATCTCAACAAAGAAAAATTGCCACCTTGATGCTACGTCATGACAACAGAATCTCAGATGTAGTTACAACATTTTCATATCACTTTTTGTATCCAAATGAAAAAGAAGAAGAAAAAAGATGTAATGTTTTATTACGCTTGATGTCGAACTTGCAAGAAGAACATCAATGTGCTTGAACATTATCTTCACATATGGAGTGAACCAGACAATTCCCACCTCACTGGCAGTGTTGGTCTAGACTGCCAGCTTGTTTTGTACCCTCTATTATAAACACACTATCAAATGCAGAGGGGTCCACTAAATGCCTCCATTGCATTACAGCCAAATTTGGGGACATAATTCAGGTTGGAGGCGGCACGGTGGTGCAGTGGATAGCACTGTCGCCTCACAGCAAGAAGGTCTCGGGTTCGAATCCAGGCCGGGGGCCTTTCTGTGTGGAGTTTGCATGTTCTCCCCGTGTCCGCGTGGGTTTCCTCCGGGTACTCCGGTTTCTTCCCACAGTCCAAAGACATGCACGTTAGGCTAATTGGAGAGTCTAAATTGCCCGTAGGTATGAGTGTGTGAGTGAATGGTGCATGTAGTGCCCTGCGATGGATTGGCGACCTGTCCAGGGTGTATTCCTGCCTCTCGCCCCAATGCATGCTGGGATAGGCTCCAGCCCCCCCACGACCCTAACTAGGAATAAGCGGCTGAAGATGAGATGAGATGAGAATTCAGGTTGGACCATTCATCAAGTCCACTGGCAAAGCATTATTTTTTACAAAATAAGAGGTAGTCTATGTGACCCTATGCAATGCCAGCTGCCTTGTGTGCACTATCTCCTAACAGCTGTAGGAAGAACACCTTTACTTTAAAATCCAGCAGTGATAAACGGTCCCTCTAGCTTGAGCAATGATTAGAAATGAGACACAAATTCATATTCAATATGACCCTGAGGCCTTTTGTCTTCAAACTTGTGTACAGAAACAGATTGCATTCTGCATACTTCTCAATGTCACAAGTTTGGCAGTTGATACATATCGTGCAAATGTGCAATGAAATGCAAGGCCCATTTCATGGCTAACTGATTTGTAATGGACCATGCATTACATTTCTGTCCCCTGTTATGAAGTGGAAAGCCCATTTCCTCGGTTTGATATACTTTTTTAGTCTAGACTATTAGTTATGATTTTTCAGTCTAGACAGGAATTAGTTAGGAATTAGACATAGTTGTTTAATATTATGACAGCTTATTATAGCAAGTTAAAACATTGAACCCTTACAACAGACATCTACACAACTGAATTTAATAATATATATATATGTGTTTGTGTGTGTGTGTGTGTGTGTGTGTGTGTGTGTGTGTGTGTGTGTGCATGTATAAAGATAATTCAAAAAACTTCAGAGTAGTTTTAAGTTGGAATGTGAACTCACAGGGGAGCTAAGGAGCTAATACTGATGAACATAAATTGAATGAACATCGTAACGGGAAAAGTTACTTTGTAAATGAAGATGGAATGGCCTTATTTTAAGAAACATTTTTGCATAATTGTTATATAAGCAGTGGGGAGACAATGTCCTAAGAAGGAAGACCGTTTCAATCTTAAGAGAAGGTCTGACTGACAGACCTTAAATTGTTTACATCCCAGATTGTTAACATCACAAACATAGCCTGTCTTGATGCATTAGTCAACAGCCTGCTGGAAGAATTTACAGCATATTATGTCAGTGAATCTTGTCACAAGGCATTGTCACTGGCGTTCACATGTGCACAAATATTGTTTTACAAATGTTGGGGCCAAAACCTTGTTTTGGTCTTTAAAAATGCACTAGGACAGGTCCGTTTTTCTCTCTGCTCAACATGCACTATTCAAGAAATTCAGCATAAATATTTTGTCAGCATTGCAATAGATAAAAGCTAACTATTTCATTTAAACCTTCTCTCAAGAGAATAAAGCTGTAGGGCAATTGGAATTCCGATGAACATGAGTTTATATCAAGATTCATTTATTATTCAGCAGAATAGAATGAAGCAGGCTGTCCGTGCCGCAGTGTGATTTCATGGGCAGGCTGTAAAGCATATTCACATTCATGCTAAATATTTACAAGATGTAACTTGGTTTAAGCAGATATCGGATAGCCTGCCCTGTAACTATGCTAACAATTAACTAGACTACTAGGCATCTGGTCTCATGACAGTTTTTAAAGTACACTTAAATCCCATAGTTATTTATTAATGTTGGCAATCTGGCAGTCCTGTAGATCATTACTCAGCAAATTAACATAATTTGAAATGCTAAATGAGAAATACTGCACATCCCACAAACATTTCTAGAGGCATCTAGCTCAGGGATGAGAAATTCTATTCCTGGAGGGGCGGTGGAAATAGGTATTTGTTGCCACCAATTACCTTGGCTCAATGAGCTAATTACCTGTATGCACCAATGCCAGTTCACTCAAAGATTAGGCCACAGTAAAACACTTCATATAGGAACACAAGATCACCCTTCAGCTGTCCTTCATGAGCTTATCAAGAAATTTAGCTAAAATGCCAATAAATAAATGATTGGGCTAATTAAATCATTTTGAGCAGAAATTGGCATGGAATCCAGATACAGCCCACCTTACAGCCCACCCCTGATCTAGCTATTAAGTCAGCACCTATCTAAAATGTTACAAAGAACAGGGAATCTTGTTCTTGGGAAATGTGGGTATAGTGGGGGAGGGCCCTTTGGGTGTAACGGTGAAGGGCACTGTGTGACGATTAACGCCCCCTTTTTGAAATATTTGATCAAAATGTATAATGATATGAATGTAAAACACTCCAAAGCAGATCTATTCAAAATACTTCTGAGTGAACATGATATTTATATGATGGAGAAAATAACAACAGAATAAGGCAGTGTTTAGACAGATAGTTGGGCAAAAATGAGAACTACTGATGCCACAGCCCTAGAAATTTCGCACAACAGTGTAGGGTTATGGCATAGAGTGCATTTTTCTGGCATGGTTTGGGTACACTTAGAAGCTAATCGTTACTTAACGGTACTGTGTGATCATCTTCACCCCATGTTAAAGCATTTCTTTCATGCAGAGAGGGGTGTCTTTCAAGATGACAATGCCACCACCCACAAACCATGAGGGATTCAGCCAATGTCATGGCCTTCTCAGTCACCAGATCTGAACCAAATCCAGCATTTATGGGATATTCTGGAATGATGCCTCAGACAATGTTTTTCACTTTCCATCGACTAAGCTGATTGACTTTCTCATGGAAGAGTGGTGTCGTATTCCTGCATAATTACAGACACTGGCAGACTCTATGATGCGGCACATAAGTCAAATCACAATCCATCAACAAAAATGTAACATCTATGTTGAGCACTATTGAGACGAGACCGTGACATCTTCAAGCTTCCTCTTCATGACTGTATACATGCTGCTAGCTCCACTGCATTGGAAATGCAAGGTCACAACAACCAGCATACCAGCAGTTCATCTGTAAAGAGGCGAATGAGGTAGCTACACATTCATCGTTGGCAGGCAAGACAGAAACACAGCAGCCCAGTGTTCACCAACGTTCATGAGAATGAGATAGTGTCAACAACATCTTCGGTAGACTCACCAGCAATGGAGACAAGTTCTCATTGCTGACGAATTATGAACATGACGGTTATGTCATCGGTGCCCTTCTTGCCAAACTTAGGCCCCACTGAATATCTGAGTGCTGAACGGACATGTGGCATCGATGGCTCAGAGACCAGTGAACAGGCGCAGAATCACAGCATCAGTGAATATCTGCGACCTGGTTCGAAACTTGTCACCAATGTACAGTTATTCCTTACAATGGTGGTGGCCCATGCTATCAGCCTGTGACTTTCAGAGTATTACCCCCTGTTGATATGTATTGTTGATAACAAATGTTAATCAGAATAGTAAATGTAAGCTTTGTCATGTCCATATTCAAATATCCATGCACCTGCTTATAGAAGTGTTTTCTCATTTTCCTCATTAATGTCTCCTTTCATGTAGAGTAGTTTGGGGCAAGATTCCCCAGGGGATTAAACCCCCCACGCTGTATTTCCAAACAGATGTCGCCAAATTGTATTTCAACACATTACCTGGCTACCACTACTCTTCCTCAGTGCTTAATTTTTACTGACTCATGTCCACTAATCACGTTATGCCACCAAAATGATTTCAAGGTAATTTATTCTTATTTTTTGTCATCCTGCAAAAGTTGTATGCATGATGTAATGAAATTAGGCTTCTGAAATTATTTTTGATATGTCATTGGAAGGGGTTAGGAGAAATAATCCACTTATCCATTGTTCAGAATCAAAATAGTTTTTTAATAAGAGAATCGTTTTTGATGTGGCTGGGGCAAAACACCCCCTCTCCATTGGGGCAAAATGCCCCCTTGGGATGCAAGACAAATCTTGTGCAAAGTATTATTTAGCTATTTATTTATCTTTTTTTATTTTCATCACTCTTTTCTAAACAGTGTTGCAAGTTACAATGAATTGTTATTTCATATTTCATTTAATTATTTATATTTGTAATAAATGTTAAAATCTTGACTTTTTGCCTCCTCGTGTATTATAATATTGTAAAAATGTACATAATTAAAGATAGGTTTAACTGCACTGTTACATTTTTTTGTTTCAACTTCACTTAGTTAAATGTCACTTAGTAAACGCAGTTAAGTTCCGCCAAGATAAAATATCAAGTTTATTCAGAATACACTTGATATTTTAACCTGGCAGAACTTCAGTTAAGGCAGTGTAGAGGCGTAGCGTGGGGGGTGCAAGAGGGGCGCAAAATTGAAGAAAGCGTTAAAAAAAAAACCTTTTTAGCACCCCGCCCGGTCCGCGAAATACATAAACTGGTTTCAGCCACAGAGCAGTAGCACCCCGGTCCGCGAAATAAACGAACTGGTCTCAGCTTTTTTTTCGCGAAATGTTTTCTTCTTCCTAGGGGGGGCGTAACAGAAAATAATTGAGAAGCACTAGTTAAGGCAATGTGGTAACTTAACTAAGTGAAGTTGAAACAACAAATATTTTTTATTGAGTAAAATTGACAAAAAAGCTAAAATATCATGGTGGGGATATTAATATAAATAAAATACAGCTATTAAGACTGAACTACTTTAAATGGCCAAGATAACGTGGATAAAATGATTGTAACACCTGTATATGGAATTCATCTTTAATTGGGGCAATATACCCCATGGAGGGGGTAATATAGCCCCGACAGTGGGGTAACATGTCCCCTTTATACAATTTTATTTTTTGTAGTATAACAAGAAATTATCTTTTGTAGTAGTCTTAACAAATGTAAATGAATTAATTAATTAATCCATCCATCCATCCATCATTATCTGTTCCTGGTCAGGGTCGCGGGGGGGCTGGAGCCTATCCCAGCATGCGTTCCGGCGAGAGGCAGGAATACACCCTGGACAGCCAATCCATCACAGGGTACGGGCAAAGTCTTAAATGTCTTTGGATGTGCCAACATGTACATCGAACCCGAGACCTTCTTGCTGACAGTGCTATCCACTGCACCAATACTAATTAATTAATATCTAAATGTATTTATATTGATCACAAAAATAGACATCTTTCTTAAGGGGGCGTTTCCCACACACACTACCCTACCGCTTTATGTAGTGGTACATTTATTCTCAACATAAATGATAAGAAGTCATACATTTGTATGAAGCTGACCAGCTGGTGACTTACACATCCCAGTTTTGTAGAATGAGATTTATACTTATTGATCAAATTATTTCAGTTTGAGGCCACAGCATGCCTTCACTGTGACAAACAATACAGGCCTCTATGAAAACAATGCTGAAATGAACAGGTTTTTCAACATCACTCAACTCACATGCATATTAGTACATTTCTACCTACAATTCTCAGGTCAGGTTGATTTTTTATTAGATGTGTTGCATACATCTGTACACCTCTGTCCTTCCTCCAGTCCTCTTATTCAACAGTAGATGGCACTAATGTGCCTTTGCATTGTAGCCCTTTACAGTTTTACAGTATATCGAATAGTCCTTTTTCTATTTCCAGGAAAAGGGAATGAATTTTTCTATACAATCCATTATCCAGAACACACTGCTAATAGAAATAGTATATCACCAAAATGATACATATGACATTATTATTACTATTATTATTAGTAGTAGTAGTCGTAGTAGTAGAAGTGGTAGTCATATAAGTATTATTATTAGTAGCAGTGGTAGCAGTAGCAGTACCAGTCATAGTACATACGTGGGATGTAATACATACATGTCAGACCCACTGTTCAATTGTATCTTACAGTAGCTTACAGTTGTAGTTACACATTCCAAAACCCATTTATACCACTGACACAAGAGCATTCTCATGTAGTATTCAGATCGATGATGCTAATTAATGATAAAACTGGTTTGTGAATTTAAAACATTTCCATTGAAATGTAATAAAACCTACACATGCACATATAAAAGAAGTATAGAGGCTATTATACAATTGGGGGCATTGGCTGTGAATAATGTGGGGAAGCTTGCTCATGACCTGCAAAGGCTACACACATTCTACTACCCTCTAATATTCTCTGCTCACAACAGTTGTGATGCCTGGAGAAGATGCAGGGGGCTTGGAAGCATTTCTTGACGTTGCCATGGAAATGTCCTTAGGAAAACAAAGCTATTTTTATATCCTGGTACCCTGATGTTAAACTTCAGTACACCCTCTGCTTCACAGACAGACAGTAAGGGGCTGTGTTGGTTGAAAGATGTCACACAAGCTTCTGAATCATCTCCATTGTCATTAATCATATAGACTGAATAATTATGTTTTCGATATTCTTTTCAGCAATGTTTCTGATAGTATGTATTTTGGCAGCTATCTGTTGATAGACTACTACGTTCATATGCTCTGGACTGTCATGATGTTATGCATGTTAGTAAGTAAAGTCAATGCGATTAAGATGGGACCACGTCCATACTATTAAATAAAATGGTGTATACAATTATCAAACAAGAATTTATCAAGAATTGAGTAAACTTTGCTGCTGCCTGCTGACCTGATGAATTAGGCATTGCCCATTTCAGGGTGTGAAGTGGAGTATCAAACAAACAGGTTCCTTATTCTCTCTAGATTGTATCTGCCATTTGTGTACTAGTACCTGCATGCCACAACCTGAGGGACAGTGAGAGACCAAGCATCAAATATATATTCATCAGATACAATCTATTTACAAATTCATAAATTCATCTTTGTATGTTTGCTTCCAAATGCACTGGCTATGTAAATTCCCAAGAGCTTCACAAAGCCAGTCTTGATTAGATTACAAAATCATCAATCCGTTGAGTGATCTGGTGAACTACAGTTGCATCATATTGCATTCAAAATTTCTGAATCTATCTGGGGTTTAATCATTACAATTTCGCCATCACATCTGAGATTTTACTGCCCGTGGATTTAGACCTCTTCTTACGTGTAGTGTACTGGTATATTTCATATACCTCAGACAGTTTTGCAGGTCTGAAGAAAACATCAGGACATTTCAACATGCGACACAGTAGGCTGTCTGGCTCTGACAGCTGAGTGGGCTGAGGTGTGCTTCCTGCTGCACAGAGAGGGTTAGCTGCACTCCGGAGTTCCCTCCTCACCCACACAGACGCTAGGCCAGGACTGCACCGCCAATGGCAGCTGGTGTACTACAAGCGTATTAAAGCCCAGTGACAGCCAGGCAGCTCCACTGCTGCTCCGTGACTTCATTGGCAGAGAGCAGGAGCCCTGGCCATGTCTTTCAGTGTAATTTGTACCTCTCACTTTCAAAAATCTGCTCTTATTTCTCCAAACCTCCTCAAAGAAGGAAAGCCTCAAAGAAGGAAAGCCACGATTTTAGTAAATTAGACATGCGTAAATAATGAAAAGAAGACTAACATTGATATTACAATAAATATGTGCTTTGTGCTGCAGTGGATAGTACAATGGGAGGAAAACGGAGGAGCCAAAGAAAACCCTTGCAAGTATGGGAAGAACTTACACGTTTTGTCCAAACAGTACCAGGATCATAGCCTGAACCTTGGAGATTGTGGCTAAACAACTTGTCATGTAATTTAACACACACAAGAAAGTGCCAGGATGTTAACATCACATAATCATATAGTATGGATTTACTATTTCAATCAGTTGTGTTATTTAAATAGAAGTCATATTGACATATTGAGTGTGACCCTGCGTTCTGTGCTGGAAACCCCTGACAGTCATGGTGATACACGCACAAAGAGTGGGCACATAACAGTGGGGTTGTAATCACGGCTGTTTCCCGGCTGGCACAGATAGATGATGTAGTCAATGGTCAAATCCTCCTTTCTTGATACATTATATAGAACTTTGTATTGTCACTTCTGCAAGAAATGTACACCTGCTTATTTGATTCATTACTGGTGATACAAGCTGTAGCTGCTAGGAAAACCTAGCAAGGTTTGGGACCCGGGCAGCCATCCAGAACAAAAAGATAACCTTGGTGTCACACACCACGTGACAAACCCTGAACGGGCACAGAGCAGACTAGAGACACGGAGTGGAGTTTGTCGGTCTACGGACCGGATTTTTATTTATTTTTGTCCTGTCTCTCCCCCAGACATGGGGAAGAGACAGTGGGAGTAGCAGGTTAACATATAACAAAGACCAACACAAACAGACAAAATCTTCACCCTACTCGCCGCGAAGCTTTCAGGTAAAAACAACAAACTAAAATAACAAGCTAAAATAATTATAACTTATGGGACACCGCGCCGCCTCCTCCTCCGGAGTTCCCTTGGAACCTCCCCAGGCACACACATATCCAGTGACCTCTCAAGTGCTTCCCACCCATTCATACTGAGACACTCGAGTTCTCTTACCCATTCATACAGAGACACTCGCCACTCCCCACAGTGAGAGTTCTGGCAACCAGCCCCAAGACACTCCACTCTTTCAGTGAGTTCTTGGGCTGTTGCCCAGAAACACTCTCCACTGTCGAGTGCGAGCTCTCTTTCACTAAAACCGAGGGCGAGAGGCGGATCCTCTTCCAGGGCACCCTCTCGCTCCTCCACAATCACACCGAGGGAGAGAGGCGGACACTCTTAGTGCACCCCCTCTCCCTCTTCCCCACTCACACAGGAAGCACTCTACTCAGTCACTTTCGACAAACACACACAAAACTCCACAAACATTCAACATTCAACACACAACATACAACATCAAACAACAACATACCACAACATACCACAACATACCACAACATACCACAACATACGTGCACGTGCACTCACACACACATCAAGACAAGACTGACTAACTCCCCACTCGCCCCACCTGCTCTTAAATAGGCTTAGTTTCTGCCTGGCTCAGGTGGGACTCGTGAGGCAATCAGCCAATCACAATCACTCAACTCACATTCTCACACAGACACCCAATCAGCCAATTGACTTCCATATCAATTGACTGACACCAATTAAATAATTAAATAATAATTCAACCAATTATGGCCTTTGGAGCACTCTTCCGGGCCACGGAAAGTCTTTGCCAAACCTGCCCCCGGAAAGTCTACCTGCTCCAAAGGCCTCCACAACATGTAAAGACACAGACAACCATGCCACTCCCACGTGGCTGAGACTGACGTCCTCCACACTTGGTAATTACAACGCTCGCCTGCTTGCTCAGAAGGGTAAATCACACCTGCAACTGCAATGTGCCATCAGGTCATCGCAAACAATGAGACTCATTTATGCATTAGTGATGTAAAGTGAGAGTGTTAAGCAAAGATGTAGGAAGGCTAAACTTAGGAGAGACACCGGAGAGGTATCCCAATTGAATGAAAGACAAAAACTTTAGGAACAGACTCAGAAAGTTACAAAAGCTGAATCCTGAAACACAAAAGCTGAATCCTGAAACACTGAATCCTGAATCCTGCTCCCAGGGGCATCTGGGAGTTGGACTCAAATCCATCTTGGGACGGCTGAACCACACAGATCAGCTTCCCTGCACAGCTGATTGATCCCCAGACTGAAAATCCCCATCACAAAATTCTCTTAAGATTACATTGCAATGGCTTACATTCTCAGATACCTATACTATTTATATATGTGTATGAGGCCTTGTGTACGACACTGTGCCTTGTGTATGTATCTGCCGCAGTATATATGTATAGAATTCTGATGTGTCAGTACAAACCCTTGTGTTGATGGAAGACAGAATTTGTTTAACAGTTATAATGGGAGAGATTATTTTGAAAAGATTGCACAAATTGTACACATGGTATATTGTATAAATATAAAGGTAGGTGTTACTTTATTGTTGGCTACGCCTAAACCCAGTGCTTTCTGGTCCATAACTCACTCTTCTTACATAGTCAGGTGGGTTCTCTACATATTTCATTCTTGTACCTCCAGTCACTCATCATCTTATTTAACAGGTTTCCGTTGCATTTCACCCCATTCCCAGATTGGTTTTGCATTCTACTCCTAAAAATGTAAACCACATTATTCTTGCCTCCTCTGGCAAACTTGACCTGCCCCATCCCTCCGGGCGCAAACTGGCGGACGCCTGGCAGCTGCCTCGCGGTCTCGCCTCTTCTCTGTCCTGGTTCCTCGCTGGTGGAACGACCTCCCGCAATTGGTCAGGACTGAGGAATCACTTCCAATCTTCCGCAAGAGACTCAAAACCCACCTCTTCAGACTCCACTACCACTGAACACTGTCCATCCAGTCTATCTGTTGTCACCACTATTTACCTGTTGTACACTATTTATAAAAAAAATTAAAAAATTAAAAAATAAATTTTAAAAAAACACTAACTTTTTCCTTCCTGGTGTTACAGGTGTTACAGGTGTGGTATGCTGATGCCTGCAATGATGTCTATTGCTGTATTCCTGCACTGATCTTGTGCGCTAACTATGATTGTTCCTACCATGTATTAATGCACATCTTGTAAGTCGCTCTGGATAAGAGCGTCTGCTAAATGCTTAAAATGTAAATGTAAAATGTCTTGTATCCAGCTCATTTAGAGAGGCAGATACATTTAATAAGCATCGTGACAGGTCTAAAGGTCTAACCCCTCTCACACACAAGCATACACTTGTGTATTCTTTTTTTGGGCATGTGTTACAACATGATGACACAACACACAGGTGTTTCCCTTCCAAATGGGCATAACATGTGTGACCTCACCCGGCGCAGGAGTTGAGAGGAATTTGAAATCGGGAGTTTGTAAAAAGAGAAATGTGAAAGACTTGTGGTCTTGTGGCCGTGTCTTCAATTTTTTCCCGTTCCCTTTCATTTCTGTTCTCGCCTAAGGGAGGAACCCCTGTTTAAGCCTCAAAGAAATGGTGCAGCTTTTGCATTTTTGTTTTACTTTGTCCAAAATAAAGAGACAAAACACACATCGTTGATAGACCCTTATGCAGACCGACCTGTATTTCACACATCTTGAGACGGGATCTAAGTGGAGTGTCATAACACTGAGAAGCAAACAAATTTAAGTAAACACGCACAGAACGATGCATATTTGCCTCCAGTCAACGGTGCAGGGTAACCGGCATAACTGTGCCTATAGACAGTTCTGTGGTTCACTACAGTGTAGGCTTATATTTGCATGGACTGTGGAGTTCACCATGGCTATTTGTAAGATTTTTTTAATTTGTTTCTGATTTTATCCAATTTTCTCCCAATTTGGTAGCCAATTAGGCTATTTTTACGTCAATCCCCCTAGTAATGTGAGTTCGCTGCCGTAGTCCTACCGGTAGTCTTACGAGACGGCACCCGCAGGCCGTCGACCGTAACCCGGTACTACAGGGCCACTCTACGCAGCGAACGTCACGTCGGCTCCCCTCCCCTCCCTGGGGCGGACAGATCGCCGCCCCTGGTGGCACTCCCGGCCAGAGCCGCTGGCGAGACGGGGAATTGAAGCCAGTCGGACGTTGTAACCACTGGACCACGCGGGAGGCCCATTTGTAAGATTTATTTCCTAAGGTATATCATTCTCTGAATGCTAGAGATTAAGACAGTACCCATCTACCAGGCATATAAATGGACCTGCTACACAAGACTTCAACTGTACAGTTGAAGTCAATTTTACCCACAACCTAAAATACTGTAACTACAGGGTCAACCAAATAACACTTGTGGCAATTCCCAGAATGTTTCTCATTTTCTTATACAATACAATAAAGCAAACCATATACAAATGTTATTTCACAAAAAACATTCCAAATAACTGGCATTTTATCAGGTTAAAAATAAAAAATGTCAACCAAACCTTAAAAATACTGATTCATATGCATACATACATTTCTAAAAGTTAAAATGAATCAATGTCAATTCAACTTCTAATGTTCAATTTTAGAACATTGTTTTTACCAATGAATAAACCAACACAAAGAGCTTGGGCACACTAAAACTTTGAGTTTTCACTTAAAAAGTAATCCTTTTCTGCCAGATGGAAGATTATTTTTGAAATCCCAGATCCTCATTTAATTTGCAAAAACAGCAGTGGCCTGCTGACTAATGTGTAAAATACTGTGTTTGAATATTTTGTTGGCAGATCACCAAGCATTGGATAATTTAATTCTAGAAAGTAAAACTGAAACACATGTGATTACAGCTGTGCAGGCTCAATATTAACAGTAATAATGATCAGCATTTCTGATTGAGAGGTGGATTTATATTGTTACTGGCAATGCGTCAGGCAAGGATGAAATTAAATTGTTATTATTTTCTTTAATAAACTATAGTATAACCATAACTGATTTAAATACTGCTTCTTCTCTGACTAATATACCGTTTTTTCTGTTCCGCATGGTGTAAGCCATTTTTGTGCCGAGCAGAAATGAGGCCTGTGACAGACTGTGTATTCTTTTTATGTCTCACTGGATGCATTTATTCCCCATTTTTCAATAAAACAAATAAACCCCTCATTAAACAATACAACACTCTGCAGAACCTCTCAATATCTTCACTAAATATCTTCACCTCTCTTCAGTCTCTTGTCGGTATATGCCTCCTAGTTTGTCCCA
The DNA here is from genome assembly GCA_029706075.1 of Aldrovandia affinis. NCBI lineage: Eukaryota > Metazoa > Chordata > Actinopteri > Notacanthiformes > Halosauridae > Aldrovandia > Aldrovandia affinis. The sequence goes on from JAINUG010000015.1 coordinate 1,765,234, forward strand.
ATATGGCAGTTTCCATTTCAACTGATGGAGTCTCGCCCTTTGCTAAAGTGCAGGATATTTCTTTCACCGCCTACACCCACCTATATTGTGGTTGTTTGTCATTCATTAAGTGGGATCACTTGCCAAATACATATGCTTGCTGCTAGCTTATGAACGAGGAAGACATCATGATACTTGTCCCTTTGTTATTCCTGTTAAAGAGACCACAACAAAGATGTAATGTGGAATGTTGCCAACATACTGTGTGGAAAAATCTGGTCATTCCTACACCCACACAATAACAGGGAAATCACAAAACATTGACTACAAGCGCATCTGAAGGCATTTTCTATCCCTGAAAGCTGCTTATATTTGCGTGTAAAACAAAGCGCACCCTTCCAAGATGCATTACGGAACATAAGAGCGCCGTCCGACGCAATGATCCCACCTTTCCCACCTCGCTTCACATTTTGCACATAGAATCAAAGACTTGAGATTCTGAGTGCTCAGTACCTGAGAGGTGGAGTCTTTGACAAAAACCTCATAGTGATTGTGAATCCAAGATGTTTCTTTTTTTTAAGAGACCTGTCACACTGTCACACAGAGCCAACTCTGGCGCGACAGGGAATTGAACCCCAGTCGCCGTGGCCAGCATCGAACGTTGTAAGCACTGGACCAGGCGGGAGGGCCGTTTTGTTTATTTTTAATATCACACTTTGAATATTTTATTATTATCTATAAAGTGTATGCACCTGTTATATGACTTCCTCACCAACAACCTCTACCACCTGACATTATGACACTACACTATTGGCTTCTTTCAATTCCCAGCCCAGAGAGTATGGCAGAGTTTGCCTGAAGAAGATCTGCAATGTTCAAAATGCATTGTCTCTACTTTTGGTAATGATTGTAGCCGTATGTGGGTGTTTTTATATTTGTGTTTTCTTCTGTTTCACACGTTTGAGAGCATCCACTGTGTAACTCTGCTGCGTGACTTAAGACTGGGTGCCACTTATAAACTCCTTTTGTCTTCAATTAGAGTTCTCGTGTGTTTTTCTCCTTTTCAGCATAATTTCAGTCCTGGATAATTTGCTCTTGGAAACACCTCCAACTCACGTCAATGACCTAGTGCAAAGTCAAATCAGTTCCCTGCCCATTTGGAAGGGAAACACCTGTGTGTTGTGTCATCATGTTGTAACACATGCCCAAAAAAAGAATACACAAGTGTATGTTTGTGTGTGAGAGGGGTTAGACCTTTAGACCTGTCATAATGCTTATTAGCTGTATCTGCCTCTCTAAAATCAGACTGCCACTTCAGACTGAAAGTGCTGGACCCAAGCTGTCACATGACTCCACCACCATGGATATCCTTCCAATCGGGGGCACCTACTGCATTTCTCCTTTACCTGTTATTACTCTTGAACTGGAGTGCACTTACCCATCCCCAAGGTGTGTCACTCCCCCAAAAGTTCCCAGAGTACTCACAGAGTATGGTTCTGTGCGGCTCAGTAGGTAGAGAATGGTGTTGACAATGCTTACGTTCGATTTCCATTGGGACCACATATACTGAAAAATGTATGCATTCACTACTATAAGTCGCTTTGGATAAAAGCATCTAAATGGCATATAAATATAAATATATATATATCTCATCTCATCTTCAGCCGCTTATTCCTAGTTAGGGTCGCGGGGGGGCTGGAGCCTATCCCAGCATGCATTGGGGCGAGAGGCAGGAATACACCCTGGACAGGTCGCCAATCCATCGCAGGGCTATATATATATATGTATGTATATATATGTGTACGTATGTGTGATGATAACAAATCATATAATGTTAACTAGTTGTCAAACCACTGCATGACTAAGTGACTGAAAGTGACTTGATAGTCATCTAAGTCGTTGTCTTATTGGTAATATTGGTATATTGTAATTGCTAAGGGTGTGTGTCTGTGTGTCCAGTGGCGATTTTAGGGTTTTAAAACGGGGTGCAATGTTCAAAAATCATTTTCTTTTAAATGTTTTTTGACATTGATTTGAAAATTGTAATATTTTCATCTCAACAGTAGGGGGGCAAATGCACCCCCTGCACCCGCGGTAAAATCACCACTGTGTGTGTGTGTGTGTGTGTTTGTGTGTGTGTGTGTGTTGAGGTGACGATATAATAAATGGATAAATCCACACCTTACGTGGCTTCCGCAACAACAAATGAAATGACTGCCAAGTAAATATCACTTTCACTCACTTGGTCATGCAGTGGTTTGAAGTGACATTGAAATAGTGAAATAGCCACTTACCTGTGAAAACTTATCCCACAAGCCTTGCTTCTATAGTTCCTTCTATTTGTACAGCCAAATGCTGCACAACTTTGTGGCATTTTTGCATAGGCCAGGTTCCGCGGAAAATCGTTGAGGAAACAAAAAAATTGTGAAATTTGGAAATAAAGTAACCTGTATTTTATGCAGAAATTTCTCACGTTTATAACAAGTCAAATGTCACGAAAATTAGTTGAGAATGAAGCGAGTTACAGTAGATTTTATCAGGGGAAGTCTGCATCTCTCAACACACACACGTTTGTTTAGACGCGGATCTTGCCCGCCTCAATATGGCGGCCGTGCATACTTATCGCTGCAACATACAACAGCAGACAATGCAGCATCTACGTGTATATATCTATGGGTAGGAGCACCAGTTTGGTACTGTCACGTGACCCGCGGCCACTAATTATACAATTAGTGGCTAACTGTGACAGTTATGAAAGCAACGACTTTACCTCAATATAGATAGTGAGGGTGAAAGAAAGGGAAAATAAACATGGACGGACGCCAAAAACGAAAAACTGATGCACTGCACACAGACGGATTTAATTTATTTCGCACATCTTGAAATGTAACAATAAACCTGGAAAAATAACAATATACCGGCATTCCAGGTGTTGGAAAATCGCCTTTGGCTATGAACACTAAAAGGCAATGCATTTGATGCTTGTTTTTTTAACATTGTAACAATGCTTTTGCTAAAGTCTGAGATTAAAGCCGAGGGCGAAACATCTGTCAACGGGGGAAAATAGCCTTGAGCGAAAGATGCGTTCTTAAACTCAAATATTCCATAAAAAAGAGAGGATAATCCCAAATTATCTGTACTTAATAAGTACGTTTCGCATGTATGCTGCAGACTGCTGATTTGCATAAAAACAAAAGAACAGAAGAGTAAATTATTCCCTCGAAAGTTGACAAACTCATGGTGATTGTCAAAAGTTTCTAAACATTCCCCAAACCTCACTGATGGTCATCAGGATCATGGCCACAGGTCTGTTCTTTGGTGTATTATTTTCTCTCAAAATGTCTTTATTGTGTCATTGAGACCTCCAACAAATGAGTTTTAATAGGGATTACCTTCATTTGAGGACCAAGTATCTACACCGCAAGGACAATTTAATTTAGTAGATTTTCTTCTTCTTCTTCCAGTGCTATCTCCATTGGTGATACACTAAATTTCACAGGCCGGTTCTGGCCGATGTCAAATTTGGTTTAAGATAAAAATGTATCTTTATATCTGATTAAGGCAAGTAATTCATTATTCTCCGTCATCTATCTGGCTACGGTACATTCATGCGCTTCGTCTTTATAACATTACGTAGGCTATCTAGCGCTCCCTTGCGTTTATTGTGAGTGAATTACATTATAACTCACCAAGCACAAGGCGTGTACAACCAAACCAAGAAACAAAAACCACAAAAAAATGTTTTATACATAATTATGAACACGGGATTTTCTAACATGCAAGTATTACAAAATGCAATTGCATTTTTACAACATTTTCATGTTACAAAATATCTAGAGCGCAGATTTTCTGATCTCTATGTCATCTGGATAGATTTACATTATGGATAAGATACGATATCGATTACACATCGATAAGTAGAGTTTGGCACATGTAGTGTGAAGATTGGTGTATTTGTGAATCGCTTGCCGTGACCTGAAATCGGTTAACAAAACGGTTGCCTGTTACAGAAGCAGGGAGATCGGGCTCTTTAAATTGCTCCTTGCCTAAAAGTTAGAGCCCACCTTACTGCTGGAGAGCAGCTGATTGGGCGTCAGTTGTACAAGGCGTTGTTTGATTCGAGAGTGGGCATGTCAATGTCGGTAAACCGGATACACAATACTCTGCGTTTGCGTACTGTGTTAAAGCTGCAGTGTCCTTGGAAGCTCGAAAAGACATGTTCTTGTTTAAATTCTGATTCATTATTTCATGTAAGTAGAGCTGTCTTTTAATATTTAAGATCAGCTCATTTTCTAAGGTATCAATGGGTATATGATACCTTCTTTTCAAATGATTTTTTAGCACAGACATGCCAACTTCCCCAGTGAAGACAAGGATACCGCTGACTAGCTCTGGCCATCTCATTACAGAAGTTAAGGTAAGAATAAATTATGATTGAGGTTCTCAGAGGATTCAGCGGTTCAGAATGGTAAAGCCAAGTTAACTCACCTGGATACATCAGTTTGCGAGTTAGTTTGTAAATTAGCTTGCTAAGTATCTGACCAAACTCCTATTCGTTTTGCTATATATCTCATTGGCCTGTTTAACTGACCTTTATGGTGCTTATAAAAGTGCATAACTTTTCCGAAATGGACAGAAATTATCGAGGGGTATTCAACACTTTCTCATTGTTTCTTCAAGATGTTCCCATATTCCAAGGCGATAGTTCCCCCATACACACTGCTAAATTGATTCAAGAGTGATTTCATGAACACCAGTATGAAGTCAAACACCTTCCATGGCCTCCCCAATCACCAGATCTAAACAACATTGAACCTTTATGGGACGTTTTGGAACGTAGAGTGCGGTGTAGATTTCCACCACCTTCACCTCTCAGAATTGTATAAGAGCATTTCAAAAATGATTGAAGCTGTTCTCAGGTTGATTATAGATGTTGCGGTTGCAGATGCTGCAGTTATACCTCATGTTCTAAATAATTCCACTTGTTGGCTACTGTAATTATGAACATCGATGCATACATGAAGAGTGGCATGCATTTGTGTTCATTGCTTTTTCTAATATAATATAATATAATATATGTCATTTAGCAGACGCTTTTATCCACAGTACTGAATGCATACATTTTTAAGTAGCCTATATGTGGTCCCAATTGGAAACAAACACACAACCTAAGCATTGTTAGCGCCATGCTCTACCCAATGAGCCACACAGAACCACAATATACCCACGTTGTCTACCCCCTGCATATATTCAGGATATAAAAGGTATACAACAGTATATTCACGACGCTATCTTCTGTACTCTGAGACAGAATTTGTTTTCTCAGTTTGTTCTAGCAACCTACGGTATCATTGCCTTGTCAGCTGCTGCACATATGCTGAAGAGGAGCAGCAAAAAGGAAAACAAACAATCTCAAACTGTGGCATGAGTAAAATCTGCACCTTACCTTCACTTGCACATTAACTCAACTGTATTATCCCACAGGGGGCCAAATTAGGTCTCACAGGATGCTTCAATCATAAAAGCATCAGCAAAAACATTGAAATAAATAAATAGATAGCCATTGATTTAAAAACATAACGTGAAGAAAAATGAAAAAAAAAGGAAAAGACAAGGTTTGGTTCACTGTATTCATGACTTTAGGGATGAATGACAGTTTTTGGTGATTGTTCCTGATGTTGGGTAGTCTAAAATACAGACTGTGGTCAAAACTTACTGGCTCTGCATATAGATGATCCATTGTCATTAAGAATACTGATAGCCTTCCATATCGCACGTCTGTTGTGCAATTGGTTCAAAGTGCATTGATGATAGCCAGTTACTTTAGAGCTCACTTTCAAATTTTTGGTTAGCATGTTTTTGACTAGTTGTGACACCAGCAGATCATATAAAAGGCCGTACCACATTAAATAAATGAAACATTAAATACATTATAAAACAAAACCAAACACCAATAATTAAAATAATTTAGTTTTTATTTGAATGAGTGCATCTATGAAATCGATGAACATATCCTTGGTTATATCCACATTTCTGCAGTAATGTTGTACAGACAAAAACATGCATTTTTATTTGGGAAGTATATTTCACACCAGGACCAGTAAATAGCCGTTTGTACTCCATTGTACAATTTCCAATGTGATGGGTGATGCTGTGCTTTATTCTTGTGATTTATTTGAGACAGGGCTTGGTTGTGTCTGTACGTGTGTGTGTGTGTGTGTGTGTGTGTGTGTGTGTAAACTAGTTACCATGGCAACAAGGGATGTTCAATGCAGATGTTTGGCTTGTCATTAGGGGGTTCTGAGCTTCACTGAGCTGAGATTTCTGCATTCACCATATCTCCATAACCAAGGTAATAACCAAGCTAAAAAAAGTCATCCATGTTAGGTCTTGTATGATGCCATATGCCTTGTACAATTTACTCAGTTACTGTTCAATGCTGATTGTGTACAATGACCTATTATTCATCAGTGAGTTGAAAATACAACAAAACAACTTGTAGTCTGACACGAACAAGTGGACAATATCTCCATTACAGCTAACATTCATTTGTTTGGATTTGGACGTATGTTAACTGGAACCAAGTCAAACAACTGCAATTTGTAACTTACATAAAAAAAGAAATGAATGGGGACACTTCAAAACATCTGTGTGGTACTTTAATGGGATATAATGTATTTGTTATATTCTATGACAGTACTTACTCTCCACATGTAATTAATTGCTTCAGTAAATATCCAGTTACAGTGCTGCTTGAAAGTATGTGAACCCCTTGAGCAGTTTAGAGTTTTCCGTTGTTTTACCATGATTTTCTTATTTTATCATCACCAGTTTTCTATATATGAAATGTCAGGTTTATGTTTATCAATTGCATGTACTTGTTTAGAGGGAATTGTGTGAGTAGCCAAAAAACTACATGAAACATGGAATTAGTGTATGTGCAAAAGTAAGTGAACCCCCAGCTGCATTGGTAAAATCAAGTAGGTAATAGATTCAGGTGAAACACATTTGGGTGCTTAATTAATCAATTAAGCAGACCAATCAAATGAGACATCCTTAGGAAAAGGGTTGGGCAACACAGATTAAAAGAGAGAGGAAACCAACCAAACCACTGTAGTGCCAAGGTGTACCTAAACAGATCAACAATGCCGAGAGGAAAGGAGATATCCGAGGACATCAGGAAGAAGGTACTGACAGCCCATCAGTCTGGGGAAAGCTATAAGACCATCTCCAAAAGATTCCAGTTCCATCCATCCACTGTAAGACAAATCATTTACAAATGGAGGGCATTCAACATGACTGCAACTCTGCCTAGAAGTGGACGCCCATCAAAACTATCACCAAGAAGCACCAGAAGAATAATAAATCAGGTAAAGGCCAACCCACACATCACCTCTAGAGAGTTGCAGACCTCTCTGGCAGCATCTGGGGTAAATGTACATGCGTCTACAATCAGACGAAAATTGAATAGACATGACATTCATGGGAGGGTTGCTAGAAAGAAGCCTCTGCTCTCAAGAAAGAACAAAGCTGCCCGTTTCAACTTTGCCAGAGAACACTTGGACAAACCAGAGGCCTATTGGAAGTCCATTCTCTGGACAGATGAGTCCAAGATAGAATTATTTGGTCACAATCAAAACCGCTATGTTTGGAGAAAAGCCAACACTGCATACCAAGAAAAGAACCTCCTCCCAACAGTGAAGCATGGTGGTGGAAATGTGAAAGTCTGGGGCAGCTTTTCTGCCTCCGGACCTGGACGACTCCATATTATCCAGGGAAACATGAATTCTCATGCCTATCAACAAATTCTTGATCAGAATCTCCTGCCATCAGTCAGGGAGTTGAAGCTGGGCGAAAATGGGTTCTGCAACAAGACAATGACCCAAAGCATACCAGCAAAACTACCAAGGAATGGCTTAACAGAAAGAGGATTCGTACTCTGGAATGGCCTAGTCAAAGTCCAGACCTCAATCCTATAGAAATGTTGTGGCTAGACCTGAAGCGGGCGGTACATGCCAGATGTCCCTCCAACCTCTCAACTGGCTGAGTTCTGCAAGGAGTGGGCAAAAATCCCCAACAGCAGATGTGAGAGACTGGTCAGTGGTTACAGAAGACGTTTGGTTGAAGTAATGGCTGCAAAAGGAGGTGCCACAAGCTACTAACTAAAAGGGTTCACATACTTTTGCACATGTCAAATTTTCAGTTTTTGTGAGATAAACCACTTTTGTTGAATAAATAATGAAAATACATCTTTTTTTTTGTTTGTGTCCATTATTTGGAAAGTCTGCTTTACAAATTGATGTTTGGATATACATTTAATAAGGTTTTTTTTGTTTTTTTTACAAAAACAATGACCATGTCTGGAGGGTTCACAAACTTTCAAGCAGCACTGTATATAAAGGGGTTTTATGTAATAGTCACTGAAAAGCTGTTTCTTTGAGAACTGGGTGTAGGCTGTTAAGAACATGACTGATTTATGATGAATGTACACATGTACAATCTCATATCATCATGAATTGCTTCAGTAAATATCCAGCTATATAAAGGGGTTTTATGTAATAGTGACTGAAAAAGCTACACGAGTTATGCTGTCTTTTGTTGTGTTTCAGCACTTAAGTGATTGACTGAAGCCTAAATTGGCTGCTGATCGTAAGGAAATCACAAAAATCTGCAGACATCGTAGCCCTGCAGGAATTTTTGGGTTTGACACTCCCGTTCAAAACCAAAGTGGTAGTAATGTAATAGAAATATTTCTGATACTCATAAAACTGTACACCTTCAGGAGCCACAAGAGGGCACTACATAATTGCCAGTTGGGTAACGAGCAGAAACTAGCACCATCCCTCTAGTCTAAATATAAAATACATCTGATGCTCTAGTAGCATTTTCATTAACATATACCATAGCTCTTCCCAGAGAACTGTAACTCATTTGTTACAGATTGTGACAAATGCATTGGTGTTCAAGTAAACAACATGTAACTTTGAAGTTTATGCACAAGTATTCACTGTAAAATAGTGCATACATGATTAAATAAATAAAGTTGTTCCATGCCATAACTGAGCTGCTGAGCAAAACTCTGAACTGCTCAATGCATGGCTAGCTGCATCTCTTGTGGTAGTGATAATTGAATTGGTAGAAGCATGTAGCTTTCTTTTATACAACACTGTTTACATTTCAACACCACAGCGCATAATGCTTCTTAGCAACGGTTATTTTATAAGGAAATATACAGGATTTGTTGATATAGATGGCGATTCGTGTACTGACTGCACATCACATGACTTCTGGGAATGGAATATTGCTGGCTGAAAGTGAAAGGATATATTTTTACAGCATGTTGTCTGAAGTTCAAATTGGTTCTAATTTGTTTCTTTGAGAACTGGGTGTAGGCTGTTAAGAACATGACTGATTTATGATGAATGTACACATGTACAATCTCATATCATCATGAATTGCTTCAGTAAATATCCAGCTATATAAAGGGGTTTTATGTAATAGTGACTGAAAAAGCTACACGAGTTATGCTGTCTTTTGTTGTGTTTCAGCACTTAAGTGATTGACTGAAGCCACTGATTGGTTAAAGTGTTAATGTACACAATGATTAATGTACACATGTACAATCTCATATCATCATGTTTGGTGGTTTAGCATGAGATGTAAATACTGCTTTGCTGAACTTCTTTGGCAACTGAAGCCAGGTCATCATCCAAATCTGTAAACACGTTCCTTCTTTTCTACACTTTTAACACAACACAGAGGAAGTAAAAAAAAAAAAACCAGGCTAAAGAGAAAAATTGAGGTACAGACTGATTCTGAAAGCATTGCATTCTGAAAGCATTGCACTTGCTCTGTCTTAACTAGCAGTGTCCCCTGCTACAGCTTTGCTACAGCTGACGGGAAAAACTACTTTCAGTTTCACTTTCCTGTAAACCTCAGAATCGGGACATACTAGTATATGCTGTGCTGCTCTTGCAAGGACAGTCACGGTCAATGAGAGCTATCTCAGCTGTGCAGCTTTCACTTCCCTTTTACTGACAGAAATCGGGTGGGTAGAAAAGATTTTTAACGTAGTTTAACAGATTTTCATGGATTTTCAAATGACTGGTGCAGCAGGTAAGATGAAATACCTTTTGTTTACTTGCACTGTGCTATTTTAAACAAGGCCTTTCCATGCTCCAAAATATTGAATACTGTGGGGATACAGGTGATATACCACAATTATTTTTACATATTGTATTAAGTGCGTTTAGTCAAATTCATTATCATTAATTTCATGTTTATTTTTGCTTTTACATATAGTTTGTATAGGTACAAGTCAACAACTATTATAGGAAAGTAAATAAATAAACAATAATAATAGTAAGAAGAGTAAAGCAATCATAGTAATAATAACAATCATAATAATAGTAAAAACAAACATAAATAAAATTATATGAAAATAAATTTGAGATATTGACACATTCCTACATACATATTTATGTTACTGTTGTAGACCACTGTAATTAGGAACATATACACGCACACACAGGGTAGACAAAATAATGGAAACATCAAATGAAAAAGGGCTCGTATTTTTAAGTTACTACATCACTTAAAAAAGAGTCTACACGTGTGTAATATTAACAAGATCTAAACATTTAAACATCATTTAACTTTTATGGGAAGTTCTGTAATGTAGTGTGGATCTTCATCTTGCAATAAACTGGAGGTGGAAATGTAAGGCTTTCTCTCTTGAAGAATGGTTGAAAGGGTGGCCTAACTCTTTATTAGTTAATAGTCATATATTGTTAGGTATTTCCATTATTTTGTCTATTCCTGTGTATATACTGTATGCATTTCTTTTTTTTGCCAGGTTTACATCAATGAATCTCCATTTCCTTCCACAGGAACGGCATGAACGGCAAGATGTAATGCCTGTGCACATTTCATCTATCTAATTCATGAGCAATGGACACTTGATTTCTGTCTTTACTGAGCCAGTTACGCCTATTGCTGTTAATTGAAATATATACAGTTCTTGGTCAAGAAAACTAATGAAGAGGTTTTCAATATGTATATCTTATAGAGTACATATAGTACAATATATTAAATTTGATATTGTCACTGAAGTTACCCTTTTTATGTCATGTGTAATGAATGGTTCACTGATGAATGCAACAAATTTGAAATGTATCATGCAGAGATGTCTTCATATTTGAGAGTGGATATGCAATAATATGCAGAAAACTACCAGAGGAGGGCAGCAAATTATATTGTTTTCTAAGTGTGGGGGCATTTAATCAACACCCCACATTTGATTGATAACAGTCCTTTTAACTGTGTATAGTGAAACTTGATATTACCCAATACAATATGGATTGGAATCACATCTATTAACGTTCCTTTTACGGGCATTGCGATGCAATTAGGATTCAATTTGAGATATCTGTACATATTTTATATAGAAAGGTGTGGAAATCTTCAAATGGCAGGGATGTATTAAGGTATTGTAAAGTGCAACCCCTCAGATGAAGAAAATCTGTGCAGGGTATACCTGTTTAAATTTCTACTTATGGACACATTGGTGTTATTTCCTGAGACAACATACATACACAAATTCCAAGCAAGTTGTAGACAGCTTGTGTTCTAATTCTGGAAACAAAAGCCTGATAAGACTAGGGCCCAGAATTCAAGGAAAAATGAGAAACCATCACGTGACTACGTTTTACAAGACACACGTGTTCTCAGTAGCTCTGGTATGCAAAGACTGATATTTTACAGTTTCAAAAATGCGGTTCTGTTTCCCCGAAATCAGATCAGAGGAAGACCACAGTTTCACTCTCTTGAGCTGGAAGATAACCCACTTTCAGGAAATAGTTACCTTTGATGGTAAGCTGAATATATGTACGCATGACATAACAAACCTTTGGTTCAATTATTATTATCAATGGCAATGGTACTAAAATCTATATTAACTGAATACTGTCTGAAAATGTAACCGTTGTAGAAAGGGATAAATAAAATGAACCGATCAACAAACCATCACTGGCCTCAGCAACAATTATGAAACCACATCCTTCTCAGAACAGCTACCTGTTTCTCAAACCTAGCCCATCCTCCATCTCCTGCAACTCTGATCTGGTATACATAGCCTACATATAATCGAATTCGAAACAATAATTACAATGGCTGCAATGATAGCAAAGTGCAATGCTGTTAAAAAATGTTATATTAACGGGAAACTGCTGCAATGTGAACACAGAGAGGATATTTTTGTTTAAATCGCCCCGACTATAAATGTTTTCCTTACTTTCAAGGTAAAACGTTCGACGGTACTGCTGTTCAATCTATAACGTCTCCCAGTTGAGTGAACAGCTCTGCCTATGTAAAGGCTTCTTGGAAGCATATCGTGTTATAACGAAACGCAACGAAGATTTCCAGGAAACACTGTTGTTTCTTAAGTGGGGGCGGGGCGGGGAGGAGCCTACAGCTCATATGGATGCACTAAGTTATAAACTTGTGTGAGCAACGTTGAAAGCAATATTTCGTACTGCAGGGAAAGAGTGAGAATCGGTGATCGGTGACCCCTATTTGTGGATACTGTACATCTGTGGATTATTAAACTACAGACTGGGTGAAAGCAGTAATGTTAATGTTTTAGTGGCTGTGGAAATACTATGCCAGCTGAATCTCTTCGGTCATTTAGTCGATGTGTCATTATTTTGAACGTGGATTTGAAGAAATTTATGGAATCATATCGTGCCTAATTTGCAGACGGTAAGGTTCGTTTCCCTAAAGTGATCGATTTCGCGAAGTATGTTTGGTCCATAAATTAAGGCGCGTTATACTGTGCTTCTAAATACAGTCAAGTATTGTTCCTCATGTCAGGTGAAGCAACACTTACTCTTAGTGTATTATACTGAGGTTATGCAGCCAGCTAATACATAAACTACACCAACGTTAGTAATTCTGGCGTAATTGAGTTTCAATGGAAGAACTTTGTTTTCTCATAAAGTTGATGAGTTATGAATTGTACAATGTCAACGCGTGCTTCCAAGTTTGGAAGAGATTGTGGAAAATGTAGCCGAATGAATATGTTTGAACTCATTTGAAATGTGCAGGACACTGGTTATTTATTAACATAGCAGTGAACATCAGTGAATAATGTTCTAGGCCCACATCAACATTTTCTGTCAAGTCCACATAACTATAAACAATTGTAACGTTAACGGGAAGGGAAAGGGAAAATATTTAAAGTCGCATTAGGTTCTATAATGTCAGTACATTAATACGTTATTCAACTTATCTATTTAGTTGACACTTCGCGGTACATTCGATTTAGGAATTTGAGGGCCATCGTGTGTTTTGCGGCTAAGACTGTTGCATGTACTTTTTTGTATTTTCTCCTTTATGTGGCCGTGTTAGTGGCCAGTGGCCAGTTTAATTCCTTTATTCTTATTCTAACCTTTAACCAGTTCTTGAGGCCCTTAACTAACTTGACTTTACCCCCCCTATTTGTTTCAGATCGGAGAGCTTTCTCTGCATCACCTTAATGACGGGCGCTATGGAAGACCACATAGGCTGGTCTGCACTGTAGAATGGTTGCTCATAGTAACGTGGAAGGCAATGCAGCAGCAATACATACCGGACCAAGGATTGAACTGTCAGGAGCTGAAACCCTGCCTCACCAGTGCAGGCAGCGGCAACATGTGGCCCCCAGCCCAGAGAGCCAGACACACTTCAGACCCTTCCGAAACCATAAGGACTTTCGAACCATCACCATGACTACCTCTATGCTGGAGACCGGTGGTTTCTACTGGGGTCCCATGACAGTGGACGAGGCACACTCCATACTGAAGGAGGAGCCTTTGGGAACGTTTCTGATCCGAGACAGCCAACAAAGAGACATCTTTTTCACGCTCAGCTACAAGGCTCCATCAGGGCCCACAAGCATCCGGATCAATTTCCAGAACTCGCGATTCAGCCTGGTTGGCAGCAAAGAGTCCTTTGACTCTCTGTTCAAACTGCTGGAGCATTACATTGCTTCACCCAAGAAGAGTCTTGTTCGGCCTTATAGGAAAGTCAAATTGCAATCTTTGCAAGAGCTGTGCCGAAAAAGGATTATTGAAACATGTGGTCCGGAGAAAATAGACAGTATCCCTGTAAATGCTGTCGTAAAAGACTTCTTGAACTCTTTTCCTTATCGGATATGAAGACAAGTCCAAATGCATTAAATCACTTCCTTGATTTGGGGGAGACACTTGACGGTTTATGTGTTCCTGGTCTGCCTTGTTGTTATAAACATGTTCATTTTTGTAGCAAACTAATGTATTTTGAAATAAGACTTGAACACTCTATATTGACTATTTATGCCACGTATGAATGTTTACACTATCCTGGATGCATATGTGCTCCTGCTATTTATCTGCTATGCAGACAATACATTTTTAGAGTATATGGAAAATAAATTTTGTTTTGAAAATTTAAAACATTTTGAAATTTTGTTCAAAAAAATGTGCTCTATCTGATGAACCAGGGAAACCGTGTTTGATTTTATTCATTTGGGGACACAGCATTTGGTGTATCTGGTTAAAGTTATAGGAGGTAATGGGGTAAGAACCAATTCTGTGAGCTCCCTTGTCTGGTATTACATTTATAGGAACATTGATTAAGATGACCATGCTGTCATTGGTACAGTAATACTACAAAAAAGTATTTTTAAATTGAACTTAGTCTTCTAAAAGACCATGTCAATATGCATCGATGCACACAGACACACATTAGGAAAGTCCTCTTGGATGTGACCTCCACAGTTAATATAGCAACAAGTTATTTCATTTACATCTTGTGTCATTTGGTGGAGTTTGTCTGGCTTATGTCTCAACATCTCCTTACATAAATGTTACTTGTGTGGATGTTGCATAGGCAGACCATGTCTGTGCTGAAGAACACGAAGCGTAGGGGAAGAGGTGCCTGTCTGGGATCAGAGGTGGCGCTCCAGTGATAGGAATCACTGTACGGTTTAGAGAGTCATTTACAAGAAATGAAGCCACATGGCTGCAACCATGTTAAAGGTGTTGACCATAACTAAGATCTGATGAATATTCATTCATCTCCTCCAACTCACTGACAAGCAGTCACTGTTCAAGTTATTGTAAAGATGGATGGATTATAACCCATATATAAGATGGATGAGTTTATAACGCTGTTGGTATGTTAGTATGATGAAATACCGTTAAACCTGATTCATACATGCACTTTATAGCTGTTGATGACAGAACAAACAAAACATGAGTTGTACTCATGATTCATAATTCTCATCAGATCATTACACATTATACATTATGCAAAAATGACTTCACAAAGAATTCATTCTTGACCAGGCCAACTCGCATGTCTGATCCCAGAATATTAGTTGACAATTTATTGTAATTGTAACGGTTATGGTATGTTCATTACACTTTATAAAACTCTATAGCTCCTTAACGGTAGCAAACATTACAATACTACATTTAATTTGAGTCTAAAATACTGTGTATTGTGGTTGGTGAGGTCAAATGGAAGAACAGTCAGAGTAGCTTGACATTCAGGGAATTTCTATGGAAACAGTCGGAGTGAAACTCTGACTTATTGAAGTTCACCTCATGACTGCACATTTCTTTTAACTTCCTTGTTTCTTTTTTCACATTCGTGTGTAGGAATCGTGCGTTTTACTGGAAGGAGCATCCATAACAAAAGTGAAACCAATTTAATCACAGCTGCAAATGGCCCAAACCTTGACTTGCTTTAATTACAGGAAACTGTTCTTCAATTTACATACAACAAATTCATGTTGATTATTCAATATATTACTGTTTATCTTCCTTGGAAAAAATGTATGGTGTAAAAGATATATTGTATTCCTCTGCTTCTCAGCCCTGTCATGGGTTACACCAGATGGAATATGTCACAGTAAACAATATTGAATAAGATCAATATTAGACAATTATTGATTATGGGGGATCAATACTAGGCAAAATATAATTAAGCGGAATATCTCAAATTAGTGCTTGCACCCATCAAAGACTGGAATATTTGCTAGGGAAAAATGGACTGAATCTGTTACTGAAAAAAGAAGGATAATAATAAAAACAATAATAAAACAAGGATTTCCCTTAAAACAAGGTTTTGCAATGTTTACAAATGTAATCAGCTACACAGTGTGAGTGGGTCAGGACAAAGACTAAGCACTTGTTTGAAGCAGAAATGTAGGCATTCTAAGATTTGATATCTTGAAGTAAAATTAATTGTAAATTACCTATAGAAGGTAATACAGACCTGCTCATTCCTTTGCACACAAGAGCTGTTGACAGATTGTAAAGTGGCACTTTGATATCAGCCACCCTATATCATATATCAGTGATAAGAAAACCAGAAGAAAGAGGTTTCAGCATTTTAATCTGTTCCAGGAAGGGAGGCATTTACATTTCTCTGAAAAGACTTGTACTCCGTAGTGTCTGATGTCAATTCAGTCAGGCCACCAGTGGAAGCCAAAGTCACTGAACTGGCTGTTCCTTCAAATGGTAGATAGTAATATCTCCCAAACAGGATTTTAATCCAAATCAGCAAAGTGGACTACCCTGTCACAAGGTTGGAAGTAAGCTTAGTAAGGCAGTTGGTGTTTATAGCTGAGGCCAAATCTTTCAATCCAAACTTTTGCTTAATTGAGGACCTCTCCTGTTTATGTCACAGTAGAGTACAATACTTAAGTACTTAACTACTATGATTATTGATCTACTTATATAACAGGACATTTATCTCCAAACATATCTTGGCCTATTAGTGTGTAGGCCTAATGAAATGTTCACATATACATGTCCACATTATCTAATGAATGAATTGGTATTCTTCAGCCATCGGTGCTGAAAGGGGGGATTATATGACATTATCATGTAAGCATTTCAATTGTGCACAGTTTAAATTACTGAAAGACCTTACCCCTATTCACTGAAACAAAGAATCTTCTAGAGAAAAGCAATGGCTAGAATAAATGGTTAATGCTACCTAAGAGCCAGTCTGGTGAGAATGGGATTACAATATTATGTGTGATGGACATGCTGAAACCTATGCTGGATGTGTTTTTTGTGTTTTTCTTGCTTAGGCCACATATTCACAATGTTGTCAGGAAAGATATGCAGTACAACACCTCATGCTTCATTACATATAGTGCCAAGTCCTCAATCAATTATTTGATATAAACTTATACTAGATATCTGTATCTCAAGTGAGGGGCTATTTAAAAAAAAAAAAAAAAAAAATAGAAACATTGATTCACCCACAGGCCATGTTGACCCCAACACTGAGAAGGGTAACTAGAGTGTAGACCCAAGTACAGTATCTGAACATAAAATTACTTTTAAGTATACCAAATGAAAAAGCAAGTAGGCCACTCTGCCTCTAAGGTGTTTTTTTCTTTTCTGGAAGTGAGGTTGAACTTCAGAGAAGCAGATGTTCTGCTGCATTCTGTCACATTTCCCCTCTTGGTTCAGAGTTTCAGCTGCTATGAAAACAAAACCACAGTCTGCACATTCAATCGCTATGAAAAAATGCTTGGTGATTAATAAAACCTCACAATGATGCCCTTATGATTGCGGGTAGGACAGTCTGCTGTTGCCTGTATTTAATGTGGCATGATTTAAGTTTTCAGTGTTGTGAGGGAAGGTGTCATAAAAGCTTGGCTAAACCAAAGGCCCTCATTGTTTCCTGTCTCCGTGTCATTTCCTGGTGAGGATGCTGTGAGGTGATACAGCATTACCTCACTGCTTTTACAGATAACTGGAGGGTGTTTGAATAATTCCTGCCACTACTGAAAACCAGATTTGTGAAATGGGTAGCTCTGTTTTTACAACTTTAAGTGTGACAAACAAGAAGAGGTGGAATCCTGCCTGATGCCACCACACAGCTACTCATAGAGCCGGCTGAGGGGCAGCATGCTAGTGTGAAATGACACTGACAGTCAGAGGTGAAGTCCCACGTCACACCAAATGTATCTGCATGACTCAGATGGCCAGGCTCACTGCTAGAGAACTTGTTCCAATTAAATTAAAGCATTACTAGGAAATAGGAAAGGCGGGATTTGTACAAATAAAGGAGGTAGAGGACGGGAATGGGCGGACATTTATTGGGAAAAAAAAAAAGTTATGCATTGTGACTTTACTTATCAAGAAAAATTACTTCCTACTGTACATTGTAAAGAATGTAATTTGAATAGAGGAAGTGACTGAGGGTGATACTGTTCCCTCTTACTGTTAGTTAATCATTGTTTCCCAAACAGGATGTGATCAGGTGTTTTCTGAAAGCATGATTACATGTAAAAATGTATTTATATATTGGTTCATTAGTTAAATTAACCCTTGGAAACACTTCTGATGGTCAATATCTCTTTTATACAATTGTTTTGCATGAAACCACTCTTTTAATAAGTTAGAATGTGTATTTCCATTATATATGATTGGTTTAAGACTAGAGGGTGGGAACTAGCTACTTTCTCAACAACAAAGAAACTCTGTAATCACTTCAAAACAGGCATCCGCCTGTGCTCTGTGCGATCCATCAGGTTTCTGACAGGAACTGTATACAATACTTTTTTTTAAAAGTTTTTGTTTTCAGATTTTCTCCCAGTTTTCTTCTCCCTAATTTTGTAGCCAATTATACCCTCTATTTCTTCTCGAATTTACCCTCGCCCACTGGACCAGCTAATACCTTGAGGCAATGTTCGTCTCCTCCAAGACAGAACTCGCCCAACTATGTTTACAAGGCTGCCCTACCGCTCCTCGGGGAGCTTGTGTGGATCTCCCTCCCCAAAGCCAGACCTAGCTTTTCCCTGAGATGAAAATTATATACATTTTCTTTATTCTTATTCTTTTTTTTACATTTATTTTCCCCTGTTTTTTTATTCCAATTTGGTTGCCAATTATACCCTCTATTTATCTCAATTTACCCTCCCCCACAAGTCCGTCGCCCGTCCTTCGGGTAACGAGCCAATTTTTCCTCCGAGATGGAACCCGACCACAGACGCCCTTTCCTGCTTATTGCCAAACTTGTGCCGGCTCACCCCCCCTCCCATTGGAGGTAATGGCTAGGGCTGGTCTGGCAGAGATGGGTTTCGAACCACGTTCCTGATAGGCAACCATACTCGTATCGGACCAGCCAAGATATGGTGCGTTAGACCGCTACACTATCCCCCACCTTCTTTAACTTCTTTAATGACATCAACATATTTCAAGAATATGAATATATTTTTGTACTGAATCAGAAATGAAAAAAAATCCTCTGCAGACAATGTTAGATAACTGGCTTGCGTTAGCTAATGTTAGCTTGCTAGCAAACAGTTGCATTCAAGGTGCACTCAACGAAAAGGCACTCGACGTCATCCAAAAAGAAGTGCTGCAAGGTCTTTTTTAATGTTATCTAATATCATATTTGATAACTGATAACAATATTGGGTATCAGTTTTGAGCCGCCACCTTACCGTGGTGGAGGGGTTTGCGTGTCCCAATGATCCCAGGAGCTGTTGTCGGGGGCTTCATGCCCCTGGTAGGGTCACCCAAGGCAAACAGGTCCTGGGTGAGGGACCAGACAAAGCGTGGCTCACAAGACCCCCCATGACGACAAACAAAAATGGAAATACGTTTCCCTCGCCCGGACACGGGTCACCGGGCCCCCCCCCTGGAGCCAGGCCCGGGGGTAGGGCTCGAGGGCGAGCGCCTGGTGGCCGAGCCTACACCTATGGGGCTCGGCCGGGCACAGCCCGAAGAGGCAACGTAGGACCCCCTTCCCATGGGCTCACCACCCATGGGAGGGGCCAAGGGGTCGGGTGCAGTGTGAGATGGGCGGCCGAAGGCGGGGCCTTGGCGGTCCGATCCTCGGCTGCAGAAGCTAGCTCTAGGGACGTGGAATGTCACCTCTCTGGCGGGAAGGAGCCTGAGCTGGTGCGGGAGGTCGAGAGGTTCCGGCTAGATATAGTCGGCCTCGCCGACGCATGGCATGGGCTCCGGAACCAGTCTCCTTGAGAGGGGTTGGACTCTCTTCCACTCTGGAGTTGCCCCTGTGGGAGGCGCCGAGCAGGGGTGGAATACTTATTGCCCCCGGCTCGTTGCCTGTACGTTGGGGTTCACCCCGGTAGACGAGAGGGTAGCCTCCCTCCGCCTTCGGGTGGGGGACGGGTCCTGACTGTTGTTTGTGCTTATGCTCCAAACAGCAGCTCAGAATACCCACCCTTTTTGGAGTCCTTGGAGGGGGTGTTGGAGAACACTCCTTCCGGGACTCCCTCATTTTGCTGGGAGACTTCAATGCTCACGTGGGCAACGATAGTGAGACCTGGAGGGGCGTGATTGGGAGGAACGGCCCCCCTGATCTGAACCAGAATGGTGCTTTGTTGTTGGACTTCTGGACCACCATCCGGCGTCTCAGGGGGGGGAAGCAGTGCACTGTCAACACTGTGTACAGTGGGGATGGGGCGCTGCTGACCTCGACTCGGGACGTTGTGGGTCGGTGGAGGAATACTCGAAGACCTCCTCAATCCCACCGACACGCCTTCCAGTGAGGAAGCAGGGTCTGGGGACTCGGGGGTGGGCTCTCCTATCTCTGGGGCTGAGGTCGCCACGGTGGTTAAAAAGCTCCGTGGTGGCAGGGACTCGGGGGTGGATGAGATCCGCCCGGAGTCCCTCAAGGCTCTGGATGTTGTGGGGCTGTCTTGGTTGACACGACTCTGCAGCATCGCGTGGACATCGGGGCAGTGCCTCTGGACTGGCAGACCGGGGTGGTGGTCCCCCTCTTCAAGAAAGGGGACCGGAGGGTGTGTTCCAACTACAGGGGATCACACTCCTCAGCCTCCTGGTAAGGTCTATTCAGGGGTTCTGGAGAGGAGGGTCCGTCGGATGGTTGAACCTCGAATTCAGGAGGAGCAATGTGG
Organism: Aldrovandia affinis; assembly: GCA_029706075.1. Lineage (NCBI taxonomy): Eukaryota > Metazoa > Chordata > Actinopteri > Notacanthiformes > Halosauridae > Aldrovandia > Aldrovandia affinis. The sequence continues at coordinate 1,786,148 of JAINUG010000015.1, forward strand.
TTTTCGTCCTGGTCGCGGAACTGTGGACCAGCTCTACACCCTCCGCGGGGTCCTGGAGGGTGCATGGGGTTTGCCCAACCAGTCTACACATGTTTTGTGGACTTGGAGAAGGCTTTCGACCGTGTCCCTAGGGGAGTCTTGTGGGGGGTGCTCCGGGAGTATGGGGTACCGGACCCCTTGATACGGGCCATTCGGTCCCTGTACGACCGGTGCCAGAGCTTGGTCCGCATTTCTGGCAGTAAGTCGGACTTGTTCCCGGTGAGGGTTGGACTCCGCCAGGGCTGCCCTTTGTCACCGGTTCTGTTCATAACCTTTATGGACAGAATATCTAGGCGCAGCCGGGCGTTGAGGGGTCCGGTTCGGTGGCCTGAGGATTGGGTCACTGCTCTTTGCAGATGATGTGGTCCTGTTGGCTTCATCGGGCCGTGACCTCCAGCTCTCGCTGGAGCGGTTCGCAGCCGAGTGTGAAGCGGCTGGGATGAGAATCAGCACCTCCAAATCCGAGACCATGGTTCTCAGCCGGAAAAGGGTGGAGTGCACTCTCCGGGTCGGGAGGAGATCCTGCCCCAAGTGGAGGAGTTTAAATACCTCGGGGTCTTGTTCACGAGTGAGGGAAGGATGGAGCGGGAGATCGACAGGCGGATTGGTGCGGCGTCGGCAGTGATGCAGACGCTGCATCGGTCTGTCGTGGTAAAGAGGGAGCTGAGCCTAAAGGCAAAGCTCTCGATTTACCGGTCGATCTATGTTCCTACCCTCACCTATGGTCACGAGTTGTGGGTAGTGACCGAAAGAACGAGATCGCGAATACAGCGGCTGAAATTAGTTTCCTCCGCAGGGTGTCTGGGCTCTCCCTTAGAGATAGGGTGAGGAGCTCGGTCATCCGGGAGGGCTCAAGTAGAGCCGCTGCTCCTCCGCGTCGAGAGGAGCCAGATGAGGTGGCTCGGGCATCTGGTTAGGATGCCTCCTGGACGCCTCCCTGGTGAGGTGTTCCGGGCACGTCCCACCGGGAGGAGGCCCCGGGGAAGACCCAGGACACGCTGGAGAGACTATGTCTCTCGGCTGGCCTGGGAACGCCTCGGGATTCCCCCGGAAGAGCTGGACGAAGTGGCCGGGGAGAGGGAAGTCTGGGTCTCCCTGCTTAGGACGCTGCCCCCGCGACCCGAAACGGAGAAGCGGTAGAAGATGGATGGATGGATGGAGAGGTAAAATGAACTAAGCAGCTAGTTCATAGATAGGCTAGCTATCTGTGGCAGCTACAGGGAAAAACTCTTACTCTTTTGGCTAACATTACAACCTGTCTGCCAATGCATCCTACTAGCAGGCTACATTTAGGTGTGTCTGTTTATATACAGTATTATATGTTTTCTAGAAATGGTAAGGTTTCTGATTGTATGAGATGAATGAAAAATCCATCTGATATTATGGCTAGGAGAAGGTTTTTTGAAAACTCAGGCTGGTGAATTTTGTGAAAGATGGCGATGTAACCTGCACTTTGTTTTCAGGTTTTAACCCCCTGAGGTCCGTGCTAAGCTTTTCGATGTTTTTAGATTTTGGCATGGTCTGATATTTATCTCAATTTCATCAATTTAACACACACTTACTCCAAAGTGTTTGATATTTTTATTTGAAGGACAATCACAGCTACATTTGTATGCCATCAATAGTTTGGTCAGTATCATATGCAGCTTGTAAATAGATCTACAAACACACAAGTTAAAAATAGTAAATTTTTCTGCTGTCACAAAAGATGTGAAAGCACACACTAAACTATAGTGACGAATTGTTTTGCCAATGTGCGTTTGTTCACCAAGGTCTTGGTTATGTAAGGGTGTGAAAATAGTTTAGCACATCTGAGATCTAAATAGCTAAAAACCTGTTTTTATCAGAACTGGTCATTTACATTTATTTACCAGGCTCTTTGTTGGGAGGGCTAAATGCTAAATTTGAAAACCGAAATGAATATTCATTTTGGCTCTAAAAAAATTAAAATTAGCATAGACTGTTGCTGGCAACACGTAAACACAGGAATGTTTTATTTTGTGTGCCTATTGCAATCACAACACGCGAATATTCATAGGCTATATATTTTCACGAGTATTTGAAAATATTTGAAAACAGATTGCAAGCGTAAATAAAATAAATATTTTATAACATTTTAGGCTGTTTAGACTGTCCTATTCAGTTTGTTACATTTGTTTAGTCACAAGCGCGGAATTTATATATATTTTCAGTATTTGAAAACAAGCGAAATAAAATAAATATCAGCATAGACTGTCCTCTTCAGTTTGTGTTGTTTATGCCGGCGTTTTCACACATGGCCCGACGCACCTCCCGAAATTAGCACCTCGTTAACATGTCAATAGAAGGGGACGTTACTAAAAGGTAAAAAACAGAGTAAAAAGCAAGGTTTACTTTTGGTCTAATTAAGCTAATTTTAATCCCATTTGATTTGCCAGTGCTCAAATCGGAAAGTCGCGATTCTAAGGTTTCTGTCAATGTTTTTGCCGCGTGTGTATGATAAAATATCGCGAAGTTAGAAATAGTAATATACTTGTATTGCTGCTTGGATTGGCGCCGATCCAGCCGACCTCAGGGGGTTAATGAGACAATGTAACCTCCTAACCTTACCAGTTTTAAATCTTATATTGCTTGTGTATGTATTTTATTATCATATATAAGACTACATTTTATTTGTAATATTCCATGGTGCAGATGTGTTTATTCTACTATCCAGATAAGAGTGTCTGACCACAGAATATTTCATATTTAGAATTTTGGAAAAACACCATCAGTCACTAAAAAGCTGGTAACTCTTAAACCATTAAAGGTTTTTGTATTCTGATTTCATTTTAAATGCTTACTTTAAAAATAGGAGACTCATTTTGTCTAATGTGTAGTCTAATTCGTAGTCAACATGGCATAGATTTTCTTACAAGATAAACATTTTTGGGGGTGTTTTTCCTTGCCTTATTAAAGGCTTATTAATATTGTGCTATTGTATGTCATATCATTCAAAAGAGCTATTTATCATCTTTCTGGAGGTGTATCATATTTAAATATATAGTTTGATACCATTAAACTATGATCGTTAATGCATAGACTGGTCTCGTTACGATAAGAAATGTAACATTCTGCTCGGGCAGGAAAGGGTTAAAAGCCTCACATTAATCATTATCTTTATCTAACACCCATTACTGTAACCATGGGTGACTAACTTTGTTTTAAAGTGGGGGGGACACAGTTAAAACCTAGATGGGGGCTTGGATTGTCCCCCAGAAAAAAAACTATACTTCTGACACTGATTTCCTCCAATTCTACACTGTCTACTAACAACTGAGTGAGCCAGACCTTCACAGACTAACTACAACTCTGGGACTGGCAGTGACAAAGACACCAAACCTCATCCTTCGAGATGGAACTAGCCAAACCGTTGACTATAATTCCGATACACACAGAGATGCTTTCTGTACAGAAGTAATTAATATTATTATTACTTAATTTGAAGGTGATACCTTCAATGACCCACCCAGGTCATTTGCATCCTTTGTTGAGAACAGGAAAAACAGGATTAAAAACACGGTACCGTAGTGTTTCACAATTATGTAATTTATTACTTCTGCAATATCTAAGCTGGACATTCCCTTAGTTCCCTCATTCAGTTTTCACTGTGACTAGCTAAGCAATTATCTAAATAATAGCTATTCCCTGAAACAGGGATAAGATCTTTCAGGATAAGGTAACACAAGTTTAAATTTGTGACATGAAAATACTGTGGTGTCCCCAGGGGTTGGACGACACACACGGACCTTGCAGAGGGCGTAGGCAAGTTCAAGAACACGGAGGAGGCAGTATTCAGAAACCAAAATGATAATTTAATAAACAAATACTTATAAACACAAAACAAAGGGTGGGGTCTTCAGGGGAATACAAGCACATAAAGTCCACAAATCCTTATCTCGTCGTCAATATCCAAAATCCAATCCAAAATCCAGGTCAGTTCCTCAGGCAGTCCACAAGTTGGTACACAAAGGGGGGTCCTCAATCAATCCAGTCAAAACACAAAAACAATCCAAATCACACACTCAAACTCTCTCTTTCTCAATCCCGGCTGGTCAAACGATGTCACAGTTCTTTCCCTCCACATTCAAACTCTTTCCTATTCCTCTCAATGTGTGTCTCAGGATCAGCCCTTTAAATAGGCCTCGAAATGGCTTTCAGCTGGTCGTTAGTCCTCATTGCTTGACTCAGCTCTGGTGTAACTGTGGCCTGCTGGGAAATGTAGTGTTTCCTGACTCCCATGTGTTGTAGGCCAGGCAGCCATTTCCTTGTGCAGCCCCTTGGGCTGCCACAATACATACAATATTAAGAAAACTGTAAAAAACTGTAAAAATTACAGCCACCGCTTACCCTCATAAATGTGCTTCTTTATGCAAACAGCATCTCTTACTGACTTGGCCAGGTTTGATGGGGAACACGGAAATATCAAATATGCTGATGATATGCCTTGATCTTCTCACACTCATGGATTCTAAGAACAGCAAGGAAGATCGCAGGGATAACTGATATCGCTGTGATCCCCCCCCCCAAAATAAAAGCTCCACATTCATTATCAAGGTACATGGATTTCATGGATTTCGCTCACACTACATTTCTTCTCAATTTAATAAAAGTTAAAAGCAATGAATTCATGTGCATTTGTGATGCAAAAAACCCAACAACACACTCACAGAATGTACAAGCATACACCAAAATAGCCCCCTGCTTTCTTCATAAGGACATCATTCACTCAACAAATGTAAAATATTGCCTGTACAAAAAAGGAAGCTAGGAATTAAGTATTGCTTTCATTTGAAAACAAAGGTCAAACTCTTTATAAGTTCCAAATCCTACAAATTGTGCACAGTACATGGGAAGCCATGTCCAAGCTCTATAAATGTCATTTCAGGATCCTCACCGCTGATCAAGAGCTGTGTCTCGCGTCACAAAACCCCAGAAGAGAAACACGTGACCCTCTCTGTGGGAGTTTATCCAGCCGTTGCTGGAGTTTGGTGAAGGAAAAGAAGACAAATCGGTTTTCAAAATGTTTGGTTCCGTTGGTGACAGCCTTTAAGCACAAGCCAGATAGCCTCCCACATCTTTGTCTTGGAGCCTGATCAGCAGCTGCTGTGCGTCAAGAAGGACTATGAAAAGACAAAGGGTTCTAATTTTTTAAGTTGAGTACATTATCCAACTATTTGACCATAATTGTATCTGATTTTCATTGTAAATGTTGTGTCCTGTTATGCTATGGTGAAAGGATGCTAAAAGTGTAACCAGAAATGTATCTAATCTAAATAAAAATATAAATAATTTCTATGACAGCTGAAATCAGTTATCCAATCAGAGCCCTACACACCTCATACACTATTTGTGTGTCGGAGGTTTTGCATAGTGTAGATGAAATTGAGAAATGAAATAGGAATAAAAGCTGGTTCAAAATGACAGTAAACTGGACAGAACTATAAGTCAGAGTGAACACAAGGACCTTCCTACGATGTGCTGTGGCGCCATCAGTCAACCCAACCAAACTCAGGTTCTGGCCCCCACACACACGCCCACGTGCACACAACAAACTCCAACACAATAAAATCGAAGAACAGCACAAGATGTAGAAATAAACATATTATCAATTTATCAAGGTCAAAGCAATTTTTGCATGATGGCTGTCAGACTACTAAAATGAAAATCTCAGCTCAAACAACCAAAAGAATGACCAGTCACCTTGAAGTTTCACCTGGTGCACTCCAAAAATTTTACAGCAAATTGCAACAAATCCCTTTGAAAGGAAGCAATAACTTGAGCTGCATGCGATCCTTCATGGGTTTGATTTTGGACTGGATATTTAATGGATGCAGGGGAAAATTACATTCGCATGAATTTGATAAATATTCAAATTTTCTGAGACAGATCTTTATATGTGGCTATCTGGAGGCGAGAGGATAATCAGCTGATATAGTATTATTCTCATTCCCCCTACTGTGTTGACACCCTCTGTGGCACCTGGTGAGTGTGCCAGGGTCTGTCTCGCCCAAACCTGCTTTGAGGTCAAAATGTGTGAGACACAGAGCCTTTCAGCTATGATAGACAGATCACATGACATGCATGCATAAATGAAATAGCAGCGGTGTTTGGTTGCTTTATCATGTCAAAGTGTTTTAATAACTACTGCCACTTCAAAGAAAATCTGTACAGGTCTATGTCTCTGGGTGGCCATATGAGAGAAAAGGGGATTTACACTTTCAGCTCAATCTCCCTATTAGTGACTGCAGAACACCTACCAACTTGTCATCTGCCCTGCAGTCACCCATATACAACCTACAAAGCTTTTTGTCTCAGAGGAAAGGAAAACAAACTTAGCAGCTTTAAAAAAAAAAATATATATATACTATATATACTAAATGGAATATATTATATTATTATATTACTGTATAGTACGTAAGTTAGTAGTGCCACCGTGGGTGGGGTGATGCACAAGGACCTTTTTAGGGGTGTAGGTGATGGAAGAACTCCAGAGGAGGCGAGATTCCAAAAAAACCCAGATGATTTTATTAACTTATTTACAAAAATACAAAATAAAGTATCAAACTTTAACCATCTCTCCACTCTCCACTCTGCAGCCTGCAGTCCCGCACCTGAAGTCAAGCAATTGGGACTATGGACAGCTGAAGGCTATTTGGAGGCCTATTTAAAGGACTGATTCCTGTCGCAGTAGATTAGTGTGTTGGAGTAGTGGGTGAGAAACAGAATTGCGATCAAAAGGCTGATGAAAAGAAAAGAAAAGGCAGATTGGATTGGATTGTTTTGAGGACTTTGTTTTGTGTACCGACTTGGATTGTGTGAGGAACTGACCTGGATTTCGACATTGGATTTTGGACAAAGACAAAGATAAGGATTGTGGACTTTACGTGTTTTGAATTCCCTCCAAATACCCCACCTTTTTGTGTTTGTCAAGATTAATTTCACAAAGTTATTGTTTTGTTTGTAATACTGCCTCCTCCGGGTGATTTAACTTGCCCATGCCCTCTGCAAGGGCTGTGAGTGTCACCCAACCCCAAGGGTTACCACAATATACAGTATATATATACGCAGTGGGAGTCCAATACCAAGATCTGCTTGTTTTCATCATTCATTGAAAACTAACACATTTTTGTTATTCAAAAATGTCATAAAACACTGATACAAATTTTTACAAAAATGTTTGTTTGAAAAAGGAAGGTATGAGATTGAAATATCTATAAATATTTAGTTTGCACACCATTGCCTTTCATTTCCTGAAAATGTTGTGACAACTTATTTTTAATTTGTTTTTATACATGGACACTCCTAATACACAGTGTGAGTTGTTTTGGTCTTGTGACAATTGATACCGGATATTGACATAATTAATATGGTCCTCTATGTGTTCTTGTTGCTACTGCCGGTGCTTTCATCTTTAAAAAAGACCCTTCCTTTGCAAAGGTTTTTGCAGCTGTTTGTAATTATGTCAGCAGAGCTAAGTGAAGTAGTTGGAGGTCAGGTTGTTCTCAATTGTTGATTGCAAAAGTATTCAGACCCTGTGCACTTGCAGCTATAAGTTAATGCAGGTGCAGAACATGAGCCATACAATTAGTTGATTGGCCTTTGTCTGTGTGCTATAACAGCGATTGCCATGATTTCAGGATTAAAAACACCTATCTTTGTGAGGATCATTGGTCAGGTAGTGAATTTGAAGGACAAATACACAAAAATGAAGACCAAAGATCTTTCTCAGGATAACCATATCCCGGTTATCAAAAGGCATAGGTTAGGAGGATACACAAACATATCTAAGGGTTTGGATATCCCAGTGATTACTGTTGACTCAATAATCAAGAAGTAAAAGCTGAATCATATCACCCAAACCCTGCCTAGAAAAGGCTTACCCTCCAAATCGAGTGACCAAACTAGGAGGAGACTTGTGAGCGAAGCCACTGTGAGGCCAACAATTACTCTAAAAAAGCTAGAGTTCAGTAGCTGCGAATAAAGTAATAGTGTATCAGTTAACAATATCAAGAGCACTGAATAATACTGGCCTGTATGGCAGGGTGGCAAGAAAAAAACATTACTTAAAACTAAACATCTCAAAGCCCTGGAGTTTGCTAGGGAGTGTGTGAGTGATCCAGCTAAGATGTGAGAAAAGGTTTTGTGGTCAGATGAAACTAAAACAGAGCTTTTTGGTCAAAATGCAAAGCGTTATGTATGGCACAAACCTAACACTGCCTATGCCCCACATAACACCATCCCTACAGTGAAGCATGGTGGTGGCAGTATCATGCTATGGGGATGCTTCTCTTCACCAGGGACTGGGGAACTTGCCAGAATAGAAGGAATGATGGATGGGGCAAAGTACAGGCAGATACTGCAAGAAAACCTATTTCAGTCTCCCAAAAAACTGAAGCTGGGGCAAAAATTCACCTTTCAGCCGAACAATGATCCAAAGCTACACTGGAGTGGCTCAAGAATAAAAAGGTGAATGTCCTTGAGTGGCCCAGTCCTGACCTGAACCCCATCAAGAATCTGTGGCACAACTTGAAAATTGCTGTCCATAAGCGATGTCCAAGCAACTTGAGAGAGCTGGAGCAATTCTGCCTGGAAGAATGGATTAAAATAACCTCCAACCAGTGTTCAAAGTTGCTACCAACTTTGCACAAAAATACATAAAGCTGTAATTGCATTGAAAGGTGCTTCCACCAAATATCAATGTGATAGGTTTGAATGCAGCATATTTTTTATTTATTTTATAGTTTCAAATTTGGTTTCCAATTATGCCCTCTATTTATTTCAATTCACCCTCCCCCACGAGTCCGCTGCCCATCCTCCGGGTAACGAGCCAATTTTTCCAGGCCGATAGATCTGCCTCCTCCAAGACGGAACCTGACCACGGACACCTTTCCTGCTCCTCGACAAACTTGTGCCGGCTCACCAACCTCCACCATACCTCCCCCGATCAGGGCTGACGACCAGGGCCAGTCTGGTAGAGATGCGGGTTTCGAACTGTGTCCCTGATAGCCAGCGCACACCACACTGGACCAGCCAAAGTGTGGTGCGTTAGACCACTATGCTATCCGCCACCCACCTGAATGCAACATATTTACGTTTTTTATTTTTATTTAAAATATCTGTTGACATAACTAATTTCTTCTTTATAAAAATTCAGTCAGTTTTGAATAAAAAATATTAAATGTAAAAAAATGTGAACATATCATTTGTAATCCAGTATCATTTGAAAACTGTCCAAGGTACGTTTGGACTGTATATATATATATATATATATATATATATATATATACAGTACTGTGCAAAAGTTTTAGGCAGGTGTGAAGAAATGCTGTAAAGTAAGAATGCTTTCAAAAATAGACATTTTAATTGTTTATTTTTATCAATTTACAAAATGCAAAGTGAGCGAACAGAAGAAAAATCTAAATCAAATCAATATTTGGTGTGACTACCCTTTGCCTTCAAACCAGCATCAATTCTTATAGGTACACTTGCACAAAGTCAGGGATTTTGTAGGATTATAGTCAGGTGTATGATTAACCAATTATACCAAACAGGTGCTAATGATCATCAATTTAATATGCAGGTTGAAACACAGTGATTAAATGAAACAGAAACAGCTGTGTAGGAGGCTTAAAACTGGGTGAGGAACAGCCAAACTCTGCTACTAAGGTGAGGTTGTGGAAGACAGTTTCATGTCACAGGTCATACACCATGGCAAGACTGAGCACAGCAACAAGACACAAGGTAGTTATACTGCATCAGCAAGGTCTCTCCCAGGCAAAGATTTCAAAGCAGACTGGGGTTTCAAGATGTGCTGTTCAAGCTCTTTTGAAAAAGCACAAAGAAACGGGCAACGTTGAGGACCGTAGACGCAGTGGTCGGCCAAGGAAGCTTAATGCAGCAGATGAAAGACACCTCATGCTTACTTCCCTTCGAAATCGGAAGATGTCCAGCAGTGCCATCAGCTCAGAACTGGCAGAAACCAGTGGGACCCAGGTACACCCATCTACTGTATGGAGAAGTCTGGCCAGAAGTGGTCTTCATGGAAGAATTGTGGCCAAAAAGCCATACCTCCGACATGGAAACAAGGCTAAGCGACTCAACTATGCACGAAAACATAGGAACTTGGGTGCAGAAAAATGGCAGCAGGTGCTCTGGACTGATGAGTCAAAATGTTAAATATTTGGCTGTAGCAGAAGGCAGTTTGTTCGCCTAAGGGCTGGAGAGCGGTACAATAATGAGTGTCTGCAGGCAACAGTGAAGCATGGTGGAGGTTCCTTGCAAGTTTGGGGCTGCATTTCTGCAAATGGAGTTGGGGATTTGGTCAGGATTAATGGTGTCCTCAATGCTGAGAAATACAGGCAGATACTTATCCATCATGCAATACCATCAGGGAGGCATCTGATTGGCCCCAAATTTATTCTGCAGCAGGACAACGACCCCAAACATACAGCCAATGTCATTAAGAACTATCTTCAGCGTAAAGAACAAGGAGTCCTGGAAGTGATGGTTTGGCCCCCACAGAGCCCTGATCTCAACATCATTGAGTCTGTCTGGGATTACAGATTACAGAGACAGAAGGATTTGAGGCAGCCTACATCCACAGAAGATCTGTGGTTAGTTCTCCAAGATGTTTGGAACAAGCTACCTGCTGCGTTCCTTCAAAAACTGTGCAAGTGTACCTAAAATAATTGATGCTGTTTTGAAGGGAAAGGGTGGTCACACCAAATATTGATTTGATTTAGATTTCTCTTCTTTTCATTCACTTTGCATTTTGTTCATTGATAAAAATAAACTATTAACCCTTGTATTTTTGAAAGCATTCTTACTTTACAGCATTTTTTCACACCTGCCTAAAACTTTTGCACAGTACTGTATATACCGGGGGTAGAGAAAATAATAGCAACATAACAGATCTCTTGTAAAATAATCTTCTCATAAAATTCTTCTAAATCCACCAAATCTTCTCACTTGAGTTATATTGAGAATGATTAGCAGTGCAATGTTTGAGCCAAGGCAAACATTATTTTCAAATGCATTTTCACCTTCGATCACTCATCCACATACCGCTGTGTGTTTCTTTTAATTTCAGAGGAATCTCCACAGCTGTTTATATGCTGCTCCTAGTATGCTGAGGTTCTGTTGTTAATAATGGCATCTGGCGCCCAGATGTCTCACCACTTCTGCATATTATTTAGTGACAGCCATGAGATGGAAAACTTTCACTATCGACCTTTGGTGGAGCAAGCATGCTTTACAGAGATCCCTTATACAATAAAATAACCTCATATGAGAAAGTGTAACTGCTTTGGCATTTTCGATAAATGTAAGCCTTAATTTAGTGATTTTACATTTACACAATATGCATAACAAAAAGTTTAGTGTGGACATCTTGACAGTTAATATATAATATACTATATACTACTGTATATATATATATATATTATTCAATTTATCATTTTGAATGACTACAAATAGCTTAACACCCTGCTAAACGGCCACATTCATAGCTTTTGACGCTTAAAACACAAGTTAAAATACTGTATAATCGATTGTATACTGTACTTGACTTTGCTCACAGTGCTATAAAGCACTTTTAAGTTAGACTAAAAGAGAATACTAAGATACATAAATTCTGAGTATCCTTTGCTTGTAGCACTTTAGCAACGAACCATAAAGGCAACTTCTAAAGTTCCTCAGCATTTTGCACTTCTGCCAACGTTAAAAGTGTACCTCTGACTGGAATGCACACTCTCAGGAGGGAGGGTTTATATGTAGCCTTCCATTAAGTTAAACAGTTTACTTGGGACAGAGCTTGAAGTGGATTCTGATGGTGGAAAGATTAGATGGCTTGAAACACATTACGATTGTCTTGGTTTCTCTTCACCAGCCATGCAGAGAACACCACCAGCCAAGAGAAAAGCTTTGTGAATTCCATCATGGCATAACATGGCAGCAGTGTCAAGAAAACACTGCTTCTGCTTGCTAAATGTATTTGCGTTACGAGTAATCCAGGTATGGGAAACTACAACTCCTGTGTTTTATAGAGTACACTACGACGGCTTCAATACAGACACTTAAAAGAGAGAGAAATGTACGGCACTACCGGGACAGCGATAAATGTCCACACTGACTATTTTTCAGCAGACTGAGCATTACACTAGCTTTTCTTACAGGTAAATCCTGTAGCAACCAATACTGTATGTGTCTTAACTGCCAGTGTTTCCGGGGGAAAGAAAGCAACATGAATTATTAATCAGATGTGCCATGTTTCCGTCTGACAGTCTGTCTCAAATATCATCTGAAGATAAACCACAGTAGCCATGTGGCCTTCACAGAAACCAGCCTTTTCCTGGATAACAGCTTTAAATACACTTTGGGTTTTTCCAAAGCCACAACATACCGTCATTTGACTTCTCTTCATATAGTGGGAGTGTGTAACTATGATAAGGCGAAAAATGCAGCTGGATCCCACACAGAGATTAATACCAAAAAGCATCCCTGTAGGATGAAAAAGATCAAAAGATCAGACCACAATTTGTTGTGACTGATTATTGGTCACACAGAAATTCATCTGTGGCAGAAGAATAATGTTCACACTGTTCACTCTCTTGCAGAAGGCATAGGTGCCAGTATCCAGAAGAAGCAGGACAATAACTGTACACTTTAAGAATGTACAATTTCACCAAAATTCCTACATCAAGCAAATAAACATGTTAGGGTGTTGATTCTTGATTATTGGTCAAGACTGTTTAAAACAAAAGCAAAACAAATGTGTTCCTTGCATTATTTCAAGTTTAAATGCATGTGTGTGTGAGTGACAAGAGCAGCAGGCAATTATTTCAGCGGCCAAATGTTGTATAATGACAGCATGGTGTGTTTCGCCTGGTCCGAGAATATGGAGTGACACAAACTGGAGTCTGTCATCTGCTGTAATATTTTACTGTGAATGCAAACAGAACCCTTTACAAACTATATACCACTGAATACCAAGAGGTGTATTCAGCAACTGCGATACCAGGAGGCTGAATGTCCATAGCCTGTTCAGAATTGGAATATATCTGCCTGGTACATTCTGTTCACAGATATTCTTTCCTGGATGAGCATAGTTAGCGTAAGTATGGATGATTAATGTTTCTTGTGGTCTAAGGGGCTTTGTGAGAGAGTTTATACAGCACATTCTGGGATGGAACCCCCTTTTTACCCGCTAGGGCTTGCACGCAAATGAATGATTTTAGCTGCATTTGTTACATTCCTCCATTACTCACACACACCTTCCCGCCGTTGGCATGCAACTTTTCTTCTGATTTACAATAGTAAGTTTGATTTGATTTCCGCCACGTAGATTGGCTGATGTACACTCCAAATTATTTTACAGTTCTCATAGACTCAGGGACCTACCCCAGAACAGCATGCTTTACATAAGGGGTTTTCAGTCAGAGGTCCACAGACCTCTACTGATGTTTTAATGTTCAAAAGATATATCAGCGAGATAACATCGGAATAACTCCAGAGGATGCTAGGAATAGAGTGTACATCCTGATTCACAGCATCATGTCGTTGCATCATAATTGAATAATCCAACGCTCTACTCTTTCACATGAAAGGCAGTGCAAGATCCATGTATTTCCAATGTTAAGCAGAATAAAATGGAAGCACCACAATAGGCAGAATCACATACTGTTCATCCAGTGCCAGGGAGCCAGTTCAAACAGTGGGAAGGAAAGACAGGAGTCATTAGATTTTGGGGGAAAGTTCTTCCCAAAATGACAAAAAACATTAGTCACATAAAACCAATTCCTGTCTCAGGTCACCAATCTTATCTGCGATTGTATTGTAGGTTTAATATTTAACTCAAAGATATTGCAGAGTGATATTAGACATTACATGAAACCAAAACATTAGAGGGGGCAGATAGCGTAGCGGTCTAAAGCACCACACTTTGGCAGGTCCTGTAGTGTGTCGCTGCCTGTCAGGGACACAGTTCGAAACACGTGTCTCTACCAGACCGGCCCTGGTCGTCAGCCCCGATTGGGGGGTGGAATTTGGCTGTCCGCCCCAGGGGGAGGGGAGAAGCACCACATCCCCAGCCCCAGTTCGGTTACGGTGAATGATATCACTGTTCTAATTATGAAACCACGATTAAACAACACTTACTTACTTTTTATGTTATATATCCGTTAAAAAACTATGAAGTAGGTCAGTAGGACTTGCTACCTTCACGCTGTAATTTCGTCATTACTAGCCTCGGTACTCGCGAGCAAGTAAGCTAGTCTAATTATCATTAAAACAACGTTATCTCCATCATGCAGGAGAACTTACAAATATGCAATTAATTTCTAAAGCAGGTAGTTACGTTTTGCATAGTTTTGCTAGTTTAGTGTAGTCACCCCCTTTTCTTTATAGTCAGTTTTCTAAAAACGTGATGTTTAAAAGTGTATTATTGTTTGGGCATGTTAGCAGTGTGTTTCCCTGTTAAAATAAAAGTTTCAATCAATCAATCAATCCATTTTGATTGGGAAATAAGAAGCAGCATAAACACTGCTAGAAGAGGCAAATACACCTGTCTCCAATGAAAGGCAAAATACTTCTCACCTCCCTGACCCTGGATCAGTTTTTCAGCCATATGCATGTAACAAATATATAAGAGTGTGTTTAAGTAGTGTGCGTGCGTGCGTGTGTGCAAACTGTAGTTCAGTAGTTGTACCATATGTCTCATTTACAAAATATATGCAGTGTAACAAAATGATACAGAACATGAAACCAGAAGAAAGTTTTGAAACCGCCAATTTAGGGGGCTTATGTATCAAGCATGTCTGAGTAGGACTGCTGATCTAGAATCTTATCATTACTCATTACAACATTGGGGTGGGAATAGTGCGTGTCGGTGGGGTGAGTGCCCTTTTTTTTTTGCTTGAGCCCCTGCCCCCCAAAATGTCTGTGCACAGCCCTGATGGTGAGGGTGCTGATGGTGACATAGATGTACTGTCCTTTGCCTCCATTACCACTAGCAGACAGAGGGGAAAGACTCTGCCACTGATACACTGGGCAACTGCCAAGCCACAGCATTGCAAATGTGGCCATCGCATGTACACGGTTAATTGACAACTCTGTGAAGTTTACAAAGGGGCTTGCACTAAGCAGATCTTGTAACTAGTCAGAAAAAATCAAGCATGTACTGACATGACCTGGTTTGATATTATCCGAATGTCCGAGGTGAAAACTCCTCTGCTGCTCAGTTCAAGGCCTGTTTGGGACTCATTTACTATCAGCTTCAGCATATGGCAAGTGTCCAACACACATTTCTCAGAACTGAATGTGCCTTACCTGAATATCTGTTAAAGGAGGAAATCCCAAAAGATAACTGAAAGTGACAGATTAGTCAATGAATTCCCCATTGAGGTATTGTCTCTAAGAGCCACTCAGCCCACATCACTAATTATGTGAAAATAATTTGGTCAAATGTACAACACCCACATCACTCCATGCCTCACCCCAACTTTCACCTCTCAATAGTCACCATGGTAACGCTTCAATCATTCATGGCAACGGGGGATCCCTGCCCTTGGCAGAGTGAGCTCAAGAGTGCTGCTCTTGTCCTCTACTGTATGCATTGTAAGTATATGTTTGTGTTAAACCCCTATTAATTTGAGGGAGGATAAAAAAATGCTTCCTCTTCAACTTTAATACTGTTATAGTGAAAAGTCAAAGTAAAAACCCAAATACTGTAGTTCCAACTAAAGTTGTTTGCAATCAACAACTCTATATTTAACAACACTAAAGGGGATCTAAAAAGGAAACCAAAAAGCTGATATGCATTGATAAAGTATTATTCATTCAGCTCCTTGACAATGGCTGCTTTGATTCCAAGTAATGTACAGAGGAAACAACACTTGTAAGGTCTTTCCTGGTAACTTACCATTAGTCTTAGACAGAATACCTTAGTTCCAAAGAAAATAAATGTGCTTCCTAAAAATAAGGCTGATATCACTCAGATATCGGTCATGATGTCTAAGTGAAGTAATGCCATCGGTGGTGTAGCTATACTGAGGAAACCATACATTTTTTTTAAATTATAAAAGTAAGAAATCAGATGCTTTACATTCTTAAACACATCTTTTGTCATATAAAGTACTCAGTTATGCCCACATGCATGATTGTACTCAGCAAGGCCCACTAAAAGCACACATCCTAAAAGGATGTTAAATCAAAAATAACATCTTTATTCATTGATCGCAAATGTTGATTTATATAAAATGATGTAGCTATGGTGGATTTCAGGAATATAAGTATTCATTTTTTTCTCATAATTTACTGGCATGTCAGAAATACATTCATGGCTCAAAGGTGTTATGTAGGCAGTGGTGTGCTTTCCCAACACTTACACCAATCAATCGATTGGGAGTGCAATAGCAGGGGACGTTCTGCTGGTGTGAGGTGATATCACATTCTAGCCTTTTTGATCAATCAATACATTAATATATCTCAAGATGAACATAAAAAAACACTGTTTGTTCTTCTAAATTCTGTGAAAATATACATATTTTCATACATTAATCAAATACATAATATACACATTCTCTAGTAACAATGGGCTAATCCACTGAACACAATTTATCACAAGCCCCCTCTTTTCTAGCTTGCTTTTCTACAATAACTACCATGAGACATATCCTAGTGGAACTCAAAACCTCCCCCTCGCAACCCCCCCCTCCTTTCCTCCTTTGATTGTAATGTCCCCGTTTTTATCTGTTGTGCCCTGTTAAGTTTTGCCTGTGTTAAATGTGAGTAGAAGGAGATGGAGCCCACAGAAATGTGAGTAGAAGAAGATGGCGCCCACGGCCAGTCGTGCGATACGACCGTTGGGTAGAGTGGCGCACCGTTTCGCACGAAACATAGATGCAGCGGCTTTAAAGATTAAAAACAGTGTTCACGCTAGTTTGAACTGTTTAGTATCGAATCGCAATCTCGTTCCTCTATGTACCTGTATGTGGTTGGAATGATAATAAAAGGCAACTCAACTCAACTCAACTCAACTCAAAAACGCTAAGGGAAAAGATGCTAAAAAGCTTCAGAATAGACATTTTATTACCCAAAAAAACCTTAGCATGTCGTAATATTGAAGTAATGTTCCATAACTGGGCTGGAGGGTTAATATGAATATTATATAATACAATGACCTTATCTATTGACTGAGGCTATTGTTTGTTGATTTTAGCTGGTGCCTTTAGCCTAGCTAAAACATAACACCGATTCAATTTTGTCAAAAATGATAGAATCACTCTTTTTTTTTTTTTTTTTTTTCTACCACCACCCCCCCCCCCCCCCACATTGGGGGACAGTTTTTTTTTAGAATCACTGCTACCAGAGGAGAAGAGAGGGACAGAGTGACAGGGGGTGGGACTGTGGGTGTGTGTGAAGTGGGAGCAGCCACGCAAATGAATGAAGTAGGAGTTAGACAGACAACTGTCTTCTACAATTAACATATTACAATAATGTTGAATTCAGCTGATCTGAAGCCTTAAGCCTACACAAAACATAATACATGAAAGTTTATGACCAACAATAGGCTAATAGGCTGAGGAGACAGGAGCAAGAGAAGGAGATTTAAGTGCATGGAGGGAATGCAGAGATTGTGTATGTTCTTGGAAATGATATGTCTGGCCGAGGCCGAACCCATCAGGTCAAGAATCAAAGCTCTAGTTTGTAGGCCCTTGTAGAAGTTACTCCTTGAATCAAGACCATCACATATTACTACATCAGGATGCACATATTTCAGTATTCGCAGTTTGAAGTCAAATGACAGAAAGCTAACGAGCCCCAGGATATTTTCCTGTCTTAAATGAACACTCTTACGTCATATTTTAGATTGACACAGATGTAAATTTTTCCCATTCTTGCTTCAAGAGAATTTTCAAATACGATTTTTTGGTTTTACTTTATGGGCCCTATTTTGGCTGCGCCAGGAGCGCTTCTCAAAAGAGGAAAGCGAAGAGGTGCGGAAAAGTTGGTGCGCGAATCAGAGGGGGAAAACAAGGCGCACATTAATTTGTTATTTTCATGATTTGAGTTTATATTTTGAGACCTACATTGTTAAAAGAATGTGTTTTATTTTACCATCTCTTTTTTTCCTTATTTGTAGGCTTTGCAACTTAAAAAACAACGTTTCTTTTCTTCGAACTTAATGTAATTGTTAAATGGAAAGCAATAAATAACAAACTCACAACTGCAACTAGGCCTGTTTCATTTATGTTTCACATGCGTCACCCTGGAGTGTGCATCACAAACCACCTGGATATTAATGGAGTGGACCCCCTTCCGATTCACATAAATGATACCGTGATCAGATGGTGCGCGCAACTGCACACTCAGGGAATCCACATTGCGTATAAAAATCCTGTTTAGTTCTCTGCTGGCTGTCGGGTGTAGGGAAAGTAATAAACTAATTTGCATGTTGGACAAGACTGGAAGAAACTGCATGTACAGCCGAACTGATAGCCGTCTGGCCAACACCGGCTACCAAACCCAGGGTATCGCACACAGTATCGCCTTCGGCGTCCAATTATGTACTCCATTTTCTGTAGTGCAAATGGAAAGAATAAAACCCTTTCACATAAGAAAAACAATGTGCATACAAACATATATTTATTTCACACGTGTATCTTACTGAACGGTAGCGATGGATGGCCTGCTGGCTTCAGTATTTCATGTCCATATATTGAATAACCACAAGCTGTGGTGAAATTGTTTTTAGCTTAATTGATTAAGCTTGCAAGTTACCCATGGATTGGACGATTTGCCTCAACGTGGGGGTAAATTAACAATATTCACAAAACATTCTCATGTGATTTCAGATAACCTTATGTTCATATGTGTGCATCAATAAAGTCACCAAATTGCACAGAGCGCCAGCATTTGCGCTAAGAGGTGGTCTAGTTGGATGTTAACGCAGACTCATTATTTGACACCAAACTTGCATAGCACCAAATGTTTTCACTGTCACACCCCCTATTGCGCTGCCCAACCCATAGTCACACAAACGCCTTCATTGCGCACCACAAAATTGCCACTCGGCGGAGACGGGAAATATTCAGTTTGCGACAGACGAAACTAGCAATTCGCCTGCACTAGGGCATAACGCCGCTTAGCGCCAGCATGAAAATAGGGCCCTATAACTCATGTTGATGTAAAGAACATCATAGAACTGGAAAATACAAAAACTGTAAATTCCTACATTTAAGCATAAATCAGGTCGTCAGTCATAGTCTTGCCAACTCTTTACAATACAGTTTACAATACACTGGTAGAGTGTGATTTCAAAGTCTTCTGCCAGTTACAACAGAATATTCAGTCATTACAACCTTGTGAGTTCCATACAACAGCAGAATTACTGATACCCGTTGAAGGTTTTAACAGATTTCTGAAGGCTTGTTTGTGGTTTTGAGTGCAGGCAGTGGGAACAATGGCTAACTAGTTAAGTTTCAGGACTACTTACCTGGACGTTTTCTTTTCTTTTCCTTGGGCTAGCCAGAGCACAAACAAATACAATACGAGCCCCAATGCAATCAGGATTCCACAATGGTTGTGCGAAACATTTTTCACAATGGTTGTTCCACAACGGATTCTTTTGTGAATCTGAATGCACAAAAACACAAGGTTTGTGGCAAAACCTTTGGCATGAGATAAAACTTTATGCCAAAATGCTTCTCTGTACAGTGGCATCAGTGGAGTGAGTATAAAGGCAAAGCAAGGCTGTGAGCAATAGTCATTCCCTGTTCACACGTCTTCTTCCAGAGAAAGACTGATGCAACAAGCTTATCGGTGTGAGCCAATTTTTGTAACTAGTGGCACAAAGCATTACTTTGTAGACTAGAGTGCCCTTTTACTTCTGACTGTTCTTTTGTGAAACATAAACAACCAGCAATTAATGTGGACCTACGGCGACACATATGGATAAGATATGTGAACAGAACAGCCACAGCCATTATAAAACCCAAAAGATATTAAAACATTTTGCAATATATATGTTAACAGGGGGCGGCACGGTGGTGCAGTGGATAGCACTGTCGCCTCACAGCAAGAAGGTCTCGGGTTCGAATCCAGGCCGGGGGCCTTTCTGTGTGGAGTTTGCATGTTCTCCCCGTGTTCGCGTGGGTTTCCTCCGGGTACGCCGGTTTCTTCCCACAGTCCAAAGACATGCACGTTAGGCTAATTGGAGAGTCTAAATTGCCCGTAGGTATGAGTGTGTGAGTGAATGGTGTGTGTGCCCTGCGATGGATTGGCGACCTGTCCAGGGTGTATTCCTGCCTCTCGCCCGGAACGCATGCTGGGATAGGCTCCAGCCCCCCGCGACCCTGACCAGGAATAAGCGGCTTAGACAATGGATGGATGGATGGATGTTAACAGGGCCTTAATGACCAGTCATGGAGGTTTGGGAGACCCAATCACTAGGTCTGAGATTCAAGAGGCAATTATGCCCAGGCAACATGACATGTTGCTGGGCCCAGGCTGATCCTTGCCCCAGTGGAATTTTATAAAAAGTTTATAGGCCCACTGTCTCCACTGCTGCGGGGGGTTGTTAAATGAATCATACTCTATCAGACAGCTGCCTGCTACCTTAAATCACACTTTAATTTCCCATTTACTCAGAAAAGCTTCTCTGTGAATCATATAGAAGGTTTCCCTTTTAAATGTTGATTCTAAATTCCTAAGAGCCAAGGCAAGTGGCTTGAGGGTACACTTCCTCATTTGATTTCCACTGGTCAAACAGGTTTCATAAAAAACTATTTTTTCTATTTGAGGAGACTGTTCAATATTATTTATTTATCTTCAATGCCCCCTGAGCCCTGAGATTGTCTTGTCACTACACACTGAAAAGGCACTTCATAAGGTTGATTGGACCTACAGTATATATTTTTGCTTTCCATACATTTGGATTCTCTTTGTGTAGATTAAGTTGCTTTACTCAGCACCCATAGCTTCTATAAATACAAACAACACATGTTCTGTATATATTTCTGACTTCAGAGGGAAACAGGGCATGGGTGCTCTTTATCTCCACTGCTATTTGACCTCTAGCCATGTTATTGTGTGAGTCACAAGCATTTAGGGGTATCTTGTGTGGAGGTTTGATTCCTAAAGTTTCTTTATATACAGCTGGCCTTCTGCTGTATATTTATAATCCTTTGTCATCCCTCCCGCCAGGCAGAAAACACTCAAGATGCAAGCTTAAACCACAGTAAGGGAGTTATTCACAAGGTTTCTCAATACCAGATGTCAACAGTCAGCAATTCCAAAGAGGGTAATCATTTTAAGAGGCCTGGAGATTAAAATATTTGTGAACCTTTGTTCTTAAGTATTATCATAAAATAGAGCAAGTGAAAGTGGAAGTCTGGTGCTATCCCACTTGTGTGAATTTCCCTACTTTTCAGTGCTATCCACTCATTGTATAAGCCATTCATCTTTTATGGAAAATGATTTGCCATCCAGTGCAAGGTAAATGCCAATAAATACTAAGGTATTCTGAGTGATCACCTGAAGCATTTCTATCCTGATGAGAGTGGTCTGTTCCAGGATGACAATGCCCCCATCCACAGGGCATGAGTGGTCACTGAATGGTTTGATAAGCATGAAGCCAATGTAGATAATGTATGTCTCAGTCACCAGATCTCAACCCAGTTGAACACTTATGGGAGATTCTGGAGAGATGCCTGAGACAGAATTTTCCACCACCATCAACAAAACACCAATATGTTGACGTTTCCTTTATTTTGGCAGTTAACTGTATTTTATAAATGCGTTTAATGAATGCCTTCCAAATGACTGTACATGGTGGAGAAATCGTTTTTTACTTTGTTTGAAAAAACAAAGACATTTCACACTGTGTGCATATATACAGTCAACCCATTCTGGTTGTGCTGGTTTCTAAATATTTAATCAAACGGTGATTTAATCAGTTCTGCAGTTCCTGGCAATGGCTTGTTCCCTACAATAACAATAGCAATAGCAACAGTCTGGATTACGCCCTGTGGCACAACTCACACAGGACCATCCCTTGCGATCACAGATCACAGGATGAAGTGTGAGGTGTGTCCATTTGAAACCTTATGCATCTGAACATCTGCTTTCAGCAATGAAATGGCACATACAGTCAACCAAGATGAAGTCATGCTGCTGGATGGGGAAGGACTCGACATGTAAGTTGAGCTTGTGGAAGAAAGTGAGCTGGACTTGACCACCTGCATGCGCTGTGATGTGCATATGGGGACAGAGTAAGAAAAGGATACTCTTCACCCTTAAATGGCAGATGGTGTGAGCCCCTTACCTTTGACCACTGATTTTGAGACTCCCCTCCTTTCAGCCCCGGAGCTTAGTCACTGTCTCCATTAGACTCTCCTGTTACAAACTGACTGGATTGTGCTTCAGCCTGTGTGTGCGTATCCATGCACAATCATAATCACACACACATTTGTGCTTTCAGTAGAAATAGTAACCCACCCTGGGTAGGGAAGGATACCATAAGTCAGTACTGAAGCAAAAAAAATTAAATCAATATAAAATGTATGGAGAAAACAATTTGTAAAAAAAAATCTTAGCAGATTTATACTTAAACAATGATGCAATAGTTAAAGGAATTAAACAATGTTTTACCATGAATCAATGTGCATCAGTCTGATTAGAAAACAGAAGTTGAATTCGGAAGGTGAAATGGGGGTGAATTGTGGATTCACGGGAGGAATGGAAGAATGATTGAACCCGCGTGTGGTTGTGGAGGAAGAAGAGAACGTTGTCTTTTGCGTGTATTGCTGGTGGGGAGTGGGAGAAGGCTCCCGGTGGATATAGCATTAATTTTCCTGCCAAGCTAGCACGGAGGTGCAAGTATTATGGGCAGTAGCGAATGAGTGTGTATGTGTCTTTTTGTTTTTTTTGCATTCATCTGTTGGAGCTTTTGTTAACTGCGGTGAGTGTGCGACGGTGTACCTGAGTCTGGCCGGGCGACGAGGAAGAGCAGCACTTCAGGACCATGGAGGAAAACCACAGCAAGCAAGCCGTGATGACGGAGGTGGGTGGGAATCCCAGGGTAGAGAACTTGCAAAAATCAGCTCCCGCAAGACAGCAAAGGGCCCAGTCGTGCCAAGTGTGTGCCTGTGCATGTTAACATGGTGAAAGCCGCTGTCACTCCTCCTCTAGTAACTGTTGTCCAGCCAGTGTTGAGGTGTGGAGCCAGAGTGGGGAGTGTGGCCACACGGGAAAGGGTGCCCAACCTTCGCCGGACCAGATCCAGATGAAAAATACACTTAAGAGTTTCTGTTTATTTTTTTGTTTATATTTTGGGGGGAAGCTAGGGCTGACAGAAGTGGCACAGCCCAACACAATCTCCCCCTGTGTTTTTTTCTTTGCTTCTTTTGCTTGTGTGGTGTAGCTGCGGGTGTGAGTGAATGCCCCAATTGTTAGTCTATTGTTTTGAGGGGAAAGGGGAGAAATAAGGGGGTGGCGGGACCTATAGGAGTGATTGGGAAGGGTAGCTAGCAACGGCTAGTGTGGGGGCCCATTGCGTGTATACTCCCTTAAAGTGTGTGAGGAGTGAGAAGTGTGCTGTGTAGAGTGCAGTGTGCATAAGTGGGTTAAGCAGGTTACTGCCTTGGGGGTGACTGAGGTGAAGCTTACCTGCCCTGCTTCTATGGATCACGGGCTTCACCTGCTACAGGGGGAGGGTTACTGTTGAAGGGGAAACCAAGGGGATTGGGGTCAGGGTGTGAGCAGCTCTCTGTCCTATTTGAATGATTTTTTACAAATAATCAGTGTACCGTGTCTGTATGCTGTTTGGGTTGTCATGGGGGTGGAATCCTGAAATGCAAAGGAAAGGGAATCTTATTGGAGGGTGGCTGGGATTTGTCAATCAATCAGAACCTTTATTTATGCAGGGAAGCCCAACTGAGACTGAAGCCGCAGTTGTAGTGGCACCCTGCTACAAGGCACTGATACCATCTCTGACATCTTGCCCCGCACCTGACACCGACATTGACTTCCCTGGAAACCAGATGTCTTTGGAACCCGGAGGTTACAATTGTAAATAATGACGTCATCGTAAAGATGAATGATAGTCAACAGTCCAGAACCCACAATGTGGCTTCAATTTTGGTACAATCAAGGTTCGTTAGAAAAGGGAACCAAATGATAAATGAACTGGAACTTCTCCTTTAGTTGGGGCTGTTTCACTTCAAGCTTATGCATGGACATCTAATGGAAGAAGCGATGGTATCAGTTTATTGATTTCCAGAGAATCAACCATCTGGCTGCTGGAGAAGACATGAGTGCCGAGGGCAGTCACCGGCACAGAATTTGCACAGGTTTTGTCTCGGTGATGACATTGAGATGCCAGTAACTCACACATGACTGGGCAGGTTACTTCCATCTCAATCTTGCCTGGCTAATTCCCTCATAAAGGAACTTCACCCAAAACCTTAAATTGTGCTTTACCTTTATATTAATTTGTTTTAATACACAAGCTAATATTTTATTTATTTGATAGGGACAATACACAGAAATCAACATTTTCCATCAACATTTTCCACAGATGGATCTACTGTATTTAAGAGTGCCGGATTTAGCCAAAGAGCTAGTTTTCATCTGCAGTCCCTGAGCAGGTAAAAAAACGGGTATAATCATGTAACATATAACAGCAGTACATTATTGCAACAGACAAGCACATAGCAGTTGAGGACAAAAAGCATATAATAGCAACAAGGAACATAACATATAATAGCAGTATTTAACATAAAATATAATAACAACATATAACAGCAAGGAACAGCACACAAAAGATTGCATGATTGCAGTGCTGATTTTCCTTAAGCTACTGTATATGTTAAGTTTACCTTTGAACAACTTATAGGTTGTACTGTTGACACAATCCCCTCTAGTGGTTGACCTTGTCTGGCTGGAGTAGGTTTTCTGTTTGACAAATGTATTGAGTGGTGCAGGGGCCAAACCATGAAGAGAAAACAATGCAGGAATCTGTTAGTTTTGTGAAATTCTCCCAACTCGGGAGGATGTACTTCACTAGGATACTACAGTGATGATGTCTGTTTTCTGTCAAAAACTTCACGTTTTTGAATTTAATCTCAACATTGGTTATTCCTGCTTGTGACCAGCTTGTAAGGCAATACCCTCAATACCTGGGAAAACATTGATTCCATATAGAACTTGGAGGCATTAGTGGTAAGGTAATTTCTAATATGTCTAAAATTTGCCAGGTTGAATTTAACCATGTTGACCACCCTTTTGGTCTGTTTTTAAAATAAACATTTGAGTCTAAAATAATGCTAAGATATTTAAGATCAAGTAACACCTTAAGCTCTTAACCTTTCCGCTATTATTTAGATGGCTGGTTGATAGACTTCAGTTGTTTGCTTTGAGAAGAACATGCTTACAATTTGCTTACATTCAGTTGCAGACATGAATGTTTAACCAGTTAGATATGTGGACCATAGCTCAGGTTCATTCATGTGCAGCTTACTGTCTGTTCTTTGCATGCACATAGATCATAGTATCGTCAGCATACTTTTGAATTTCAACAGTAGGGCAAACAAGGGGCAGGCCATTTCCTGATAGTGGGCCTAATATAGACCCTTGTGGGACCCTAATAGTACAGTTGAGGGCTGCAAATTGAATGCTCTGACATGTTTTCTGTTTGTCAAGTAGGATTCCATTCATTTCAGCACATCACAGGAGAAATTGAAGTCTGACAATTAATGGATGAGCCAAATTCCCCCCACCCGGGATTAATAAAGGCTGTCTTATATCTGTGTGATAGCCTCTGCTTTGCATATATTTGTTGTGCCTCATTTACCTAAGTGTTCCAGTGACCATTCTACCCCCTAAAAGCCACAGTAAAGCAGAACAGATCTAGCACTGGTTGGCTGATCATTCACTGGTTGGCTGACTCAGGGGTGGATCTCTGCATAGGCCAGCTAGACCCAGGTCTCGAAGGGCCCAAAATGATGGGGGGGGGTGGAGTGGAAATATTTGAACTTATTATTTTTTAATCAATTTAATTATAATTATGTAATTTCACTCTGTGCGTGCTCTTTCCTGATTCACCAGTCATCTGTTGCATTAGCAGAATCTGGCCAATTGTGTCCCATCATTGCAAACTCCCAGTAATAGTTGACTAATGACATAGCAGAGGCTTGATCCTGCAAGTATAGGACCGAGCCTGTCCTTTTCAAAAGTGTCTTTACTGATTGAGCAATTCAGAAGAAAAATATAGTTTTTTGGAAGACTATATGACTAAATATCCAGCCTTATTCAATATAGAAGGCCTCCTTCATGTTAATCAACAGTTGCCATATTTTAAATGTAGAGAACCTTTCTGTGGCATGTCAAGTGTTTTGTTCAAGTGTTTGAAATAATTATAGTGTATTACAATAATTATGGACATTCCGAATATTTGTTTACACTGATATTTAATTTTCTTAAATTGTGAGTTGTGGCCTCCCGCGTGGTCCAGTGGTTACAACGTCCGACGCTGGCCACGGAGACCGGGGTTGAATTCCCCGTCTTGCCAAGTGTCGGCTTTGGCCGGGAGTGCCACCAGGGGGCGGCGATTGGCTGTCCGCCCCAGGGAGGGGGAGGAAGCCGACGTGACGTTCGCTGCGTAGAGTGGCCCTGTAAGTACCGGGGTTCGGTCGACGGCTTGGCGAGTGACGTCTCGGAAGAGGCGTCACTTCGCCTTCGTCACTACCGGTCGCAGGACTACGGCAGCGAACTCACATTACTAGGGGGGGATTGACGTAAAAATAGCGGGTCTAATTGGCTACCAAATTGGGAGAAAATGGGATAAAATCAGAAACAAATAAAAAAAAATTTAAAAAAAAATTGTGAGTTGTGAAACCTAGCAAATGAAATCCATTCTTTTTGAGAAATAGCATATGCTACAATCATTCAGAGAGAATATTGTGACAGAGGAATTTCTGGGGGACTTAATTTCACTTGTAATAGGACACAAAGAATGTGCCTTTCTGTGGAAGAGGTACTGCAGATATTTAAAAAATGTAACAAAAAATTATTATCTAGAAAATAGAAAAGGACGTCTGAATATAAAGTTCATCAGGCAGTTAAGCAAGAAGAAACAGCATCAGGTAGGAAAGTGTAACAAGTATGAGCATGAAAAAGTGAAAGTAAAACCTTTTAGGGTAATGCATGAATGCTGAATTGACATTCTTGTACAAAGGAATTGAAATTGCTTCATGATTAAACTGGTGCATTCAAATGAAAGGCATAAAATTAAATTTGAGATTTTCTGTAATGTTACCCTTTAAATTGTGCTCCACGTTATCTGCTCTCAAGACCTGCTGCTGCTTGGTGTGTAGCTTCCGGGTAACGTCTCGGAAAGTTACTAGGTATGTCCAAACCCCTGCCAGATAATTAAAAACTGCCATGGAATCTCTGTTCAGGTTTAAGAGAGGAAATGTAAAGTCTACATACTGAAAGTACACGGCATGAATTGACACTACAACTAAAAGGTATGTGTGTCAAAATGAGCTGTTTCACAAAGGAATACCATCACTGTGGGTTTCATTTCCTGCCTGTGTAAAAATTACCCGAAGTGTAGACCACCTGCTTCCCTCCTGCCCCCACTGAACTACTGGAGGGCTTTGACTCTGTGGTTACAGACACAGTAAGGTAATGAGTACAACAGACTAAAAAAAGAGAATACTTTTCCACCCAGTCACTGCTGATGGCACTTATTCACTGGCGAGGGTGTTTCGCGACTGCTCCCACATGACACACTGGACCTCTGCATTCTGCTGAAAAAGGCCCAACCCATAGTCTCTTGAAACAGTTTTTTTATTCTGAAACACTTTCCAAGAAATAGCTAATCTGATTCTGTGATTGGAATTTTACATGTGACTACTAATAAGGTAATGTATTTATTTAACACCGGACACTAGAGAATCAAATCGATTTGTATATGTCACATGGTATGCTTTGTACATTAAAAACATACAAAAAATCAAACATGACAATGGTGGTAAAAACAGGAAATTCACAGGCATTGTCTTCACTGCAAGGAACAAAGTGGGGGAGGCCCCACACCACTGAGACTCTTACTGTCAACTCTCAATGGATTGTAAATTAGAGCCCTGCCATTTTATCATACATATTACAATAACACACCTCACATGTAGCCTAAAATTACAAACCATCACAATTTGGGTGCAAATTATAATTATATATAACATATTTACACTGTTATATTGTCATAAGTTTAATTTGATATAATCTGATTATATTAAAAACAAGTGTATGCATTCATCACAAAACCAGTTAGGTATCCACACAAGTCACACATGCACAATATTCAACACATAATAACCCCAGAGTGGCAACCTAATCCCCTTTTTATATAGTATATACTGTATGTGTGTGTATATATATATATATATATATATATATCTGTATATATATATGATTTATAATGAGAAACTGAGAAAACATTGGTCCATTGGTTGCGTTAATTAAAAAAAAAGATTTTCCATCCATGTAATACTTCTGTTGCTCATGAAAAAGCAAGATGGGACAATACTAAGACCAGTGGCAGGCAGAATCAATCGCTGTCAGTAAATTTCACCATTCTCAAACATTTTATTTGAATCAATGTATGCCAGAAGCTCAAACCTGAAACTGGTAACCTAAATCTTACATAAAAATGGAAACATGCCAGCACCTCAAGGGAACAGCACTCATGTGAAGAAACTTTGTGTGAAGAAACCGTGTGTCAGTTATTGCTGGCAGTGTAGCGTAATGGTGTTGGAGCTGGGCTTGTAACTCAGAGGTTGCAGGTTCAATTCCCAGGTGGGGCACTGCTGTTGTACCCTTGAGCAAGGTACTTAACCTAAATTGCTTCAGTAAAATATCCAGCTGTATAAATGGATTGTATGTAAAGAAAAAATGTAAACTGTGTGAGTCGCTCTGGATAAGAGCGTCTGCTAAAATGCCTAAAATGGAAAATGGAATTGCGTTTGTTTGTTTGCACCTTTGTTTAAAAACTCACAGTATTCGCATGGTAGGCTGCAGTCTAGTGTCTTAGGGGGCACTCTGATGAAAATTAAGAGAAAAAATTAATACATTTTATACAAGTAAGTGATGACTGAAGAGCCATCTGAGGACTAAAGAGTGAGTCCTTTCGGAGTCTAATTATTAAAACATACCTGCGAGATCTCTTAAGGGCACCTAGAATTATGTGTTTGGTTGGATGTATCAAGAGCTCCTAAAAGGTTCATCTAATTTACGAGCTTGAATGATATCCAATCATATAAATTCCCTAAGGGCATGCTTAATACATAACAATGTCTAATTTCCAATTGTTTATTACCTTTTTACAGGCCAATCAAAATCTAAAATGAATGCTTCAATTAGATATGTTTTTAAGGCACTCCATCTGAAGACAAATCATGGCAAAACAAATGAAAACATCCAAATAACAAGCGGCATTCTAGAGTCGTGACGTGATCCACGTATCTCACTGTCACTCAAACCTTAATTTATAAAGACTGGACAGGATTCAATTCTGAGGACAGGAATGGACATTGCCATGTCAAGTCACGGTTGGAGGTAAATCGTGCACATCAAACGAGGGAAGGGGTTCTTCTCATAATAACACCAGTGCAAGTGAGCTTTTGAACTCTTTCTCTTGTACAGGAAGCTGGGTAGACCTGAGATGCAGAAGTACACCAACCCGACCGCCTACCAGGCCATGTTTCCAGTGCATTGGATGAGTAGGCTCCATTGTGCTCAACATGTAGGTGCTGCTTTACTGTAAAGCAGCCTGAGCTGTACTGGAAAAGCATAACCTTCAGTCCTACACTAACTGCAGGAACACTTCATAGCCACATACACTGCATTTAATGGAATATTTGACTCATTTAAACATTATAAGACACATGCCAACTCTGATATGGTTTTTTTTCACTTTTACTGTACATCGTGGGTATTGAAACATGGGCCTCACAGAATCACAGGTTCCTCTTCTGGTTCTAATATATCTATGACCGATACCATCACAATATACATCTCTAATTCAGCATAGGGGGCCTCTGAAAACCCTTGCGGAGGTCTTTTGGACAGAAACATTAGTTTCAATGAAGTGAAATATGGCAAGAGTTGCTAGTGTGTGGGAGTTTTCCTTTCATCAGTATTATCCCTTACTCAAAGAACCTGCATTAAACATTTTAGGTGTATCGCATTTTATTTTGATACTAACATAGGGGACCTCAGAATGAACTGAACAATATAACAAAGGAATTTATTGTTTCTGGATCTTCTCGGCTGCACAGTTCTGGGGTTAGAAACATGCTAGGCTTCAAAGGTCCCCTAGAAATACACAATTTAGAGTTTCCATCAATTAAAACGTTCTCCAGAAGTCATCCTGATACAATTGTGGGTTAGGAAAACAACCACCTGTTTGATGTTTTTGTTTAAGTTGAAATGAAATGCAGCACCAAAAGTAATTTTAGCGACCGCATCAACCCTACGGTTACGGGACCCCAAACATTTACATAGAGGTTCTGGTCGAGTTTCATTTTGTCTCAACATAATGACCATTTTCTGTCCCAGTAAAACCGCAACCGCAATAATGTTCAGAAATTCAGATTTAATACAAACTGTTTGAGGCATTTTAGAAAAGCCGATGTTATGCTGGCAAGGTCTAGTTCACCCTGTGCTACTACAATGGTGCTTTTTAATATGTGGTCGTGAAATAAGAAAGCGTTGTTCTTGATTTATTTCATTTTAGGAAAGAACCTGGATTTTCTTTGCTTAACTGAGAACTGGTCTTAGCCAAGTGCAATTTATACTTTTGAACCAAACCACAGCATTTAAGGCTAGCTACATAGAGAAAGCATGTTGTGGTAGGGCGGTGGCTCAGCTAATATCCACTGCTCTGACCTAAATGTGAAGGAGGTCCTTGGTCAAAATACAGCCTCTTTTGAACAATTTTTTTAAACTGGTGACCCCCTCCCCCCACCTGCCTGTTTTGATTATCCTCATTTACTGCCCGCCAAAACCCCACTCTGTGTTTAAACAAGCTATCTGAGACTCTGGCTCTATTACGTCTCCTGTGCACTGCTATGCTTCCATGAATCCACTCATGTGGACTTTCCTGCTCTGCAACAGATGCCCTTTGTCGTTTTGGGTTTCTACATCATGGTGACTTTAACATTGCTTGGATAAGGCCCGTGTTATCTTAGCCTGTTGCAGGGAGGCTTGTCCATGCTTTCATTACCTCTAGGCTGGATTATTGTAACACTCTTTTTATTGGTCTTCCTGAAAAAAAATCCTTAAAAAAACTTCAGCAAGTATAGATCTGTGCTGAAAGGGATTTAACATGAACCAGTTTGTGAACATACATGTTTGCATCACCTCCCCATATGCTACTGTATTGATATTAAGATCCTCATGTTGACTTTTAAAGTTTTACATGGCTCTGCCCCATAGTTCCTCAGTGAGCTTGGTCATATGCGTAATTCAGAACACATTCTCTGTTCAGCTAAGTCGATCTCCCGACAGCCACCCCGCTGTAAACTCAATTATATGGGAGCAAGAGCATTCTGCCATACAGCCCCCAACTGTGGAGAAATAGCATGTTATATAACACACTATGAAACTCCTCTATGGATTTTCACACTTTGGATACTTCATTAGGCTGCGCTCAAAGCAATTATTATTTTACATTTATTATTTTCATTATTTCAAGAGGCTTTTAAGTGTGTACATTTAAATTATTTAATGTAGTTTTAACCTAGAAAATGTTCATGTAGTTTTTAGTACAAAAGCATGTACTATTGTATAAAATGTACTATTTGGGACCCCCTCTAAAACGAGATGGTTCATCTCAAGGGGTTTATCCTGTTTAATAAACAAATTTCATTTATATATATATTTTATAACTTTTTTGGCCAATTGGTGGCCAATTGTACTCTCTATTAATTCAATTCCCCCCCCACCCATCTCCCATGAGCCCACTACCTACAACTACAGGACCAGCCACTACCCTGGAACCGGCAGTGACAATGGCGATGAACCTGCCTCCTTCCAGACAGAACTCACCTCGCCGTCACCAGTGACTCCAATACACTCCCACAGGGAAGCTTCTGTGCATGTGGCGACCTTGTGCTGGCTTTCCTCCCCCTTCCCCTTGGGTCAGGCAGCCAATTTCTGCCCCCGAGCAGGACTCCCGGCCAGAGCCAGGCTGGCTTAAGGCTATGGCACACTCTCCACTCTGCCTGGGTTACCGGGCCACAGGTCTTGCTTCAGTCCAAGATTAAATCAATCCCCCTTCTCTACACCTCTGAATAATTTATTTGGCAACTGAAGGTGTCAGATGCCTGGCACTGCACTGGATTTATAAGTTATGCAAATCTATGTTGAGATTTTGCATATCGTTGATCTGCCAAAGCTGACTTAATAAGTCAAAATAAAACAAAAAATGATATACTATGATTCAACAGGTGAATGTTTCTAAAATATTCAGTGTTACTTTCAAGCCAAGTGTTCTGTCTCAACTATTAAATGGAGTTAATAAAACCTTTGGTAATAATAATAATATAATATATTCCATTTAGCAGACGCTTTTATCCAAAGCGACTTACAGTAATGAATGCATACATTTTTCAGTATATGTGGTCACAGTAGTATTTCAGTATGCCATAGTATCCATCCATATGACGAGGATGACTGGATGAATCACTCGCAGCTGGTGAGCTGGGAACAGAGGAAGTGGAAATCTTACCTTTGAACTGACGATTGGGCTCAATCTGTTTTAATTTATTTTGCTTAAAATAAATGCCAATTAATTGAATAATCCGTTGGCGAGTAATCACAAAGCCTCCTCTTAATTGCGTCTCACGCTGTAGCAATCTCTTTCTTCACGTCACATTAGAGACTGTAAATGACAATATGTGGTTTAATTGAGTCAAAAATCAACTGAATCATTTCAAATAGGCTACATTTTTTACGTTAATCCCTCCATTAATTGGTAGCATACTAGCTTTGAGAAACACGCATTAAAGCCTAGAGAACAAAGCTTTTTCATGACCATTAAACTGCCTGATCTGCACAGATCATATTAATTATATTTATGTTAATATTTAGTCAATATTGAATTTGGGCACAGAGAACAAAGAGTGCATTTATCTGAAAGTTCAGATAATTTGTAGATGTAAGAAAATACAACACAGTTTTGTAATGTAAAACAAATGCTATCACAAAATAAAATTGGGAAGCTATACCTATTGGTATTGATTATTCACCAAATTAACCAGGTGATTCCCATTGAGATCTATTTGCATCACCTCCCCATATGCTACTGTATTGATATTAAGATCCTCATGTTGACTTTTAAAGTTTTACATGGCTCTGCCCCATAGTTCCTCAATGAGCTTGGTCATATGCGTAATTCAGAACACTATGATTTATCTTTATCAAGGGAGCTCCGGCCAAGAAAAACAGCACACAGAGCACGTTACAACATAAAAATACAATACAAAAACCACAACACAGCAAATTACACATTCTCAAGTAAAACAGCTGCAAACATGAAGGAACATGAAGTGTAATAACTAAAAGCCATCTTCCCAAATTCTGTGGAAGTGCGAGGAACAATGAGATATGGGAAGCTCTGAGAGTGCAGGTTATAGGAACTTGTGTTGCAACTAAAAAGGCGATTTAAATAGCCAGGGAGTTGCCCTATGATGGCTTTATAAATGGAAATATGTCAATGTAGCCATCTACGGTAAAGTAATGAGTCCATTGATGAGTAATTGAGTAATGAGTCTATAATCATACAATGACGTGTAAGAGATTTGGCATTTTTTTATTTAACCTTTATTTAACCAGGCAAGCCATTAAGAACAAATGCTTATTTACAATGGCGGCCTGGCAAAAGGCAAAGCCTCTTGAGGGAAGGGGAAAGGGGCTAAAAG
Source organism: Aldrovandia affinis (assembly GCA_029706075.1). Classification (NCBI taxonomy): domain Eukaryota; kingdom Metazoa; phylum Chordata; class Actinopteri; order Notacanthiformes; family Halosauridae; genus Aldrovandia; species Aldrovandia affinis. Next base: position 1,820,191 of record JAINUG010000015.1, read on the forward strand.
GGAATGTTAAAAGTTAAGTTAAGACAGCAGCACACATCCAAACATTTCCAACTACTCTACTTACAAACATGATCAGGCAATATAATAAAAGAGCAAAGAACAGCAACAGAACAAGAGTAGCATACACAGGACAGGCATTAACACAGACAGGCAAAACAAACAGCAGCAGCAAGAATGCATAAGCATGCATGGGACAACAGTAGGCAGGCAACAGACAGGGGTTAGGGAATATTAGAGGGTTGGGAAACAGCAGCATGTATCAGTGAGAATGTCCATAATAGAGTTTTTGAAAACTGACTTTGGGATAAAATTGTCCAGTTTTAGTGTTTGTTGCAAATTGTTCCAATCTCTGGCTGCAGCAGCCCGGAATGACGACAGACCAAGTGCGGTATATGTTTTGGGGATTCTGAGCAGAATATGGTGAGCAGAACGGGTGTTGTATACAGCAGCTGTAGTTTGCAACAAGTAACACAGATAGGGGGGGAACAGACCAAGGAGGGTTTTGTAGATGAGCATGAACCAGTGAACATTACGACGGGTGTGTAAGGATGGCCAGTTGACAGAGGAATAAAAAGTGCAGTGGTGTGTTTTGAAATGGGCATTTGTAGCAAAACGGATAGCAGAGTGATAGAGAACATCAAGCTTTTGGAGTGCGCCCTTGCATGCCGACCTATAAACAACATCGCCATAATCTAACATGGGAAGGATGCTCATTTGAACAAGAGTTAGTTTAGCAGAGGGAGTGAAGGTGGAGCGCATTTGGTACAAGAAACCAAGTTTGGATTTGACCTTAGACTGTAGCCTGCTGATATGGTATGAGAAGGACAGAGTGCTGTCTAGCCAGATACCCAGGTATTTGTATTCAGTGATCTGGTCTAGGATAGCCCCATCGAGGGTAGTGATATCTCGGGCTGGAAGGGGTACAGAACCCTTCCTACCGAACCACATGACCTTGGTCTTGGTGGTGTTTAGCAGGAGGCTTAGGCTGGAGAAAGCCTGATGGACCTTAAGGAAGCTATCCTGAAGTAATGTAAGTACTGCTTTTGAAATAAAGCATAGGGCTCCATGGTAAACTGTGTCTATAGCATGGAGCATGGTAGCAGAAGCATAGGTAAAGGACATCACCATAATCAATCATCGGGATAAATGCAGCTACGGCCAGTCTTTTCCTAGCAGAAAAGTTAAAGCATGTCTTATTTCTAAAATAAAAACCCAGTTTAATCTTTCGTTTTTTAAACAGATTGTCAATGTGTGTTTTAAAAGTAAGCTTTTCATCCAGCCAGATTCCAAGGAATTTATAGGATGACACTTGCTCAATACATTTCCCATCAGAGGTAGAGATATTGGTCGTAACAAGCTGCGGCTGTGATATGGAGAAATGCATAAATTTGGTTTGGTCTGAATTCAAGACCAATTTGACCAGCCTGAATGGAGTTAAAAATTATAATCAAGAAATTTATCGGAAACAAGTTGAGAGTAATCATGGTTTGAAGTTATGGGTTTCAGCTTTTAGACTTTATGTCAAGCTGATGAATTGCTACTGTTTTCAATTCTTCTAGTGTACTTGTACATTTTCTTTGTGTAACCGCATGAAGGTTTACACAAACCTTCATGCAGTTACACAAAGTGTCTTCTCCACATTTACATTTCCTCTCCATATGCATTTCCCATGTTCCTTTCCTTTACATGACAGCCTGTTTTGTTTCCCATTTCTCTTCTGGTGAGACCTTCTAATTTTCACTTTTCTTTTTGGTCTTTCCAACTTTGACGGAGATGGACTCACCACATCAGAAGAGGGTTGGGTGTTCAACAAGACCTCATCAGGCATAACTAGGAGACCTTCCTCAAAACTATGGTCCCACCATAGGTCCTCCTCAGCATACTGCTGTTCCTCCACTTCACTTTCAAGGTCTGGCCAGCTGAGTGGGACTGAGGACCATCGCTCCCACTTCGATTCCCCCATCTGGTCATCATCTCCTGTCAGCTCCACTGGCTGCGAGATCTCCACCTGGGTACTAGAATCTTTCATGTCAGGCTTACAAGTCACACATTCAAATTCCTCACTCACCCTTTCCAATCGATCTTGTAGATCCAGCATAGTCTCGGTTTGGAGTTTCAGAACTTCACAAAACGAGTTTTCTGTGGCACGCTGCTGGGTTTCTTTTCGGTCCAGTCTCTCAGTTAAGACCTGCACTTCCTCTCGCAGTAGAGGGAGCTCTTCATTTTCCTTTTGTTCTCGCAGGAGTGCTTCAGAGGTGGTTCGGTGAAGTTCCTGCAAAACAAAAATCTTCTCTTCTTGTTCCTTTAGATGAAACTTCACCTCTTCCAACTGAGCCTCCAGCTCCCGCCTTCCCTCACGCTCTTGCTCCACTCGGCTCTGGAGTTGCTCCGCCTCGGACGCATGGTTCTCCGCTGCTCTCCTTAGCTCCGACTCCTTCTGCTCGAGCCTGGTCTGTAAATCCCCCTAGGCCCTGGCATACTCCTCTTTGGCCTGGTCTTGGGACTTCTGGATGTCCAGACACTGTCGGTTCTTTTCCTCCAACATCCTGGTTAGGGTTCGCACTTTTTCTTCTAGCGCCAGGTTGTGGGCCTCTACTCGCCTCACTTCATTGACAAGGGATGCTTTGTCCTTCTCCAGCTCCCCAGCCATGATTCCCAGCACTCTCAGCGAGTCAGTGTGCTCCTGCAGCAATCTCCCAACAGCCACCAGATGGCGCTCCTCCGAGGTCCCCAACTCAGCTTTCGTCCGGTACAGCTCAGTCTGGACACCTTTCAGTTGTTGGACCTCCCGGAGGGTGACTCACCATTGGTCCTCCACCATGGCCGCCCGTCTCTGGTTCTTCACCAGGTCCTCCCTCTGGTCCCGACAACATTGCTCCAATTTCTGGATCTCGTCCTCTTTGCCCTTGATCACAATTTGTGCCTTTCCTAACTCCTCCTCTAAACCAGCACACTTGTCTGTGACAGTTGTATGCTGCTTTTGCGGCTTACCCGGGACATTTTCTCTCTTCTCCCTAGGGGGCACCACAGAGCAGGAGTGGCCATCCTTCTTTAGGACTTTTTTCATCTCTTGTCGTCCCTTCAGGGTTCTCAACACCCTCTCCATTTCACTGATGGCCTCAGCAACGTCGGGCGCTATTCCAGCCAAAAAGGAGCATTTGAGGGCTGGACTTGCTTGAAAGTAGACCTTGAGGGAACGTCGGTGCACTTTTGACAGGTGCTTGTTCCCCTCTGCCTCCAGCCAAGACTCCATGTCTGGATCCACTGTCCAGTCCCCTTCCATCATGGAGTAGTTCTTTCAAAAATCAATAATCCCACTCATTTTTACATTTGACATTTTAAGCATTTAGCAGACGCTCTTATCCAGAGCGACTTACAAGATGTGCATTAATACAAGGTAAGAACAATCAAAGTTAGCGTACAAGATCAGTGCAGTAAAACAAACACAAAAGACATCATTGCAAATACTGGCGTCAATCGACTTCCCAGTATCATCACAAACACCTGTAACATTGGGAAAGAAAAGGTTAGTGGGGTCCCATTGCCTTGACTTTTTTTGGCTAGATTGGCTAGAAGGACAGTGTTCAGTGGTAGTGGAGTCTGAAGAGGTGGGTTTTGAGTCTCTTGCGGAAGATTGGAAGCATGACCAGTTTGGTGCATGTTAGCTATTGTTTGGTAAAACCAAAAAATTGGTGACTGCTGATTGACTGCGGTTGAGAAGTAACGTCCTGCTACCTGGAGAGCGGGGGCAGAGGGTAACAGGTTAATATGAAGTGTACGTGTTATACTTTCTGTCAAGCAAATAAAACATCATCGTATTCGAGATGTACTTGCCTGCTCTTGAGTTTCTCATTCCTACCCGTTCTGTTGGGGGACGCAACACCTCACTTCACTGATCTGCAATCTACAAAAGGTGCACAGACACAGTGTTCAAAGTATGCAATGGCAAGGAGTAAAATGGACAACATATTGTGAAAACTATAAATCATATAATAATGCGCAATATACACATTGTGAGAATCAAGGGAAAAGAAAGAGGCCATTATTTATGATCACATTAGTTATCAGTTGCTCGATATTTGTGTTTTGCATTATTCTCTTACATCATGGACAATGCTCAGCTAAAGGAATATTAATGGTGGCTTTACTGAAATACAAAGTGTCATCGTTGGGATATGGCTCTATACATCATTCATGTAGCAATGAAAAACAATAAACATATCTGATAGATTACACACTGTATTTGAATTGTATATTTACTCCAAGATTGAATACTTATGTATTTGCAGGGGGGGATTGCAGTTTTACTGTATACATGTTTTCTGGGCCTTTCCAGAAACTCTGACAGATGTTCCAGGATGCATCAGCAGTTGCCATCAGCAGCATGGGTGAGGTGTGCTAAAGTGAGTAAGTGTGTGTGTGTGTGTGTGTGTGTGTGTTTTGATAAGATTGGGGCACATGGGGGACTGATACAGGATTTGAACATCCTCTGTGGTTGTCGCCTAGAAAAAGGGAAAGAGAAGTCGGCTTTCAATGGTGAATGAAGTGTTATTTTCTGTCATTTTACAGTATATACCAACAGTTTAATATATGTATCTATGAAAGCAAATTCATAATATGCAATTTAATATTTCTTTTGTCTACCACTTTTCACAAAATGCCAATATTGTGTCATTCCACTGAAAATATAAATGAACTATTAATCATTTCCTTATATGTGTAAACCTCCTGCTGAGATACTTTTTGGAATTACACAAAAATGGAGGAAGCCTTTACTGGAAAAGCCAAACACCAAAAGACTATTTCCTTGAAAGGAACTCATCTTAAGAAGTCTTGTTTAAGCTTGTATCAACTTGATTTATTTTATTTGGAAGGTTTCCAGATTTTGGCTACCAACATACTGAAAGCTCAAATAGTTACATTTACACAACAATGAAACAACACTAAACGAAAGTTTAAACTGAATGAAAGCTTTAATAGTTAAGTAGTTGCCTTTCTGGAAAAAACTGAACCAAAGTCAGACTATTTCCTCATTTATTAATATTCAGAAAATGCTAATATCTTAGTGATGTACCACTGGCATTTAAGGTTTTTTTTGCACAGGCAATAAATGAGTTGCTACAAAGATTCATAAAGGGTGTCGATTGACTTCATATCATCAAACAACGGCGTAAAAATATTTTCCGCTTTTAATGCTACCAGTAGGATGCAGTACCACCCACACACATTTATGCTTGTAGCTGTGAGTACATGCATCTTTAATATTGAAATATTGAAATAGCATGTACTTACAAAAGTGCTACAATGGCCAACACCTTTGTAAAGAGTTATTCTACGGGCAATTAATGTAACCTATCACTCTTGAGATGTTTGGATATTGGAGGTGAGTTTGTGCTTGTGCTTGAACACGTGTGCTGTGTACTGGAGGAGGGGAGAGCGAGCGGAAGCTACCGTACCCAGGTGGGCCATCTGATTCATCACACAAATTAGTCTTGACACCTTGATAGACGGAAACTGCTCCTCTTCCACTGAGCTGGGAGGTTGGTCTACTCCGTGCCGACACCTACGCACAACACACACAGAGGCACACATGCACATCACCCGCACTCACACGTGCATGCACAAAAAACAACATTAGGCAACGTTCTCCTCCACCACGCAGGCCTTTCCTTTCAGCTGGTTTAGCTTAAATTAAATCAATGTAGCCATACCCAAAGCAACCGCTAGCAGAAGCTTGCTGCAGACACTACACCTCCTTTAAAGCCATAAACTCTGATGAGAGGGACACTACACAGTTCTCGCACAGACCCACCATATGTGACAGCAACCCGACACTGGACTCTCATAAATGCTAGCTGTGACTACAGCCATCATGATTATAATGTTTCACATTACACATGCTGTGGGAACACATTTGAGAGGTTTTGGCCCTGCTGTGTGTGAAGCTACTTTTGCTGGGGGACACAGGACAAAGAGTGCAATCATAAGCATCCCTTCATAGAAAGCCCTTAACCTCCTCGGTCCTGCAGTACCCCATCTACGCTGGTTTTCATTCCAACCGATCTCTTGATTAATTACAGTTGTTGTGTTTATGTGCGCCTCAATTTTGTGCTGAGAAGGTTTGGCTCATTGCTCATTTGCTTTGTCCACACTTTCAGCATTTAGGATAGCACGGATTTCAGCTGTAGATCTATCAATAAATCAATAAAAAATGTAACCTCTGGGGGCCTCCCGCGTGGTCTAGTGGTTTCAACGTCCGATGCTGGCCACAGCGACCGGGGTTTGATTCCCCTCTGGCCGGGAGTGCCACCGGGGCGGCAATTGGCTGTCCGCCCTAGGGAGGGGGGAGGGAAGCCAACACACAGTTCGCTGCGCACAGGAGTGGTTCTGGGGTGCCCGAATTACAGTCAACAGCATGACAAGTGCTGTCTCGGAGGAGGCAGCGCTTCGCCATTGTCACTGCCGGTCACAGGGCTACGGCAGCGAACTATGAGGGAGGGGATTGAACTAAGCACAGCGGGAGTAATTGGCTACCAAATTGGGAGAAAAACTGGGTAAAATGGAAAAAAAGAAAAAAGAAAGTAACCTCTTTCAGAAGGAATTATTTGACACATTGCAGAAAATCAAAGCATTTGTTGTCTGAGAACTGATCTGACTGATTAAAAGTCCTTCAATTCAAATATAATTTTCATTCTTTGTAACATGAATCTGTTTCTGACATAATGTGGCATTAAGAGGGTTAGATTAAACCAACCCTCATTAGACATTAGCAGTGTCTAATTAAAAACACTTAACAGCTCATTATGCTACAGGAATTGCAATTATGTTTCGAACGACAATCCCTGGACTGGAGCAGAGCAGCTGATGGTAAGAAGTGGCAGAGTAGTGGGGTTTGCTGGTCTATGGACCGGATCTTAATTTTTTTCTGTCTCTCCCCCCAGACACGGGAGAGACACAGTGGGAGGGCAGGTTAAAATAAAACAAACACAAAGTCTTTACTCCCCAGGCACACACATATCCAGTGACTTTTCAAGTGCTTCCCCAAACCCATGCACACAGAGACACTCAAACATTCTCTTTTGACCCAAACACACAGAGACCACGTCACTCATCACAGTGAGAGTTCTGGCAACCAGCCCCGAGACACTCTCCACTCTTTCAGTGAGAGTTCTCGGGGCATTGTCCAGAAACACTCCACTGCCCAAGAGCGAGGTCTCTTAACGCAAATGCAGAGAGAGGGAGGCAGACACTATTTCAGTGCGGCCTCTCTCTCCCTTTCCCAGACACACACAGGAAGCACTCTACTCAGTCACTTTCGACAAACGCACACAGAACTCAACATAAACTCCACACAGACTCCGCCTCCCAGAAATTTGGATTACAGACACGTGCAACCATGCCCAACAGAGTCGCATCAAACATCAAACATCAAACACTACACAATAATACACAATATACGTGCACGCGCACTCACACACACGAATGACCAGACAAAGACTAACTCTCAATGCGCACACATAATGACAAGACAAGACTAACTCTCTTAATTCAAACACATGAATGACATGACAAGACTAACTGATTCCCCACTCGCCCCATCTGCTCTTAAATAGGCTTACTTTCTGGCTGGCTCTTAAATACAGTTTTATAAATAATAAATACGCTTTATGAAAAGAGTCAGTAAGTACTTGAGAATGAACCCTAGGGAAATCTCAGAGTTTAAGTACCGCACAAATATCAAGAGAATAACCCTTACAGGGATGATTTATAAATCAATCTTTCTTGCCTTTTAACTGTCGGTCTGCAGGCTCCTCGGTAACTTACAATTCTCTGCTTGAGATAAATGTATTATGATGGAACAAATGAGAGGATGTGCTAGCGTTGGGCAGTGACACTTGCTGTCTTCACTACAGCCTTATATTGATGTGGGGAGTTACAGCAGCATTGTCATTCACTCTCTCCACCACTGTGTCTGTCTGTCCACTCTCCTTCAGTGACCACCCTCCCAAGTTCTAGAGAAAGCACTGAGATCTGATACCTCTCCTTCACCACCATCACCATGGCCACTGTTGCTGGCAGAGCCTTCTCAAGCTATGCACCATGGCTTTGGAAAGATATGCCTAAGGATAACAGAGACAGTGAAACTGCTTAGTTTTGTCATATTTAGAGTAAATACATTATTTACAATAAAACAGGTTTTAATATTGTTTGCATGTTTATGATCATAATAAAATTAGAATTTATTTTGTAATGTGTTTGGCGGCACGGTGGGGCAGTGGATAGCACTGTCGCTGCACAACAAGAAGGTCCCGGGCTCAATCCCGGCCGTGTCTGCATGGGTTTCCTCCGGGTACTCCGATTTCCTCCCACAGTCCAAAGACATGCACGTTAGGCTAATTGGAGATTATAAATGTGCATTTAGGTATGGGTGTGTGAGTGAATGGTGTATGTGCCCTGCGATTGATTGACGACCTGTCCAGAGTGTATTCCTGCCTCTCGCCCAATGCATGCTGGGACAGGCTCCAGCCCCCCCTGACCAGGAATAAACGGGTTAGATACTGAATGAATGAATGAATGAATTAATTAATTTTGTGTTTAGTGTTATGTTTACCATGGAATGGGTGTAGATTGTTTTGAGATATACAGTACCATTAATGCACTGCACTTTAAAATATATAATAATAATTACAATAATATATTTCAAATTCTTCTTCTTATTATTATTATCGAAGTCTGTAAACAAATGCAACAGCAGATTTTAGTTTGGCTTGAAGTTTATGTGAACACAGTAATAAATATGTTTGTAAATGGTTCTTTACATGCAACTAAATGAAGAGGGGATCAGTCTTATATTTTTTACAGTGTGGTCTGGAAGCACTTTCAAAGGCTGCCTAAGCAGAAACACTGTATTAAGAGAGTTTCCTACCAATTAACAGATATGAGTCAGACTTGGATTTGTAACTCAAATACAGCCAAGGCCACCTACTGCTCAAACTGGGTCTGTTAAGTTGCCCCTTGTCGCCCACTGAACAAACAAGGCAAGAGTTTTGACATTACATTCTTACTTACATAAGCCTTTACTTTTCAAATTATCAGCGTAAGTAACAATTGCACTCTATTCCCATTTTTGGTCATTTTTAAGTAATTGAAATGGTGTCAAATAGCAATCCTATAGTGACAATGATGGTACTTGCTGATATGTTTGCATTCTCAAGGGGATCATTTGTCTCAAAGAGACATAAGAACATAAGAATAAATAATGAAGAGAACGGGCCGTTCGGCCCATCTTGAATAGCCCAAGCGTTTCTGCCTCTACTACCTGACCTGGCAAGCTGTTCCAGGCATTGACAACTCTCTGTGTAAGGAAAAACTTCCTAATATCTGTGCGGAATTTGACAAATCATGAGACAATGATTGAGTCAGATTTGTTCAAAAATAAACTCTCCTGCTGCCTCAAAACAAAGAGAAAAAAACCACGAATGCTGGAAAAAAAAAAAAAAAAAAAACAGCTGAAGAGTGATTCATACAGGAATCTTAACCACCATGTAATCTTAAATAGCAACCAAGCAAAATACTAATAGCAGCTCCCATGGCACAGAAGACCATGGGAGTTAAAAGGAAGTGAGGTAATTTGGTGACCAAGAGTGACTAAGTAAGCTTTAACTTACTAACTAAAACTTACTAAAACTGATCTGTTCTCTACATTCAGTAATGAAAGAGATGATTTTGCTTTGTTAGGTTACAGGTTACAGTTCAAAATCAAGAAAAAATATCCTGCAAGCAAAAAAAAAAACGAAGAAAGTAAAACATTGAACCTTGAATCCATTATTTTCAGACAAAACTTATTTGCACAGATACACATCAGCAGAATTACAGTGTATGTGTTTTTGATCCGGTTGTCAAAAGTTAAGAAAAAATCTGAGGTTGGAGACTGAGGTTGAGAGTGAGATGTTCTGTCCTGCAATAGTGAGGTGGGTCAAACTCAGTGGGGTAGTTATTGTGATATGTAGGTATATGCCAGTGTATACCCAACTTATTTTCGCAACATTTCGCATGCACTTACCTATATACACCCATTATAGCCACGTGACAACCACTTTTTTTGAGAGCATGCGAGACACATTGCCAGAATGAAGGGAATGGTTTACTGGAAATCTGTTATAAAAGTGAGGACAAGGGCACATGATTGGACTATGATCAAGTTTACAGGAAGATGCTATACATTTTAGGATTTTTGCTCAATATTTCTTGAGTTATTTCTGAGAATTTAGTGAGAACCTGTGGTGGAGTGGGGTGAGGGGTCATTGGGTGGTGGAGGCATAGTGGTTCAACAACAGATGTGAGATCTGATGTTGCAACCTTTATGTTGGAAAAACTCAATAAACCTGTTACACGGTACCTCGGCAAGAGACTGGGTTTGGCATCTTAGATGGGGAATATTGGAGAGCACGTGCCTAGGCTACCTGCACCATTGTTCATGAGGCTGGAGTAGAGCGTTCATCTTGCCTCTATCAAATCTTTATAATAAGCCCTTTGATGCTCTTGAAAGTAGTAGTGAATTCACAAAAAATAGAAGTATGACATAGATGTAGGAGTTTGGCCTCAGACCTGTTTTTCACGAGGCTCATTTTGTTTGAGTACAGAACATATTGTATTGCACATCCAATAAATCTGGTGCAGCGAAACACATTAGTCTGCCCATTAATGTGAGTCACACTGATGCAAGTAAGATTTAGCACAAGTTAATGTAAGACATTGTAATTGCTATCCTCATCAGTTTATGGCTTATAAGTTTTGTGGTCAGGTAAAGAAACGGATATATGGACAATTTTCCAATTTTGTCAAAAAAGTGACATTGTACAAAATTTAGTAAATATTCACTGTAACAGATCTGTCTGGAGCATGGAAGGTTATGTTTGGACATCCAGCACACTTCGGCCTCAGCGGTGAGTGATTTCCAGCCAATACTCCCTGTTCATCACACTTAACCTGGACTGTAAAAAAATATTTACCCAAATGAAGGATGAACTATAAAATAATATTCCTGATAATAATAACTGAGCCTGAGCTTAGTATGCAATTGATAAATGTAATCTTGTTGTTACGGCCATGGGTGCAACTTTGTTTATTTTTTTGTGTTTCCTCGTGTTTTCCCTTTTTCCCTTTCCCCTGTGTTCCTGTTCTCCCTGCCAGTTTTGTGTTTGTGCGTGTGTGTTGTGGGCGTGGCTTTCCTCCTCTGCATTCTCCGGCTCTCTCCTGATTACCATGGATCTGCGACACCTGCTCTGCCTGCACACCTGTCATCAATTATCATCAGCCCTGCAGTGTATATCAACCCCGGTTTCTCATCCACTCACCGTCAGATCGTTGTCTCCGATTAAGTGGTAGCTACACGCATCAAGACCCTTCCAAACCATGATTTTGTCCGCCGTATTATCTCTGCCTGTTTAAAAAAAAAAAATTATATAAATTTATTTCAGATTTTTTCCCCATTTTTCTCCCAGAGAAATTTCAGAGAATTCCCCACCCTCACGAGTCCGTCGCCCGTCCTCCGGGATCGAGACACACATTCCTGGTTGAGTGTTCCCGCCTCTTTCGAGACGGGAAATCTTCCACGGACTCCTTAACCTTCTCCTCGACGAACTCGTGCCGCCTCTCCCTCCCCCCTTCCCTGGAGGCGGACAGCCAAATGCCGCCTCCGATCGGGCTGACGACCAGGGCCGGTCTGGTAGAGATGCGGGTTTCGATCCGCGTCCCTGACGGGCTCTCTGCCTGTTTTTTTATGTTTATTCGCCCTCTCTGTGTCCAGGTTCACTCCTCGCCTACCCGCCTGCCTGCCTACCCACTTCCCTGCCTGCCTGCCTGCCCGCTTACCCGCCTGTCTGCCTGCCCGCTTCCCGCCTGCCTGCTTACCTGTCCTGCCTGCCTCTCTTGTCTGCCCTCACCATCGCTTCCCTACCCCAGTCTTTGTTTACAAATAAATATTTTACTTTACCAATTTCTCAGTGTCTGTGTCTGCATTTGGGTCCGTTCTGTGTCACCCTAACACTTGTTGCAATTCTTTGATTCTCTTTACATTTCTAATGTGATTAGCTCCATAGTTCCCCATATTTGTATATTATCTTGGCTTATGTTTTTCCAACCAATCTACACTTAACACCATTAAGTGTTGCTTATTAAATTTTTTCACTACTTCAGATAGCATCTAATTTCAAGAGCAGTACCACAGAAATTCTCGACAACAGTGCAGTAAAGCATATGACTTTCGAATTGTAATGTAATCATGTTGTAATCGCTTCACATCATTATCCTTTAATAAACAATAACCTGGAGTCATGGCTTAATAACCAGGGCTGGTAAACACAGTACATTTTTCTAAAGATAGAAGAAAGTAAACACTACAGCTTGGCAGATGTATTTTTTGGTATTCAACTATAAGCAAGCTAAGCAAGCAGGATGAATCAACACATATTTACACTTGAGTGCTCACTGACAATCCACTGTACTAAAAATCCATTATACTAATATACTCTCCTGAATTGTTAATACATAATTTTCACTGAGAGCAGCCACTATTCAGATCTACACAAGTCTGCACCAGATCGACGCTCATAACAAGGAGGGTAGACCGGAACAGTTCATATCTTCAGCGATAAACAAAATTCTCAGAAAGTAAGGTAACTGATGTAACCATTCATCAAGTTCTCAGAACCACAAATGGAGCAGCTTTAATCGAAAAGGAGCAGAGAACACTTCCTTTTCACAAAATAACCCATTACTTACTGAGCATTGAAAGGCATGTACAGAAAACAAAATTAAATTAAAGTAAAACAAAAATCTTTTTAAAATGTCAGCCTGGAATGATTAATGAAGTGTGGAGCTACATGGCTTGTCAGATCAACTAAAATAAAGCAAAAATATTTCCTATGAGTTTCTGGCACTCTCTGTGTATATTATAAACACTGCTGAATCTGTCCTCATTTCCCATTGTAGGGATTAAAAACTAATTGTTCAACTTGGCTAAGAGCCACTGTGCTTGTGCTTGTTTTGCTCTTAGGGAGTTGCATGGGCACTCAGGTTCACACACATAGGCACTTAAATTAACCTGAGTAAATATAGCATTACTACATAAATGGCTTTTTGGATAGATGTACTTGCAAGCTAACTAATGGTATTTAAAAGATAACATGTATAAAGCTTGTGGAGAATTCCCTGTAAGACTAATAAGACATGTAAAGAATCTTAACAGAATCACATGTACAAGTTATTCTAAAAATATATTTACTGGTAAATCCGCAAATACAACATGTGCCTGGATGAGTATTTCCACATCTTGGTGACTTCCTTATGAAACTTCTGATATGACATAACTCCTCTAAATAAGGCCTAATCATGCAAAGTAACTATTTACAAAGAATGGCAGATGATGCAGATCTTAAATGTAGTACAAAAAAAAGTAGTTCCACAGAAAAGGTTCTATTGGAGTCTGCTTGTGTGTGGTAAGCATGGTAATGAATACACATACTGCATCATACTTACTGAACATTTTTTTTCTTTCTAATTCTTTCGACTCCCTACTTTGAATTAAGACCCACAGCATTCACAGCTGAGCACAGTCATGGGATAGGGTGACTCCCTAGAGTCAAAGAAGTGTTTATGTTTTCCAGATAAAATCATGACAGAGACAGCTTAATCCAACAACGGAAATGTAAATTGCCCCCAGTTTGATATTAATCATTTTAAAGGGCAATTTGGAAGTGATTCTTTATTGATGTATAGAGCATATACAATATGCATTGTTCATGTGAATAACCTTGTTTTTGTGTATTGAGAACCGTTTTTTCTATAAAAAGTATGCCATTCTACCATATTTTTTGAAAATGTATACTACTTCATGCAAGTGCTTGTATGCCCCATTTCATAAAATATCTATTATATTATATAAATACAGTTTCCCATAATAACATATATGGGACTTCTGCATGGCTCGTTCTGCTAAAACACTAGGCTTCAATGTGTGATATACCCCACGGCCTGGGCATAATCACAAGCAAAATATATTAAACAAAATCCCATTGACTTTTATTGGTAGAACGTTCAGAACGTTCAGAATTTGTAAACAATCTGCAGCTGGTGACGTTACAATCGGCTAGTATGATTTCAAACTGACAGCAATAACAAACTGGCATTATGCACAAGTGGAAATGTAAAACCCCTGAAAACATCCGGTTTACTTCTGTAAACAGACAGCGTTAGCTAGCCTGTTAGCGAACTAGCAAAATGTCTAGTCAATATTTTTGTTGACTGCCAAATGAGGAGAAACAAAGGTCCTGACAGGCCTACCGTTTAACTCAGCTAACTTTACACATCTTTGAGTACAGTTTGGTTGAATACGAGTGTGTTTACACCAGAGAGGCATTCTGAACCTATCGTCAGTTGGATGCCTACAATTACTTCCACTCTGGCAAATTCAAGAACATACATGATATATGTGTGGTGGGTGGTGAGGTCGGGGCCAGTCAGATGCTCTCCAAGCAGTATTCTGTCTGGATTGTAGCAGCAAAAAATGGAGAGATCAAGAGCGGGCACTGCACTTGCATGGCAGGATAATTAGCCAGCTAGCTTGCTAGATAAAACAAACCAACTGGCCAGCTAATGAAGAAGGAATAGTAACACCAAGCTTTAATTTGGTGAGTAGGTTGGAATACATAATGTAGCTAGCGCTCCCTGATAGAGAGCAAATATGGCTAATTTAACTCTACTCCATATTAACAGCTATGTGAAGGTGACTAAATGAATGGAGAGAAATGCACATCATAGTCATGTTGACAAAGCAGAAATGGTGAGTCGAAGACCCATTGACAGTGATTATTAATAATTATGTTTGTATTTAAGAATTGACCATATAGGCAAGTGCTTGTGTTCCTGATTATGCTCTCAGCAGGCATTATGGCCCATGATCCATACATTGTTATGTTTACATTTTACCAAATAAATTAAAATCAAATTTATATTTGGCATATTGTTCCTGCTGTACCAAAAATGTATCGAACTGTGACCCCAAAACCAAGCTACATACTGAACTGTGAGTTTTGTGTACCGTTACACCCCTACTAATTAGCGAATTGCCCACCCCTGCTAAATATGTATAAGCATTTATCTGACACAGAGAACATATAGACATGCCTTGTTTTCTGCTCTTTAGCCGTAGAAGGTTTTCCTTCATTTCGGCATGAATATCTTCCTGGCACTTGTGCAATTTCAAGCGACCTACTGTAACTGGCTAGCAATACATTTAGTCTAGATAGATAGCGAGATGAACAATTTGACACCTATATGAATATATTACAACTAACTTGAGATAATCGGTGGTAAGTAACACTGTGTTTGAGCTAAGAGATTAGCAATAGGTTTTAAGTTAGCTCATTAATGAACTAATGTTCCTCAAGGGATATAGAGTTAATTGCAGCTTGCTAACAAGTAATGTAAAAAAATTGGTTAATTAATGTTCGCTACTTAACTAGCAGTGATGGCCCGTCCATTGAGGCAAAGAGGCTTAGCTTCCCTAAAAAATGTAGGTATTTTTCATTCTTATTGATTGCATAACAAGATTTTTGTTAGTTCGCTGAGTGACAGCACAGTATTTCAGTTTATATTCCACACCAGTTTCTCCTACACCGATCAGAAAGCTTGAACATGCCCTTCATACACAGCATCACAAGGACTCAAAACGAATGAAGCAACATCACCGAGCAATAGCAATATATTAATTTTCAGAACCATAAATCTGCACCCATGCCAGTATGCCACCAAATTCAGACTGAATTAAGATGTTACTCTGCACTTTACATACAGCAAAGCTTGGCAATTCACAAACAGATCACTAACCAAAACCTTTGAGCATAATAGGTGTTGGAGTATCCGAACATCAATATCAAGGTCATTTGTATATTATTTTGAATCATTTGGGACTCGCTGTCTTTGTAGTATTCATTTATGTAAAGTTCACTTGCTAAGCTAGTCAGCTAGCTACTTGTGGTTGTCTAATGTGATGGTATCTAGTTAGCTGGCAGGCTAACTAGCTAGTAGCTAGCTAAGCTAAGTAGTGTTATTCAGCTAGCCATTTTGTATTTAATTTGGTTTGTTATAAAAATGGAGCAGGTTGTTAACTCAGCTCATGTTAGTTTACCACGTGTTACAGTGTCAGCGAACTAACTAGCAACATTTTATTTAGTTGAGGAAAATATGTTTTTCTACACAGCTATACAAATTTGTAAAATTGCTTTAGTAACATGACTTAATTGTAGCTCTCATATATTGTATATATTTCACTTTTATATTTCACTTTTCATATAAATGGATGAATCAGCATTGAACTGATTTGAACAGTTAGCTAATTGCCATTGTTTGGTTTGTTGAGAGAGGAAGGGTGTTGGTATTGCTATTGAGCTCGGTCTATTTTAAAACACCTGGGGATGCTTTAAAAGGGTGTAAAACCTGTCGACCCCTCTTTGGTTTACTGGAATAACCAAAGCTGCAGTAGTGAACAAGGGCTTTGACTTGCAGCCCAGCTCGCACTGCTATCAGACTGATTCTCTCCAGCAGAAACATGTAGCTGTCATGTTCCAGCCATCAGCCCATCTCCACAGCCCGCCCATATGGGAGATGGTGCAAGATACTGGCCAATGTGCACTCATTTCCCAGCTGCTAGTAAGCATTGTACGCTGGGCTAACCACACTTCCAGCACAAACATAATCTGAATACAACGACTGAATGAGAGGCAAAGAATAATGTTTGATTCTGCTCATTATAATGTATAAGGGGAACTGCATAGTAGAAATGTGTCAATCGAATTAATGCAATGATTTCTAAAAACTAGACAAACACACCAGCAATTGCTTTTAGAAAGGTGCTTCTATGGTCTGTCTGTGAACTGAATTCCTGGAAAGGATATGAACAAACTTGCTGAATTTATTGGCAATGGGACATGGTGGAAAATTCAAGGCTTCAAGTGGATTTCTGTTGTGTCAACTGTTAAGTGAGGCATGCCATACTGTGTCTAACAGTGCACTCTAGTATTGGTTGATTTTCTTTTCAGTTATAAATGAATCAATGCAATATTTTTGTAAACTGCAATGTATCAATTGGTTGAAAATGGCCAATATCCAATGACAATTGCAAGAATCTTTCTCATAGCCACCTTGAGAGAAGCCACACAAAGTATGATCAAGACAAGGCTTTCATGGGGAGGAGCCCATTATAGACACACTCCATGTAAGATACCAGTAACAACCAGTAGGTGAACTGTATAATAACATCATACTTTGTTCTCACACTTTTGAAAACTCTCAGTATCATGCCATTGTTCTGCTAAAAAATAACCTTCCTGGAACAATCCTCCAAAAAATGAGAAGTGAATAAGTAATCAAATGAAGTTTATGCATGAAAAATGCCTTTCACATTGACCAATACCTCTTGTTTGTCTGCTAGTTCTCATAGTAAACTTCTGAAAAAGGGGACTTCTGTTCTGCAATGAAAACAGTGACAATATCAGTTTGAATTGACCTCTGAGATGCATCCCACAGTCCTCAACATTGAAATGGGATGCTATGCATCCTACATAAATTATAATTCATTCATGCTATTTTATTTTTTAATCATTTTTTTATTTATTTATTATTTTGTCTTTATGTTTTCTTCATTTGAGAGTCTGGTAAGTTAGATTTCTTGGTTAACAATTCAGTGATTAAAAAAACCTTACACTGAAATACAAAACAAAGGACAAGACTGAAAAATGAATTTGCAACTAGGTGGTGGAACGATGCCCTGGTCTGGATATGAAACCACTTGCTTGTAAAGAACTGGAACATCTGCAGGTCTTACAGGAAAAAGAAAGTAGGTTAGAGGAGTTACAAAATTTCACACAGGTATTTCACCACATCTGTACTCATCAGTAAGCAAACGGTGACCCTGCAACATGTCAGAAGGAAGTGGCAACCATACCTTAGCCTGAGAAAAATAAACCACTGTGCTGAGCTAATAGCATGTAAAGAGCAATTAGCATGTAAACTATTTTACATTTGAATGCATGTCATACAATACCAATTACAATTAACATATGTCCCTGTGTCATTAGGTCCAAGGTCACCATGCTAACAGACTAATCTATAGCATAAGGCTGACCTATGGCAATTGTCCTTAAAATGTATAAGTCCCTTCATCAGCATTAGAAGAGTTCACTTTCAGGCAACAGTAGAGCTTTGCTGTTAAACCAATTAGGTTTACAGTCCAGATCTGAACTATATATAGGAAATACAAACCTAAAGTGTGTTAATAGGGCGTTGGGTTACCACGCACTGCCAGAAAAGCTTCAATGTGCTTTGACATAGATTCTACAAGTGTCTAAAACTCGATTGGAGAGATGCAACATCTGAGATAGCCATAGCATATCGTTTACATAGTTTTCATCCTCATCAAACCATTTGATGGAGGAATTGTCATCCTGGGAGTGATCACTCAGAATGGCTTTGTATTTATTAGTATTTACCTTGTCCACTAAGGGGTTGAGTGGACCTAAACCTTAATTTACTTTCCATATTTAGTTTCCTTTATTTTGGCACCTGTTTTGGTTACCTGTAGGTGGCAAATTCCAATTACATGCTAGTTGGCAAGGCAGAAACTAATTAATGTTAAGAGGTACAGAAGTACAAATATTTTGAAGAAAATAACAACTGACTACTGTATATCTGCAAACCTAAATGTAAACAATATTGAGTTGTGATAAAATAGACCGTGATGACTGTTTCTATTATAGAATAATTACAAAGGTCTGCATCAAAAAACATGAGTGAAATGAACAGCCGAAGTGAAGCAGAAGTTGAATTAGACCACAAGTTGAAAAAGAGTGAAGAGAAAGGAAGAACATTTTATCAGAAACCAGGACCTGCAAAGATGTGCTCTGAGTATAAGACAGGAGGGGGGGCTACAGTTTCTCAGAAACGCTACATTGTGAGGACCTGTTTTAATGAACAAATCCAGTGGCAAACCTATTCTCTATTAACACAATGCTGTCTAAAAACAGGCTTCACAGGATTGGCAGGACCAATGCCTGGGAAACTTCTGAAATGTAGAGGGGGCGTGACTAACATTCTGGTATCAAGACCCGTTTATTTGTGAGGGGAGTCCTACAGCACTGAACAAAGAAACAGGCGGACTTCTTTACACAAAGCAACATTCAGCACTAAAATCAAGTACATGACACAATTTGAAATGGTCCTACACTACATGGTAATGTACCATCTGAAGTATCAACAATTTGTATAAAAATGTTCTGCTATTGAGGAATACAAACCACATGGACTGATGTGCACCTCCAGTTCCAGGTAAATTAATTGTACAAATTCATCCTGCACTGGTCTGTTCAAGTGAAATAACCTTTCAACACCCATACCTCCTCCAAGCACATAATCTCATATCCCACAGAACACAAGCAGTCTGCTGAAGGGCTGCACCACAGGACTTTCACAACCACCTACATACTGTACTGACAAACCTTTATGTCTGGTTTGAATGTCACTTCAAAGGAAAAGTAAACGCCACTGTCTCAGTGGAACTCTAGCTGCTCCCATTACCTCAAAAAGACTAAGATACAAATTTAATTATGCCAATAACAAGCAAACACAACATACACTTCACAAAATAACTCGATCCATGTAAATATTGCCTTTTCACTTATGATGAGATCAAACTATAAAACTATTAAAAAAACATTGTATTGTAGTTGCATGAGCATACGTTTGCTGGCTTGATCTGCAATGTAGTACATGTTGACAATGGATGGCCACATAATTCAGGTTTTTCAAAGCTTCCGGATTCTTGGATTCCAAAATAAGGCCTTACAGAAAAAGTACACCTTCAGTTCACAGAATACGTAAACCATTACCATCTCATGGTAAAATGTGTTGCAGTTTTCTGTACTGTATATATGTTTTTAAGTAACTTACATATTCATTTTTGATTTGCTAAAGGAGCCATCGATCCCATACTACAATGGGGCAAAGTCTCTAAATATTATATTAACATGCTGTGTGTACTTTATTGAATAGATCAATTCAATAAAGATAAAAAGCATCAATTGACAAACGGATGATGGACACATTCATGGACAACTCACACACACCATGGTTCCTTGATAAAAAATTAACACATGCACATGATGAAGTGTAAAGAGCACACCAATGAGATGTAGGTGAGGTACGCTATTATGATATTATGTTAGACACTTGATGACATAAATATCCAACAAAAGCCAAGTGGAACTCACCTAGGTCTTCTGTGTTTTCTGCTGGCTGGACAGAGAACATGGGTGGGTCTTCGCTGAGAGTCTCATCAGCCATCAAATTCGCCAACATTCACTGCTGAGCTGTGAGAAACACAGAGTGTAAACAATGGAACACGTTTTGGGATATTAGACTGGTTTCAACAGGTTTAGGTTAGCAGGTCTTATATGTTGGGGATTACTCCTGTCTTATTGAACCACACCATACAGGTAATATGCGTTTTTAAATCTTATTTTTCAGAGAAAGAGAAACTGAGCATTGCTTGGTTCCTGAACCAGGAGATATAGCCACACATGCAGGCTTATATTGTAACCCTGTTTGAAATGTTAAGAAACAAAGAAAGTTAATAAACTTTTCTATAACAGTCAACTTAATAAAGAATGAAAACACAGGAAACATAGTGGCAAATGTTACTTTATAAGCTTACCATAAACCAAATATCCTGTCAAAGGGTCCATTGAAACTCAAGGATATCTTGAATAAACAATAAGGTAAATTGAAATTAAATATATTATGCTTAATTCAAGATTTAAAAAAATCCCAAGATAAAAAAACAGCTATGTGCTCACCACCAAATATGTAAAACATGGACATTTAAAAGAACTGTGTCTATTTCACTGCTAGCTGGGGCCATAGCATAAAAAATACACATTTGGGGTCTGGATGACATGCTATAAGAAAATTTGCCAAATGGAAACTGGTTCAGTAAACCACACTGCTGCCCAATTGAAATAAAATTCAAATGGGACAAAATTCCCATACATACTACATAAATAGCTAAATAGTTCATTTTAGTCTACTTCACTATCATACCCTCCCTTTCACAAAAGTAAAGTAGCTAAAAAATGATGTTGATCTTGGTCCACTAGTTATCCCACACCAATTTCAAATGAGTCAACAAGTAATGGGATGCTGGTTCATTCTATTACGACAATATTCCATTGTGTGCATGAGCCCCACGATCTGGTATAAAATCCAGACTGTGCCAGTGGTTCACCTAAATCATCACCAATGTGTAGCACCCACCTGGGTGATAGATGGCAGCCATTTTGCACCAAAATACTCACCACACATATGCTGAAGTGGGAAGAAAGGGGTTAATATATCTAGTTCCCTAGCAATACACTGCTGACCACAACCCTCCCTCCCTGGGCAGGCATATGGCCAAGTATGTATCACTCTGCAGACCTCCTAGCGACAGTGAGGATTTGATTGCGGACCACATGGCACATCAGTGCACTGAGAACTAACATTAAAAGTAGTAACCTAGTAAATATTAGATAGATAACTATTATGAACTATATTATGTGTGTTTTGTTACTGGAAATGTTTCTGGTAGTATGGATCAAACATGGATCTTTCTTCCTGTTGCTTACATCGGAGCGTGGTAAAGGAGAAACGCGTGCAAAAAGACACAATACATAACTGACTTCCTGCTAAATGTAAATAAAAGTACCAATAGGTAAAATCTCAGCTGTATATCAAATCATTACCATTTATACCATTTTTAATATCAGTGCCATACAGTGACTCATAAAAAGATTCAGAATAACTATATGAAAATCAGTCTGAAATGAAAAGGGTACAAAAAACACATCAACCTCAATTCAATGATCAGCAAACACAATGAAATGGACCAGTTCATCAGAGAAGGCTGATTTGTTGAGAGGTGGAGCAATAAAAGTTGATTCCATAATACTATACTTCCGTCTACCTCTAAAAGAGGAGACTGACAGATAAACAGTAAAGAGATGACTGGCTGTGTTTAGGACTCATGGGAGACCAGGGGCATGGCAGCAGCAACCCTCAGGAGCCACAGCACTGCTTGCCTGCTCCTGGCTGACCTAGCAGACACAGAGGGGCAGGGAGAGTCGGCTGAGGAGGTAGTCACTGAGAACGTCAATCAGGACCTTTTCAGTTAATCTTCAAGGTGCCGTTGGGGTACGTACTGAAGGTGGTCCAAGTGTTTGGTCACCAGGTCATCCAGCATCTCTTAGTTTTTGTGTCTGCAGATGGAGAGAGTGAAAGACAGAAACAAAGACAGCTAGATAGTCTGTTACTTTAAGGGTGTCAACACCACCCACACAACCTGCAAGCTTTGCAACAGAGTGACAAACATATTTACAAATGTCAGGCAAGCTCAAAAGACAAAAAGCATAACATGCTGTTACATGCTGTGCATGACTTGTTGACATAGCCTGCACTCGCTGTAGCAGAATAGCTTTGCAAATGAAACCTGGACAACTGTTTAACAGCACTCGTGCTTACACCCTTGGTTTACATGCTGCCCTTGTGCTAATAGTGACAGTACAGACTGCAATGACCCTTCAGGAACCCTGTGAAGGGACAAAGGTGCCCTGTCGATGACAAATTCAGTTTTACTATTTCTTTGCAATTGCTTTTAGTCAGGGTAACTTACACTTAACATATAACCTGAATATAAAGCTGGATCATTCATGCATTAAGTACTACATCTCCAAAATACAAGAGGATAAGTGGAATATGATCTAATCTGATATGAATCAGGGAACTGTGCTGCAGAGTGCAGAACTGTGCTGCAGGGTGACGTGAATGCTCAACTTTATAGAACAGATCTGTGACAAACTGTAAATAACACCAAACATGGAGGTCTGAAACCTTAATTCCAGTGAAATTAGTAGCTATTGACCCATGTAATAATTTAGCTTCTGTTTAACTAAATGCCATTCCAGTCTATCTCCCTTTCCCTACAACTCAGGACAGAACAACCTTTTTCAGTTAATCTCCACTGTAAAGACTCTTGACGCTCCATGTTCAGAGTGTTTCGCATCAACAAAAAGCAATTAACAGTAAGGGTTACCTTAGAAGAACAGCAATAAGCCTAAAGGTATATGCAGTTTAAACCATAACTAACTACAAACAGGGCTTCAAAAGATTATTTTAAAATATGGTACTATTGTGAATTCTTGAAATTTAACTAAAGCATCTACTTCTTCCCAAACCCCAATGCTAAATAAGTCATCTTTCAAATATGTACTTTTGTCATCTTCTTTATGAACTGAATTCCATTTAAGATTACTCCAGTTGCTACGGAACTAAAGGTAAAGTCTTAGATTTCTACTGTGTGTAAAAATGCCAGAATCTTAAAAAACATAAATGACAGTGCGCTATAATGCAAGGATGGGCAAGGAGGGCCATATCGGTTTCTGGATTTCAAGCAAAATCTTGATGGTTTAATTAGACCAAGCAATTATCTGATCTCACATTTTAGCTAAATGTACTGACAAGCTTAAGAATGACTGCTGAAGACTGTTCTTGTGTCCATATATGAATGGTTTTACTATGGTCTTTTTAACATGGACCACCGTTGGTGCATACAGCCAATTGACCAGCGCATGGCTTGCATACATACCAGCCCTCCAGGAATGGAGTTCCCCCCTGATATAAAGCATTTCCAACATTTCAATTGTCATAGATCCAAGAGTTCAAGACTGTAGCATGATCTTCACATTGTATTATGACACTGACATCTATTGGACATTAGTGGAACTGACACATACCTGCTCACAAGCAAACTTATTTTAGCCTACAACTGCTCCCACATGGGAGTGTGTTACACAGATGAACTTCCTTTATCTTTGAAAGATGAAAATTGGATATGGTGGTTTCTTACTATTGGTCTGTCTGCTAACACTTGTGCTTGATAATGTGGTTCCAAATGAACCACACAAGATTTGAGAAGTAGGGTATGTCAGTTTTGTCTTGTATATTGTGGAGCAAGTACTAATTGTCTGCTGTGAGGGAGACGGTTTGACCACAGTTTAGAGACAACTGTCTTCCAGGAAAGGACACACAGTGCTGAGAAACAGTACAATATAAAACAAAACCGCATTGTAATGTCTGCGCTAGCCACAAGCAAACCTCAGGAAGCAAAACCAGATTAAGCTCTGATTTAACAGTCATGATTAAACAAGAGTTTTGAATGCATGTTGACCATGCATGGAGGGAAAAAGGACCAATATGAGTACATGTGCAACACAGAAATCTAAAAATGAAACATGCAAGAATGATAGTAGTAGTTGAATCATATGCTGGCAGAAAATGCTCTAAGTTCTCATGCCACTGCACTACGATTAGACTTAGAATGTCTCCAGTAGCTGTACTGTATACAGACAGTGAATGCTTTCAGTCTTGAATCTCAGGGTACCAGACTCGCCATGGAATGGCTTCTATGATGTGGGTCCTAGAGATGAAGCCCTTCGACTCCTATATGACTGTTACAGGGACAGGGGCAAACACAATATCCATGGTATATGTTGTCTAAATGTACTTAATATTAATTGTATTGTTTGTCCTGATCATCTTCCCCAAATCACTCCAGAGAAAAGCGGACGTTCAACGTAGTACAATTTACCACATAATATGGAAGCGATAATTAATACAATCCATTTTAACTTACCAAAATGTTGCACGGCCTTATACATTTTCCCTACAATAGAAACAAAAAATGGCTGCACCCTTATACAGAATAAAATTAGCTTAGCATAGTTCTTTCAACAGGATTTGTCATAGATCCAGTGTGCCCATTACGGTGTATACAAGCAGTGGATTGCCAACAGTATTTAAAAACAAATGAGTTGTAAACCAGATAAAAAGTTAGCAGCTTACAA
Organism: Aldrovandia affinis; assembly: GCA_029706075.1. Taxonomy (NCBI): domain Eukaryota; kingdom Metazoa; phylum Chordata; class Actinopteri; order Notacanthiformes; family Halosauridae; genus Aldrovandia; species Aldrovandia affinis. The sequence continues at coordinate 1,845,180 of JAINUG010000015.1, forward strand.
GCCAGTATGTTGAAAGCGATTTGTGTGCCTGTGACACAGATGGCGCAGATAATACCAGTAGTTAGCTGGTGAAATAGTGAAAATGAGGGATGACTATTACCAATTCTCCATTTAAATTTTTTTTTTTTCCAGTTTTTCTCACAATTTAGTAGCCAATTACACCGTCTATTTATTTCGATTTACCCTCCTCACACGGGTCCACCGCTCGTCCCTATGAGGCAAGCTAATTCTCTGAGGGCAGCGAACTCTGCTTCCTTCGAGATGGAACTCGACCACCCACGTTCTGAAGACTCTTTACGTGCTTCACGGCGGACCCGAGCCAGCTCACCCATCCAACCACAAAACAAGTGTATCGGTTGGTGTAGGTGGAAGTTGCCCGTGAGTGCTGGTCTGAAATCAGTTTTGCCGTTTTCTTCATCATTATTAAGGTTAGGATTTGGGTAGAGATAGCTTGTTCTGTGTCACTGCTTAGGGGTAACTTCTCCCATGAGCCAATCTGTCAGCAGTATCAATACGGGACAATCAGATTGACTTTTTCTTTGACGTTGGCATCAATGATTGGTTTAGCTCATATCACAAGGCACATTGAAGCTGTTCTAGCAGCTTGTGTTTGCCCAACGCCCTATTAAGACACTTTATCTTAGCGTTGCCTTCATATCAAAGAAGGTTTAGGTGTAACTTTTACTTTCCAAATTATAAATGATCATTTTGTTTTGAGAAACAGATAGGATAAGGATACTGTTACTGTATAGCACAGGTGTCAAACTCATTCCATCGACGGCCAAGTGTATGCAGGTTTTTGTTGCAACCAATGCACTACTTCTTTAGCCCACTTCTTCAACCAAGGGAGGGACCTAATTGAAATCACCTGGAGTAGTGCATTGGTTGCAACAAAAACCTTCATACACTCGGCCCTCGATGGAATGAGTTTGACACCCCTGCTATACAGTAACATAGCAAGCTAGCTAGCATTAACCTACTTGTTCATGTTCCATCTCATAAAATCTGATCTGTGTACATACCAGCACGGCAGCACCTGACCAAATTCCACCACTATATTTATTTTACTTAGAACGTGACTGACCTAATTACTTATCACGTGAAGTCCAGATTTCAAGAGATTTATCTTTACCCTGTCATTGGAGGTGTGGACATGCCGCGGATCTCGTACGCTATCTCCTAATGTTGCGTGAAAATCTATCTTCAAATGTGCATGCTTCTCTTTAGAATATTTTAAAAAAAATAGTCCACACCGGATTTTTTCGATAGTCTAAAGATGCTGTTTCTACCTTCCAATCGTTATTGAAACTCACCGGAATAATACACACCTGTAGCCATCTATCAAACACATTCTAACTTGTCCACTTGCACCAGTTATATCAGTATATCAAACCATGACCTCTAGGGTGTTCAATCTCTTCGCGTGCACGTGTATTGTGTTTACCGCACTTCCCAGCTAACTTGGGAACTACAAATTGAATATCCGGGTTGATGACTAAGGAATTGTGGGACATGTCGTTTATTTTTATATTTGCTGAATGCATTTGAGTTCTTATTTAAGCATAGATGTTGAAAAATAGAAGGAATCTTTATTCATACAGTTGTACCTAGGCTATTAGGCTAGTGGTACACTACATCATATGAAGTTGCTATTTCTAGGGAGAGAATCTTGGCCATTTTCATTATATTCATCAAATGTGTCAGCATAGAGGCAATCAGGGGTGGCTGTGTGAAGAACTGAATCATAGTGTATCTTACATGTGTATTAGCCCTGGCGCTTGGGGACGCCATGCTCATGACCTAGTACGGAGGAGCAGTGACGCTTCTGTCTCGACTGGAACAATAGCAAATTTGAGAGACACTGAGAATATGATGAGTGAAGGACTGGAAAATGGGAGAATGGAACAACATTTGGAATGCAGTCGTCAAACTTTCCTTCTGGTCGCAGAGGGACCCATTAAAAAATCAGATTGACGTAAGGGCCAATTAAATGCGAATAATTAGACGATTCTTCAGGAACTGTACTGTACTGTACTTACGACCGGAATCTGATCGTAAGCGACATTTGACCCGCAAAGAGGCGGGATTTGTATGACTGGCGTCTCAACTGGCCAGTCATACCAGTATATACACAGTAGCTAGCGAATAAAGACGTTAAAACACGCCTACAGCATATGCAGCAGCGTTGCAACCATAACAGTAACATAAAGTAACCATTCGCAAATGCTACATTTAAACGAGACGGCTGTTTTTTTATCTGCATGTAAACAGATGGCGACAATCGAGGTATTGGCGTTTAGCTAAGTAAGCAAAGCTTAATTAAATGTAACGGTTAGCTAACTTGTTTGTATTGCAGCCCTACTGACGAGTGCCATGTCACAAATTCCGATGCAGTGCATTTTTCCTATCACTACAACAGAAATGTATTTTGATGCATGTATCTGCATTTTGTAGAGTTACCCGGTTTATTTCCTTTTCAGTTCAAACTGGCAACAAAGGATTCGGGAAACATTACTGCCTAGGTCTTCAGCGATTGCAAACTAAAGGTCCAGTGTTTACAGCGCTATGGATTCTCCAGTAACTTCACCCCATGCCTGCAAACAGCCTTTGCTTACAAAAATGTGCTGCAGCGATTGATTGCTTTCGGTATCTTGCTGTAGAAATATCAGTGTTCAGATTCTATGATCCCATCAGTTTATGCTCAGCTAGATTCGGTAGAATCGCTATTTAATGAGATTCCCTATATGTTTTATCTCGGCCTGTTTTTCGTGAACGTTTTAATCCTCTACTATGCTTTTTTGATGGAATACATAGTCCTGAATGTTGGCATAGTGTTCTTGCCGGAGGATATGGACCAAGCATTGGTGGATTTGGGCGTCCTGTCTGACCCCGGCTCAGTTCCATATGATACCGATACCGACTTGGACGTTTTCGAGGGATACCTGGATTGAGAAGCAATGAGGAGTAGATTGTTATTTCAAGTAATATCAGAAGAACAAACTTCTATTGGTCAATCGGAACGTTATGTCATGCATCGATCAGTTATGAAGGGCAATAGGTTAACACGGACAGACTGGTGGAAATTTGAGATGCCTTCCAGGTACAGATGGTCGCGCATTAAAAAGTAAGTTACACTCGATTGAGTCGCACTGCAGTTACACATGTCTTTGAGTAGGCCTGTGTTTAATTCCCGCAGCTATTAATGTGTTACAATGTTGTGTTGCATGCACTGAATTGCTGTCACATTGGTTTGGATCAATGCTGAACATTTACTAATACTTCACAGCCTTTTGGATTAGAGCCTACACAGTACCATTTACAAGCCTTGGTCTATTTTTCATATTGAACTGAAGTGACTGACCGTTTGCAGTATGCCTGTGGACATAGGTTAAGGTGAAACGTAGTAATCTGAATACAAGCAGAAGTATGACAATCACTCTTGTGCATGTTACATAAAAGCACTACTTGTCATCTTTGTTGTTTGACAAGTGAAAAATGGTAATAAACATATGACCATTTTATATGAAATGTTATACAATAGGTGCTCCACTTTGTGAATAGCACTGCTTTTTCTTGACAGGTTGTCCAGGATCAAAATGGATGGATCAGGATGTCCAAAGAATGGCTGGACCTCCATTGTATAAGCTTGCCTTGGAAACATGAACTGATGGCAAATTGTGGCAGATCAAAACCCTCAAGTCCTCTGTCACACATAAACAAATGAATTCAGCTACAACTAGAATTTGTTTAAGTATTTGGACTAACCATATTGGACACTTACTGGAGGAGAGTAACATTATTTCACAGTATTTGAAACATTAGGTTTTAATTTGAGTGTGGAATATAATTAATTAAGTTAGGAGATTTCATGTAAAAAGAGTGCATTATTTTGGGGGTTCTGTTGGGTTAAATACTTTTTAGCAGGGAAATTGACAGTTTGACGAAAAGCTGCCTAGAGTCTAATTTACTGTATTGGTCATTCTAATGTTTAGCATTTGCACTGCAGCAATCCTGTCTTGACATGGTGTTTGCTTGCAAAGACAGCACCCACTTTAACTGTTTGTACAGATAATGTTTTCGGTGGTCTTCCTGCATTTTGAAAGATGTTTTAAAGTGATTTCACCAGCAAAAGTCCCTTCAAATCAGTAATTGATCAATTTAACAGTTAATTGGTTGTTCGTTTCAAATACTTGACATGAGGGATATATCATTTCAAGTGCAATGAAATGTCTCCTGACTCTATCTGTATTATTTGATGATGAAAATGTAGTTGTTTGCTTCTCTCTAGGAAATGGATAGAGAGAAGCATTTTCAGAGATGGACAGAGATGTATGAAGAACACACCCTAAAATCTCTTGCTATTCCCTGCTCACATCTCAAAGATATCAAGACATTGCATTCATAAGCTTTTAGTCCAAGCACAACCTTGAAAGGGATTACTCCCACAGCTCATTTCATATTGTAATAAAGCTTGATATTTATGTTTGCATGCAGCTTTCTACTGTTACAAACATTGATGCCTTGAAATTGCTAACACTTGCAATGTACACAAACACAGGCATGCACACGCGCACACACACAAAGAAAGACATCTGTCTCTTGATGGAAATACACTAAAGTTTACAAACTGATTATTGTTTTGGTTTCCATTGACAAACATGACAGGATGTAAGGATGCATCACAAACATCTCATGGCTATATCTATGTAGAGTAGCACACTTTAAATGGGACAGAACATCTTGTGTTTTATATATTACTATTGAGAAAGTCTACTTGATATGGAATGAGGAATTAATGATTTATTTCAAAATCATCTTCAATTTGTTGCAGTAGGATGAAGATGAGCTAGTGCAGTGGTTTCCAACCCTCTCCTCACAAACCCACAGCCGGTCCATGCATTTTTTGCATGCATCAGCACACCTGATTCAACTAATTAGTGCTCATTAAGTAGTTAACTAGTTGAATCAGGTGTGCTGGTGGTGCAATTAAAAAAATACATGGACTGACTGGGGGTCCGAGGAGAGGTTTGGGAACCTTTGAGCTTGTGGAATACGGCCAACACACTTGATGTAATTTTCAGTTAAATCCTTATTGGATAAACAAGCTTTGGGTTTTTAAGCTACATAACAGAAAGCATAATTTATGTATATGACCGACGGTGACTGATGAGCCACTGCAAGAATTTGTAGTTGTTGAACAGTACGTATGTATGTTTTGTCAGGTCCAGAATTATTGGCACACTTGATGAAAATGAGCAAAAAGGCTGTACAAAATAAACAACACAGGTAATGAGCTATATTTTATGCTCAAAAATATGGGGAAATTATATAGTTTTATTCTAATGCAATTCTAATTTTTATTTAATTTTTATTGAGTAATGATTTTTTTCTGAAAAATATAGGTGTCAAAATGATTGGCACCCCTAAAAAAGAAAAAAAGAAAAAAGAATTAATCTGCAATAAAATTCTACTTATTTAAGTTAATCTCAGTCTTAAGAAATTGTATTGTTGCCTTCCTTCACTTACTGTTTCACTAGGGTATAAAAATGAGGTGTCACACATGACATATACAAGCCAGGCAATGGAACATCTGGAACAGTTGCAAACTTGCCAGGAAGAGGACACAAGTGCATATTGTCCCCACGTACAGTGATGAAGATGGTGAGTAGGCAAAGAAGAACTCAAGGGTCTCAAAGTCTCAAAATCAACCATAAGGTGCCACCTCCATACCAACAGGCTCTTTATAGCTACCAACAAATTGAAGCATCTGGAATTTGCCAAACATCATTGTAACTATGACTGGAATGCTATGAGACCAACTTTGAACTTTTTGGCCATGAAAACCTCAAGAGAGGAATGCATACAATTCAATGTTTTGCAATGCCCATCTCAGTCTCCGGACTTGCATCCTATTGAAAACATTTGGTCTGAATTGAAGAGAGAAGTCTATAAGCGCAAACCTAAGGATATCCAGGATCTTGAAAGGTTCTGCATGGAGGAATGGTCCAAGATCCCTCCAAATGTGTTCTCCAACACTAATGTTCCAATAAACATTATATACATAGGCTCAGTGTCATTATGCTTCCCAGTGGAGGCTGCACCAAGTACTAAAAACAGGTGCTAATAACTGTGAAACCTTTATTTTTAAAAATAAATGTATCATTTGAAAAATGTGTTATTTTGATTGATTCCATTGAATCATTAATAAAGTAAAATATTTTCCACATGTTGGAAAATTACAATATATTAAAGTAATGATATTATTTGTTTTCTACATTATTGTTTGTTCATTTTCATCAAGAGTGTCATTCATTCTGGACCTGACATTATATGCTGAAATGTTGGCTTGTTGGAAGTATTTTTTATACTTCAGCATTTTCATTTGAAGACCAAAAATGTTTGTTTCTATTCACAGAAATCACAATTTAGCAGAAACATTTGAAATGTTAAAACCAAGACCAGATAGGCCTGTATTAAATCAGGTTTATAAACCTTCATTAAACAATATGATAGTCAAGGAAGACTTCATTAGTATATCCTTTTACTCTGTGTTACCAGTAGGTGCTGAGCTTTCAGGTGCATGTCAATTTGACTCCATTACTTCATTTTAGTTTATTTTGGAGAAACCTACTATAACCCAGTACCTTAATAGTATAGCAACATAAAACATATTGAAATATTTTAGAAAGTCAAGCATGAAAACAGTGCACAAGAAAATATGTTCAGGAATTGAACAGCTTTTCCACTCTTAACCATACTCTGGACAGAACCCTGCTAACTCATAAACTATAGGTTAGAGTAGCTAGTTCTTTTAACCCCTGAAATGGTTTGCATCCAGTTAGCTGACATTGTGTGATCTGATACATTGGCTGCATTCCAGCTCATTTGTGCATTTGTGAATGAGAGGCAAAAATGCTACAGCTGCCATTTTCCCCAATACTTAAAATGAAAACAGTATACAGTTACTTTTTAACCAAGTGTATAGAGCATGCACTATTATTGTGACCCTGAAGAATGATGCAGGAGTTAATTATTCTGTTTCCCCTCTCCACACATGCTCCCTGGCCACCCATTTGAGCTCAGTATCAGGATGGGTATTAAAAATGCATGCATATCCAAAAACTGAATTTCAGTAGCAGCTTTTTGATGTGATTTAAAATGTCAAAAGGAGTATGCCAATTAGTGTCTATGCCTCCATTAAAAAATACAACAAAGTCATTGATTATCCTTGAATATAGCTGTTTATGAATAGTAAGATAAACACTCTGTTTCAACTAATTCAGAGTAACTTTTTGAATTGATTCAGAAACTAAAGCGTTCTGCATTTTAAGAAGGCATGCCTCTGACACCAAATCACTGCTCACACCCAGAAGAGATAATACTAAAGATTATTAGCCTAGTTATACATTAAAGCGAAGCTCACTGAAATGATCATGAAAGCTTTCATCGACCACATGTTGTGGATATGTGACAAGTTTCATTAATTTTTATAAACATATTTGTGTTCATTTTTGTAAAGTTCATTTTATTTATATACTTTGACAGAAAACGAAAAATGCAGAAATATAATATCAGCAGTCTGACATCTGCATTACCGAAATAAAAGATGCAATGAAATAAGACGTTCGAAGAAAATTAGTTTTTCTCCATATTTTCTCTCTTACCAATTATGTACATAGCTATGGCAAAAATATAATATGCATTTATATAAACGTAAGGTACAAACACTCCAAATACACACACCGCCTGCTACAATATTCAATTCGCTTGATGCTTTGTCACGTAGGCGTTTTCTTCCATATGGTGCAGTTTGGTTCTGACGAGTTGACACTCGGACCCATTTTAGTGCAACACACATATTTTTATTATAGTAACCGTAATAGATGGGTAAAGCATTTAGGTAGAAGAAAACATTTAAAATACATCCCAAACGGTCCACTGCATTCTCAAAATGAAGCAGGTAAGGTTTATATTTTGCGGGGGGAAAGTAACTATTTAATATGTGAATTTATGTTTTATGTTTTTGTTGCTAAGATCACTATTGTTCAAAGGCATTGGTGGATGACACTGAGGATGTATCATTGGATTTCGGAGCAGAGGAGGAAGAGCGGGCTCTGAGGACAGCTAAAATAAGGTAAACATTTAATGCTGTATGTTATTAAATATTTTCTTCGCCTCATGGTATGGTGTGATTAATGCAAGAAACACGTTATTTAAAAACAAATCTGAATTGGTTGTTATGATTGATTTGAACCGAAACTTAATAAATGGAGAACTATTAGTTCATTTAAAAATCCATGCACATGAAAAAAATGAATGAATGTTGAATTTTCTTAAATCAAATTAAAGATATATTTTTGTTTGCTCTAACTTTGCCCACATTTATCCAACTCATATGGTATTAGGTACGTTTTCCATTTACATCTTCATATTTACTCTTTAATTTTAGACACCCCCTGGCTACGTTTTTCCACCTATTTTTTCGAGTCAGTGCCATTATTACCTACCTATTCTGTGACTGGTTCAGCAAGAGTTTCGTGGCCTGTTTTGTGATGATCATCACCCTTCTCTCCTGTGACTTCTGGTCTGTAAAGGTAAATGATCTTTGGAAAATTAGGAATACATATCATAGTTACCTACATAAATGGTTTTCATAATTCTAGTTTGTCCATAAATGTATACCTATATTGGGAATGGGCTCCACAGGAACACAACAATGATATGATTGATTGGTTAATTATCTTGCTTTGTTTATGAAAGAATGTGACTGGGAGACTGCTGGTGGGTCTGCGTTGGTGGAATCAGATCGATGAGGATGGGAAGAGTCACTGGGTGTTTGAAGCCAAGAAGGTGAGCAAATTGAACTGAGAACATTTTTCAGATAGTCAAATTGAAGGACCAGATTCACAATGAATGTCATTGAGATCAGGTGAGTTGTTTTGGCACTTTGAGGCAGGGACACTACTTTGTAGTATTACAAAGTGATAACCAATGCCATTGGGCATTATATATGTTTTCCATTTACAGACAAAAGGATCCTTTATTCTGCAAAGATGTGCTTTGAAAAGCATGCAGTATACATGAATGCCTTAATGTGCCTGTATATATGCAAATATTATATTAAATACATGCTTAATTATTAAAATAATACTATTATATAAGTAAAATAATAGGACAACTCCTTAACCTAGACTACCTTACAGATATAATAAAGAAACATCATAGTTATGATGACCATGATACTTTCTTAGTCTGTTTGCCTAAGATGTTGACCAGTTGCTATCACAAAGAAAATGTACATTGTGATGCCTTGTTGCTTTGAGGCAATATATCTATTTTAGCCATTTGCAATGATATTACATTTTCATAATGAGATTTTATGATAATCTTTTTTTATTTACTTATGAATGAAAAATGACAGGAACTATTTTAGAGAGCTCAAATGAGCACCTCACCCATACTGCATGCTGTGTGAAAGAGGTTTGAAGTACTCTCTATTTTGAAGTAAGTAAATCACAATTAAAAAAGAGTTTACACGTTTCATATTAATGCCAATACTAATTAGCACTAATAAAATAGTTGGTGACAGAATTGCAGGTGTATCGGTTAGAGAAATGGCAAAATGATTGAATGTGTCAAAGGGGAACAGTGTCATATCATCACAGCATGTGCCAAACAAGAAAAAAATGCATCCGGAAAGAGAAACAGTGGTCGCATGTCAAAGCTCACTGACAGGGATAGATGGACTAAAACCACAAAACAACGGGCTCAAAAATGACCACAAAGCTGAATCTTCACCAATGTGACACAGTCTAAACATAAAAGGTACATTGTCAACTTCACAAAGCTGATATTTATGGTAGGGCTGCCATTCGGAAAGCACTTGCAACTAAGGCCAATATGCAACAATGCATAACTTGGTGTAATGAGCACAAAACTGGGAATCTTGGCAGTGAAAGAAAGCAGTATGGTCTGATGAGTCGTCTTTGACTCTTTTTCCTACATCAGGATGGGTGTATGTTTGGAGAAAGCCAAAGGAAACCTTAACATTTCCTCTTCCCGACTGTTAAACATGGTGGTGGATCTGTTATGGTATGGGCAGCCATCTTGTGGGAGGCATTGGGTCCAAATATTACTCTGTAGAACTATGGCTAAGCAACACAAAGGCATTTTAAACAACCAGGTGCACCCTGTGGTGCAAACATTGTTTCTTCACGATGTTCCCATATTCCAAGACGATAATGCCCCCAAACCCTCTGCTATACGGATACAAGAGTGGATGAAATCAAACACCTTCCCAATCACCAGATATAAATATCATTAAACCTTTTTGGGAAGTTTTGGAATGTATATTGCAGAGTATATTTTCACCGCTTTCATCTCTCAAAGAACTGAAGGCTTTTCTTCTCGAAGAATGGTCCAATGTCCCACTAGAAACAGTTCAAACTTGAAACTATAAACTTGTATAATCACATTCCAAGATGGTTTGAAGCTGTTCTGAAGGCAAAGGGCAGTCCAACTCCTTATTAGTTAATAAATATCCATATATTGTTTGGTGTTTCCATTATTTTGGAAGTTTCCTATTTGTTTACTTTTTCCTAAAGTATTCTTTGTTCAATATAAAACATTGCATAACAATTCAACATGTTTTGTGCGATGTTGTCTTGTTGTGTGTGAAAGATCAAAAAAATGTTGTCTCAAGGCGGCACCATACAGTAGAGGGTTAATTAAAGGTTTGAGCTCAGTGAAGACTGTTGCTGTTAGGTGTGGCCTTCTCCCCGCAGCCATCTCTACAGAATAAGACCACCGCAACAGAAGCAGAGGCCAGGATCTTCTGGCTCGGGCTCATCATCTGCCCTCTCATCTGGACTGGCTTCTTCTTCAGCACGCTCTTCTCCCTCAAGCTGAAGTGGCTGGTAATGCTGAATATAAAAAAACTGTCAACTCATGTACTATTATTTAGCATATTCAGTATATACATTATGCTGTATATATATTTAAACATAGTGGCTGGATTGTACGCAGCTCTTCTTCAGACTTAGAGCTGTCCTAATCTGGCCGTTCATAATGCAGGACATGTGTGACACATTAATCATTTGTTCCTGACTCTCCTTTTGCAGGCCCTGGTCATAGCTGGTATCTCCCTCCAGGCTGCAAACCTCTATGGTTACATCCGCTGCAAGGTAGGGGGAGAGGAGGGCGTTCCCAGCTCAGCCTCCTCTCTGCTTGGTCAGCAGTTTCTCCAAAGGGTGAGCACTGCACTCCAGCCCTTCAAACAACTATCACACAAGTATAAAATATAGATTATTGATGGTACTGTTTTAACATACACAATGTTTCATTGTCGGCTATGTTGGCTTTGACAAGGGCATCTGCTGTGCAAATAAACAGTGTCATTTGTGTGATTGGTTAAACAGATGTATTCCATGTGGGCGGATCTGATATGGAAGTGTACAAAGGATGATAGTTGTTTTATCATGCTTTTACGTTCCATTTAAAGACAGATAGCTGTATGGTTAGGAAAGATCACGAATATAGTTTTCATTTAAGCATTGAAACATCAATTAATTATGTGTCTTTTTTTCTCTCTTCAGCCGGATATCATTTTTGGCGTGCTGTAAAGGTAACAAGCTGGAGACTGCAGTGTGTAGGTGTGGGAAGTGTGTGATTTAAAATTGTTGCGATTAGCTGGAATATGTTGTGTGCTCTCTGTCAATGTATTTTTTGACCTGGAATTACTCAATTCCTTTGGAAAGGTTTTCCAAATACATAGCCTCAAATCTTCAGTTAAAACAGGTAGTAAACAGTTGTTTACAATAGAAATCACAGTAAACTACACACTTGAGTTGTAAACAGACCAATTGCTGGCATGATATATTGTGTGATTTCATTTGCCAGTCAAATCCAGAGATTGTTCCAAAAGCTAAAAGCAGATAGAGGCAGAGGATTACATTTTGAAAAAGAACCGCCAACCTTTAAAATTATTGTCATATTTTATATTTTGCAGATGGCTGGAGATTGACACAAAATCCATTTAACCAGACTGTACCTTTTCAATGTTCACAACTTGCTGTGGAAGATAATCCCAAGAAAACTAACCATTAGAGAGAAGAACTAAGAAATGACTTCAAAAGCAGTATACATTTATGATGTCAAGTTACTTTTGGACAATGTGTTATTATTTTAATGCTTGGAATGTCACTGTCAAATGTATCCAGTTTTATCTCTGGACAATAAAGACATTTTTTCTTTGCGTTTATATTTTCATGGCATGCTTTGAGCACTCTTTCCATTGGTTTCATTCAGCTCCCTTCACTCACAAGTTGTTCAAATTAGAAAGGGTTCTAGTCAGTTCTTTCTTCTTTCTGTCAATGGGATGTAAGGGTAAAACTAATAGTAATAACAATAATAATTAATAATAATAATTCAAACTTTCACTTATTCACCTGAAGATGGTATAGATGTACAGTATAATAGTAAAACTAATTAAGGCCTTTACCAGTGAATAATATATATATATTACATTTTGGACAAAAACCTCTGCCAGAAAACTTGGCAGTAAATGGATCTTTCAGCAAGGCAATGTTCCAAAGCATTAAAATGATAAACATACACACTCCAAATAAGTCTTAGCATGAGGTGCAGGATGACATGTTAGAATTTAAAGAATAAAACACTTTCCTACACTTCTCTTAATGTTAAGCATAATGGTTTTAAATAAAACCATGCAGATTAACGTTTCGACCCTTGGGTCTTCATCAGAACCCAAACATTGAAATAATCCCCAAAATACCTAATAATCTACCAAGAAATTTAATAAATAAATTTGGCCACAAAATTACTGTTTTGCAGTAGCTATCTTAATCTCCAGACTCAAACCCGATCAGAAATTTGTGGTTTGAATTGAAGAGGGTAGTCCACAACAACAGACTGAAGGATCTGAAGGATATGAAAGGCTCTGTATGGAGGAATGGTCAAAGACCTACCCCCTCCAATATGTTCACTACTCTCAGGAAACGCTAAAGAAGATGACTCAGCAGACTTGGTAAGGGGAGGGTGCACAGTACTGAAGTACTGAAAATGGGTGTGAAAAATTGTGATTGTGATTATTTTGAGGGAAAAAAATATTACTTGTTAAACAAAATATTTTTCTTTTACACACCTTTAATGGAAGGACAGGGAACTTACATATGAAAGCTGGTCATGTTAACAGCTTTCACTTGAAGCAACATGGGAAGGGAGGAGTGAGAAATGCTGAGCAGAGCACGGGCGCTAGAGACTGAACATGTATGTTCAGCATGTGGAAGGGAAACTCTTGCCATTTACTTGCCACCTGTGTACTTGCAGAAATTGAGCATCATACCCAACCCAGGTTTCTTTTGACCTTGGCCTTACATGTTCATGTAATTAACAGCTAGTGGTCATTGAGACATTCTGACTCAATTACATGTTTATTTAACCTTCCAGACAAAGAGGTTTAAGAAGAACATGTTCCACAATAGGAAAACAAATGTCCCTGCACATTTTCTCTGCTACCCCTGGCATGGGAGGATAACCTGTTCTCAGGGCCGGCTCTACACATTTTGGTGCCCTAGGCGAGATTGGCATTTGGGTGCCTCCCCCCACAACAAACATCAATCAGACATCACCATGGAAGCTAGCCACATTATTATCACTGATATAATGTTGTAGCCTACTACTAATTTTGGTAGCCTATTAATAAAGCTTGAGACTCAAGATAAGCATGAGGGTTTTGCAACTCTGCAATTCAGGTGTAGTAGCCTAGTTTTGGGAATAACTACAGGTGGGTACTAATAAGCTTCAAGCCAAAACGTGAGGGTTGGGTAACTCAGCATCAGCATGCATTCATCCTTCAATCTGTATGAGTCTAGCAGTAGCTCTTAGCATCGCATTATCTAGCTGGCATTAGCTTGTTTATTACTTAGCTAGTTAGCTCCCTAGCCTCCTACAATAACACAGAAACACAACAAAATGGCGTTTTGATGACATAGCCTACCTCTTAATTGGGCTCTCTTTTCCTCCTCCTCCTTCCTCCGTTTTCTCCCCTGCGAACCTGAAGGCTTGTGCCTTTTCAAAGTCATTGTGCAAATATAAAATCTGTCATCGATCTGATATTTATCTTGCGTCGCGCTGATGTTGGCTCTCTGCCTGACTGCATCAGTAGTGCATGCCTCTCTGACCCCGTCACCTGCGCTTGACCCGACAGGTGGCAGCACGTCTCTTGGGTTGCTTGTGATGCGCGCACGTAACCCCCACTTTCAGCAAGCAGCCAGGCATCGTATCCCCCACCTCAGTAACAGCATCTCTGTCAAAGTTAGTGGCGTAACGGAACACAGTTGATCCGCGATCCGTACGGATCACCCCCCACGGTTCGGCACGCATATGAACCGTGGATTAATTGCTAAATTGAACCATCATAGGAAAATACAGTTTTTCTGCTGCTGTTACGTTTTAAAGTAACAATTCCCTAAATCTCAATGCAGAGTTACAGTGAAGAGATAGACAAGACAGGTGCGTGCTGCGTTTTGCTCTGAAGCGCAACGATTGGTTAATTATGCACAAAAAAAGCCATTGTGTGTTTACGTCATGTTGAATCCCAACGAATCAATCAGAGATTATCGCGTTGCAAAAAGCAGACAAGTCATAGCTAGCGGAGGAGTGGAGGAACTTGAAAAGCCTCCCGCATCATTTAAATCGCATGTATGGGAGCACTTTGGCTTCCCTGTAAATTATATTGGCTGGTTACCTGTAGCCTAATCTATCCAACATTAGATACATTTAAAACACTCTAGACATTTGTAGTCAGCTGTTCAAAAAAGTAGTAACGTTAGGCATTTGCATGCAGTGACCCTAGCCAACTCTTAGGGGTGCAGTGAACTTGTTAGCTAATTTAGTTTAATAATCTCTTAGTATACAGTATATGCACAATGTTAGTTAGCCAGCGATTTCTACTTTGGCTACCTCGCTACAAAACATTTAGCAGCCTTGCTTGCTGATTGTTGATTGTTGTTAACCCTCTGAGGTCCGTGCTAAGCTTTTAGATGTTTTTTGATTTTGGCATGGTCTGATATTTATCTAAATTTCATCAATTTAACACACACTTACTCCAAAGTGTTTGATATTTTTATTTGAAGGACAATCACAGCTACATTTGTATGCCATCAATAGTTTGGTCAGTATCATATGCAGCTTGTAAATAGATCTACAAACACACAAGTTAAAAATAGTAAATTTTTCTGCTGTCACAAAAGTTGTGAAAGCACACACTAAACTATAGTGACGAATTGTTTTGCCAATGTGCGTTTGTTCATCAAGGTCTTGGTTATGTAAGGGTGTGAAAACAGTTTAGCACATCTGAGATCTAAATAGCTAAAAACCAGTTTTTATCAGAACTGGTCACATTTATTTCAGGCTGTGGGAGGGCTAAATGCTAAATACCTGAATATTCATTATTCATTGTCCACACCTCTAAGATCTGTCAGATGGGCCATCTCACTGGGCCATCAGTGTTATATTCTGAGTTCCTGTTCTGTTGTTTTTTGGTCTTTGTATATTTTTCATTCAGTCCTTATTCATTATTCTTTATCCAGTATTGCATTTTCCCTGTTCTGTCACGTTCTGCTCCCTGTCTGTCCTTGTTCCGTTTATTTCGAGATCCACTCTTTGTCTTGTCATGCACTTCGGGAGTTTATACTTTTCGGTTTTTTTACGCCTTCGCTTATTATCTCGTTTTCTTCCTTCTTACTTTCTAGATTGCACTTTGTATATATTAGGTAGATGTGTATAGTACTAACCAACTAATCTACTAACGTTAGGGATTTAGATTAAGTTACTAACACGCGGAATATGTTTGGCGTCACAAGACGCGGAATTCATATTTTCACGAGTATTTGAAAACAAGCGAAATAAATAACATTTTAGGCTGTTTGAAAAGTATTCTTCCATAGATCTTGTGTGCATATTGCAATTTGTTACGTTGCAACACGCGGAATATGTAGTCACAAGACGCGAATTCATATATTGAATATATATACGAGTATTTGATAACATGGCAAATCAAATATAGTTACTTACTCTTCGTCAGTTATTGTCTTCGTCGCTTTTCATCAATACTCTCAAACACTGCAGCGCAGAAAATCTTTCCATCTTGAATAAAATTGTATGTCTGTATAAAATCTTGCTTCAAATTGTCGGGACAGTTTATGTGTTTACGCCGGCGTTTCACACATGGCCCCATGCCCCTCCCCACACACCTCCCCGAAACTCGCACCTAGTTACCATGTCAATAGAAGGGGGACGTTACTACCAGGTAAAAACGAGAGTAAAAGGCAAGGTTTACTTTTGGTCTAATTAACCTAATTTAAAAAATCCCATTTGATTTGCCAGTGCTCAAATCGGAAAGTCGCGATTCTAAGGTTTCTGCGAAGTTAGAAATAGTAATATACTTGTATTGCTGCTGGGAGCGGCGCCGCTCCCGTCGACCTCAGGGGGTTAAACGCCCGAGCAATTGAAGAATGGTAACGTTAAGTTAGTTGTCACACAGATCAGTGACACTTGACAGTTGTTATTAACTAGCTCGCAATTGTTAGCTAGCTTAGGAAACCAAGATTGGATGTCTACCCCTAACATTATTGTGTAAGCAGTGATAACAGGTTCTCGAGGTTAACTAGCTGGCTAAACATAGCTAGAAGAAAACATACTAGGTCAGAGTTAGCTATGCTGAACGATTAGCTAGATGGTTAACGTTAGTTAACCAGGCTCGCTAATGCATTTCCAAGCTGTTCGCAGAGGGAAGATAAGTGTAGTGTTTCAAATGAGCTATCGAGCCAGCTCATGGTGTCAACCAACTAAACGTTTCTACAGTTTGTAGAACAGATTATGGCAGTTTTCAAGTTCAATAGCTATCTCAATTGAGCAATAGATAACATGAACGTTTTCTGAATTGGCTAGCTATACCAAAGCGGATACACGCTAGCTAGCCAAGACTAGGTCTATGCTACTGTTAGCTAACTCCGTATTAATTAGTTAGCTTTTACGGTTGTGTGACAGATGTACTTATGTCTTTTATGTTCTTTGTTTTGTTTTGGATGACTGCTTGTAAGTTGCATGTTCCTATTGTTCTTATCTTTTGTTTTCCTCTTCCTCGGGCTGCGCCCCGGGCTGATGTAACTATTGGTTGGGGGGCGCAATATAAATAAATTAAATTAAATTAAATTAAATTAAATTAAATTAAGAAATGTTAGCGATAGCTAGCGAGCTTACTAACCGCTAGCTTATTTACCCTACAACTCAGACTCTGGAAAATATCAGTTAGCCAACTAGCTAGTACTTGGCTACTTTGGGACTAAGATAACTCCATAGACGCTAGTTAGCTAATGGTAGCTTACTAACCTAACGTTTTAAAAAGCGGTAAATGGGCAAAAATGTTCACTGCTTTAAGTGTTTTACAGAATAAATGGAAATCAAAGTTATATTTGTCTCCCTTTTTTTTTTCCTGATCGGAAAAATTATCCGATCCGTGACTCAAAACCGTGATACGATCCGAACCGTGAGTTTTGTGATCCGTTGCACCCCTAGTCAAAGTGCAGGCCAGATGAAACATTGTGTGAGGAACAGAACAGGGGTGAAAAGTGTATTTCTTTTTGTTTATTTGTTCATTGGGAGGAAAGGAGAGGGCACACACCAGCCACCAGCGAATTATTATATATATATTTTTTTGTGAGGGTGACCTGGCGCCCCTAGCCGACATGGCGCCCCAGGCAGCTGCCTGTATTGCCTGTGCCTTGAGCCTGTTCTATCAGAAACTAGAGTGAGGACAGCCAACAGCATCACTATGATAATTCTCCTCCAACAATTCCAATCCCACAGGTGGATACTGCATGGTGGATAGTGTGCCGGGAAAGACTTGCTTCCAATTATACTGATACAAGGAAAATAAAGACAGCGATTTTGCATGATTCCTTGATTTTGCTTGTACACTGTCACTTAATTCACCAATAAGCAGCAAGATTCCTTCTCACCAATGCCTACGTATTATAAATGAATAACTTCATGAACTTCAATGAACATCCAAAACTGAAAGATAGATGGCACAGAGGATGACTTTCTAAATGTCTACCACATATATTACGAGGAATCTTAGATTCACCCCACATAGAGTAGCCCAACTCAGATGACGGACAACAATATGTTTATTTAATCGTGTTCCAACCAAGTATGTAAAAGAAAAGTTTCCATCAGGTAAGTGTTTCAGAACTCAAGTAGCCAGTGAAACCATTTTTTAAAAGTATTTTTTCCCAAAATGCAATAATTCTGGTGAATTAATTTTCACATTTTATGTTATTACATATGCCACTGTATATTACTCTTGAATTCTGGTATATGGATTTTAGATATTTAGTCACTGTATTTTACTTTGAAATGTGCCATAGGTACTGTACTGTCTGTGTGTGTACTGTATTTCTATAGTGATACCATGCTAAAAATCCACTTGTGTGGACAATAACACATTTTTTATCATGTGATATTCTACGTCCTCTTGTTCTGCAACAGCTCGGCCTAAAACTCATCAATGCAAGAATAAATAAATACCTAAATGTATCTATGCTTAACCTTCCACTAAAAGGCAGGGACCGTCTGAAATAATCCATATTGACAATTCATATTAAATTACATTTTTTAGAATTCATATTTAAACCTGACATCACAAATATATATATATTGTTAACTTACTAAAATGACATGGAAAAAGAAAGAAAATATTATATTTTTATAAATATTTAAATATTTAAATCTTCGTAAAAAAGAGAAATAAAAATATATTTTAATAAAGTAAGTCATTGGTCAAAATTATTTTCAAATGTGATTTTTTTAGCACTAACCCCAGAACCCATTACAATTGAAAAATGTAAAAAAATATTGTTTTTAATATTTAATATTGGTTTTTTCTTTATTAGTATTGTTTTCTCATTCTAATTCTCTATTTATTCCTGTCAACATAAATCTAATGTTGTGTCATTCTATTACCCTTTCAATTGAATGCATTATTCTAAAATGAAAAGAAAGCCCATTAGGGATAACCTATCTTTTAAAAAATATTTTAGCCATCACACCCACTGCACTCTACAAACTCTACTCTAAAGCTCCAATGCTGTGGCTTGTGAAGGACACTGTACTAAATCATTGAATTGATTGAATGTTAATGCATGCTCTGGACATATTGTAAATACCAACAAAATCACAGAGTAATAAAAATGCATTTATGACACAAAGCCAGTACAGTAATAATGGGCAGCTCAACTCTGGGAGTAAGAGATCTCTTTCCTGACCTCCTTCGTAAAATATTGTGTGTATAAACAAAATACTGCCGTTGCCAACGGTCAGTAGATTTTATGTTTTTGTGAATATCATAATTACGAGGCATTTTTCGACCTTACAGCATTAATATGTTAAAAACGGTATAAGTCCAAATGCACATTAAATGCATGCATAATAAAAGAAGAAAAGTAGGCCTAAAATATAGCATGCCATTTTATAAAGGTAATCACAATCAATTTGACATTAACACCTGCTCAGTTGAGCAAGCAGGCATTGGTGAAAAAAAGGAGCGCTGGACTTCTGTTGGTATGAGGTAGGTATATTATTCATCACTCTCTGTTTAATAAGCAACTAAAGGCTCCAGTGGCAATATGTCCGTGTGAGCTAAATGTAAACTGGATTATACATAGAATAATAGATCAACGTTACTATTGCCATATCAGCAAACCAGCCGCCCCTGTCAACACCAAAGTGACATGCATGAAAGAGCTCTCACACCACTAGTCTCAGTGGCATGGGGGGGACTCAGTTGTAGCGTTAAAGACAGGTGCTCATCACATGTCCCCAAGAGTATGCCAAACAATCAGGTTATCCAGTTCTTCTCAATCCATAATCCAAGAGGACCTGTTTGATCATTGCTGCACAGGTCCACTCAATATGAATTACTTTTATACAAAGTATACTTTTATACACTAACTGAAGTGTCTGTAAATGCAGTACTATTTTGATGTGTGATGATATATAAGTGTTTCCCAAAGTACTTCAAAGTGCTTCAAATCCCCAATTATGCCTGCATTTAAAAATCTAAATGCCAATAACTGTTGCATAGTTATAGTGGGAATTGATAATCCTACTATGTAATGTTTCTCAGAATGGATTGTATATTGAGTACATACTGTATATTGAACAAAAAACTGATTTCCCAAAACCTTGAAAGATGTTTATGGCTGTGCCTACTCGTACAGCTTGGATACTTGGAGTACTGTATGTGCTTGCTTTTCTAACTGGTCACATTCACCTTATTACACCTTTTCTCTTCTTGTGCAAAAATGGATATTACAGTATTACTTATGAACACCTCAGAAACATCCCATTCTGTAAACATGTGTATCAAGACAGTGGTGGTATGGTTAGTTCAACTGGTATCTGACCTGGGAGCTGTGTGCACAGGTATTTATAATTACGATTTGGGAAATTTAATCTTCTTAAGTCACCTGCAAAATCGAGCATCTTCCTGACAAAAGAGAAATATCACCTGCGTGAGCACAGCTGTGAGGGTGAGGTGACAGATGACAGCAGTGCAATAATAGCCTTCTGTGTGATGCTCCCACTGATTTGTAGAGCTCCAGAGAAACTGAAATCAGCTTATTTTGTTTGAGAAATATAGCCTCATCACCATATGCTGGGATTTGTAAAACAACAAGGCCATAATGCTAGGCCCTTGTTACCCACATCCCCTCTGTTTCTCTGTATAAACCCCAATCACTTCAACGTGCGCACTCCAAGGAAATCAATCAAGCATCAAAACAAAATTAAGTTCCTCCCAGCTCACAGCATGGGGAAGGAAACTCAGGTCCAAAGTAACTATCTGTAACAACATCCAAACCACCTGAACAGCTGCCACATTTCCTCAATTCACAATATCAGTATATATTTTTTAACACAGCATGCGCATACTATTTACCAGCCAGCTCTCTACTCCAACTACTCAGGGACAAAAAACGAAGAAAAAACGCTCACAAAATGACCAGCTCCAGATAACAAGGGTCGTACAAGGGTCATATTGATACTGAACAAAATGTTCACATGACATATATTGTCCTCCATGGAAAGAAGCACAAATGCACATGACCCTATCACTGTTTTACAACAACAGCAGGTTTGAGTGATGTACGTAGCACACGTTTAGAATTAAATTTAGCATGTTACTAAGCGCCCTATTTGCAAATGGCAACAACAACTTTTACACTATTGCTCAAATCAGAATATCTAGGAGTGGAATAGTTCTGTGAATTAGAGCTGGTTGTTTTTATTACATGGTACACTTACATGTTACAAAAATGTACACAGACTACCTGCTAGTTAGACTTTATCACACGATATTCCACCTATTCAAAGCTTAAATCGGTGCATTATTCAAAACAATAATTGTCTATAGAGGAACTCTCGTTGGAAATGAACTTGTGTGTGTGAGAGTCAACGGCTCTAATCAGCAATGAGAACTGACCTTAGTCATTGGGTAAAATCTTCTAGTAAATGTGGCTTGAGTGGCGATCATTTGAACCTTCTACAAAGACATGTCTCTATGTCACTATGGATGTGTCACTACCAAGCTAGAGCACTTGAGACACTCACAGGAAGTGGAGAAAATTAAAGGTTGGACATGATTGCTTTAGCAAGTCTTCACAGGCACAAATGATCCAAATTCGCAGCCAAGACTGATACAAACTTTTATCTTGCTTTTATCATTTTAGATATCACACCCACACTGTGCTCTAAAAACCAGAGGCAGGTTCGCTGGTGAACAAGCCTGTACCACTCCAATTTACTTGCAGGAGGAAAACATAAAGACACCAACCCATGAGGTTTTGGATCTTTAACCCACCATGAAAACAAAAGTAATGATAAACTCAACAACTACAACCTTGTTGTGAAAGTTATTGTGACCTTGTGAAAACTATCTGTATTATTTATACATAACCGTGTATAATTTAAAGGGACATCAGTCTTACATTCAAATGGTTTTGCCATGTGCTGGTTCACTGTAGCTGTTCACATTCCAGCCCTATAATGTGACCTATGATACAATGAGGACTTAAAAATAAAATTCCTCTATGTGAGAGCAGCAGTGTGCCAGAGGCCTGGGTGGGAGGAATCCACATACACTGGATCAATGCAGCAAACCGGGTTCTGACTCACACTTAATGAAAGAAAACCAATAGAAGTGGTACTCAAAAAAGCAAAACGAACAAACAAAAAACTGCAGGCAATGGTACTTTCCTATTAGTAATTTCTTACCTTAATGATTTAGATTACTTATGGCATCAACACAACATGCATTTATCTTGTTTATCACTTATATAGCCACGAGGCAAAACTGAGCATGTCATACTAGCAGTAAAAAAATAAAAAGATTCACCACATACACAAATACAATCCTACACTGGGCACCGAGGATGTGGGAAGTTATCAGTTTGCCATCACAGTCATCTGATTCAAATCCCATTGAGAAACTAATTTGAAGCCAGATCACATGAACAGGACATTAAGAACCTGCTGGGAGCTTCGCACTGCTGAAAACACTGAATGAGACATACTACTGCAGAAATGCCTCCAGATCTCTTTCAACAGGGTGCCCAGGAGGTATGAAGCTGTCATTAAATCCACAGGGGACATAGGAGTGAGGTGCTGTAAATATAACATTTCTTCTTTTCTCTCAGGGTATAACTGTATATTTTTGGATGCTGTTGCTTGCCAGTCTCCCCAGCATCGTAAATGATTTGATATGTGCTGCTATATCTTCATGGGACACCAGAGGACAGCATTTCCAAAGAAAACGTTTTGTCCAGTCACATCAAGGCTCACTCTTCAACAGGAACTTGTAGGTGTGTCAAGCGCTCTTTGAGAAGGAGCCAAGCTGTATCTCTCTTGTCAACATGGCTGTGTGAAACAGACAGCTGCAGTGTATGTTAAGGCATGCATTAATGAGCTGAAAACAGATTAGACGTACATTTTGCACGAAATGTTCTTAGGCCAGTGTAAGTCCACCAATCCGTTTCGAGAAATGGGAATCAACTGGGTAGTAAGTCTGACAGCTGTGCATGTTTGAAGCCTGGAATTTACTGTACACTGTAGGTTTATATTTGAGAGGGAATTCTCTCTAGCTCTGCTCTGGCACTGAAATAGTATTGCCAGAGCCAGCCTGATTAAGTCTCCTAGCATTGTGGATAATAAGGCTTAACTCCTTAGCTCAACAGGAGAACCTGAGAGAAACTAAATGGTGGAACAGCCATGACACATTAAAAAAAACAACTAAAAAAATACAGGCTAAAAACAGAGGGATCATTCACATGTCAGAACAGTGTAAGAATTCAGTCATGGATCCCACCCAGGGAGTGGATTCTGTTAAGGGTCATTCACTCACTCATTCCTAATTCCATTTGTTCATTTTTGCCCAGGGCAGTGAATAAATAGGATCAACAGGCAGGAATGACCAACCAACAGCCCAACCTCACATCTGTGAATGAATCACGAATCGACTTATGAACTTTGAATTGGGGAAATACATTTCAAGCAGTTTTAATGTGCTAAAAGATCAGGTTAAATGGGGGACTGCTGATAATGTCATTGGCTCTCTGGAAAGAGGGGGGAATTACATTGGTGAAAGTATCTATATTCATTCAATTCAAGGCAAAACTGAGATTAAAAAAAGGGGGAAAAAAACACATGAATCTTTTCCACAGGGCCATCTGAATGCATGTGCATGCCTTTGGGATGACAGCACTTGCTCCTTGCAACCAGATGTTTAAGTGATCAGCCTAGAAGTGCACTGGTAGAAGGATTTCAAGGGGTGCAGTCACAGTGAAGCTGATGATAACATTTTGAAAAATGCTTAAAAATGAGATGAGGTGAAAATTGTTCTGCTTATTTATTTTATAGGACATTAAATGGAGAGCACTGAAATACTATGCGAGAGGGTGCACACAAACACAAAATGTCATTCCCGATTGTTACAGCAACCTGCTACCGACCATGTATTCTCAGCATACTATGAATGTATGAATTGTCAACTAACCAGCTCAGATCCCTTTGTAAGGTAAACACATTTTGTTTATTTTGGCGACAAACATGTTTACATCTTTGTTCCCTTACTAAAGCCTACCAATGCTATCTGCTTCTTGCCATTTTTCTTTCGCAAGAAAACCAGATTTTTTGTTTGCATTTTCACAATGTCCAGCTTTGCACTCATAGGAATTATGACATATGAACCATGGGCTGACAGAGGGAAACCAAGGTCTTAAACTTTTAAAGGAATGTTAAAAATTCCAAGTCATTCCTAAGGGTGTTTTGAACAACCTAACAGAGGTTGACTGTTTGGTCAAATTTCAGCCCTCAGTCAGCTCTGCTCTGACCATTGCAACACAAATATTTTGGAGTTATGGGTTTAGATGAGCAAACTTTCTTGGATTTCATTTCAGCGAATACATTTTTTTTAGCTTTAATTTAGGAAATGCTTCACTAAACAGGCAAAAGTGCGACCAACTGTTCCATGTAGATTGTCAGATAGGTTGTTCTTAATATCAAGAGCAACCCCCCCACAAGAGACAAAAACAAAAACATTTTCAATTCAATATCCAACAAATTTTTTAACATTTTAAACTGCTCTGAGGAATTATGTATAATGCTAAAAATAGAACCACTTACATACAGGGGGGGTTGACAAATTAATGGAAACACCAAATAATATATTAATATTTATTAACAAATAAGGAATTGGGCTACCCTTTGACTTGCAGCTTCAATCCTCCTTGGAATGCTGTCAAACAAAACTGGAGAGGCCATAGAAGGTGTTTGACTTCATCCTGGTGTTCATGAAACCACTCTTGATAAATTAATTTATCAGGGTGTATAGGGTCATTATTATCTTGGAATATGGGAACATCTTGAGGAAGCCATGTTTGCACCATAAAGTGTATCTGGTCACCTAAAATGGCTTTGTATTCCGTGGCCATAGTTCTACCATGCATAATAATAATCAGACCCAATAACTCCCAAGATATGGCTGTTCATGCCATAACAGATCCAGCATTATGTTTAACAGTTGGAAACAGGCAATGTTGGCTTCCTTTGGTTTTCTCCAAACATAAACTCATTCAGATGTAGGAAAAAGAGCAAACAACGACTCATAATTATAACATATTTATAAGACATATTGGTAATTAGTATTGACATTAATATGACACATGTGTAGTTACTTCAAAATATTCATCATTTAAAATTTTGTCTACCCCTATATAGATAGAATTGACCCTTAAATAGATTTTTTTGCCATCAATGTACACACAATACCCCATAATGACAAAGTGAAAACACGTTTTTTGAAATTGTTCAAAAACTGTATTAAAAAAACTGTATAAAAAACTGAAATATGTAATTTACATAAGTATTCAGGCCCTTTGCTAAGACATTCCAAAGTGAGCTCTGTTCCCTTTGATCATCCTTGAGATGTGTCTAGAACTCAATTGCAGTCCACCTGTGGCAAATTCAATTGATTGGACATGATTTAAAAAGGCACACACCTGTCTATATAAGGTCTCACAGTTCACAGTGCATGTCAGAGCAAAAACCAAGCCTTGAAGTCCAAGGAACTCTCCATAGACCTCCAAGATATAATTGTGTCGAGGCATAGATCTGGGGAAGGGTATAAAAACATTGCTAAAGCATTGAAAGTTCCCAGGAGCATAGTGGGCTCCATCATTGTGAAATGGAAGAAGTTTGGGACCACCACAACTCTTCTTCGGGCTGGCTGTCTGGCCAAACTCAGTAACCGGGCAAGAAGGGCCTTGGTCAGAGAAGTGACCAAGAACCCAATAGCCACTCTAACAGAGCTTCAGAATTCCTCTCCAGTGATGGGACAACCTGGCAGAAGGACAACCATCTCTGCAGCACGCCATCAATCAGGCCTTTATGGTAGCGCTTTGCTCATCAGACCAGATCATCTTTTTTCTCATGCTCTCAGAGTCCTTTAAGTGCAGTTTGGCAAACTCCAGGCAGGCTGTCATATGTATTTTACTCAGGAGTGGCTTCCATTTAACCACTAAGTGTGGAAAAAGTGAAGCGGCCTGAATACTTTCCGAAGCCACTGTATATATAGGGCGTAGACAAAATATATATGGTGTGAATAGGGTGTGAATGTTTTGGAGTAGATTTTTTACATATATACAGTATATCCATATTGTATACCAAAAAATGAGAACAATTATAATAAATGCCATTTAGCAAACACTTTTATCCAAAGCAACTTACAGTCAATGCAATATATTCCAGTAGGAGTTGAACCCACAACCTAAGCGGTGCCAATGCTATGCTCTACCTACCTAGCCACACAGAACCACATTATTATTATATTATTATATTATATACAAAATTGTATCTTTTATACTAATACAATTGTTCAGTGAAAAACATTTTGTTTAACAAGTTATATTTCTTTCCCCCAAAAACATGTGACACAATTATTGACACCCCATTGCCAAATTGGAACTGGGTGTTATGATCAGAAAAAAGCTTTACCTTTATGACCATGCACACAAACGGTGGGCTTTAGCATTGGAAGACGGACACTTCTGTTGAAAAGAACCTATGCCATCGGTGAATTATGATGGTAGATCTTTGATGGTGTGATGTTGTTTTGCAACTACTGGTCCTAGGGCCCTTGTTAAGGTCAAGGGAACCATGAACTCCAGCAAGTACCAAGACCTTTTGGCCAAAAACCTGGTTCCATCTGCTAGGCAGCTGAAACTTTGTCACAAATGGATCTTTCAGCTAGGCAATGATCCCAAACATACCACAAAATCAACCAATAAATGGTTAACTGACCACAAAATTACTATTTTGCAATGGCCATCTTAGTCTCCAGACTTGAAAATGTGTGGTTTGAATTGAAGAGGGACTGCCCCTTACGGCGGCACGGTGGTGCAGTGGATAGCGCTGTCGCCTCACAGCAAGATGGTCTCGGGTTCGAATCCAGGCCGGGGGCCTTTCTGTGCGGAGTTTGCATGTTCTCCCTGTGTCCGCGTGGGTTTCCTCCGGGTACTCCGGTTTCCTCCCACAGTCCAAAGACATGCACGTTAGGCTAATTGGAGAGTCTAAATTGCCCGTAGGTATGAGTGTGTGAGTGAATGGTGTGTGTGCCCTGCGATGGATTGGCGACCTGTCCAGGGTGTATTCCTGCCTCTCGCCTGGAACGCATGCTGGGATAGGCTCCAGCACCCCCCCGCGACCCTGACCAGGAATAAGCGGCTTAGATAATGGATGGATGGATGGATGGACTGCCCCTTACACGCAGACTGAAGGATCTTGAAAGATTCCTTTTGGAGGAATAATCAAAGATCCCCCCCAGTATATCTCATAAAACACTACAGATAACATGTTAATGCAGAATTATTTTTGTAGGACTTTATTTAAAATAATTAGGGGTGTGAATAATTGTGCCACATGTTTTTTGGGGGAAAAATGCTCAAATTAGTTTTTTGACCATATAATATAGCTCATTATCAGTGTTGTTTATTTGTTTACAATGGTGTAAATAAGTGAGTGAGACTGTATATATATATATATATCAGTGGTGGGCCGTCAGGGCCTGCAAGGCCTTCTCTGCTGGCCTAAAAAATATCTGAATCACAGACTGATGTTAATTATATTTTGTCCATGAATACTTATTAAATAATTCCAAATGGTCTGTCCGCTTCCTTTCATAGCTTTTCCCCTGGTTGCGCTGCATCCAGACGTGTATTTTCATATTAAAGCATTTAACCAATCATATTTCAGCCATCATTTGTTGCCACGGTCAAAGAAATCTGCCTGGAGGCCTTCACAATCAATTCTGAAGGCCCTGTAGCATAAAATAAGTGTTGATCAAACTGTTGCTTCAACCAATCAAATTTTGAGTTGGAGACACCAAGGCCTTCTAGAAGGCCTAGGTACGTCAGCGTATTCACACCCTTTGATTGGATAGTCAGAGAGTGTCTGACTATGATGTAATGTGATTGGTTAAATGCTTTAATATGAAAATACACGTCTGGAAGGAGCGCAGCCAGGGGAAAAGCTATGAAAGGAAGCGAACAGACCATTTGGAATTATTTAATAAGTATTCATGGACAAAATATAATTAACATCAGTCTGTGATTCAGACATTTGAGCGGACATTTTCAGCCTAAAGCGAATTAAAACTTATGCCAGAAATACGACATGGCAGGCTCGACTTTCAGCATTAGCTTCGATGGCGATAGAAAGAAAGGAGGATGGATTTTGTGTACAAATAATAAGGATTTTTGGTGAGTAAAATGTTGCTATTTTCCTAAATAATATTGCAATTTTATGAGGTTATTATTGATGTTTCATGTTACAATCTTGTTTAGCTAGCTATCTAACCAGCTAAGTTTATGTAATAAACATGAGCTGTGACTCGAATAAAAATAGCGATCATAAAACAGGTCAGCTAGCGCTTTTTCTTATTATGATCAGTGTGTGTGTATAATTTAATGAAGTGGCTAACTTATTATAGCTAACCACCTTAGTCTTTAACATTAACATAGCATAATAAGAATAAGATGGTTTTTATAGCCATAAAATAGTTGTTGAGGGGTGGATCGATTCAGACGGAGCCATAGGCGTAGCGTGCGGGGTGCTACCACCCCCCCCCCGGTCCGCGAAATAAATAAACTGGTCTCAGCTTTTTCTCGCGTGTAACCCCCCCCCCCCGGTCTGGGAAAATGAAACCGGTGAACGGTGAAAGGTTGGGCAGCGTTACGTTACTGCGCTACGCCACTGGGCAGAGCACTACTGAAGGCCTAGGTGTGAAATGCACGGCCCGCCACTGATATATATACATATACAGTGCCGTGAAAAGGTATTTGCCCCCTTCCTGATTTCCTCTATTTTTGGATATTTGTCACACTGAATGGTTTCAGATCTTTATACAAAATGTAATATAAGACAAGGAGAACCCGAGTAAACACAACATACAGTTTTTAAATGATAATTTCATTTATTGAAGTAAAAACGTTATCCAACACCCATGTGAAAAAGTTATTGCCCCCCTTAACTTAATAACTGGTTGCGTTGCCTTTAGCAGCAACAACTGCAACCAAACGCTTCCTATAATTGGATATCAGTCTTTTACATCGCTGTGGAGGAATTTGGGCTCACTCTTCTTTGCAGAATTGCTGTAATTCAGTGACATTGGTGGGGTTTCAAGCATGAACTGCTCGTTTAAGGTCCTGCCACAGCATCTCGATGGGGTTCAAGTCAGGACTTTGACTAGGCCACTCCAAAACCTTAATTTTGTTTCTTTTGAGCCATTCTGAGGTGGACTTGCTCTTGTGTTTTGGGTCATTATCCTGCTGCATAACCCAATTATGCTTCAGCTTCAGATCACGGACTGATGACCAGACATTCTCCTTCAGAATTTTCTGGTAGAAAGCAGAATTCATGGTTCCTTCAATGATGGCAAGTCTTCCAGGCTCTGAGGCAGCAAAGCATCCCCACACCATCACACTACCACCACAATGTTTGACTGTTGGTATGATGTTCTTATTGTGAAATGCTGTGTTTGCTTTACACCAGACATAACGGGACCTGTGTCTTCCAAAAAGTTCCACTTTTGACTTGTCTGTCCACAGAACATTCTCCCAAAAGGCTTGGGGGTCATCAATGTGTTTTTAAGAAAAAATGTGAGACGAGCACTCATGTTTCTGTTGCTTAGCAGTGGTTTGCCCAGAGCCTTAGAAATGGCTTTGTAACCCTTTCCAGACTGATATATCTCATCTCTTCCAGAATTTCTTTTGATCGCGTCATAGTGTGCTACTTGTCGAGACCTTGTAGCCTACTTCACATTGATGGTAAGGTTCTATATAAGTCATGTTTACATTCAACAGGGCTGACAGTAAAAGCCTGGGTGTGTCTGCTCTAATTGAATCCAATGATCAATTACATTTGGTGAATTGGCTAATTGAGTAACTAAGGGGGCAATTACTTTTTCACACAGGGCCAGTTGGTGTTGGATAACTTTTTTCCTTCAATAAAGGAAATGATCATTTAAAAACTGCATTTTTCTCCTAGTCTTATATTACATTTTGTATGAAGATCCGAAACCATTCAGTGTGACAAATATGCAAAAATAGAGGAAATCTGGAATGGGGCAAATACTTTTTCATGGC
The DNA here is from genome assembly GCA_029706075.1 of Aldrovandia affinis. NCBI lineage: Eukaryota > Metazoa > Chordata > Actinopteri > Notacanthiformes > Halosauridae > Aldrovandia > Aldrovandia affinis. The sequence goes on from JAINUG010000015.1 coordinate 1,875,458, forward strand.
ACTGTATATATATATAAACTGTATATGTATATGTATATATATACACCAAGAAATATCATCATATAATCAGAAATATCTGCTATTGTTCTGTCTGTTGACACATACATAACAATAGCCACTAATTCAGTTTCACAACTGCATTCATTTCTGAAATCAGTTGAGCAAAATCCATTTCATAAATCTTGGATCACAGAGAACATAATTCAAAAGGCTTAATTTCAGCATATTCCCCTTAGAAAAAGACATTTGTCTGCTGAGCAGTGTAAATGGAAGTGAGTTCATCCAAAGAAAACTGTATCGTTTGGATTTTTAAGTCCACAAGCTGCAGTTAGCAAAGCTTACCTCTTGTATGCATCTTGGCCATTTCAACTACACCTCTCCAAGGGTTTTGGCTACCTTGCAGGTCTGTTTAAAGGCCTTAGTTCCAGGTCACTTACAAGGTCAGCATCAGTTTGACCTAACCCTACCACTGAAAAATATGAGTCATGCAAGCCATAATTTCTCATATTTGAATTTTAGCCTCATGACATGGATTCCCTGTGATGGATGATAAAGCATGTCAATCTGTGCTATATTTAACCAGTGACATTTTTATTTTAATATTCTCATTCCCCTTTTACTCACAATCTGATATCAAACCCAGACCATGCCAGTGCCGACTGGCGTCACATACTTGGTGGTAGTGTCTCCCAGGGAGGAAGGGATTTAGTTGGCAGGGGTGACCGTGTTTCGTCGCACACCAGTGACCTGCTTTGGTCAATCAGGCACCCACAGTCTGCCTGTGCATGAGAGCCACTCTCCCAAATTGGAAGCAGGGGTTGCAGCAAGTGCGGCTTGAGAATACGATTGGGCATTCCAAATTGTGAGAAAAAGGGGAATAAGAATATTAAAATAAAAATGTCACTGGTTAAATATAGCACAGATTGACATCTGGGCCTCATGGATGGGCCTCCATCAGCCCCCAACCAGTGACATTTTTAATGGATTCAGTTGCTTCAGTAGCTCTGTGTATACAACAGTTGTCCAGCCGAAGCTCAAACTGTGTGTTTCAAGCCGGGTGGGATGCTGAAAGTACAGTTTGCTCCCAGTCTGAGGTGCTATTCCTCCCGTGAATAATCCCAAGACGATATCCCTGGATTCCTGACTTGCATTGGAGCAGCACCATTTCACACTTTTTCTTTCTCTTGGCATTGCTTTTTCAGCTGCCTGGAGTGAAAGATTCTAACACATGAGGTCACACTTCCCCAGAGAGAAGGTCTCTTGTGAAACTGGAGGCTATATTAGCACTACTTAGTAAAACAGCCTTTGGCCCTTCCATCCAGTCCCTTCTGTACACTTCTGTATTGTTAAACATACTCAATAGTAGCCTATGGACAAGATGGAGTCAATAGAAATGTTGTAAGCCATAGATACATAAATTCTCATGGCTTCAAATGATTACACTATCCATGCTTTCTGAAAACAGTGGAACCAGCACACTCATAAGATTAATAGTACAATTACAGATATATCTAAATAAAAATATTTCAAATGAAACATTTTCATCAGTAGCCCTGAGGAATTATAATTGAATTGAGGATTCAGTAGTTGACAGCATGCACACTCTAATTACATAACACACTGTGTTAACTAATGATCACAAGTACAGCTTGATATAATTTCAGGCCTATTTCCTGTACAATTCAACTGTACCATTGATCTAGATATTTTAATTATTTGCAAAGCTATCTACAAGTTTATGGTATCTCCTTACATTGAAATATTGATGCTTTCCTTTTTACTATGTTTGAAAGTACATTGAATTTAATCTAAATGTCAATTTCAACTCCTCAACATTCTGACCAATAAATAGTTATAGCTGTATATATCAATTGCTTCACCCCTTTTCACAGCTGCTACGTGTTAACTGGGAACATAAAGATGATTCTTTCCAGTCAAAGGAGCGAAATACATTTTATATAATGTACAAAAATAAATGGAGCCTTCAAAAGTCCAAACTGAAATAACAACGGGGGGAAAGTGGCATGCACCAAATTAAGCCCATGTTCTGAGACTGCAGCACGCACACGCGGTGTGGAATACGAAGGCCCGTCACCTCCACTTCCTTACTCATTTCCTGCCATAGAGCCCATGGGACATCCAACCTGTTGATGCGCACCTCCGCTCTCTAGTTGACTATCAGGAGCACCTTCCCCGGGCTGCTTAACTGGCCTCAAGGCAATCCCTGATCACTGACAGATGCTGTAACCTCCTTTGATGCCAGTTAGTCGCCCCTCGAGGGAGGGGTGTACAAGGAATTGCTATCGATCTTCTTTCAGACATGGGCGAGAGGAGGCAGGCAGTGAGTCAGCAGGAGAGCGGTGGTTGAGTTTGAAAACATTCTTGCAGGTTCGGTGCCTCACCAAAGCCATCCATTCGCCTCCCCATCCCTTGTGGGTTTTGGTGCTGCAATGAATGCGGGGCAAAGCGGGCGAGTCTTTGCGTGAGACCTCTGCTGCACTAGGTTGTACCTCAGGGAAAAACATCAGGTCACAGTAGCATGTTCATTTATGCCTCCAAACAGTGTGCAACTAAAATACCACTGCACACTGGATCTCTTGTGTGGGATAACTAGCATGAATGAGCCATGTGTATCTGACATTTTACAGCTGTTACTCTTTATATGGTTCTAGAGCCCCCACTCCTCTCTGCTGCTCTGACTGCAGAGGGTCAAATATTTGGGATATATTTTCACAGAAGGGTGGGCCGGATGTGAGGAAAGACAGGGTTTGGCTTTTCTGTGTAAGTCTTGGAGTGCTCAATCAGAGAATGCTGTACTCATTCAGGAACCTTTGGAGTCTAAAGGTTCTAAAGTTTAAAATCTAAAGTTTAGACATTTAGGGTGTGGGACTTCTGGTATAAAGCAATCACAGCGATGCTTTAAAATCATCAGTGATGCTTTAAAATCATCATCTTCATAATTATTGCTTACATTAAACCACATTAGTCGCTTGTCTTTCATTTGAAGTTTCTTAACGTTGCAAAATGTCTCTAAGAAAATTCTTGTATATACAAATTTTAGATTCCCAGGAATGTGCTATGACTGCAGGCTTGACTATGTTTTGCAAATGTTCCTTCAAGTTATATTGATTAACTGGGCAGCTCTGCCTGCAGAACCAAAAATAATACAAAAATAGAGGGGGTGTGATGCAACCAAAACACCATCTTTTTGCACAGGCACAATACAACACAGCCGCTGTGATCACAAGGAGTTTGTGGAAATTAAAATCCAGTGCAAGTTTTGCATGGGACATACCTACATCCACACAAAATATTATCACACAACAACACCTAAGGCTTTGAGAGGGATGAGGAACAAGCAACGTTCCTTGTTGTTTATTCGTTTACTTCCTGAATGTATGAATAATATGCAAAATTTGTCATTAAAGCCTGTCTTTCTACAAAAAAAATGATTTGTGCAAATTCAACATCAAATGAGGAACCTTTTTCCAAGAATAGAACTGTGAATAGCATTTCAGTTTGATAAAAACTGCATAGCTGACAAACTGAAGAGATCTGAGGTGGCTTTTTAAAAAGCAAATACAATAACTTTTGTTACGCAGGCAACATTTGTTGTAGCTTTTACATTTTGCTTGTCATGTATCACCAGATGCTAACTAAACTAACTAACTAACTAACTAAATGCTAACTAGGAGATTCTTGAATGAAAACTGCCTTACTGAATATCTTATACAGTAAAAGTAGAAGTCAATTGCCCAGATGCATGCTGCTCACAGTGCAGATTCGCTGCAAAGTGTGGTCACCTTTAGCAACAGGAAGCGGGATGCAAACACTCTCAACCAAACAAAGCTCTCACTTAGGCTCAATTTCACCTATCCAGAGCCCTTCTGTTATTACAGGAGATTAAGGACCATAAAATCTAACGACAGTCTGTATATGGAGCTTCTTAACCACAGCATAATCAGAGGTTGCTTGGCAGGGGCATCAGCATGGGCCTATTAAATTGACTCATACTATAACAAAGTTTGTGAAAAATTGTCTGTGACATTCTGATGACTCACATCCATGCTACAGTATATGTTAATGTGGCCAATTTTGTGATATGGAATCACTTGGAATTATTTGGAACGCAGTACAAGGTGGGCTAGGCCAAAATGAGAAACTGAAGTAGCGAGGAAATAAATCTACAGGAGATCAACATTTCCTGTAAATCTTAATAATATGAACAAAAATGTAATTTAGCCAAATATACCATTAGAATGACTACAGTATATATGATTAATTTTGCTGTGAGTATAAAACCAAAGAAAAGATAGAATCTCCCTCCTCAGTATGTCATCAAGCACCGTCAGCACCCACCTTGCCTGTACATGGGATGTAATCGTTACTGTGAGGTTGTCCATGAACACATATTGCTGGCTGGTGAATGCCTGATTCTGGTTTCTTTTCTAGCAGCTGTTATGATGAGGTTCATTACCATGATGAAAAGGATTGGGGAGATGCATCCAGTTGCAATCCCTTTTTCCAAGTCTTGCCACATGTGTTGTGAAGTGGATGGTTTTGAATCGTAACTTGATTCCTCCTAAATAACTGGTGATCATTCCCTTGATGTGATGAGGGGGATGTGATTACATGGGGGACAGGCCCATATGCGTTGATTAAGTCTAAGCAGACAACTGTCAGGTCGCCTATATTTGCCTCCTGGATCAACTTATTGAGGACTTTGGTCTGTTCTGGGCACCCCAAGAAGCCTGGGAGTCAACCTTTCTGGGCAGATGTGTCAATGTATCCGTTCTCAATCATACTGTATATGAGGTACTCCTTTTTGCCAGCTTTGAAAAGAAGCCCTCCTTGCCCTCCATGCTGAGGAGGGAGATTGTTCTGAATGGATTGATCACTGAGGAATTGAACTCCTGTCCAATTACAGACCAATCTCCAACCTCCCGTTCCTCGCCAAAGTTCTTGAGAAAGTCGTGGCCTCACAACTCCAGTCACATCTCTCAGACAATAATCTCTATGAAGTCCTCCAATCACCCGGTTTCGGCCCGCGATGACACTGCAGTGACACAGCACGGAAACGGCCTTGATAAAGGTCGTCAACGACCTGTTGATGGCAGCCGACTCTCAACTCGCCAACGTCACCCAGTATCCTGGTCCTACTCAATCTGAGTGCTGCATTTGACACCGTGGACCACAACATCCTCCTCCACCGCATCGAGACCTACACCATGGTCACGGACACAGCCCTGAAGTGGTTCACCTCCTACCTCACCAACCGGAGTTATCACGTGTCACTGGGGGCTTAATCCCCTTTTTCTATTTCCAGGTCCCATGACACTGCAGTGACATGCGGTGTCCCACAGGGGTCAGTGCTGGGGCCCATTCTGTTTTTAATCTACTTACTCCCACTTGGACGTATCATCAGACTGCTTCCAAAGCCTTCAAACTATTATTTTTGTGTATGTTGTAGGGTATACTGCTGTGGCCTGGTACAGCTTCTGACTTTGCCTGGTGTTTCAGCCTTTGCTGGTGTTTCGGTCCTGCAGATCTTTGGGTTGGTGCCTAGGGCCTGACCCCTGGAGGTGTAACTGTGGGTCTCTCCGAGGAACTCCTCCACTTCCTCTTTTGGGCACATCAGTTTCACAGATTTTGTTTCACCCAGTAGTGATTTGGTGAACCTGTATGGGTCTTATAGCTCTCTGTAGCTCTCTCTTCCTCAGTTTTGATGTGTCCTCTGCTCTTCTTACTCCGCTTAGGTATTCCCAGAGTCTGATAGTCATGTCCTTGATGCTTTCCCTTTTGTCAGCACTAACGTCAAGTCTTTCCCATTCCTTGAAGTAACTCGTCTTTGGCCATTTGATTCTTTCTCTTTGGATTTCCGGGGCGGCATCATTCTGGTTTCTCCTGTACATTTAGGCTGACCCTGACTGGAATTATCCTGCATCTCACCAGGTGCTAGAACTGCGCACTGCACCTGTGTCTCTCCTCTTCCACATTTGGTCCTGGCTTGGTGTATTTTTATCCCCTTTGTATTCTTGCAGACTTTTCCACAATGGCACTTTACTTCTAATGCCTCCCCAGTTAAGGCTGTTTTTGTGAGACTTTCTGTGTCCATGTAGCTATCTTAGCTGTAACAGTAATCGGTAAATCACACAAGTCAACAAAATCAGTGACAAGTGACAATTCAGTGCAAGACAAGACAAGACAAAACTTTCCCCCCTGAGCCACACCAGGACAACTTGAAGCAACTATCTGAATCAAAGTACGTAAACAATAATTGCTCTTAAAAAAAGTAAGTGCAAAAGCAGAGAATGTCTCTGGCAAGCTGTATAACCTAACCTAGCCTCTCAATTCCTCCCATCACGAGATCCCACTCACACATTTCCCAGATAAACAAAACACATCACCTCATAATTAGGCTATATAACATATTGATGAGTAAACATGAATTGTATCAACAGATTCATGTATATTACAAATGACTGAATGGTCATTTTTACAACCCCTTTGCGAAATGTTCTTTGGCACTGTGCCAATTGAATTCACTCCAAGATTGTACTCAAACTGTTGAGAGCATCCCAAACACAATGATTTAAGGTCAGCCTGAATAATTTTTCATGTAAATGAGTATGTGCACCTATGATGAATCACAACAAATGTTGAAGAAGTTCAATCAGAGGTTGTGTATGCTGCAACTGACTACAGTTTGAAATGTTTCACATGAAATAATCATGTGGCAGTAATGTGTAGCCCATATCATCACAGAGACATTGAAATTAATGAAAAATATTTTGTAAGAAATATAAACTCTTTCTTTAACTGAACAGCCTGTCAGATAACAGCCTTTGTAATAATGTTCTGTTAAATTCTATATTTATTCTATGAATTCTATGCCATTAATGCAGGTTTAAAATATGAATCTATCAAACATGGATCACTACATATAATACATATAACACAAACTTATATTTGGAGCTAATGCAAACTGAAATATTGTGGTTCAGGTTCAGTTAATTTGACTGTTTCAAGCATGGGGTGCAATATCCCAGTCTAACAGCATTCAGGTTTAAATTCTTTGAGGGATTGAACATTATTGTGGCCTATGAGCTGCTCAGAGCTTTGCTGCCTGCTACCATCAAACTGATGGCACTATCAGAGCAGCGGCACGGCAACATGAAATCAATAAGCGCTCATCTTGGGAAGTCCAAATAGCAAAAGTGAACACTGCAAATTCCTGAGGCCACACAGCATGCGACCCAGTGTGGCATCTCAGATGAATCGGCTTTCAATTGTCATGAAATAATGGGACTTACTCTCAGCTATTTACCTGATGAAAACATAATTTAATTCCAGAGAGACACATATAACACAGATATAGCTGCAATGTAGAAACACCTCATAATTGTATTTTATTTTAATAATCTATTTTATCTAGTAAGATAAGTCTATTAAGTTAATTTCTCAAATAATTCCAATTTACTGATGATGATATGGAAGTGTATATGAAAAACTGAACTGGGGTTTGCTTGCAGTCTCTCTCAGCAATAGGCCGTGCCTCACAAACTGAGCTAATAGAAAATAGCTGGCAAATTGATCCACACTCTTTGTGTTGTATTTGTATAATGTTGTATCTGTATCATGTTAATTAAAATAAATATGTCGTTTATAAGTGAACATTGTTCATTTTAGAACATTGTTCAGTGCACATAGCAACGCATACCACTAGCTATCTCCATTGTTGGAAAACAGCACGCAGTAAATAATGTTAGCTAACTATAGTTATGTCACTGGGAAGCTAGCTAGTGCACTGTTAATGAAATTAAACCTGGCAGCTAGGCAATAATAATAATAAATAATTAATTTTATTTATATAGCACACTTTAAAATACAGAGAAATCTCAAGATCTCAGATACCATTTAAAAACAACAAAAAGAGCAATACAAATACATATAATCGAATTGTCCTATACACATAATAAAATAAATGATACACATCATTTATTTTTCCTAAAAAGTGGGGCTGAAAAGCTGGTATGGGTGTTCATTGTGTGGTTTTGTGCATTTTAAAGTTTAGTGGTTTGGAAAAGCAGAGATGAAATGGTTAGTCTTTAATTGTGTCTTGAAAGTGGTGAGAGAGCTGGAAGTCCTGATGTGATATGGGAGGTGATTCCAAAGGTGTGATGCCAGGGAGCCCGGTCCCCCATGGTGTGGAGGTGGGTTCTGGGGACAGTGAGGAGGGTGGAGGTGAAAGAGCTGGATCTGAGGGTTCGGGTAGTTATCTGGTGAGTGAGAAGATTTTGAAGGTAGATGGGGCTGTTTCCAGTGATGGTTTTGAAGGTGTGGAGAAGAATTTTGAAATTGATCCGAAATTCAGGTAGCCAGTGAAGAGCGGCCAGAATTGGGGTGTTGTGGTTTGATTTTATTGTCCTGGTGAGAATACGGGCGGCACTGTTTTGTATGTACTGTAGGCGTTGAATGGTTTTGGAAGCTAAACTGTCAAACAGGGAGTTAAATTAATCAAGTCTAGATTAGATGAATGCGTGGACCAGTTTTTCTGCATCGGGTTTGCTAAGGGATGATCTAATCTCTCAATGTTTTTGAGATGAAAGAATTAGGTTTTGCAAAGGCTGTTGATGTGGGCTTCAAAGGAAAGTGCAGAATCAAACTTAACTCCAAGATTAGTGACTATGGCAGAGAGGGGAATGTAATGTCCGTTAACTGAGATAAGTAGGTTGCTAGCCTTTTTGGTTTGGTGTGGGGTGCCAATAAGAATGGCTTCAGATTTGCTGCCGTTGAATTGTAGGTAGTTATTGTGCATCCATGTCTGGACAGTGAGTTGTGAAATGGCCAGGTGGGGGTCAGAGGAGGTTTGTAGGTAGATTTGTGTGTCATCAGCGTAACAGTGAAAGGAGATGTTGTGGTGTCTAAGTATGGAACCAAGGGGAAGCATGTATATGAGGAAGAGGATGGGCCCCAGTACTGATCCCTGTGGGACCCCGGAGGAAACAGGGCAGGTGTTGGAAGAAAATGTTCCCAGGGAGACAAACTCTTTCCTGCCAGTGAGGTAGGAGGCAAGCAGTGCCAGTGATGTCTATGTCCTGGAGAGGCTGGAGCAAGATGGAATGGTCGACCGTATCAAAGGCTGCACTCAAGGAGTATGAGTAGAGTGGGGGAGCCAGCATCTGCAGTCATCAGGAGGTCATTTACAACCTTCAGAAGGGCTGTTTCAGTGCTGTGTGATGGCCTGAAACCAGACTGGAAAACCTCATAAAGCTTGTTGGAATTTTCTAGCACTTTGGATAGAAAAGGTACGTTTGAGATTGGGTGGAAGTGTGTCAGTACCTCAGGGTCAAGGTTGTGCTTTTTAAGGAGAGGCTTAATGGCTGCTGTTTTGAGGGTTGTAGGGACTCCAGTAGTGAGGGATTTGTTGATAATGTTAACAGCAATAGCGGAGATGGCTGGAAAACATGACTTTAGTAAGGGTAAATGGTAAAAGGGTAAGTCCATGGTTTTATGGCCTACCTTTTAGTCACAGTAACAGTGGTATTTCAGCAACAAAACAATATGATGCAGGGGTTATATATAACATAAGAAATGCATTATAGAATTTTATTTTTGTCAGCTGCATCTTTTGGATAGCAACAGAGCACCGAAAGGCAACATAGTATTTATGACATTTTTTAACATGTTCTATTAGCTTATAGAGTATCATACATGCACATTCTTATACATCTAAAATAATGATGTCCCCTGCTGTGTGACCTGCAATTTGCTACCATGAAGAGATGTTGTTATTGGTTTATATAGATCCCATATAAATACAGTATATAACCAAAAACAATGGGGGGCTTTATTGTGTGAGGTTTTATCTGAATTGTATCTGAATTCACATGAGGTCAGAAGGTACAGAAGTTACTGTTTGGACTGGGTCTGTGTGTGACGACCGCGGTAAGGACCCAGACGCAGATCAGGGATTAGGCAAAAGAGTTGTTTATTCACAGGCAGGGGTCAAAACCAAGAATCAGGGAATCAGAGGTACAAAATCGCGAGGCAGAGAGAAGTAGTAATAGGGCAGTCAAAAGGTCGATACTAAGGAATCAGAAGGGCAAAAGGACAAAATCGCTGGGCAGGCTCGGGGTCGTAATCAAAGGGTAGTCTCGGGAAATGCTAATAACTCTGGCTTCGGAAAGGTAGGCTCAGGGAAATAGAATCAACGTACTGACATGGAGAAATGAAAACACTGAACATTTATACAGGGAGACATAATAGAAATCAGGTGAGACAACGAGGAGAGAGAGGCTGGAACACAGGGAAGAGATAATTACATAACAAGAGGGAAACGTAAGACACGGACACTGAACCATACAAACATATAGACAATAAACGACCTGGGAGAACAGGCAGACACGTGCATAGTAAAAGGGGAGGTACGCAAGGAGAAACGTTGCGTGCGTATGAGGAGAGAACGGAAAACTAAGCAGGGATAGGATAATGAGAGAGAGAAATGCCGGTAGTAGGAAGCGTGAGATAATTAGTGATTAGTAGTGTTAGTAACTAAATCTAAATCCCTAACGTTAGTAGATTAGTTAGTTAGTACTGTACACATCTAACTAATATATACAAAGTGCGATCACGAAAGTAGGAAAGAAGAAAACGAGAGAATAAGCGAAGTCGGAGGAAACCCGTAAATTCTAAACACCCGAAGTGCATGACAAGACAAGGAGTGGATCTAGAAATAAACGGAACAGGAACGATAACAGACGGGAGAGCAGAACGTGACAGAACAATGAGAAACGCAAAGCTGACAACAGAATGAAGAGACATGACAGATAATAAATACACGAAGTACAAAAATGACAGAAACATAAACTCAGAATATAACAGGACCCCCCCCCTAAGAAACGCCTCTTGGCGTTTAACAGGAGGAACAACAAAAACAGATAAACAAACAAGACGCAGGGAAAGCCAGGCAGAACGGGGGCAAAGCACGTGGCGGGATCTCAGAACAGGCAGGGTCAAAACACATGGCAGAATCTCAGACAGGCAGGGTAAAGGCACGGGGCAGAATCTCAGAACAGGCAGGGTCAAAACACAAGGCAGAATCTTAGACAGCTCGGGAACAATCAAAGTCTCTGATAAGGGTTTTGTCCAATATGAACCGGGATGGGACCCAGATACGTACCTTCAGGAGTCCTTGACCGCTGGCATCATTCGGCCATCCTCATCACCCGCTGGAGCGGGGTTCTTCTTCGTGGGGAAGAAGGACGGTTCTCTTCGTCCCTGCATTGACTACCGTTCGCTCAACGACATCACCATCAAGAATCGCTACCCTCTCCCCCTCATGACGTCCGCATTTGAACTACTTCATGGAGCCACCGTCTTCCGAGAAGTTGGACCTGCGCAACGCCTACCACCTGGTGCGCATTCGTGAGGGGGATGAGTGGAAGACGGCGTTCAATACTCCGACAGGTCACTGGGAGTACCTGGTAATGCCTTTTGGGTTAACCAATGCCCCTGCCGTTTTCCAGGCATTGATCAACGATGTCCTCAGGGATTTCATTAATCAGTTTTGTTTTGTCTACCTGGACGATATCCTTATTTTTTCCAAGAGTATGGAGGAACATGTCACCCAGGTCCGCAGAGTTCTACAGCGTCTCCTTGAAAACAGGCTCTATGTGAAGCCAGAGAAATGTGACTTCCATTGTCACACCACCACCTTCCTGGGCTTCGTCATCTCGGCGGGGAGCATCCAAATGGATCCTCGCAAGATCAAGGCTGTCTTGGACTGGCCCCAGCCAGAGTCCCGGAAGGAGTTACAGCGCTTTCTGGGATTTGCCAATTTCTACAGAAGGTTCATCAGGAACTACAGTACCATTGCTGCTCCACTCACCGCCCTCACCTCCATCAAGATCCGGTTTCACTGGAATCCTCAAGCTGAACTAGCCTTCCGGTCACTTAAACAACGCTTCACTTCAGACCCCATTCTCATTCACCCTGATCCCACCGCCCAGTTTATCGTCGAGGTCGACGCTTCCAACATTGGGGCAGGTGCCATCCTTTCCCAACGCTCCGCCAAGGACAAGAAGGTTCATCCCTGCGCCTTCTATTCCCATCGCCTCAGCCCTACGGAGCAGAACTACGACATTGGCAACAGGGAACTGCTCGCAGTCAAGCTCGCCTTGGAGGAGTGGAGGCACTGGCTGGAGGGCTGAAGTTCCTTTTCTGGTCTGGACTGACCACAAGAACCTGGAGTACCTGCAGACTGCCAAGAGACTCAATTCCCGCCAGGCTCGTTGGTCTCTCTTCTTTTCGAGATTCAATTTTGTTCTCTCCTATCGACCTGGATCCAAAAATACTAAACCTGATGCCCTTTCTCGCCGTTTCGAACCCATATCCAGGGTTTCCATTCCGGACACCATCCTGCCTCAATGCTCCATCAACAGCGTTCAACTTCGCATTGAGGCAACAGTGCGCTCCGCCTTGGAGGGTGAGGCCGGCCCCAGTCGCTGTCCCTCGAACCGCCTCTTCGTGCCCAGTTCTGTCCGATCCCAGGTGCTTCAGTGGGGTCACTCCTCCCGCCTGTCATGTCACCCTGGCATAAACAGGACTATGTCTTTTATCCAGAGACGTTTTTGGTGGCCTGCCATGGTCCAGGACGTTAGGAGTTTTATTTCTGCCTGCTCTGTCTGTGCCCAGAATAAGGTTTCCCATCAGCATCCCTCTGGTTTGTTACAGCCCCTACCCATCCCTCACCGCCCTTGGTCCCACATAGCTCTTGATTTTATTACGGGTTTACCCTCCTCCAACAGCAACACCACCATTATGACTGTTATTGATCGTTTTTCTAAGGCTGTTCATTTTGTCCCCTTACCCAAGCTTCCCTCCGCCAAGGAGACTGCCACCCTCATTATCCAACACGTTTTTCGTTTACATGGCATCCCCAGTAACATTGTTTCCGACAGAGGTCCCCAGTTTATCGCCAGGTTTTGGAAGGCTTTTTGTTTACTCCTTGGTTCGTCGGTCAGTACGTCCTGTGACGACCGCGGTAAGGACCCAGACGCAGATCAGGGATTAGGCAAAAGAGTTGTTTATTCACAGGCAGGGGTCAAAACCAAGAATCAGGGAATCAGAGGTACAAAATCGCGAGGCAGAGAGAAGTAGTAATAGGGCAGTCAAAAGGTCGATACTAAGGAATCAGAAGGGCAAAAGGACAAAATCGCTGGGCAGGCTCGGGGTCGTAATCAAAGGGTAGTCTCGGGAAATGCTAATAACTCTGGCTTCGGAAAGGTAGGCTCAGGGAAATAGAATCAACGTACTGACATGGAGAAATGAAAACACTGAACATTTATACAGGGAGACATAATAGAAATCAGGTGAGACAACGAGGAGAGAGAGGCTGGAACACAGGGAAGAGATAATTACATAACAAGAGGGAAACGTAAGACACGGACACTGAACCATACAAACATATAGACAATAAACGACCTGGGAGAACAGGCAGACACGTGCATAGTAAAAGGGGAGGTACGCAAGGAGAAACGTTGCGTGCGTATGAGGAGAGAACGGAAAACTAAGCAGGGATAGGATAATGAGAGAGAGAAATGCCGGTAGTAGGAAGCGTGAGATAATTAGTGATTAGTAGTGTTAGTAACTAAATCTAAATCCCTAACGTTAGTAGATTAGTTAGTTAGTACTGTACACATCTAACTAATATATACAAAGTGCGATCACGAAAGTAGGAAAGAAGAAAACGAGAGAATAAGCGAAGTCGGAGGAAACCCGTAAATTCTAAACACCCGAAGTGCATGACAAGACAAGGAGTGGATCTAGAAATAAACGGAACAGGAACGATAACAGACGGGAGAGCAGAACGTGACAGAACAATGAGAAACGCAAAGCTGACAACAGAATGAAGAGACATGACAGATAATAAATACACGAAGTACAAAAATGACAGAAACATAAACTCAGAATATAACACTGTGGCCATTGTAGTTCTTTCTGTAGGAAAGCTTGCCTGCTACCTAGATAGCTATCTCGGTAAAACTGCAGTTTATATGACACTGGATTTTATGAATGTTTGTTTTCTTTTGAGAAGTCGTTTTCTTGTCATGCCAATGTAAAGCTGAATAGGTTCTTCCAGCTACTGAATGGATGCAGAATGAGCAAGGGGCTGAAACATAAACCATTACGTTAATACTCCAGCAGATGTTGCTTTAAATGCCAATACATGAATAACATTCCACTTTAGGATTATTAGTGGCATGTTTTCCCAAATTCGCTAGCAATAAGTTAAGAACAATAGTTCACTTTAGAATAAGGAAAACAAGTTGTAATATTAATTTGTTTTGATATGACTTGTTTTGCCTTTCTTGCCATGTTTTGAAGGAGCAACTGCCTTACTATTTAACAATGGCATTTCTTGAATGCTTAGTCATGAAAATCTTCATGAACTACTCTTCAATTAGTCATAAACAGATAAAGTAAATTGGTAGTCAATAACTTGTTTAACGTGTTGCTAACAAACTGTTAAAAATGCTAAATCTTGACTAATATTGGTGTTATGACTGACAAGCTATTAACATATGACTAATAATGAATAAAATTATACCTGAATAAAGCCCTAATGAATGGTTAGAAACCTTTTGTTAGTGCCTAAATAAGTAGTTATGGATAAGGTATGGATAAAGTCATTAATAAGGTCTTAAATATCTCTTAATTTGTGAACCTTAAAATAAAGTTTTATCAAATTGTCTGTGCATCTTTGCATGTTATAGCATTGTGCATACTAATCAGGGCATAATACTAATAAACTATAAAAGGGCCTAAATGTGTTTCTCGTTATTCTGTATTGCATTTTCCCTGTATTTTCATAACTGAAGGTAGCTGTAATTACATCTTTCCAAGGACAGTTTGAGGGAGTCAGGGATAAAGTATGAAAGTAACTCAAGTAAGTAATCCAAGAGCCTGAGGCATTCATACAAAAGGTTGTGCATTTTTGTTATTGCTATTAGATGACTTTTTAAACATATTTCCCTGCTCATGCTGTTTAGGTTGAGCGACTTGAGGCCGTTCATAATAAACACTTATGTCCTGAAGCTATTCCTTAGGCTGCCATAGGAAATGAAAAAAAAAAAAATATATTTTAATTATATTATTATATTATAATTGGATATAATAATGTAATATATAGACATATTGCAGACATACTCAATATCAATTCAATTATTCATGCACAATATGTCAAAATATTTATCTTCATAGAAATAAATATAAATTGACATAAATGAAAATGTAATTTGTTGATCAATTTAGTTTTGCATGCCAAACCAAAAGGTCTAGGGTGATATCAGCTAAACTGGGCCATCAGGTAAAATGAGCCATTTAAGGTTTGAGCGTCTCAGCTCAAATTTTAACAGACAATGACTGCAAATGATATTAAACTGTTGCCACAACTGTACTTGACATGTAACAATTGACTTGATTGGTCTATGGTTGCTATGGTGGTCGGGGCAATGCCTCACATCGAGACTGCTGAGAGAACTTCAAGGTGAGTGGCCTGACATGAAAATTTACTTGTCAATAATAAGGTTGATAAATCAATAAAAAACAAATGCACATCTATAAATGATTATGTATACTACATGCTCTGATGGCCTCCATCAGATATAATGCTGATAGTTTGTTAATAAACTTATTTATTTATAAAAAAGCAGTTTTTGTTAGTGGCTCAATTTACCTTAATGTGTTAAGGTAAATTGAGCCATGCATTTCAGCCAAAATGAGCCATCTTCTGAATTTAGTTTTAACGGATATTTTGATGGTTCCTCTTATTAAAAGTAGGCTATTAATAGATTATTATATTATATTATTGTATATATTACATGCCTCTTTTCACATTTTCCCTTCTAATTATGTATGTGTGTGTTAGCTCTGGTCCAGGGCGCATCGTGAGCTAGCTCTCACTATCTAGTGCTCACACACACACACACACACACACACACACACACACACACACACACACACACACACACACACACACACACACACACACACACACACACACACACACACACACACACACACACACACACACACACACACACACTGTGATGAATGAGTGATTTACTGAAGCATCAGTCTAAAAGAGTAGCCTTGTCCCCTGTTTTAATATGACTTTCTTTACAGTTGTTCTGAGAGTATTTTTAATTCCAGATATGCATGTGTAAGCCTGCATAGTTAGGCACACACACACACGCACACACACACAAACACACACATGCACAGACACATTCATGTTCCAAAATGAGTTCCTAAAGTAATTGGTACTTCATGAATTAATTTTAATGTTATTCTTTATGAATTCTTAATGCTTTAATGTTATTCTTCATGAGTTCATTTAATGTTATTTAAATGCAATGTTTTAGTGTGTTGAGATTAAAGATGATTCGATTATTTTATGAGAAATTACTCTGTTTCACTTTACAGTTTGAGTGGCTAATTTTAGCTGAATTTTACCTGAACACTGCTCATCTAAACAAATGTGACAGCTGATGTTTTCAAAAGCTGTAGGGCCTGAACAATTATATTTTATTACATCAATTCAACACAAAAATATTAAAAACAGTCCTTATTAACCATAAAAACACAATTCAATGTCATACATTGCTATTTTCTTAGTTTCCCAAGCGATTAACCAAAAAGTGGCCCAATTTAGCTGATATCACCCTATATGTTTGAAAAGGCCATTGATAATACTAAGCCTATCAACTTGACATGTGGGGCCCACAACATTTTACATATTAGATTCATGATATGGAAATTAATTTAGTCCATGTAATATGGGTGGTGGAAGCGCGGGAGCTTGCAGTGGGAATGGAAATGCTAAACCCCTGGGAGCTATAGAGTCAGGAAATGGTTAATGTTCTGTTCCGTCTCTCCCCAGAGGAAACCTCATTCAAGAGCAGGCGGCTTTAATTCTACACCCTCCCCAGGGCCCCCGTCACAGTGGAGGGTGGTGCATTGTTGCCGGATTTCCCCCTCTGTTCCGGATTTTTTTTTTGGTGCTTTTTTCAAATGTCGGAGATCAGCATGAAAGGCAATGTGATTGGTTGACTGCTGGGCATTTGTCATCCACGATTCTGACTTTGACTACGATATGTTTTTTTTGCTTTTGCACATGGAAGGAAAGGGAGATCTGATGGTTTGGTTCCAGCCTATTCGTACACGGTGAAATCCCAGCTCACAAAACCAGTTGGTTTATACAACAATCCTTGCTGAAGGTTTAGTGAGGTGGGATCTTTGAATAGTTGTTCTTCCTGTCCGTTGGTACAATGTGTTTCAATATTAAAACATCATGGAGAGATTAGCTTGTTGTGTTTGGTTTGGGCACTTTCACATCCTTAAAGTTGTCCCTCACATCTAACGATCACCCTTACAGAGAGAGAAAATAACACATCTCCTTAAAGAGAGGAAAGATACATCTTTAGGGTCTTGGGCATGAAGCAAGTGTTGTTCCGTATTGAAAATCAACCCTGTTTTAAAGCCGGGGCATTATGCTTGTCCAGCAGGATTATGTCTAGAAAGAGTGCAGAAAGACTGAAATAGGTCCTTTGTGTCCTCCACACTATACAATCTCTCAGTTAAATTATGTGCAAGAAGCTGCTGAAGAGAAGGTTAGGATGAGAAGGCACCGCCTCAAAAAAACTCAAACAGATCAGAAAGGCAAACCTACTAATACTACCTGTTTGATTTCATAATTCTGGTTTCAATATTTAATTTTAGAAGCTTGTATACTTGGACATACATTAGGACTAAATATTATATAATTTATATATATATATATATAATCTGAGCTTTGTTTGATTTAAACAACTGATAATCTGTACTATACTAGTTGAAAGTATGCCAGAGTATCTTGCTGTCTTGTCCAATGTCATTGTGAGCAGCAGTTTTTTTGGGGTGTGGGTATGTCTTGTATCTTGTTATGACTTGATTTCCCATTTGCTATAAAACTTGCTTCCAATTTGTATCTACAATGAAAGCATGCCATACGTTTCACCTCTTTGAGCGTATGATGCCTATAAAATGGAAAATAAGGCAACAGTTTAAGTCATTTTCATTGTAGTACATTGCATTTTTCTCCAATCTTGTTAAGTTTGCATATCCATAATAAAAAGATAAACGCACTCACCCCAAGACTCCTGCAGCCCCCAGAATGAGTCATTCAGATTTTTACCTCTTCCGAAAAGAGGTATAAAATGTCTTTGTTAATTATAACTGTTAATTATAACTGCTATGAAAAGTAAAGAGTAATTTTAATATGTAAATCAGTGTTTGTCTGATGAAATGGTCAAATTGTTGAGCTCTGTGGTTTATTTTGAGAAACATGCACTTGCAAACCATGTTTGGCATACTTATTTATTTGGTCTTAATCATACTGTACATACCTCCACTTAAATATGTGCCAGTGAAATGGTGAGATTTGTTTAATTTCCAGCACAGCAATAGATTCTTTTAATTGCGGAGATTGGCCTGTTTGAAATGGAAAGTGTTAAGAGTGAAAATACTTAATATTTAAGTCAATTTGTATTTCCCTGTAGTCTGTTTCATTCATTTTTAACACAGAAGAAACCAATGCCTTCTAGATTTATGTTCCTGATTTGTCCTGCTGAATCTTAGCAGCAAAGGGATAATTTAGAACCGTTATTTTATCTGTTACCTTATACAGTGAGTGTACACTGTCAAGCAATAAACTGAAAAATGAAGGTATACAGCAAAAAAAAAACTAAATACAAACATGCCTCTGTAACCTCAGATGGTATTTCACCAGTTTTAAGATAAATGTTGGATCATTGACAAGCCAACAATTCCACGCCCTTGCCCTAAGACAGATCCTGTCACTGTTCTTCCACTCATGATCTTTTACCATAGTGTCTGGCATAAATATGGGAAAATAAGGATATATGTATTTGTGTGTATGTGTGTTTGGGGGCCAGTGAGGGGGAGCATTTGTGGTTGTGTGTGTGTGTGTGTGTGTGTGTGTGTGTGTGTGTGTGTGGTGTGTGTGTGTGTGCGTATGTGTATGATGTGTGTGTAGGAGTGAAAATAGCAGGAGTGCAAGGCCATGAGAATCTTGGCAGGTGTGTAAGACACCTGTTGTTATCTGGCAAGACACATTAACAGTTTGCATTTGAGGCACTGGCTATGGTAACCACACCCTTAATTACTGCAAGTGAATAGCTTTCCTTGGCAATGCAGAGTTAGAGTGCAGTCTTTGTGTGATCCTAACTTCATCTTCTCTGTTTCTGCAGTGTTTCAGTGCACTCATGGAAACTACAAAGAATCACTCACCTGGAACTCAACTCCAGAAATATGGTCCAGAAATATGATATTGCTAGTGAGAGTTTTTCAACTTAAACCTCCAACTTAGAAACTTGCTGAAAACAAAGATCAATTTATTAAATAACAGTCTTCAACCACCACGACTGATAGAACAACTCAGGCCCATTGCCAAATAACAAAAAAAAACCTTCTCCAAATTATATAAACTACTGCAAAAATCAGATACCACTTTCTCCCTACCAACTTCAGAATGGGAAAAAGACATAAATATCACTGCTGATATCAATTTTTAGAAAACAATATGTAGTAATATCTTCACTATGAGTATCAACCCTTAAACACAACTCATCCAATACAAGATTATCCACCGAGTACATATCATCCAACACAAAATGTACAGAACTGGATTTATTGACGCAGACACTTGTTCGCACTGGTACCACCACCTGGTTCTGCCCACCAATCCAACTATTCTGGAAAAGGTATCACACACAAACTGTGTATACTTCTGGGTCACAGCATTTCACTCTCCCCATCCCTATGCCTTCTTGGAGACCTCTCATCATTTGAATCACCACCTAAGCATCAACAACTGATTTTGATTTTGATTGCCTTTGATTGAGATTTCTGCTTTTCTCAAATTTCTGGATATTTCAGTTAATACATGAATCCATGCTCTAATAATATGAAGAAAGAAATGCATTTGGTAAAAGCATTATTTACCAGAGCTGTAGTCGAGATTGCCTAAGCAAGTCCAATTCAAGACTGAGACCGGTGCCATTGGAGTCTGATTCAAGACAGTGACCAGAATAATCCAAGTGTAATTTGAGACTGAGGGCCAGATTTACAAAAATAGTCACAGCACAAAGACGGTGGCTATTTTGTTGCGGCAATTTGTGGTCTCAAATAGTGACACATTAAAGACCAATTTACTAAGACTGGTTCTAATTACAAAATCAAATAAATTAAATGCCCTCATTCACAATTTGCAGTAGGATACACTCATAAAAAGGGTCTGAAACAACATAGCATGCTCACATGTCCAGATCATGCCAAGAAATGGCACAGCAACCAGGCACAAGTAGCAAGGGAACAAAAAAAAGAAAGAAAGCTTCAATTTACAGATTAGGAAATAGAGGTATTGGTCAACGAGGTTAAACAATAAAATAAAAATACAATTCAGAACTGCGTTTTTATACTGACTGCTAGCCGATGGAAAATTAGTCAATATAAATCCTGTATCCTTTCTTATAATTTTTATTTCAAGTTCTAGTAAATAATTTGTATGCTATATAGAATATATATTTTAAATTCTGATTTAGCTGTCTGTTTGTTTTGCATCACTGGGACAGTGACTAGCACCTCGAAAAGCACAAAATTGAAATACCTAGGTGATATCAGCACTCAAAATCCCTCCTGGTTTCAAGAGTTCTTAAAATTCTCATGCAAAGGGGAGAGTCGCAATTAAGGCATGCTTTAGTAAATCAGACGGAATACTTAATCGACCTAATTTACAAAATCTCCATCCTGTTTAAGTGCATTCACTCCCTGTATACATAATATCCATGAACAAATTTAACTATTTATCTAAAAGAAAGTCGCAAAGTGACTTAACCCCCACAAATTACATCCTATTAGCGATTTTACCCCTTGCAGCCGCTTAGTAAATCTCATGTCGATATTGCAACCTTTTTGCAACTGCTTTTGCTTTCGAAAGTCACAATCCATTAGTAAATCTTCAAAAGATTGTAAAAGTGTGGATTTTGATAAATTAAATTGCACTATAAAATAATAATACATTTTACATAAATTAAATATAGCAAGTCTTATTACAAGCCTAATTTAGCATGTAACGTATAGCATATATAGCATGCATTATCTCCCTCCACAACATCTGGAGGATCCAACCGTTCCTCTGGTGATCTCACGTCTGGACTACTGCAATTCCTTGCTGGCAGGCTTACCGGCCTGTGCCATCAAGCCACTGCAACTAGTCCAGAATGCTGCTGCATGTCTGGTGTTCAACCAACCAAGGTTCACCCACTTCACCCCTCTACTCTCCTCTCTAAACTGGCTCCCCATCGCAGCACCCATCAGATTCAAATCACTGGTGCTTGCTTTTCAAGCAGCAAGAGGTACTGCTCCCCCATACCTCTGTCACTCATCACTCCCTACACCCTAGCTCTGGCAAACTGACTGTCCCATCCCTCTGGGCGCCTGGCAGCCGCTCCTCGCGGTCTCGCCTCTTCTCTGTCCTGACCCCTCGGTGGTGGAACAACCTTCCGATCTTCCGCAAGAGACTCAAAACCCACCTTTTCAGACTCCACTACCACTGAATTCTGTACATCTAGCTAATTGTCATCACCATTGCCTACTTGCTCAACACTTTGTATCCCTGCTTACTCAATAAAAAGTGTTCCTTCCCAGTGTTACAGGTATGGTACGCAGCTGCCTACAATGATGTCTATCGCTGTATTACTGCACTGATCTCTTGGGCGAACTATGATTGTTCCTACCATGTATTTATGCACATCTTGTAAGTCACTCTGGATAAGAGCATCTGCTAAATGCTTAAAATGTAAATGTAATGTAATGCATTAGAAAACATTCAGACAATAACTTGTTCATTAATAAAACCAAAAGAAGGGTAAGTAATTCAAATATAAAACTGTCCTATTTATAAGTACCCTTGTTAACAAGAAAACGCTTTTATTTAAAGGAATTTATCAATCAGCATTAAAACGGCCAATTCCAGTTCAGCAGATGCTGATAATGAAATAATTAAAATAACAACCCCCAAACATTTATTAAACATTTGAATTAATATTTTATTCAATTTGATGAACTAAATTTTGTTCCTTGTTGAAAATGAATGACTTCTGGTTCAGGGAGGGAAAGGTAGCACCACTAGCTGCCCAGTATACTGCAGTTTGCCACAGCTTGAGTTCAGTTCAGTTTCAGTTCAGTTTATTTTTATTGTCATTGCACAGAGTACAACGAAATTGAGTGGCAATCCTGACGGTTCATTTACCAATAACAAAACAGCAACACAACAGAAACAGCAGAAACAAATTAAGGTTCTAAATATAAAAATAAATAAATAAATAAAATGAAATATGAACATTTGCTGTACCTATAAAATAATAAGATATAAAAACAATATGATAACGAAAATTGTTAGCATTTACAAGTTAAAAGTTAAAAGTTAAAAGTTACTCTATTTAGTTAGCATATCTGGAAGTGAGATATTGCACTTCCAGATATTTGCACATTTGCTGAATTGCAGTGGCTCTCTATAGCAGTAGTGTAGTACAGTTGGAAATATATACATACTAACAAAAGTGCAGTAGGAATGTAAACATCTATGCAGTGTTCTATAAGTGTAACTGTAGGTGTAGGTGTTGCAGTACTGATAGTCAGCAGTCCGTGTCAGAGTTTGGAAGTGTTCAGTTCTCATATGGCCCTGGGGTAGAAGCTGTTCTTAAGTCTGTTTGTCCGTGATTTGATGGACCTGAAGTGTCTACCAGAGGGCAGCAGGTCAAACAGATGATGTCCAGGGTGGGATGGGTCTTTCAGT
Source organism: Aldrovandia affinis (assembly GCA_029706075.1). NCBI lineage: Eukaryota > Metazoa > Chordata > Actinopteri > Notacanthiformes > Halosauridae > Aldrovandia > Aldrovandia affinis. The sequence goes on from JAINUG010000015.1 coordinate 1,898,379, forward strand.
ATTTTGGCTGCTCTACTGAGACAGTGAGAGCTGAAAATGTCCTCCAAAGAGGGCAGTGAGCAGCCGATGATCTTCTGAGCAACATTAATAACCCTCTGAAGGGCTCTCCTGTCCACTGCTGAGCAGCTGGCATACCACATAGAGATACAGTACGCCAGCACACTCTCGATGGAGCAGCGGTAGAAGGTCACCAGCAGCTTCTCCTGCAGGTTGTTTTTCCTGAGGATCCTCAGGAAGTAGAGTCACTGCTGTGCCTTCTTGACTACTGCAGTGGTGTTGGTAGTCCAGGAGAGATCATCAGAGATGTGCGTTCCCAGGAACCTGAAATCCGGGACCCTTTCCACACAGTCCCCATTGATGTATAGTGGGTTGGGGTCTGCACTGTTCTTCCGGAAGTCTATTATGAGTTATTTTGTTTTTGAGGAGTTCAGGACGAGATTGTTCTCTGAACACCACGTTGCCAGTCTTTGGACTTCCCTGACCCGACCCCTGTAGGCTGTCTCGTCTCCTTCTGAAGTAAGTCCAACCACAGTCGTGTCGTCCGCAAACTTGATGATGGTGTTGGTGGAATGGGTTGGGGCACAGTCGTGAGTGTAGAGGGCGTAGAGAAGGGGGCTCAACACACAGCCCTGTGGGGAGCCGGTGCTGAGTGTAAGGGTAGGAGAAAGGTGGGGGCCTAGTCTAACAGTCTGGTGACGGTTAGTTAGAAAGTATTTTATCCAGTGGCAAGTGGGTTGGGAAAGTCCTAGGTCAGTAAGTTTTATGACGAGTCTGCCCGGAATGATGGTGTTAAAAGCAGAGCTAAAGTCTATGAAAAGCATCCTCACATAGCTCCCCTGGTGTTCAAGGTGTGTCAATGCCATGTGAAGAGCAGTGGTGATGGCATCTTCTGTAGACCTGTTTGCTCTGTAGGCAAACTGGTATGGGTCGAAGGTGGGTGAGAGGCTGGCTTTGATGTGCTGTAGGACCAGTCTCTCGAAGCACTTCATAATGACCGGTGTGAGTGCGACCGGACGGTAGTCGTTGAGGCCGCTGATGACAGTCTTTTTTGGCTGTGGAATGATTGTGGCAGACTTCAGGCAAGGTGGGATAATGGATTTGGAAAGGGACAGGTTGAAGATCTTTGTGAAGACCTCGGAGAGCTGGTCTGCACATTCCTCCAGCACCCTTCCTGTCACACCATCAGGGCCAGCAGCTTTCCTCGGGTTCACCGCTCTGAGCACACGCCTCACATCATGCTCCTGCACAGTGAAGATGTGGCAGTTGGAGGCTGGTGGAGGTGTTGTGTCAGACATCGCTGCTTTCACCTCAAAGCGAGCAAAGAAACAATTAAGTTCCTCTGCCAGCGAGGCGTCCCCGTTGACAGCCGTGCGATTGCTGGACTTGTAATTGGTGATGTGCTGGATGCCCTGCCACACCCGCCGTGGGTCGTTGTTGGTGAAGTGGTTCCCAATCTTCCTCTTGTAGGCCGCTTTAGCATCCCTGATGCCTCTCTTCAGGTTGGCTCTAGCAGCGCTGTACAGCGCTGTCAAAGGATGTCAAAGGAGGACCGGTGTTATGGTCCTCCTTTGACATCCAGGGCTTCTGATTGGGGTACACCCGGATTTGTTTGTCAACAGTGACATTGTCAACACAGTTCTGAATGTAGCAGAGTACAGTTGATGTGTACTCCTCCAAGTCCTGATCCTCAAAAATGTCCCAATTTGTCCTTCCAAAGCAATCCTGTAGCTGCGAGGAAGCTCCTTCAGGCCATATTTTAACAGTCTTTGTGGTGAGTTGAGTTTTTCTCCTGAGGGGGATATATGCTGGAGTTAGGAGTATGGATAGATGATCTGACTGGCCTAAGTGTGGTAGCGGTGTTGACCTAAAACCGTTCTTGATGTTTGATGTTTGAGTGGGCAAATTCAGTGAGAGAACATCATGTTTCCACAGACCATAAATGAACAAAAAGAGTGAATTACTGTCATTGCATGAAATTTGACATTACATGAAGGTTGTAATGGTGGTCTATGTAAGCAGCACTCATGGATATGGGGGTCTGGGCGGAGTGCACAGGAGTGCGAGAAAAAGTGTGAAAAAATGGAGCTCAGGAAAATAGCATTTAAAAAAAGAAGAAGCAGCAGATTGTAACGTCATACTAAAAGTGTTTGTTTTTGTTTGCATGTTTGCATGAGCCGAACTGAGCCTGAAAGAGACGCTACAAACAGGGGAACATCAACCAGAGGAGTCTGCAGCTGAAGATTCTCTTGTGGTGTGCCACTGCTTTGGAGCCGGAGGACAGATTGTTATTCCTAGGGCACATCAACTGCAACAGAGCAATACCATTCACAAAGTCAGGGGGGTTAGTAAACAAGTCCAGGCCTGGCAAGCTTATAAGGTGAGTTTAGAATATGTGTACTGTTATTTCCATTAAACAAGCGTTCAATAGAGCACCATTGTGTGCAGCTAATTGTAGCGATTAGCCACTATATATAACTATAGCTAACAAACTGGTTATAAGTTCATACTTATGCAAAGCACAAGTGTATGATTGTGTTTCACAGTCATTAATACACAAGCAATTAATACAAAAATACCAGAGAGTAAACTGAAGGTATTTGGGTATTCAACTCTATTCTGATGTGTTGAGACTGTGATTTTTGTTCTGGGCACAAGTGTGTGATGTCCTTCCACAGGCACTGTACTGAAAATGTGTGTCAAAGAAGAGCCATCTTAAACACATCTGTGCAACTGCATGTAGTCCCAGTAAAATCTGACTTCTGCCAAGCTGTCCAGAAGTTAATGCCACTGAATGAAGGAACCTTTCAGTGGTTTGATTCCATTGCAATGCCTGAGTATGGCAGCATGCAGATCAGAAGAAAACAATTCACTGTCAGCCTGTAAATCTAGATTATCAGGGAGACTGATTTGATTTGCAAAGCAACAAGAATTAAAATCGTGGCAAGCCCCATTTTGCATAGTGGAGCCGCCGAGACATGATGTGCCATTCACTAACATGGGCAGCAGAAGCCACGCTTCGTGCCCCACTGGACCTCCCAACAAGACAGCCAAACTCACTATGATATTATGAATTAGTTCCTGCCACTGAAGCGGCCACTGCATACCATCCTGGAGGTCCATGCCAAGCAACCGCCTCGCCTAGGAGGAAGCACGCCTCAGAAAACAAAGCACTGGGAAAACGGTACCAGATGGAGTATCTGTAAATTTTCAGACTTACACAGATTCCTGGGAATGGTGTTTTACTTGGCCACGTATCACTGTGTCTTGTACTGAAAAGGAATTACTTTGAGAAATGGCATAGTTAGACACTGATGCAGAAAATTGCACATGGCACTACATATGTCTGTGCTCTGCATGCTCAATATTTGTTAAACATATCCAACGTCTTGGAAGAAATGTGAAAACAATTTTACTTCACCACGTTACTGAAAAAAAGAGGCACAACACTTGCTAGTACTCTTAATACACAGAAATTGTAAAATGTAAACTTAATGGAAAATGTGTGAAGAAGAACAAACCTCTCTGGCAATATTTATGGCATACATAAGCCGATAAGAATGCCTGAAAAAAGTTAATCAATGATGTTTAATTTCCTCTGTGTTGATGGATACTGCAGGAGTTATTTCATCCAGAGAAGATCATGTATTTCTGACCTCACAATAATGAAGATGTAAAACCCGCCACAGGTCTGATTTTTCCTGAAAATACCTCATTAATTTTCCCAACCATTACTGCTTATCTGGCAAAAATAAATGCCTGCTTTTTACTCCTTTCCAAAGAGCAGCTATATTTCATAATTGATATTCTATGCTCATTTAGAAAAAAAAGGGAAACAAATGTTCTTCAATTCTGTGATGATGAGGTCTCTCAAAGTGTGCTGAGAGAGGCTTGAGGGGGAGACACACCCATTTTACAATGCTCTGGGGGGTGAGTGCTGCTACTGCTGTGGGTTCATGCCGCTTTCAGCAGTAACACTGGGGCTGTGGGGAACAATATATCCCTTGAAGAGCATATGTTTTGCCACATTCTCAGCTGTTTGCCTGTTTATTGACTTACATGGTGAAAATTCCAACATCTCCATTTCAGTTTCCACCTCTGCCACAGTTTATGTTTGCCGTTGGCCATTAGGGACGTCCCTGCTGGACTGGAATCTGCAGCCGTGTTTGTTGTGACCACAAACCAAGTACAGGAATAGAGAAACGCACAGGTAAGATGCACTTGACCCTCACTGAGCTCTTCTTTCCCCTCTCACCCATTGGATAAGAGAGGGCTTGACCGTTGGCTCAACTGGCCTGGTGAAAAAGGATTTGGGGGTGCTGACCAAAAGTATAAATCAATGGAAAAGAAAAAAAATGTCTGCACTCGAAAAAGATCAATTATAAGCAGTGTTTTATTTGACGGGTTTACAACACAGGGGAACAAAGGCACAAATGTTTTGGCTTGACAGCACTTCTTCAGTGTGCTTCCTTTCACTCAGTGGCATAACAGTGTTTAGCCTCCATTGACTGAGGTAAGGATGTATTACACAGATAATGTGAGTGAGGGGTGTAATTATGTTATTTAAATGAGGACAGTTGTAACATGTTTGGATTCCCAGTGCATCATTAGTGACAAGGACTGAGTTCAGTATATTCAGAATATGAATGTTTTGTACTGTATATTTGCAAGGCTGCTGACTGAGTTTCAGAACACATTTTTACATATTTCATTTACATTTTAAGCATTTAGCAGATGGTCTTATCCAGAGCAACAATACAACAGACATCATTGTCAACAGATGCACTCCGTACCTATAAAAGAGGGAGAGAAATATTAGTACATTTAAAAAAAAATGCATTCAGTGGAAATGTAGTCTGAAGAGGTGGGTTTTCAGTCTCTTGTAGAAGATAGCCAGTGATTCTGCGGTCCTGACCGAGTAGAGTAGGAGGTTGTACTACCACTGGGGGGTCAGGGCAGAGAAGAGGCAAAACTGTTAGTGGCTTCCGGGCACCCGAAGGGACGGGACAGCCAATTGGCCAGAGGAGGCAGAGCAGAGGGGTCTAGCTGGGGTGTAAGGTGTGATCAGTGTCTGGAGGTATGAGGGAGCAGTACCCCTTGGGGCCTGGTATGCCAGCACTAGTGATTTGAATTGGAGTCAGGCTGCTATAGGTAGGGGCATGCGTTTTTCACCACCTCTCTCAAGAAGCTGCAGTTCCTTTGTGATCCTTAAGGCATCACTGTAGGCACTCTATGTTCAGTAATTAGTGCCAATTACACAAATGAACATGGCCAATTATACAATTAAGTGCCAATCTGAGTGTTGGCACAAGGGCACAAGTCTATAAACTGATGCTGTTTCAGAGAGGGGAGTTTTGTCTTATGGACAAGTTTTTACACCTCTACAACAAGTCATGAAAGAGGAAATAACAAATGATCTAATGACTAAATTCAACACCCAAATATAAAATATTGTGCACCCTTTGAAAACCAGGTGTGTAGCACCATTCTGGACGAGTTGCAGTGGCTTGGTGGCGCAGGTCAGTAAGCCTAACAGCACGGCATTACAGTAGTCCAGATCCACGAATATCAAAGCCTGAACCAGAAGCTGTGTGGCCATTTGGGTTAGGAATGGACAAATTCTCCTGATATTGTGAAGGGAGAATTGGCAGGTCTGAGTGATTGCTACAGCGTGCCCAGAGAAGCTCAACTGGTCATCCAGAGTCACTCCAACGTTCTTGGCAGACTGGGATAGAAACACTATGGAGCCTTCCACCGTGATTGAGGCATCAATAATCAGGGAACCCTTCTTTGGGTGGAAGAGCAGCTCAGTCTTTCCCAGGTTAAGTTTCAGATGGTGGGTGGACAGCCAGGCAAAGACACACCGGAACCGGAGTTTCAGAAGGGGAGAAGGAGAGGAAGAGTTGAGTGTCATCAGCATAACAACACCCGTGAGACAGTGCCTGGCTGCTGCTCACGGCTCCCTGCTGAGGGCAGCAGGAGGATCCTGATCCCACGCTTGAGAGCTCTCATTCTCTCAGCAAAGGCCCACTTGCTCACCACCAATCTGGAGGGGTGCAAGCCCATCTGCAAGATGTTCTCCCCTCAGCCAGTCAGCTCCACTTGAACCCTGTACCTCCCCCTCCACTGGCAGTAAACTCAGTCAGCATTTCATATCTAGTTAAAGCATTTCCTATCTGTTTCCACTGACAATACAAAACAATGCTTGTATGTCATGCAAGCTTGTCTTTCATGCAGTCAGTTAGACGGACCAGGAAAACAAGACAATTGTTTTCCCAGGCTCTGACAATTTCCTTGGTTTTGATTTCACATGTAAATAAAATGTGTCACTTCTAATCAGATATGAAACAGGGAAAATACATACAATACATTGAATTGAATAACCAAGCAGGGTGAAGATTGAATAATTTTGGCAAATTATCTTTAAATTGTTAACATGTACACACCATTGTTAATTAGACATATAGATAAGTGATATTACATTTAACTGGCCTCCACAAAAAAAGTTTGATTGGCCACTGATGAAGGAAATATTGAGCTACTATATTTGATTTGTAATATATTAATATGGCTTGTTCCAACTATACTTAATGTGCTTCCATTTCATGAAGCATTTTATGTAAATAGGTTTTGTTAAGACAATTATTAAGAAAATGATTTATGCACTGTTATCAACAGGGTTGAAACAATGGTGCTAAAAATTATATGGCAGAAATTGTGGATATTTTTCAAATTAAAAGTCTTGAAGCCTAAAAATGTGTGCAGGAAAAAGACAAAATGAGTCAGAAAGGTTACAGTGGTGACTTTGTAAGGAGCTCCTGTTAGAAATCTGAGAATGCTATCAATTAAAACATCAGGCCTCACAAGATTGCAGATCCCTGATTTAAAATTGGGAGAATAGTCCTCTGTATTGTGTAAGGTGTGTGTTTTCAGAGTGGACAAAGAAAGCTGTTTTGCAATACAAAAAACCCAGCCTATGTCTAATTTTGTCCAGCCAAATACCTAGGTATTTGAAGATAGTGACTTGCTCTGGCTCTGACCCATCATAAGTAGTGATTTTTGAGGGGGATGCAAAAAAAATTCTGTACAACTGCATACACTTAATTTTGCTAGTATCCAACACTAGGTAGAGGGCAGAAAATGCCTGGGGGCTGTTGTTGCAAGGCAGCCATTGCTGAATTAAGAAAGGATCTGAATCAAGTACAAAACTGTATCGGCATAGGGGTGAATAAAGGTTATTCCTGCCGCCTACCCCACATTGTTAATCCACATGGAGAAGTGTGCAGGGCCTAATATGGAACTTTGTGACGGGCAGCGGTTGAGAGTGAACATTTTCACATTTGCCAAACTGAACTTCAAATTCAGAATCCATTAATTACATTCCTATATAAGACCGATGTTACTTGGCTTAGTTAAGAGTGGTCCACTGTGTGGAATGCCTTAGCTCAGCTTGTAAAGATGGCAGCACAGATATGTTTAATGTCAAGGGCCTTAGACATGTCTTTAAGGACCTTCATGATAACAGACGCACCCATAACCAGAGAGGAAATCCCTAAGAGAATACTGTTGCTTTCTATGAAATAAGCTCATTTTTGACAATGCAGTTATGTATGTTTTTTGGGGATCTGCATAGCACCGAATCTAGCTTCAGCAATCAGCTTTCTGAAGTTACATTTCTCTTTAAACTATCACCAAATGCAGTGTGAATATCACATTCCATGCCACTTCGGCTTCACATATGCGTACGCAGTAAAGGCATGATATATGATGGTTCAAGTATTGATATTTAGTGCTGTAGGGATGTTTTTGTACCGCATATAATGCAACAATAGAATACAAATGAAATGAGGTAAACAAAAAGAGGTAAAAAACATTTTGAATGTGTTTTTGGTTTAACAAGCTTGCCCTTTGGGCAGGGCAAAGCCTTTCAGTCACACAAACCTGTTTGCTAAGAAAGCCCTTTATGGGAAAAATAGTGAGAAAACTGAAACCAGAGAATGGTTCTGGAAAGTCTTATCTTGTCAGCCTTTTTTTTTTAAAGCATAGAGTGTTTGATCCCAACCAGGCCAAAAATATTGGCCTTGCATAAAAATGTCACTGAATCTATTCGTATAGATACATAAATCTGTATATGAATCTGCCTATATAGCTTTGAGCTGTTAGTCAGTGCCAGTGAAGAGCTCATATTGCGAGAACCTTTTTCATACGAAAGATTGATGCGTTTCCGTCATTTTGTGTGTTTATTATATAAGTAGGAAAACAAATATTACATCAACTGTGGAGTGGAAAAACACCAGAAACAACATAAATCTGAGTCCACACGTGTATTCTTGGGTCTGGTCTGCCAAGGGACCACACCCTCCTACCTATGAGGGACATGTGGCATACAATGTATAGAAAGGAGGTTAACTAAATGTTCTGTGAGAGAGTGACATAGGCGTTCATGCTTCTCCTGCGTGCACATAAAACGAAGTACTTGCTACTGCAGTGAGCTGACTCCTTTATAAGGCTTGGATTGTCAAGAACCCAGCAAGGTATTTTGATGGCAGATAACAGATAGATTGTATTAAAAGTAAGACAATTAGAGAAAGCGTTATGGTATAAAAAATAACCGTGTCAAAACGAATTTCAGATTTAGAATTCATGATCAATTTAAAAACCACTGAACTGATCTGAGCACCTCATTACACACACACACACACATATATATATAGATATATATAGATATACTGTATATATACGGGACTTTGACAGCTGCCTGTGTCCTGCCCATTAACTAAAAATACCCATGCTAAAATCATAGATCTAATTATGCATAATGTGTGCTGTAGCTTTACAGCATGCATCTTGCATGCAGTGGCAGTAAGTGTAGTTCTATGAGGAACGGGAACTGCAACCAATGAGCTTGAATCAGGCACTAGCATAGCCACGGGGGTTGGGTTTAAAGACCTCCTGAAATGTTTTATGACAGTTCTGAACTGTTAATCTACTGCTGAACAATTCATTTGTGCAACCTCCCCCCACCCGGTGAACAATTTTTTTGCACAACCTTTAAATCAGGGGTAGGAAAGTACCACTATACTCTTTACCCCTTCAATGAATAAAGGTTGACCAGTAGTCACCATACCATAACAAATAACTATTGTACCATTAGGACACAACAGGACTGAGCTAGTTTTTTTGTGATTGCACAAATACATATTTTTATAGTGCCATCATTACCATGGTACACCACGTTGTACCAATACACTGAATACTTTCACTGCCTCATGCTATTCCCAAATTCATTGCTATATTTGGCAGATACTGAAGTGTTAATGAAGAAATAATGGAGGGCATACATGAGGACATATAGTACTTTGCAATGAATTTCATATAAAGATCCAATGTGGCCAGTGGATATACACACTAGTTGCTGGTAGTTTGGTTTCATAGGAGAAAACCCAGATTGCTGCAGGAAGCAGGGTTGGCGGCCATTGTGGATTACTTCTGTGAAACTGAGATGTGTGGTAGAGTTAACAGAGAGCATAATTACTGTAGGTGTCATGCCAGTATCAAACCTACAGACTTGAGCTGGTTGTGAGGCTGCAGCTTTGGAAGCGATTCTGGAGATTTTAATGATGCGAGGCATTAAAGGTTTTCTGACGTTGAAACTGTAGCAGTTTCTGATGAGCTCATTTGGTTCTTTTCCAAGGCACCCGCTTAGTGACAAACTCCAGTGTCAATGACAGGATGTCTCTCAGGACGCTGGTGGAAGCTATTAATTCACTCTCCTCCACATTGCAAGAGCCTCTTTTTGAGTGCCTCACACTGAGTCATTTATTAATGAGGCACCTCTTCAGTCATCTTCCTGTCCTATTGACACAATTTATGTGACATTTCATTCACACTCTCACCCATATTACTTGCAACAATTCTGGGCCTGGCTTTACTTTAGTGGATGGGTGGAGACAGCCATTCCAATTTATTTTACAAATGTATTTTGAGTGGACAAGGGCACTTAGGGCGTCAACATCTAATCTTGTGATATCCCTGAAAAACTGTGAAATGAGGCTTATTCAGTAGGAGTAATAGGTGGGAGCTGGACAGCAGTGGATAATGGAAATGGAGGCTGCTGCCACTATCAGCTGTGGAAGGTAAAGAGGCAGGATAAGTGTAAGTGTCCTTGTAAGTGTGTAAGTGTAAATGTCCTTGTTTCACTTCAGTGCCCCTGAAGGCCAATGGTTTGAGTTGGACAGCTTGTCCCAGGAGGATAGTTCCCTGCTGGTCAAGCTGGCAGCATGCCTGCCAGCCCAGATACTTATCACAGTGGTTATGCATATGTGTGGGACTACATTTCCAGTAAGGTTACAGAGTGTGAGGATAACTAAATCCCCTGGAAGGAAAATTAGATCATGTTTTGTCAGACCAAAATATATTCCACAGAAAAAAAAACAAAAATAAAGTTAATTTACTGTGGAAACTAAGGAAAATGAAGTGGAATTGACAATTTAAATGATAATTTCCTACAACAGCAACCACATGGCTGACACTAATTATAACTTGTTTTAACTATTGACAGCATACTGTAACAGCTATTAACAATGGCGGTGAAGTGCTTCTGTTTTACCTTGTTTCCATTAGCCACGCTCAGCTTGAAGTGAGTGGCGTAGCGTGAGGGCTTGGTACAGTTCCAGATGGTGGATTGCTCTTTATTGTTTTTTCCAAGCCTATTGCTGGGCTAGGAATGTTCCAGCAAACAGAGGTTTACTGTCCCTCGGCCCACCACATAGAGTCATCATTTGTCAAAAAAAGTGAAATTTGACACATGGAGAAGAGCTGGGATTGTTGTATTACATCACAATGTTTTTCAAGCAACACAAAAAAATGTCTGCCCCTGTGCACTTTTATTTTACATGCTATAATGCAAACAGCATTGTTTTGTTTGCAAAAAAATTGGTAGCTAACAAATGCTTATGCTTTGAAAAGTGCAACTTTGGCTTGTTATCTTGATCAATGATAGTTTATACTTAGCTAACTAGGTTGTTTATATTGTATATATCCCAGTAAGTACAAAACTATGGTCAACGAGTTATGATTTCAAGAACCATAGCAATGAGTTGAAGCATAAGCTTCAAACATGCTTATGGTTGCACAAGCTAAATGTGTCCAAAACAGTTTGGCCACACAAAGCCCTAGGTGTGCAACTGAGCTCTTGGCTGTGCTCAGGTACAACTGAAGACAGAAACACTCTATGGAGTAAGTGTGCACAGTCAAATGGAAACTGAGCTTAATTTCCAAATTCAGCTTCAGATATTAGTTTAACAGTGAAGCTTTTCTCAGTGTGTGGCTCTGACAAGACTGAGGTATCAGGTCAGTTTGACCTGATACCTCAGTCTTGAAATTCAAAATTCAAAATTCAATAGTCTGAACACTGACTGACTTCAACAGACCCATAATAATGTAAATTGTTAAACAAACAAACAATAAGATCATACCATAAACAAAGCCAAAACATTGTTTATGGCACTGGGCTCAACACCAAAGGCCATTTCCAAACTTTAGATTTTCAGTAAGCCATTAGTGTTTTCTATTCCCCTAAAATCTTAGCAATACAGCAGAGCATCTGTCCTCATACATGGGAAGAAGAACATGTGCCCTCCCTTGGTGCCTCGTTCCTCTTTTATGTGGTAATCTGACCAATATGGTGATTAAGTGCTTTTGCCACATTCCTAGCAACAGGAGAAGCAATTACTTGTTGGGCTTGGATTCTGGGCTCAGAGCCAAAAGGTTGAAGATCCGAACCCCAGGTGAGCCATAGCTGCTGTGCAGCTTTGAGTCTGATTGACTCCAGATTGCTCCTGTAAAACCCAGCTATACATTTCATCCATGTTAAATTAAATGAGTGTAATTATAATTTATACAAAAAATCTGCAGTAAATTTTTCTGAGACTACCAATCAAGTAGTCCATCTTGTATCGATGTATCCATACTGGTCTTTATAACCTACTGTATTTTTATTTTCAATTCCTTTGAACAAGCCAGACAGAAGTTGGCATGTAGATTCAAACAATGTGATAAATGTAAGTATGCTCAGAGAAAATGTAAACCAAACCTACAAATCAAAGTGAAAATTCAGATTACGTTATTATTATATTACAATTCACAAATGCAGTATTACATGGTTTTATTTATTTTCCAATCCTTTAGATGTATGTCAATATAGTTGTCCCATAGCACTAATATTATTACTTTTTGAAAGATATTGCCTTCACCACAGGCTCAGAACCACATTGGTCTATACACATTTACTGTTTGTTTAACCTTGCTCACTCAGCCAGCCATAGGGCTGGATAGTATGGAAAAAATCTATGAAAAAAATGAATGGCAGTTACATTAAACAGCTGCTTTGTTAAGCAGATGTAGTCTCCAGTGGGGAGTCAAGGGAAGGTGAAAAGAGCAGGGAGTAGAACATAAGCCCATTTCTGCAGTCAGCTTTATAGTAGTAGGACATTTTTTTTATTCAAAGGCTTGTTTTATGAGAGAAGTGGCCTTACAGTTTTATTTCTTGCAGTTTCTCAGTGTCTGTCTTGTTTACCTCACTGACAATTCATGACAGGAAAAGGCAACAGACGTTAATGCAGCAGTTTTCTGATGTGGAAGCTAAAGATATTCTGAGAGATATATACCCTGTGGTGACTTCACCCTGTACTTTTTTTCATTAACCACTGTTATGGGTTATTACATGACTGTTACACCATGTTTCCACACCAATCTTTTATGAGTTTCAGCATCCAGACCGTAGGCGGGGAGGGTTTGTAAGGCTGGGGAAAGCTTAGCATTCCCCTGGCCACGGGCATGGCGATTTATATATGTATACAATTAAATAGAAACATATACTGTACATATAAACAATTAAATACAAATGTTAGCGATTCGAGGTGGAGTTAGCTCACTCAATCCACTGCCTACTGCGAAGGATTTAACTAAGCAGTCCAACTGCAGCCGATTGCCGCATAGTTATTAGCCTACTAATGTTAGTTAGCTAGCTAGTTCAGTGCTCGTCTCATCCAACAACGCATTGTCCTGTCAGTGAAACGGCAGTGAACAAGCTAGCCTATGTTACCCTGGAAGCTGAAAGATTCATCATGGACTATTCTGGACACACGCTCTGTTAATGTCAATAAAAAGTGTTATAAATTATGTGTGTGAGAATTAATATGCAAGCCTTATATTACACCAGGTATTGAATTGAATAAGTACACTGGTGTAACGTTATTTTACTGAAGATTAGCACAGGCACAAAACTGACAACTTGACTGACTTAACTTACTTCAACCAGTGGGGTTCGGCAGTGCGAGGCAAACATGACGTTATGTAGATGTTCAATTTATTTTAGTAGTTTAACGGTGAGCAGTTAGCTTAGCCACCAACAATTCTCATGAATGTATTTGCAATATTGTGGGTGTTAACAGCAGTTGCTAGTTCTTGTATGTAGCCTAGCCACCACAGATAAATTACGTCTTGAGCTACGTAATGTCCCACAGGCATGCGAACGCTATAGCTATTATTTATTATTTAGTTATGTTAACATTTTACTATTTGTATAATTGTGGAATGGTGCTTCTATGAAAGTATCTCCCCCCCTGTAACGCAGGGTTATTGTATGTGACCCTTTGTGTTGTGCACCACGCTGGCAGGTGTATGTGTAGAGTGACGCCCATGGGTTTGTAGTTTTTTCTGTGTACTTCCTAGCATCTCAATGCTTTGTTTTAATAAAGCTGGTAGCGCAATAATGGAAAAGCAAGTTCTCTGGAGTCTTGATTTATCCCACACCAGTACAGTATTTACTGTATATTTCCTTCATTAAGCAGTTTTTCAGGGATTTTGTTGGATTACAACAGTGTATTCACTTCTCTCACAACTTCAAATTAGTTCCTTTCTTCGCTAAACTGGAGAGTCTCTTCTTCTATGATACGTGACTTGTGTCATAATTGCTTCACACTGACATCTATTGGTCAAAATATAGTGCATGTGCAGAGAATGCACATGTGCCTAGACTTCATAGCTTTACCTGGCAGTTGGTTCACCCTCCGCCTATGATCCAGACATCTACCAGGGGGAATGAACAATCTGCTCTGCTATTCAGGATTCATGAAGAATTCACAAATGTAACTGCCTCTGATATTTTTAATTTCAATATATACACTACTGTGCAAGCAGCAAGTTTTTATATAATGTACAACAAATGGCCTATAATTGCATACAGTGAAAAGAGATTGGTGCTACTTATGAATCACAAAATAAGGTCAAGGTGATTGTGGTTGACAACATGTTACTATATTGACAACAACAACAGCAGCATCCTTTCCAAAATAGTCTGTAGCCTTTGGGTAAATACATCATCATTTTAAGCCTAGAGGTTAACTAAGCAGAATGAAAATATCTATTCAATATCATGTACAATTTGCACTGTATTGTAAGTTAAAAGGAACAAAAAAAGCATTCCCCTGCAGAGTTAATATATTCTTCCTCATCCCTCAACGGCTGGATATATGGGCCAGTACTTTGAAGTTCTTCCTATTTAACTGGCTATTTATCGGTTGCTGTTTTTAAACCCTATTCCATTTTATATGTGTGTAGTATATTATTATTACATGGTAGCAGCTAAACAGGACCCATAAAATAAGAAATTTACAGCAAATTGCTATTCGACACACAGATCAGTGTTATCCATGTAACTGGACTTCAGTCTCTTGCATTGGATGGTCTTGTGACTGCAACAAATGAGCAAAGGATAGTTAAACTACAGAGGCATATATGACCAATGATCAGTTATGATTGAAATTCTAAAAATTATTCAATGCCATACTCTTTCCAAATACCTTTTTCTGTGTAAAACGGAGCACTTCACTGTGCAAAAGAAATGTTAGAAAAGTATCACATTTCTTCTATTGAAAAGAGAAAATAAGAGGACTCACACAGGGCTGATGCAAGAAAATGAAAAAGCCATAAAAACCGTTCACATTACAACAGCTATTGTCATTTATTCCACAGTTTTTCCTTTAGGCTTCACTACCGCAATCTCAGAGCACAATAGTGCTCACCTGATACGTTCAGTGATGGGGCAGTAGAGCCAGATTCTCTGTAATCTGGCAGGATCTCTCAGAATCACGGCTCTGTTTGATCACACTTCCATTAGAATTGCACAAAGCTGTGTGTGGGTGTGTGTATGTGTGTGTGTGTGTGTGTGGGGGGGCTTTTGGCACAAGCTGTGTAATTGCAGAGCAATGTGGAAACTAAATTATGGAAGATGCAGGGTTCCAATGAATTTCTGATACAGCGCTCTGAAAAGTCCTCACACGTTCCCCCTGCAACTAAGCGAGTAAACACAGACCGACAAGATTTCAGTGTGTCAGATTGGTTAAACTGTTGTGTGAAAATTTATGTTTAGAGTGTACTTACAAGTAATTTGTATTATACTGACTGCTAAAGTCAAAAGCAAAATTAGCTCTCAAGTACTCTGAGTAATATTTACCATGCACACTGCTTGATTAGCGTTAGTGTGTGTTTATCCCACTGGTCAGATTTTCTGCAGAGAAAAGTGAGTTTTTCATATTAATTCATAATCTAAGGAAAGTATTTTTACTTTTCCAGACTCGGACATCCTTTCTTGTAAATAATGAAGCACACACATGGTACACTGTGCATGAGGGGTGTGTGCCTGGCAATGAACAGACTTTTAATGGGCTAACATGGCATGCTTGTCTGATTGGCATGGAAATCTGTTCCTTATGGTCTAGCACCCTTTACATAGCCATCAGATTCCTCACATTCCTGACTCCTGTGTATGTGGTTGTATCAGTGTCATGATCAATGACTATAATTGTGGGCCGAATACTTTCACAGAGGACTACATGTCAGAACTGCAGTACTGAGAAAGCAGTCATTGAAATAGAATATTTCTCTGAGCCAACCTCAAGGTTTATATTAACCAAACTTTTTGTCTCTTGAAATAAAATGAACAAACGGGGAATACTATGAAATACAATATATGACCATCACACCTATATGAACTTGTTGGACATCCCATTCTAAAACCATGGGCATTAATATGGAGTTGGACCCCCCTTTGCGGCTATGACAGCTGCCACTCTTCTGGGAAGGCTTTCCACAAGATTGTGGAGTGTGTCTGTGGGAATTTGTGCCCATTCAGCCAAAAGAGCATCTGTGAGGTCAGGCACTGATGTTAGGCGAGAAGGCCTGGCTCGCAATCTGCGTTATAATTCCTCCCAAAGGTGTTCAATGGGGTTGAGGTCAGGGCTCTGTGCAGGCCAATCGAGTTCCTCCACACCAAACTCCTCTAACCATGTCTTTATGGACCTCGCTTTGTGCACAGGGGCACAGTCATGCTGGAACAGCAAAGGGTCTTCCCCAAACTGTTGCCACAAAGTTGGAAGCGCCCAATTGGCTAAGATGTCTTCGTATCCTGTAGCATTAAGAATACCCTTCACTGGAACTAAGGGGCCTACTTTACAGTAGGCACTATGCATTCCGGAAGGTCGCGTTCTCCTGGTATCCGCCAAACCCAGATTTGTCCATCAAACTGCCAGATAGTGAAGCGAGATTCATCACTCCAAAGAACACGTTTCCACTGCTCCAGAGTCCAGTTGCGGCTTGCTTTACACCACTCCAGCCGATGCTTGGCATTGCACATGGTGATGTGAAGCTTGTGTGCAGCTGCTCGTCCATGGAAACCCATTCCATGAAGTTCCCGATGCACAGTTCTTGTGCTGATGGTGCTTCCAGAGGCAGTTTGGTACTCTGTAGTGAGCGATGCAGCAGATGATAGGCGATTTTTACACGCTATGCGCTTCAGCACTTGTCGGCCCCGCTCTGTGAGTTTGCGTGGTCTACCACTTTGTGGCCGAGCTGTTGTTGCTCCTAGGTGCTTCCACTTCACAATAATAGCACTTACAGTTGACCAGGGCACATCTAGTAGGGCAGAAATTTCACGAACTGACTTGTGGCAAAGGTGGCATCCTATGACAGTGCCACGTTTAAAATCACTGAGCTCTTTACGAACCATTCTGAATTCTAAATGTTTGTCTGTGGAGATTGCATGGCTATGTGCTGGATTTTATGCACCTGTTGGCAATGGGTGTGGCTGAAACACCTGAACTCCTGAAATCATTAGTAGGGGTGTCCACTGACTTTTGGCCATATAATGTACATTTTAAGACAATGCTTTATTTATGGTACATTCAAAAAGTAACTGGTTGCTGGATTGCGATTGCATAGCATTTATGTTCAAAATCCGAAAATCACCAGCATCCTCCTGATGCTGTTCCAGCACCAATGTTGATTTTTTTTTTTGCAAAGGACAAATACTATTTAATCCAATACTCTCAATTTCATACAAATCTGTTTGCTAGTTTTTATTAAAAAGATGAGAGAAAATCATTAGCATTTCGTAAGACATATATGTGCTCTCTTCTACGATCATTTTATAGTATTATAAATTAGAACACTTCAGCCTTTTAAACAGACCAATGCACTGATGAAAAAGCTGAGTTTTATGCGTCATGGTTTTTATTAAAATTGTGATTTTTCTAAACAAGGCTCCATTCAAAATGAATGATGAAAAGTTAATAAGGCATTTAGCCATTGTCACTTATGTTAAATCATGCTGGAAACTGGAAACCATCACAACACACAAACTATTGCTCAGAACCATTATTTAGAGCCAAAATGGCATTGACGAGCAGCCCCCTTTAGCGTTGCTATGACAAACACGTTCATCTTCTTGCCAGTCCTACCAATGTTGTTGATTGATGTAACAAACTTAACAAAGCTCAATAACATTGTTAGCTGATAGCTTGCTTAGCCATCTGTTTATGCTTCAAACATAAGCCTAAAGTAAGAAAAGACAGTTATAACAGAACCAAATTCGCCAGCTAACATTAGCTGCCTGGTCGCACAGGTGTTAACTGTGACACACTTTTCCCATGTTAATTGCATTACCATAATTAGTTAGCACATTGTTAATGCAGGTAGCAAGAATGTTATCTTGCTAGTTAGGTAATGTTATTACAAACATCAGCTACCTAGATAGTGAGCTGGTTAATTCAGCTCTAACATTTACTAGGAAGTGCTCGCTAGCATTTTCTCTTGGTGGGATGGACCATTATGTAACCCCAGAAGAGCGGTTGTGCTGAAGTTGAACAGGGGGTCTTATATCTTTGAAGAGTAAAAGCAAGGCTTAAAATAAGATTTGCAGTGCTCCAGACTGCAACCAATTATTTTGTTGTTTTTTAATCTCTTCAGTGTCATGACTTCTGCTTGGATTTTTGGACTTTTTTTATGCCTTACATGCTTACTAAAAACTTCAATTTGTCAATAGCCATTGTTATAACAGAAATTAAGTAACAAGCAAGATAACACATTCAAGGCACTGTATATGTTCAAGCCTTCTCAATAAGTTCAATAAATACATTTTATTTGTATATAGTGTACTTCACACCAAGCTGTCCTAAGGCACTGAATGGTTAGAGATGAGATACACATCCAAAGGCAAGGCACAATTCTGTCAGTTACATACAATGCATACCATGCTTAATTATGTCAGGAATTCTAAGCTTTTTACTTTTCATACTTGAGAAATCTGGATAATCCAATTCACTGTTTAAATATATTTGAAAGGGGGGGCAATATATATAAAAATGGCAAAAAATAGAGGATATAACTATTAATGACAGGAAGTATAGCATTTGAAAAATAATAATAATAAAAAAGATCTATCATCACGAAAGGAGAGGGGAAAAACCTGGAGATGAACCTGCACAGGAAATGAACAGGCTCAAAGATAATATAATAATAATATATGCCATTTAGCAGACACTTTTATCCAAAGCAACTTACAGTAGTGAATGCATACATTTTTCAGTACATGTGGTCCCGGTGAGAATTGAACCAACAACCTCAGCGTTGCCAACACCGTGCTCTACCTACTGAGCCACACAGAACCACCCTGTGGTTACCCTGAGATCAGACAAGTAAAACAATTACTTGTTTTGCTCTGGCTGAGCATACGGACCAAGAAATGAGGGGATAACACAGCAAAATGAATAAAACAAATCAGCACACGCTCGGAATAAAATGGTAGAGGTATCTCTAGTGAAAGCACAGGTTTGTTTTTAAAAAGTAAACAAGACTTAAACTTTATTTTAAATCTAGATTGTGAAAGGCCACAACGACGCAAAATGCATGCAGGTAAGAATATGATGATAAGGGAGCTCTTGAAGAAAGGAGGCAACTCCATTCACTGCGACACAAGGAGAATCCATCCTCACCATGGAGGAAAGCCTTTTAAAGCAGACTGTTTGGGACACTGTTGCGAGATTAACAGTTTCCTTTGAGAGCAAATCCCCTGTAGTTCTCTTCCTGTTGCTGGCCTCTCTCAGCACGGCTTGGAAACAGGATAAGACATACTTTTCTTCACAGTTCAGGCTCCTTCTCTGCCGCATTCTAACCTTGTGAACAAGCTCTTTCATTTCAAGGTGATAAACCATATGAGGATGGTAGGGTTCACCACTGTTCAATAAGGGCTAGGTCATTGATCACCCCCTGAGGAATTTTACCATGTCAATTCAGCCTCATTTTCTCCACCAAACAATAAAGTTGTCCATGTTGCTCAGGATGTCCTAGAGAGAAATTGTACTCTGCTGTTGACATTTTAACAGTAGCATTTCTCAAAGACACTTTTGGAGACATTGTCTTTTGTCAAGCACCTTGTGCTCATAGCTAGAAAAATGCTCTACAAATAAACGTATTATAATAATAATAATAATTATTATTATTACTTTTACCACCACGCCCATAATTTATATCCTTAAACATTTAACACAAAAAAAAAAAAACAAACACATAAGATGTCAGACAAAATTAAGAACATTTCTGGTGTATACAACATGTGTATTTCCCGCTAGGTTATACAAATACACAAATGCAAAATATGGTCTTCACATTACATTGACACAACCTGCTGCACATTTTCTTATGATTACTTAAAAAATAATTGTATTCTTTTCCAACATATTCTTTACAGTACCTAAAATAATAATAGCTTACTCGCTATGGTAAAATAATACTAAAGAGTCTTGCAATGCCCACCGTTACCATTTCCTTCATCTCTGGCAAAACAACTATTAAATTCCAAACCACACCCAATTTCTGTTTTGTGACGTCACTGGGATAGGGGGAGGAGCGCAAAGACTCGGTTATAGTTACTTATAGTACTACAACTATTATACTTTGTTCCAGTCAGTTTGTCTACAGTACTTCGCGCGGGGTCCACATCTGGCTCGCTATATTTGATCTAACCCAAACTTCAAGACGTGCGTTTAGTAACAGTGAGTAAGCTATTGTTTTTTTCAGCACTGCATAATGAAATGTTTGCAAATGAAAGCGTTTGAGTTAAAACTAAATACGCATATATCATTATGTAAACAAATAGCGCCGTTACTTGTGCTGTATGATATTTTAGATATACATGGGTGCTCAAGTTACTTAAGATAAAGGCCGGTAATTGAATATAGGATGGTTAATAATTTAATGGGAGTTTCTAATTTAATTTAAACTAATTTAATTTAGGTTCCACAAAGGGGCGTTGTCGATACACGTTCTGAAGTAGCAGATTGACTACTCTTTCAATTTACTCCAGTAAACCGAATGTGTTGATGTCAATTATATGTAGTATAGAGATCTATGAAACTGTTGCTTTTAATGATTAATGAGGACAACGATTTATGTTACTGTGATGTACATAACATGTAATCCATTATGAAATGATACAATCTACATTTATGTTGCAACTATTACAATGACACGGTCAGTTTATTGTTTTGTTTATTTATTTATTTTGGAGGGGGGTGGGGGGGTACTTTTGCTTCTCCCTTTGGTCGCACACATGACGCCTCCTGGTGTTCTAGGAGGGACAGTGATTTTGTTTAATTGCACCAGTTGGAACGATGCCAGCTATCCGCACTCCAGGGGTTCGGTTGGAATGTCTACAAGAAACAAGAATTAAAAGTGCTTGCTTGGAATTTGTTCCGAAGCACCTTTAGTACCGTATCAGACTTTACTTTACGTAACATAATCGTTGGAATGTCAGCGGTATTTAGGTTGTGGATATTTTGAGTTAATAGGGATTTGGTGAAGGAACGGCAGCATTCTTCAGTAACTTCAAATGCTACCAAATTAATATAGAAATAAAATATGGATGATTACAAAGACTTGTAAAGTGCTTTGTTTGTTTACGAGGCAGAAATATGAGAAAATGGGGAATGAGATACAGCAGGTGATAGAACACTGTAAACTGTTAAAGGGTTGTGCGTACAGTGCATGTTCAAAATGAATAGGCTATCTCTTGTTCCATCCCTCTGGTTGGCAAACTTGGCATAGAATCATGGGAAGGAGAGAGACCAAAGGTTGTGTTTGTCTGTGCATTACTTTCCAGACAAGTCTTTCTTAAACTTTTTTGGCAGTAAAAGTGAGTTTGGCAATATGTAAATGACATTGTATTCATGAAAAATATGATTCCGTCACCTATTACATTATGTAGTAGTGCTTTTATTTGACCTTTTCTCTTCTTAGGCAATACATCTACACCATTGCCAGCATCACTGATTTACAGTAAAATAGAGATATTCAACCAAAAAATATCACTGAAAAATATTTTTTATAGCATTGTAAAAAAACATAGGCCCAAGAGAATATAATTCTGTCTGTATGGGTCACATTGCTAAATAGTATTGAGATCTGTGTGCATTTGCACCTGTGCTGTTAGGGACAAATATCAAGTTGAAGCAACTACATTATATTTAAAGGCAATGCTTTTTCCTCTCTTTCTTGATGCAAGAAAATATTGGGAGGTGATCATCATCCTTTACATTACATTACATTTACATTTAAGCAGACTCTTATCCAGAGCGACTTACAAGATGTAAATAAATACATGGTAGGAACAATCATAGGTTGTCAGGAACAACCTTTAGTAGGTTACTTGATGATAACAGAAAAGATATCTGTGCAGGCAAAAAATTTTTAAACTTAAATTCATACTATAGATAAATACAACCTGTTGTTTACATTAACATGTCATGAACATATTCTAATGTGTACTGAAATCCAGTATTGTGCAATGAATTATACTGTAAACCTTTTCAATCTAAAAAATAATTTCCTTATCGACAAAAAAATGAAAAGATATGAAAATGATAAATGAATGTCTTCACTTATTTAAATTATTTAAGTTTGTGAACACTGCTAAGAACATTTTGCACCTATATATTCTTGCACTTTTTAAAACCTTTTTTCTATGCTATATTAGTATACATTTTGGGCTTTAGCTGAGCCTGAGTCATTGGACAATTAATCACTCAGACCATGTCAAAATAAAATGATGGAGTTACAAAGGTGATACAAGCGATACTCTTAATATATGGGAGGTTATAGAATGTTTTGTACAAAATCAGATATATCAACATTGAAAATGATTAGTAGGGCTACTGTTCTATGCAGAAGTTTTGACTGATTTAGGTCAACTTTGCAGAATGCTGCATTTTCCATTAAAAAAACTAAACATTTTTCATTCATCAAAAATAAGAGTATGAAATGTCCAGTAAATCAAACAACAGATAAATCAGCTATTGTCTGAGATGGAAAGAATACAGTGGCTTATGACATTTTGCTGCATATTGGATATGCACTGTTTTTTTTTTTTTTTTTTTCATTTGTCAAAAAGAAGAGTATAAAACGTCCAGTAAATCAAACAACAGATACATCAGTTATTGTCTGAGATGGAAAGAATAAAGTGGCTCATGACATTTTGCTGCATTTTGGATATGCACTCTTTGTGGCACTGTTCTCAGATTAGATGGAAAATGTGCCCCAGGGCACTTTCAATAGAACTGATGTTGTCAAAGTCTGGATCAGGCCTGCATCTCTCTTTGGCTGCGGGAGAGCTGACAAGTCTTTGTGATTCTAAAACCTGATGGAAAACTACAGTGTTCAGCTCTCTGTCTCAATGCTGTTATCTTTAGGTTTTAGGTCAGCCATGCTGTAAGTTCGGCAGTGAAAGTGCTGGCGTGCATTTTTTAAACATTTTTTTTGCTGCTCTTTGAAATCCAGAAATGAACGTCCGAGTGAAACAGAGGCACATGGGGAAAAAAAGGAACTTCCTTTCTCGGCTTGTCCACCTCATCCGATCCTTTTTTCTTTGCCTTTGCCTTTTAAACAAAGAATCTGGGCTAAGCGAAACACATCTGTCTTTAATGCGTGAGAGCAGAGTTCACAGAGCTTGTGTTTGTGTCTGAAACCTAGGTAGTTTGAACCATTTTAATCTGCAACCAAGATTTTGGGCGGGCTATTTCTGTTCTGGGAGTGAGACGATAAATTGCAGATGTCTCGGGTGAGTTCACCAGAGTGAGGCTGCAAGAAGGTGAAATTCCTGAAGTGAAACCTAACCTGCTGTGTGCTGGGCTTTGGCAGCCACGTGGAGCAGGAGGACCGTTGTGTTTCTATGTGCGGCACACACACACACCACATCAGCAGGCACATATGGCTTTAACATTAGGAGCACTGTAAACAGAGGCGATTGGCGTGCAGAGGCTGTAGACTTTGTGAAATCTGGTATTTGCATGAGGAGGCAGACAAACCAATCCTAGCCATAAAGTCTATGACAATGAAGGGAAGAAAAGAAAAAAAAAGTCTACAAAACTAGCGTAGTAGAAAATTGTCTTGGTGCAATGGTCAGGGTTCCATTACAGTTTCGTTTCTGGACAATACAGCTTCCAGATGTGATAGGGTTTATCCTTTTCAGTGAAGGGTGGTTCTGAAGACCACACAGGACACAAAGCAGACTTGTGTTGTTTCACTGTACAACACAGATCTGAATTAATATTGCCTGTGCTTGTCGTGTAATAACACAGGTCCCTAACTGTAGTGCACTCTGAACTAAAACAGCACATTTTCTTTCAAACTCTTTAAAATGTTGTGTTGTGTGTGTGTTTGTTGTGTGCTGACATTTGCTTGTGAAAGAGTGAAATGAGACCATACTGTCATACTACACAAATAATGTGACAGGTGTCATTTTTCACCCACATAGAGATTCACTGTGTAATTATAAGTGACAATAAGACTTACAGCACTTGAAGATGGTTATTTGGCTGACATTCAGACAGTTTACCTTTCAAAACATTTAACACAGAAGGACCCACATTAGAAAACACCAACATTAAGTGTCTTAATAGGGCATTGAGCCACCATCATGCTCATCAAACCATTCAGTGACCACTTGTGCCCTCTGGATATGGCATTGCCATCCTGGAAGAGACCACTCCCCCATTAGGATAGAAATGCTTCACCATAGGATGAAAGTGATCACTCAGAATGGTTTTATATGTATTGGCATTTACCTTGGGGTTGAGTGGACCTAAACCATGCCAGGAAAATTCACTCCACACCATAACAGAGCAGCCAGAACCCTTCATTTGCTCAAGTGCTTCCTTTATTTTGGCACATTTCTAACCACGTGCAAGGCATTTCAAAGTGTGCTTAGATGGATTGATTTGGAGATTTACCTTTTGACAGCAAAACTGAAGCATACGTATTTTATATCTAATCAAACCATTATATCACTCGAGGAAGAATAATGCATCATTTTTATTGTAAATACAAAAAAAGAGTTATTGTGTGTGTGTGAGCTATTTTGGTCGGTGAGGATAATCTCTTTGCAAAGCTTTACCATCAGCACCGCTATGGGTTTCTTGTCATGCCAGAGCCCATCCTCTGCTTGACCTTTCTAAGCATCCATTTGCGTGTTAGCTCATCTCTCTTGTGGACTGAACCCACCGTGCTAATTGTGTTAAAGCGCGTGTCGGAGTGGCTGCCAGAGAATAACTTTTTTTGTCATTTCTTCTCTCCAAAAATAAGCTCTGGATGTACAAAGCTGTGTACAGATGGGAGGAAGCAGCTGGACTGGTCCATTGTGTCGCAGTAGAAGTGTTTAATGCCAAACTGTAAAACAGACGTCTTTACGCATGGCAACACATTTGGACAACACTAGGACTGTACTCATGCAAGAGAAATGTGTAAATATTCAGGGATGGCTTTAGGCCGTTGTGCCCGTGGCTGACTATAGGTCTTGCTGACGAATGGTCTCTTTGTGCTGTGGGTGACTATAGCAGATCTAGAGCTTTGTAAACACAGGAAGTGGAGTTTGAAAGATGTCGCACTGATACAATCAGCCAGTGGCCTAACAGGTTGGAACGGCTAGACTTTTTGTATGGCAGTTTCACTGCATCCTTGGTAATTGTTGGCTGGATTTTTTTTTTTTTTTATCTCAGAAGAGTTACAAACTGTATTGCCTTAAAACTGGCTTGGTCACCCATACTGAGAGGTAGCATCGCTTCTTTTGATAATGTCTGTCCTTTCACGCTTAATTCTATTTCTGTCATTCCATACATTTTCACTTAACTTCAAGTTTATTGTAATCCCTGAACTCTGTTGGAAATTAAGTATGTTTTTTTTATATCACTGTCTGATGTAAGGCACTCTATTATACTACTTTACCAGAACATCCTATGGCCCTCTCTTGTAGTATTTGCATTTACGTTCAGTCATATCATTTGCATGTTGCCCAAACAGTTATTTTTGTATATGACATATTGGCAATGATGATAAAAAAACAACGTGTTTTTTATTAGATACACAGCCCTTATCTAAAGTCATCTCAGATATTTTATTTATTGTAAGTTTGATGATATCATAACCATAACAAGATAAACTGACTCTCTAGGTGTGTTTGCATCTACCTTTATAATGTTACTTAGTTTTTCTTTGTTTTACCTTCGAATGATTCATATGTATTACACATTTATTCATTGCTGGAGACAATGTGTCATACGACTGAATATTGATGCATTACAGGCTGAAGTTCATTCAAAATATATTTTACTGCTCTCATGAAATACATTTAGCAAAACACAAAGATAGATGGTCTTGCTTTAGTTATCATGAGAGCATTGTCCTCAATCCTTTGTGCAGTTGATCAGGATGGCTGTGATAAAATTGTAAACCATTTTTTTGGTTTACAATTTTAACCAAACCCAAATTCACAGAATTTAAAGACAAAGGGACAAATCACAGTCTTCATTGAAGCAAACGTGCATATGTGAACCCAACTCTCTAGTCTAGATGTATAGTCTGTTTATGGATTTATTAATATTCCTTGTTCACAGGAAAGGAACATTAGTAAGCACAAGTGAGCAGCAATGCATTTTAGCATCGATGTCTCATAACAGCTCTGAATAAAGCCATACTTTATCTCACCATGGACAAAAAATGAAATGAATTATTCACATGGGACATATTTACAAGTAACACATCCAAAGCATAATGGGAAACACTTAGTGAATCTTTGCTTTGAAAACTCATCCCAATACATTTTCCATGTGTTTCCCCTGAGAAACTGAACTGGGAATTGAACTCTTTGCTTCAGAGTCTATCGGGCAAAGCACAAACGCTCATCTTCCTTCCTGGAGATCCTGGAAAGCACAGATGGTGTTTAACTCATTTCCATGCGACTCTTACTATGTTATTACTGTAGATATGAAGTAGTATGATTTTTTTATTTTCACTTGTTAACATGGTTTTGAATTGATTAATTATAGATCAATTAAACATAGCCTCTATGTTGAACTCTGAGTACAACATGCCACACAAATACATTATAAAATGTACCCCTCATTTGCATACAGTTGTTTTACTATGTATATTTTTTTATAATGGGGGTGAATGCATCCGTTTCTACCCTTGGTGATGAATGGTAAATGATAATGGGTGATAAACCATTAGAAGAATATGCAGTTATAACATATTTAGTTATTCCTTTATTAGTTAACATGGTCAGCATAAGCAGTAAGCACAATGCAATAGTTTTTCAGATTATTATTATGTAGCTGTAATTCTAAAAAAAATAGCCTAACACTGTACATATAATGTATGCCCTGGAAATATCTATCAGTCCAATCCTGTGTGAAAGCTAGAGGAGAGGGCCGTGGAAGTGCAATGGGGGTTTAAGTGTAACCATCACAAGAAGGGATAGAACTCGATAAAAGCAGTTATAACATTCCAAGCTTGGACATTTAATTTACTGCTAATTTTTCTAAGCCAAAAAATGCAACTTTGGACAATGGCAGTTTTTTCCACATTTTGCTAATTTGTTCCACGTATTCAGTGTCTGTTTTCAGAAGAGTCTGGTTTGGAAATTTCTGTGAGGTATGCCGGTGACTGCGGCTTTTGTCTTATGAAAAATTACATTAAAACTGAAATCCGAGTCAGCATTTTCCACCGAGCTGAGAAGATTGGGTATGAGCCGTTTGGCACATGCGCAGCCCAACAGACCTAAAAAAAGAATAAAAAAACAGCTGTAAAAATCTGACTTCAACTCGTTTGCAATATGACTTTAATGAAACATTTTATAGATGGTGGAACATTGAAGGCTTTTAGGGGGAACTGTATGGTCATTACCAGCCCACAGGATTTTGGAATTAACCAGCCCTGTCGGTTTACAAAACAAATGATCAAATGTGTTTATATTACACTATGAGATTTTTTAACAGGGCATGAAACCTATAGTCCTATTGACAGACTGACATCTAAATCCCCATTCATGCTAAGAAACATAATGAAAAATATAATGGTAAAGATGTAGATCTTAGAAGCTCAGAATAATGGTACTAGTCACAACACACTGTATAATAAATTACTATACTACTATATAAATTACCATGAAAAAGAAGGATAGCTTTCATTTGGATCACTTTCAAAGTGAATCTTTTTTGTATGGCGTTTCAAGGATAAAGCACACAGCAAAAAACACTGGGTTATTACCTTAGACCAATCATTGAGTTACAGCCATTGGGTCAAATCATTGGGTTATCATTGGCTTCTTTGCTTGTTGAGTTATTTTTAACACAACAATTTGTAGTGAGCACTACAAATCAATCGATGCCATTTTTCTGAATTATGTAGTTGTGACAGTGGTAGAATAATTGAATTAATTATCCTGGAATTAATTGACAGGAGTTGAATGGGAAAAAAATCCCCCCCTTTTATGTGACTGCAAGTAAATGGATCATTGTCGTATGACTTAGCAGTTATTACTCTGAATGTAACCAGGCTTTAATAGTTACATAGTCTTTAAGGGGGAGGTATAGCCATTGGGAGTGTATCTTTCTGCTATAGTATGCATGATAAACACAATATTTTATATGACACTGTATGAATTACTGGTCTACAAGGTCCACTGTTTGCGATTTTGTTATTGTGATTATCCAAAGCGACATTTTTCAGCATATGTGGCCCCAATGGGAAATGAACCCACAGTACCATGCTCTAACTACTGAGCCATACAGAACCAGTATGTATACAGCTTGTATACAGTTGCTGGATTTGATTTCATGCTTTTAAACAGGCATGGCAGAATTCCTACAATGGATCTGTTTTCCCACACAAACCTTGAGGCGAGGTTAGATTATCATCTTAAACGGTTGCCAGAATGCAGAAATTTATGTGGGCGCTCAGTCATGTACTTGTTTTGTTGTGTTTGGTGTCAGAGCGTGATAGCCAGTGTTTAAATTTGTTCTGGCTGCACAATTTCACCTGGTCTCTCTTTTTAAGGGAGCAGCAAATAATCATTTGTAATTAAGCAGTTTTTTCTTCGAATAGCAAAATCATTAGCAATATCTAATAAGTAGTACAATGGGCCAGATGCAAGAACCACTTTTACACACAAATTCGTTCGTAAGTCACTCTGTGAGTGATTTACGAGAATTTGCTGCATTCACCAATTTTCTCAGGTTTAGAATGTTCTCTTAGGTACGAACAAGATTTACGAGTGGTCCAGAGCTGTCGTACGAGTCATACGTACAATTTGCCTGCTGTTCTCCAAAGCAAAACAACTTTGTTTTTGACTAATGGATTGTGTCTATTTCGTTACTTAGAATAACTGTTGAGTTTGAATATATAAATTAAACGATAAATGATAGAATTCATAATGTATAATCATTTTGAGAGTATCCTGTTTGACAATTGTAGGCCTATATTTGACTGTTTTCTTTTCAAATTGTAGGATAATATAATTCATAATTCATGAATATAATTATATCATTATCATTTGTTTCAATGGTGGCTATTGAGGCTATGGTATAATACTACAATATCAATATAAACATCTCAGACTTACTCCTGACCCCCTTCTGTTGCAGTCATAGATTGACTGCTTTCGCGAGATGTTTCTTTGACTCCAATTTCATATCACAACATTTTTTTAAATTTCTGTGCTGTTACGGGCAACAGATGATACTGCGTTAACTGCACAAGTAATTTTTTCCCACAGGTCCCTTAATTCCACCTTTGACGCTCCTAAATAGTATGTGCTTTCGGTTACTTATTTCAGATAGTAGTACTTCAATCTCTGAGCTTGTAAAGTTTTTCTTCTTGGTTTTTTTCCGTGCCATTGTTATGAATGACTTTCCTATGAAAATGGGGCGGGATGCCTAATCTCATATAGCATTATTGGGTCGTTAATTATGCTAATTCACAAATCACATGAACGAGCACTCATTTAAGAAGACTTGGCATTCAGCATGTTTATGTTGTCATTTACGACAGTTTTCTGAAGTTACGAGCGTTTGCTGAATCTGACGTGAAACACTCGTAGAAGCCACCTCACGAAATAAAAATATGAGAAAGATACGATAAAAATACAATTGTGTTTAAGCTCTTTGCAAATTCATGCAATGTGTGATTTCCCCCCTAAACTAACTGAATTACAACACTATCTGAGGATCGGTGAGAATATTCAATCTTAAAGGACCTAGCTGGTTTTTAAGAGTAACCAATTGGATTATTTACCTATATATATTATAGAAGATTATTTATACTAATCTCATCCATATACAGAAAACACAGATTTACACTGAATGGCTCATCCCATTCACTGCGCCCACTATATTACAATATTATTCATATGCCGAACAGATCTGTTAATCTGCACAGCATTGATCAGGAAAAACAATCTACCACTACAGTGTTATCTGAAATAAAACACGGAAAACTGAGATGAAGAGGCAGGACAAAATTAAGTTGCTATGCTAGCCTATTACATTTAACTTGGTTTTGCCACAGATAAGGAGAGTGCAGGTGTTGGCAGACCAGCGTGTGCAAGGAAATGGAATGGAATATAAGAATGAGCTAAAAAAAATTAAGTGCACACAGATTCATAGTTTCATCAAAGTGTAAACGAATGCAACCAAATGGTAAACTGCTATCAGTGGTAAAACACTTGCAGTATGTTGAACCACAGCAACCATACTAACATAAATGTAGCCTTCTGTCCTCTTTTAATATGAACGCCTGCTTACTTATCTTACTTCTATCTGCCTTGGTGGACTAACCAATGAATGACAAATTGTCTAAATCATAGTGATTGTCAGACCTCATTTTGTCATGATGCATTTCGTTGTTTTTTCTAATCTGCTTTGTGTCTGTCAATGCCTTGCAACTGTTGTCTAAATATGTGGAGTGGATGGGTTGGTTTTATGAAACCCTAAGCCTCTATGTGTCATTCTGAACAAACTGTGTGCTCTCTTGCACAGTTCTTTGAAGAGGGCCATTTTGGAGAAAGTGCTTACTTTCCACTGGATGATGGTTAATTTACAGTCAATATACAGGCTAAGAGCTGTAACCCTTGATGGACAGCTTTGAGCCTGTTGTACCTGAAGCCTGTGGTGGGCTGGACAGCACTGTTCTCAGGCGGGGGCAGAGACATGCTTTAATGGCAAAACAAATGCCAAGTCCTTCGTGGCAATCAGTCAGTGGAATCAGTTGAATGCATTTCAGTGTGTCATATAAAGCAGCATCACTTCATCTTGCTATTTTTTTAACCCCATTCAAGTCTGTTTTTATTTTCTTGATGGTAGACAGGCAGATATGCAGGACAAGGGTTCAAGGCAAATTAACTTAATTTGTTTTGACAAGGAAGGTCGGTGGAGCTGCCAGCCAGCTATGTTAAAGGCTTTGACTCAAAGTTCTCAATCAAACAGGCTTGGGAAGAATAGCGAGATGAAAGTGGAGAGCTTAGGGTTTGTGTGAAGATAAAAGCAAAATGAGATCACTCAGAAACACATCCAAGATGCACCAAACTCACCTTTTGTAAAGATTTGACATCCTTTCTTTAATATAATCTACATCCTCGTGTCTCCTGTTTCTTTCTGCAAAGTGTTTTTAATTTGGTGTCTTGTGCCATAGTCTTACTTAATGTAACATTTGGAACAGGCATAAGCATCTCCATGCTCATCTAAACTGTTGATAGACACATACACTATAGATCATAATACATTGGATATATGCCACCTTGAAATTAGCCAATGACAGCTGACTAAACTTATGTGACATTGCAAGACTCATGTGCACACCCACAAACAGTGTTTTTTTAAGGGAGGCAATCGCTAAGGGAAGCTTCTCAAAGTTTCTAATTACAAATGCAATATAATAGTTTTAAAAATATAGTAAAATCATTCTCTTTTTTTGTGAACAATTGCTTTATTGTAAAATATATAAAAGATGTACATACAGAATGCACTTGTTGCAAATGTAAAGTCATTCTCAAGATCATGTGGGTATGTTTCTTTCAGATGTTTTGTGGCTGCGTGCCATTGAATGAATTGTTGTAAGGGAACCACATTTTTTCCTCCACTTTTTTGTAGGCGTTGATGCATTTTGGCATTTAAAAAAATATTTATATATATATATATATATATATATTGTGGTGTCCCCAAGGGTTGGGCGACACGCACAGACCTTGCAGAGGGTGTAGGCAACTTCAAGAATACAGAGGAGGCAGTATTCAAAAAACAAAACAATGATTTATTAAACTAACTCTTGACAACACAACAAAGGGTGGGGTCTTCAGGGGAATACAAACACACAAAGTCCGCAATCCTTATCTTGCTGTCAATGTCTGTAATCCTATTCAAAATCCAAGTCAGTTCCGCAATCCAGTCCGTAGTCTAAATCCAAAGGGGGTCCTCAAACAATCTGGTCAAACACAAAAACACTCCAAAACACTCTCTCTAAATCCTGGCTGGTCAAAGACTTCACAGGTTCTCTCTCTCCTTCAACACACCCAAACAACTCCTTCCCAAACACCTTCCCTACTCGCCTCTCAACATGTGTCACAGGATCAGCCCTTTAAATAGGCCTTGAAATGGCCTTCAGCTGGTCGTTAGTCCCATTGCCTTTACTCCGTTCAGGTGTTACTGTGGCCTGCTGGGAAATGTAGTGTTTTCGGGCTTCCATGTGTTGGAGGCCAGGCAGCCATTTCCTTGTGCAGCCCCTTGGGCCACAATATATAGATTTTTTTTAATCCCTCTGTCTGGGCCCCTCTATGGCAATTAGACACTGGGCACGTGCCTAGTTTGCTTATGCCTAGACCCAGCCCTGATAGTCCAGAGACTACTACTGTGATCAGTGAGAGAAATGTCTCTCTTTTGATTGGTGCTAGCTGGCCTGTTGCACTGTATGACCTGTAGTGTGAATAGTCCTTTGCTCATGGTGGAGTGCATCAAAGATGCTTCAGCTGCAGTTCTTGTGCTGATTGCAATGGCAACAGAGGCACTTTTGTAAGTTCCAGATTTTGAGTAATCTCCCTTGGTAAGTCTGATGTCTCATTGACTAAAATTAATTTTCCTGCGAGAATGTGGGAGATGGTTTCCTAATGGATATATTTGCTATTTGAAAATACTTACTGTACCTACTCCACCATTTTCATTGCTGCTGGTTCTTTGTGGAATAATTGGGGTGAAAGTTCAAAAACAAGCCTGCAAATACAGTATGTATGTGGGAAGTCTGTAAATATGTGATAAGTGGGCAGATGAGGATAATGGGAAGAAAGTTTAGATGTACTTTTGATCATTTACAGTTAATAATACTGAATACAATTTAGAAAACGTGTTCTCTTTGGTTGTATTGGCGCTATTTGAACAAGATATTGTATACAATTGTTTTGCTTTATGAATAGATGCCTTTTAATTGTCAAAATTCTGCGGGCTAGATTAAACTACAGTAGAACAGGCTGGATGAGACGTCATTCATTATTTCATCAATCCGTTGTGTTACATGCATAAAAGAGTACAGCACCTTCATTTGAATGCCATTCTCAGCATTCCTTCACTGTGGGATATGTGGAAGTGCAAGGCTCATTACCATTTCATGGGCCTCCATAATGTGTCCAGTGGGTGAAATGCGCTGGCTTTTTTTTCTTCTTTTTGTGAAGATTTTATAACAAAGAGAAACGTAGGACAAAAGACATCCAGCATATTTTCTGCCATCTATTTGGAGGCCATCTATTTCGATTAACTGGATGGGTCATAAATTCATCAAAATATCTAACAAGTGATAAAATAACATTACATTACATTACATTACATTATAAAGACGCTCTTATCTACAACAAAGTGTTGTAGTCAAGAACAATAAGCCACCCTAGTGGGAAGTACAATTCCTGGGTATTAATAGTTAAACTAGGACCCTTAGGTAAATCTGTAGAATTAAGGTTAAAGCACTCAATGCAGGAAATAATGCCTAAGCCTAACACAATACATAAACAAGTAGACGTGTAAACTAAGCAACTATGTCCCTAAGTTAACAAAAACCGGACTACTACATTGTTATTAATGTTTTTATAGCTGTAGAATTAATTTAATTTTATGTGTGCGAGCTGCAAGTCATTTGCAGTGAAAGACATGGAGCTGCCCAGTTTCTAGAGTTACCACATCCTTACAAAGAGCCCAGTTTGACTGCATATACTGTATATGGAATAAAATACGTTTTTGCTTAAATATATATTATGTATTTCAATTTTCTTTGTAACAAAGGTAAAAATGTCTTAAAATGACAGATACTTGACAATTGTATATCTTAGTTTCTTCACAGAGCTTGCCAGAATGTGCTATTTTCCACCACAGCATCTGAAGAAAATTGGTTGTTACAAATCCCCACATCACACTCAAATAACAAATGTAACTCTCTTGAATTAAGCCTTATGATAAGTAGCACTATGATAATTCACACACATAGACATTATGCAATTATATGCAACATTCTTTCGCTGACAATTGCATGTGCATTCTCGCTAAAATATTTTAATCTTAGACTTTAAGACTATCAGAGAATCATGTCTGCTGTTGCACAGAGGGGTCAATTCAGGACACATTGATTGGAAGCAGCCAGACTGTGAGAAAGGAGTCCTAACATACTCTTACTGTCTTTTTATAGAGGGAACACATGTTTCTTTCCCTTTCTTGAACTGTGATATTTGGATGGAAGAGAAATGTAGACTATGAATACTTTTACTGTTGCAATTTCTCTGCAAAATGACCTTATTAAATTTATCATAAGTGACATAATGTCTATGTCTATGTGGTAAGAAGAAAAAAAACATTGACATTTGTCCTTTGTTTACTGGTGTATATGTAATGTGAGTGCCTCAATCTCTACTGTCTTTTTTTAGGCTCTGGGCTGCCTCAGACCTCCCATCTCTGAGCCATGTTGATAATACTGGCCTTCATCATCCTCTTCCATATCATCTCAGCGACCCTGCTCTTCATTGCCACAATAAACAATGTAAGCTCAATGAAGCACAACACAAACTCTTCCTCAAATATGAAATTCATGAATTTATCTTGTTCTCTCTCTACTTGAAAAGTACTATTGGGGTATCCAACCTCATGTGTACACCCAATCCAGCCCAAAATTTTCCCGATTTGATCTTCATTACATTTGACCCAAACTCGATACAGTACACAGTTGCCATTGCGGTTTCAAAATGAGGAAAGTTGGGAAACAACCTGAATATTGGATGAGTATGATATGTGTATTAATATTAGCGACAAATGGAATTTAAATGAATGTACTATTTTAGTATTTTACTGTGGTGAAAGAACACACAATAGGGAAGCTGGCAAAATGGTTCCCATTTCTGTATCTTACAATCTTTTGTACCCTAATTATTTTTCAGGCCTGGTGGGTATCAGGAAATGTCTATACTGATCTGTGGTACTCCTGCAATGATTCTTCTACTTGCTATCCTGTTGAGAACAGCCACTCCACTACAGCAGGTAACCAACCTCCCACAGAACTGTAGTACCTGCTGATGTGAGAGTTTAATTTAACCATGTGTCCATGGACATTTGTTGTGTCGTTTGTCATGTCAGTCTGTTACTACATCCAACACAATTTCTGATAATTAGGCCTTTATTTCAGCATTTAATCATGGAAATATAATAAAAAAACATACTTAATACAACTATGCCTAAGTTACAGAAATGAATACAATTCGAATGAGATCAGTAGTAGTATAGAGGGTATTGTCCATATATGTTAATTCTAACAAATTATATAGCTTTACAGTACACGTCACACAAAATGTAAACTGTCACTGAAAGTCCAGAATACCCAACTTGCAAGCTCATTTATGCAAAACACTTTCAAACTTTCTGTTGCCACTTACTTTTAAGTTGTATTCACTTTTATGAAATGATCATGATTAAATGTTCACTACAATATATCTTGCAATGCTGATAGCTACTTCACAGCAATAGAACGTTTTTATTCAAGCAATGCACAGTACAGCAAGTACATTTTAGGAAAGTTAAGCAGCCAGTTGAACATCAATAGGGCATGTTTGTTAACAATATCCTTCTCAGTGAGAAGATTTCTTTTATTTTTTATTTTATTGTTCATTCAACATGCCACTAGGAATATTATGTTTTACTCTGATACAATTTCATGCTTGTCTTAGAAATTTTAAAGATTTCATAGGTATATTGTAATTCCGAAGGGTTTATTACCTCTTTATAAGAAATGTGCAGCCTCAAAAACAGGTCAAGGTAGGTATTCTAACAATAATGTTTCAGGTAAGCATTTTATGTACATTATAACACCCCAAATTAGATTGCATTACAGTGTTGCATGTCACACTCAGCTTGTGAACATTCTCTTTTTTTAACGATACAGGCTACCTCCAGGCTGTCCAGGCAACAATGATACTGGCCACCATCTTGTGCTGTGTTGGGTTCTTTGTGTTCATCCTACAACTTTTCCGTCTGAAGCAAGGGGAGAGATTTGTCTTCACTGCTATCATTCAGCTGCTATCTTGTAAGTTCCACTTTGAATGGAAAAGCGGTATCAAGAATATCAGAGAAAAATAATTGATCTTGATTGAACATTTCTCCTTTGTGTGGACAGTGATGAAAACATAGTTGAGGAGCACAACCCTTGACCAAGACACACATACTGATAAAAGTGTACAGTGCTTGACACAAAGTTACAACTGAACTGTGTCAACTTCAACGTATTATGCCAAAATAATAGCTGAGTAAATTAATACATTTTAATTTGTTTATTTTTACTTTTGTAATCTATATGCTTTGCTTTTTTATTTCAGTGTGGAAACATAAGGCAAATTACATTGAACTGTAGCAAAATGGGTGCAGATTAATTAACAAGTAACATTCCACATAATGCTAATCAGTGATCTGTTATATTACATTCCATGTCTCAATTATGTTAGCCATTGCTGGTTTTCATTGAGATGCGCTGATGTTGAAGTTTGCAGCCACAGAACTAATGTCAGCCAAACAAAGTTAATTTCCTTGGCTATGTGTCCTTTTTAACACGTACCGCATTTTTACTGACTAATGTGTCTTTTCTTTCCTTTCAAGCTCTTTGTGTTATGATTGGAGGCTCAATTTACACTGCTCAGCACGAAAGCTTCCAAAAGGCGGATTTCAAAGATGGGAACTTTGGCTACTCCTTTGTCTTAGCCTGGATTGCCTTCCCCGTTTCTCTGATCAGTGGCCTGCTCTATCTAATCCTACGAAAACGCAAATAGACCACCTCAGCCAAACACCTCACCGGAAGCAGTAAACTGCAAATTACAGATGCAAGAGGCAATGGAATACATTTTGTATATACTTTTAATGTATAGTGAAATTATAGTGTCAGAAATAAAATAAATATTACAAAGACTGAACTTTTTTTTATTTTTATTTTTTTATAGTACCATAATTGAAATATAGTAACTAGGAATGGTATTATATTTACTTTTAGCCCTTAAAGATATCATTTCATCTCCGTTCTGTGAAAACCTGTTATGCTGTGATTAAAAGGTGTGAATGGTGTGAAGACTTGTAAACAAAACATACAAATGTTATGAGGCTTCATAGAATATAGATTTCTTATAAAACCACTAGACAGTTGTAGTAGAAAACTGACACTCGGATTGCTTAAGTTGTGGAATTGCCCCTTGTGTCCAACAGTTGATAGCTTTATCAAATAGTTTTATGATTCAGTCAAATATCAGGCAGTAATGTTTTAACTGTAGTGAAGTGCTAAACAAGAAATTCATTTGAAAAAATATGTAGCCACATTTGCAGATCATTAGATTTTCATTGAAAATGAAGGACAGGGTGGAGGTTTGGTGCTTTTGCAGATTAGTCAATGAAATGTATTAGCATTCTGTACAACATTATCAAAAAGAGGTCCATTCCAGTGACACTACGTGAATATTGTCAAATTTTCTCTTGACCAAATTAATGTAGCAGCTATGTTGACCTTAACTTTCAAATGTTATTTGTTCAAATTTCAAATGTTATTTGTCAACATTGGAAAGCTGTTTTTACATAACAAGCAGGTTAATTAAGGAACAAATAAACAAACAATAACTTCATATCATGGTTGTAGTAGGTATCCTTTTGTCCCAAGACACAATAAACTTGACAATTATAAGACACCCAAATGAGTGCAGAACTTGTTTAAGAGAGGGGGCATGACAGTCTAAATGGCACTGATGGTTGGTGAAACAGGCGTTTGCATGTGGCAGCCATTACCTCTTCCCATTTCTGGTTATTCTTGATTCCCCCCACACATTAAGCTCAGCTAATCTTCTGCGTTGGTTTGTTGCTTAGTGCTCTTGCCAACTATACAGTTACACAGGAAGTCCCCTTTGCAAACTTTTAGAAAAAAAAATTGAAAATGGAAAAATTTGGGATTATTTGTAATTTGTGTATTCTAGTATTTGTAGTCTTAGAAGAGGTTAAACAGCAACAGATAGGGAATTTAAAGCCAAGAAACCCTTAAACTATATTTATTTTGTAGACTTAGGCATTATTTTGCTGTTGGTATTTTTTTGTAATGAAGTATTATTTCAATAAGCTTGAACCTTTTAAACATTTATTATATGAACATTTATTATATGCCAAACAATACATTTTATTTGTTGGAAAATAATGACGTGCATTGGTTAATTGGAACAGCTTTCATAATTGGATTACAAATTGCATCTTTTCAATCTCAAAACTGGTCCAAAAGTGCAGCACTGCACGCTTGTCAGAAGTTTGACAGGGAACCCTGCAAAGGTTTGTACATGTTTGTGAATCCGATTAAAGTTGATTTTTTTATTACAAAGATGCATCTTCTTTCTTTATTGAGTCAACGTGGCTTTCATATTTACATGATAACACAGACATACATTTAATATTTAAAAAATCTAAATGCATGAAAGATGCTAAATTAAAGGAGAACTTTTCACGTTCTGATGAGTAGATGGATCAGCACTGAAAAAAAATAGAGATCTCCAGTAGAATTTGGTATCTAAACCAGGGGTGTCAAAGTCATTCCATTGAGTGCCGAGTTTATGCAGGTTTGTGTTGTAATCCATGCACTATTACACCATGTGATTTCAATGACTTGCCCTTCTTGGATGAAGAAGTGAACCTTTTACATTTTACAGGCATTTAGCAGACGCTCTTATCCAGAGCAACATACAGTTTGCAATTCTTTACAATCCATTTATACAGCTGGATATTAACTGAAGCAATACAACAGCAGTGTCCCACCTGGGGATTGAACCTGCAACCGTAACGTTACAAGCCCAGTTCCCTAACCATTATACCACACTGCCTGCCTAGTGAAATCACTTAGTGCAGTGCACTGTGTTCCAGCTGTTTCTAGCTGCCTGTTATGCACTCACCATTTGACTGTAACATCTTTACGTTGTTTAGAAACACTACCATATTCTGGACTGTCGCAAATCTCTAATGGCATTTGCCGTATGTTTTGTGTTGTTGCTGTGATGCTCGTATGGAGTAAAAGTTTACTTGGCTAACCGCTGTTTTGCCTGTCTTTCGAAACACAACACACTGGTCGCAACAAAAAACTGCGTAATCTACGCCCTCGATGGCTCTCAAGTTTGACACCCCTGACCTACACCATTGTACCCTGTACTCCAGCCAGTGATAGTAGCAGTACATTCAGTCATTCAGTTTGAATGAGGTCGCATGAAGGTAAAGCAGTTTTCTTCTGTAGGTACCATGCAGAACACTTTACCAGGCATCTATCAAAGTGAAGTGGTTTGTGACTTATATTTGTGTGTGTGATGAGGTAGTACAAAAAAAGCTATTTCAAAGACATGCTACTGCTTCTAAATATTAATAATCTATTTCCCATAACAACCCAACCCAAAAGCCTCAACCCCAGTCCCATGCTTTCCTACCTAGGTGTAATGGTGAGCCCCCCAACTTAACTGTCATAACCAAAAATGAAAAGGGAGTCAATGTCGACACAGCACGAAGAGCACATAGAAGCAAACTCCCAGTCTCCAACTTGAATGGGATCCAAGACATGTAATCGTGTGTGTTTGTGGGTGGGGGGAAATGTGGTGTTAAAACCAAAACATTCACTTGGTTTACAATAAATCAATTAATCAAACTTGAAAAACTCATCTTGCATCAACATAGTCTTACACACAAAAAAAACCATTTGTGGCCAGATCAGCTCCTCAATAGAGGGAAGCGACTGGCATAAGGGATCAAACTACCAAGCTGGCCAAATGCAAATGACCATACTGTTGTGTACAGTTCATGAGTCACTAGTAAATCTGCATGACTGTAGGTAGAGGCCCATACACAAGGACACATTGCATTGCACAAGTGGGCCTGTTCAGAGGTGGAGGTGTGATATTATGGACTGCAATGGAGTGTGGATGGAGATTACAGTTAATCTTCACTGACTTCTTGATTATACAACGCGACTGTGGTCTCATGGCGTCACCCCGCACAATGACACATTGTACTTTTAGTAAAATAATGCTATTCATGCGTAACAACATATAACTGCACGTTGCTCCCATATGGCCCAAATTTCTTGGTGTGGAAGAATGTGTGTGAGTATACGGGTGCGTGTGTATGTGTCTGTGTGTGTGTGTGTGTGTGTGTGTGTGATAATTAGCCACCCTATTTTCCCAAAATGAACCCAATACAGCAACTGTGGGATGCTCTGGATTGGCATATGTGTCAGCAGGATCCATTATCATGTACAATGTGCTCTCACTGAGCTGCATGGAGCTCTTGTCACCGAGTGAGAATATGAATTCACAGAGAGAAATAAGATCTCATCTAATGTTGCTGCTCCATGTGGTGTGAGCATCACTTTTCATTGCATTTTTGCTTTTCAATGCAAAAAAAAGAATCTCCTTGGATTTTGTCCTCCTTTGATTTTATAGAATGGAATTAAATACTGTGCGATAAATGTCCCAAAACAATACATCTGTTTGTAGATCATTAGTGAAACTTGGTGCAAAATAGTATTTTAATATCTCTCTGGATAACATTTTTTGTTTTTACCTGTGACAATAGTTTTAGTATTTCAGGGATCAAGCTTTATTTGGCATAATGGCTGAGGTGGCAGTCTCATTGGACAACTGCGCCATGTGTGCAAACAAAGGCAGGATTAGGATTT
Source organism: Aldrovandia affinis (assembly GCA_029706075.1). Taxonomy (NCBI): domain Eukaryota; kingdom Metazoa; phylum Chordata; class Actinopteri; order Notacanthiformes; family Halosauridae; genus Aldrovandia; species Aldrovandia affinis. The sequence goes on from JAINUG010000015.1 coordinate 1,939,278, forward strand.
GCTTATTGCAGTTACCCCACTGTGGCCAGAGCAAGCCTGGCCAGCTAAAAAGGCTTCCACAATTGAAATGTCATAGCATTGATGTGTTGCTAACCAATAATGGTAAATCTGCAGTGTTTTTTTCATGAATAATAGTTTTTTGGTTTAGGTTTTCATAGTTATATCCAAAAAGTCCTGTAAATGGCAGGGAGAATAGCATTGAGGCATTGATTATGAAAGTGAATAGGGAAATTCTGGGCATTTAGGCCTTTCCTTCAAAAGACAGTGTATAGTATATTCACAATAAGCAACTGTGGTTGGAAACTTTAGTTTTCAATTACAAGCATGAGAATTATGAGCATTAGGTGAATAAAATAAAAAATCTAACACTAACAAAAGGGTAATTACTTTGGGTGGAACCATTTTTTCTATGCATTGAGAAACAAAAAACTGTCTTAATAAAAACATTGTCTGACAGAATAAACAAATCGTCATAGCTTTTTCTCACCCAAATTTAAACTGGAATATCCCTGAAGGATAAGGACAAGATGGATTCAGCTCATTTAGAATAAAACACAGTCACAGAACAGCATGTTTTTGTAAAATATCTGTTCCTGCTAGATCTAATATTGATGGTAACTCTAGCAAGCTTTGGTTTCTGATAGCCTGTTTGAACCCTGAAATGTTGACAAAGATCTGGTCTCAACTTGCTACAGGAACTCTTCCAAATCTACTGAAACCTGGATATCTGTATTCAACTGCGGAATATTTTCCACTGGTAAATGTCATGTGTTGAGCATGGGCTCTGCTTTGCAGATAAGGCGGCAGCTTAACCCCCCTGAAAACAGATCCCTGCAGGAAATGTCACCAGCACTGGATTGTTTGGAGAGACAGTGTGCGGTGTCCAGCTTGGCCAAGCCTTCCATAAAAAATAGACATCTTGCTTGCTTGCCAGCATAGGCTTACAAACGTTTTGTCACCACAACTCAGAAAACGTGAGCCTAGATACAAACCGCTCCATTCATTTAATCAACATAATCCGGACATTCTGTATTATTACTCATACTGTAGAAAGACCACTCCCATCAGGATATAAATACTTCACCATAGGATGAAGGTGATCACTCAGAATGGCTTTGTATTTATTGCCGTTACCTCGACCTCTAAGGGGTTGGGTGGACATAAATCATGGCAGGAAAATGCATCCCACACCATAACAGAGACACCAGTATCCCCCATTTACTCAAGTGTTTCCTTTATTTTGGCAGTTACTTGTAGCATAAATGTATGGCATGTTATCCTTTCTAATAAATTATTTCTGGTCCACACAAACATTCATGCTTCTATGAATATCAATGAGTCCATGTTTGAATTGCATCGATCTGCTGATTTTTGTCTCAGTTGAAATGTGAGCACATTTCAGTTCACACAGTTTTGAGTTGGAGACTCATTTAAGATCAATTTCATGTTTTTACCATTGTCATATGAAAATATTTAAGTCACATTTCCAGAAATTTGCTTATATTGTTTTTATGCCAGGCAGGCCTTCTCTGTTTACAAAAAAATTAGACCACATGATATTCAAGTAGGGCTATTTGAACGCATCTTCCGGCTGTCAATTAAAGCCTGCAAAATTTTAATTAGGAGAAGTGTTCTACTCAAGTGTCCTTTTTCAGACAGACCAAAAATAATGTCCAAAAAATGATGAGCTACTTTTAGACAGTTACAGAGGGTATAAAAAGTATTCACCCCCTTTAGCATTTTTCACATTTTATTTTCTTCCTTCATGGAATCAAAATGGATTTAATTGGGATTTCATGACACTGATCAACATGAGATAAGCGTTTTGTTACTCTGTTACTAGCACAGATGGCTAGCTAGCTACATGAGACAGGACAATACCATTACTAGTTTGGCCCAATTGGCTTTCCATAGTTAGTAGCAAAACTTGATAAATTGACTTAAGAAGTTCAGAAATCAGTATAGAAGTTAAGGGAGGGGTTGAGGAGAAGGAGTTGAGATTGTCACTGACCTTGCAAAAAAAGGGATGCAAAGTCATGTGGTTAGAGAGGAGGGGTTGGGGGAGGAGGATGGGTGAGGAGAGAGGGAGAGTTTGTGTGGGTTTGATGTAGCAGAATGAATTTTAGAGTGGAAGAAGGCATACTTAGCAAATAAGAGATCAAAAGAGAAAATCACCAGGAGAGTGGAAGGTTGTCAATTCAGCAGGGGATTTGGATTTTCTCCCATTTCTTTTCTCCTGCCCGCAGTTTGATTCGGTCTGTGCGAATGCAGTCAGTTAGCCAGGTACTGGGAGGTAACAGATGAGCTGGTTTGGTGGAGATGGGACAGAGTAAATCAAAGGATGAGGAGAGTGGGGAGAAGAGAGAGAATAAAACTTCCTCGACAGGCATTTGAGAGAAGGATTCAGTAGGGGCTAAAGAAGACAACAGGGCATTGGAAGAAAGGAGTGGAGGTTACAAAGGACAAAGATAGTAGGGGTGGGTGTAGAGGGTTTAGGTACAGAGAAGAGGGGGAGCGAGAAAGACAAGGTTCAGTTAGTTGCTGGCCTTTGTGGATGAGTGTGTACCTCACTAAGGTGACTTCAACATACAGCTGGAGGACTGAGAGGTGTTCAACTGTAGGTTGAAGTCACCAAGGAGTAATTCAGGGGTACCATCTTCAGGGAAGGAGCTGAGTATAGCATCCACCTCATCTAGGAAACTCCTCAGTGGACCTGGTGGACAATACAAAACCATAATGTGGAGTTTGCATGGTGTAGTGAGAGCATGACATTCGAAGGAGGAGGGTGAGAAATGAAGAAGTGGAACGATACCAAATCTCCATGGGGGGGAGTATACCTGTACCCCCACCTCTACCTGTAGATCTTGGAGTGTGGGAGAAGATGTAGGTAGAGGAGAGCTCTGCTGCCTCTAGGTGATTGTTTACTCCCTCATGCCGAGTGACCAATGGCTGCTCATCCCGGTCACGACTCTTCACTGACCTGGCACTACTATGGTGGAATGAACTCCGCACTGACATCAAGACAGTCGATGCCCATTGCTGGCGATCTTCCCCAGCAGGCTGAAAACCTGCCTCTTTAGACTGCACCTAGGACCTTAACCCACCCATCCCTATATTAAAAAACATTATAATCGGTTGCATTTATTGTTAATTTCCTTGTAATTAGCACTTGCCTTGTTTCTGTGGCGTAATTGACAAATGACGTGCTTAGACATTATAGCATCAAGTGATTGTTCATTTACTCGAGCTGAATGCACTTCTTATAAGTCGCTTTGGATTAAAGTGTCTGCTAAATGATTGTATTGTATGGGAGTTGATGAAGCAAATGAGCGGAAGAAGGCGAGGTATGCAGAGATGGCAGCAGAGGCAGAACAGCGAGGTTGGAGGGCTCGGGTACGGCCGGTAGAAGTTGGCTGTCGTGGTTTTGTGGCAAAGTCAGTTTTTGCACTCCTAAGCGAGCTGGGTGTTCGCGGACGGAGCTTGAAACTTGCGGTTAGGAATATGTCTCAGGCAGCGGAGCGAGCAAGTGAATGGTTATGGATAAGGAGGAAGCATGCTACCTGGGAAGCCCACTAACTTCGTAACGTAGTGGATGTGTAGCATAATAACTTTGTGGCTGTACTTATAGGACTGTAGGTTTCATTGTAAGGAGGCCATATGGAACCGCATTGCTATATGCATTGAGTCATGCATATGCATTAACGGTACCAGTGAGGCTTGTTATGGCTGCTAACTTCGTAGCGTACTATGTAGCGTAGTGTAGTGTATGTGTAGCATAATCACTGTGTGGCTGTATTTATAGGACTGTAGGTTCCATTGTAACAAGGCCATATGGAACCGCATTGCTATATGCATTGAGTCATGCATATGCATTAACGGTACCAGTGGGGCTTGTTACGGCCTTAGGCATTGGGGATTGCTGTATGGTAAGTAACTTGTTCCATATGGAACCGATGGCACTGAGTATGCATTAACGGTACCAGTGGGGCTTGTCACAGCCTTAGTCATCGGGGATTGGCCATATGATAAGTTACTTGAGGTGGTCGTGGCATGGAAGGGGGTGTTTCTAGGATGCTGGAACACTGTTAAGCCTTCTGGAGGTGTCGTGGGCCTAAGTTAATGAAACATTGGTGATGGAAGGTGCCCACTTGATAACCCCAATGACATGCTGCATACCGCTGTTGTTTAGGGTAGGTAACTGGCGTTTGGTACCATCTGAGGAATGACTCCGTAGATCTATGACGGCGTAGTGAGCCTGATGTCTCCTATGGTATTGCTTCTGATGATGGTCATATCACTCGTTTGTTTGTTTGTCAATCTACACTGGTCTTCTACAAGTGTTTACCTTGGATTATGGCACAAGGGATAGTAACATCTTGTCCTGTGTATTTGTGAATCTATTAAAAGAGCTGCAGTGGTGGTCGCAGTGTTCTGAGGGGTGATCCATGTCTCTGTGAGGGCCAAGAAATGCAGGGAGGCCTGGGCTGAGATGAAGTCAGCCTTCTGGACTATGGACTGCCAATTCCATAGACCTGCTTCAGCCTAGAAGTCTAAACCGGTGGGTCTAGGTGGGTGAGTCAGATTGGAGAGGTTGCTGCAGGTTGTTGCACCTTTGCTTTTACATGGTCGAGGAGAGGAGAGATGGACAGCGATAGGAAGATGGCACATAGTGTTAGATGTGGAAGTAGTAGTACACAATATAGTCTTCATCTATAATTTTCCAATTTAAAAATCTTCTTTAAAAAACCCCAACCATAACTCAACCATTTAAAACCAGCACATGCATCCTGCCACATGGATTGATGTCCTCCAACCTCTATGCTGCACACTCTGTCCTTTTATTCAGCCCACAATTTGATTCAGCTGCCAGAAGTCCCAATTGCTTAATTCAATGCAGCTGGTGGCCAGGTGTGGGACTGCAGGCTGATGGGAGCTGTAGTCTCTATGGCTCTAGTGGATCACAAGTGTTAAAGGAGCAGGCAGCCATTTCACAAGGCTGCTCCTTGTGATGCCACAACACACACAACCATTTACACTGAAAAGTAAATTAATGTAAACCTAGTTTACCTGGGACCTGAGCTGTTAAACCTTTTGATTGGCCAGTCTAATATCCCTGGAAGAATCCCAGTCAGTCACAGTTTTACATGAAAATGAATACAAATGTATACCATCTAAAATGCATTCTTTCTGTAGAGGGGTTTCCAAGTTAACCTGACAATTAAATAATGAAATATCAGTGAGTTCAAATGTATTCACCACCTTCGTTGACATGTTTTACACTGTGGACAATGTGATTCAAATTTGTATTAAAAATACTACCTTAAATCTACTGAAAGCCTCACACAAAATAAAATGGATCCATATAAACATTAGATTACAAATGTTCAAAATGATTTTATTGAAATATAGCTATAGTCATTAATCAATCAATGACACTTTATTTGTATTGCACATTTTACAAAAGATTTGTCACAATGCGCTTTACAACAGACCCCGGCCTGAACCCCCACAAATGACAGCCTAAGGCCTCCTCCTCTGGCTGGCCCAGGCTCTGAGTTTATAATGACTAACAGCAGTCAATGAGTCCAAGACAATGTGCAAGACAACTCAATATGGTACATTGTTTATTTCTAAGAAACTGGAACCAGTTGTCCTGGGGTGGGGTAGCAGACTGGGATAAGTGCCTGGTGGGTAGATGGCGCGGGGTCTGAAGGTCCACCTTCAGCGGTGAGAGATGGAGACAGAAACAATATGGGGAATAGGGATAGATGAAATATGGGTGCAACAGGTGACCCCACCAAAAGTTAACTATGGCAGCATAGTTACTAGGACAGAGATAGAGAATCTAAGCAGTCATGAGAGGGGTATTCATTGCCAGTGTCTGGATGTGGACTAACTCATCACACCAGCTAGGTTTTCCTACCGTAACGTTAATTGGTGATGGGATACATAAATATTCAAATATCAATTGGACCTCTGGTGCTTGTAGCGTAGTCCACGAAAAGGACTGAAAATTATAGTGTTTAAACCAGTAGGAAAATGCATAAGATTTGGACAATAAAACAACAGTTTTTTCAGCAGCATCGACTACAGCGTGTGTTGTATATAAACAGCAAACAGGAAGTCCAAACACCAGATACGACGCGCACTATATCCATAGAATTAATGTTATACTGAATTCGTCATTTTTCAATAATAGGAAGAGGATGCACTAGAGAGAAAATTCACAGAATACTTTCTTCTCACTGTCACTAGATGGCACTGAGGTTTGGAAAATGATAGTGTGGTACACTATGTCAGAGGTGTTAAAATAAACTTTTATAAAAACACCAAATTGTAAAAAAAATTATCTGTATAACTTGCACGTAAAATAGGCACACACTACTTCAACACATTTTGTAATGGGTTTTTGATTCAGAAGAGCAATATTTCTTCTTACTATTCAGTACAATTCAGTTGTATCCAGTAGATGGAGAAAATACTTTGAAGCTGTTACATTGCCTCTGCATGGTTTTCATTGCAAGCTGCCCATTACAGCAACAACAACTAAAACATTGACATCCAGATTTTAGACTCAGGGACAACAATGTACAAATCTCACAGTAAATGTATCCATAAATAAAAATAAAATAATATATTAGAAAATATATATTATATATATTAAATAGCTCAAAGACATACATGGTTCAGTCATTACTGTTTACTTATCAAGATAAAATACAGCCTAACATAATAGCCTTTTCCATTGGTTTACAAAAGTAGCTATTTCCCATATAACCATCTGGAGTTGGGGATGTAATGTGGCTGAACAATTGTATTGTAAAATTATAAAAGAAATCTAACTAACAAAAAATTGCCATGATGATGATCATTTTTAGGCCTGTTGGTGAAAATAGGGGAAAGTCTAAGACGGTGGTGGTTATGGACCAAAGACTATGAGAACCACATAAGACAGGTACCCACAAAGACTTGAGCTCCAATTTCACTTCTCCAAGGACACTGACAGGTGAACTCTACTCAAAGCAACTTATTTTTACATGCACATATTCTTGACATTGACAGACTACCTGAAGACAAAGTTCAAATCATACAGTCATAAATGGCAGTTTAGTCACAGTGAAAAAGCTCTGCTGAAAATAGGTTCCAATGACTGAAAAGGCAATGGCTCAGCTTACACATGCCGAGGGCAGTGCGCACAGGAGAGTAATATTAAAATACAGTTTCACGAGTTCAGCAATCACCAAAATTAACCCGTCAAAAAGTTGTTGTGAAAAGGCAAAAAATAACTAAAAATGAAAACAGACCAGCCTTGGAATCATATCAAAACAAACACAGTGACATGACTTAATACTTTATGTAAATATACATTTGAATAAATATCCACTCCCTCTTTGATTTTGTTTAATATATTCAATACGCTTTAATAACTCTTTTTCTTTGTGCTTTATTATTTTTCCACCTCTCTGCATAAAATGTATATTGATGAACATATGAGTGCAAATAAAGCATATACAGTATGACATAGACAGATTAATAATGAAATAAATAATAATTAAGTCCTTCCCTCTCAGAGATCAATCAGTCAATCACATCAATGTAGTCCTGCAACAATCCTAATCCAACAAAATATAGGCGTAAAGCATCACAAACTTGCCAAGAGGGAAACAATCAACAATCAATTGGAAATATTTATTCCAGTTCAGATGAAAGATGCCAAAATGTCACCCAATGGTGACAGATCCATGTTTATGTAAAATCCATGATCTAAGTAATTTTTATTTTAAAACACAAAAGCGATTGAAGGAACAAGTCCACTTCCCTCAACAAGTAGTCTGTGAAGATCTGTTGCATGGTTATAAGAGCCCCATAAATGCATTTGCCTTGTCCCTTCTCCTTACATGTTGCTGTGGGGGTGACAGCAGTTCCATCATTCTCTATAAATTATCCTATCTCACATGATTATTCATTACAGCTTCACTGATTCAAGTGATCAATTTGCAAATGTTGGTACAGCACATCTCTGGGTGTGCAGGGCATGTGCATGTGGTCATTTTGAATATCCTGAGGCATGTACATGACAACAATTGCAGGATGCCAGCCAGATTCATCCTCTTCATCCTTATACCAGCCTTGCCATCAAGAGTTGAAATAGCAGGATGGCTTTCTACACAGTGCCTCCAGATCCCTTCTTGTGAAGTGAGGCGACACGGGAGGTAACTGCCAAGATTTAATTTCTCCTTTCTTGGCACAGAAGACCTTGTGACGGAGCTTGTTCACATCACTGGCTGAACTGCCCGTGCATTGTACAAATGTCACGTGAAATCCTGAAGATGGAACAATTCTTCAGACCGGGCCCATTCTGTTCCAAGTTGCTGGAAGGCTTCTCAATAATCTGGCCATGCTTTGATGATTTTCAAGGCAGCTACCTTTTCCAACGCTCACAATTCGCTCGCTGGTCCACAGCTGGTTATCATACAAAGCCTAAGGAGCTTTTTGTAATTTTCCATGCTGAGGACATTTGCTCCTTTGTAGATATTTATTTTCTTGAACTGTGTTCCGCCATTCTGGAGGTCCATAATGAAAGCTACACATGACACAAATACATAAGGAATATCAGGAAGAGTCTTCACTGACTCATATCCTGCTGATGCTACAAGCACAGTACATTTGACATTTTTTACATTTTAAGCATTTAGCAGATGCTCTTATCCAGAGCGACTTACAAGATGTGCACTAATACATGGTATGATCAATTATTGTTCGCACAAGAGATCAGTGCAGTAATACAGCAATAGACATCGTTGTTGGCAGCTGCATACCATACCTGTCACACCGGTAAGGAAAAGGTTAGTACAATTATTATTATTTTATTTTTTTGGGGGGAGTTTTAAACAAGTATACATAAAGCAGTAATAAACATGTAGGCAGTGGTGATGACAGTTGGCTAGATGTACAGAATTCAGTGGTAGTGGAGTCAGGACAGAGAAGAGACGAGACCGCGAGGAGCAGATGCAGGGCGCCCGGAGAGATGGGACAGTCAGTTTGCCAGTGGAGGAAGAGCGGAGGGGTCTGGCTGGGGTGTAGGGTGCGATGAGTGTCTAGAGATAAGGGGGAGCAGTTCCTCTAGCCGCTTGATAAGCTAGTACCAGATATTTGAATTGAATGCATGCTGTGATGGGGAGCCAGTGCAGAGAGGTGAGTAGAGGGGTGACGTGCGTGAACTTGGGTTGATTGAACACCAGACATGCGGCAGAATTCTGGACCAGTTGCAGTGGCTTGATGGCGCAGGCTGGTAGTCTGCAGTAGTCCAGACATGAGGGCCTGGACCAGGGCCTGGACCAGGAGTTGTGTGGCCTCTTGTGGTGGGTGGACATCCAGGCAGAGATGTCTGCCAGGCATGCAGAGATCCGCGCCGGGACCTGGGTCTCAGAAGGAGAGGAAGAGTTGAATGTCATTAGCATAACAGTGATAAGAAAAACCATAAGCAGAGATGACAGAACCAAGTGATTTGGTATACAGGGAGATTAGGAGGGGGCCTAGCACCAAGCCCTGCGGGTCTCCGGTGGAGAGGGTGTGGGGAGAGGAAAGGGATCCTCTCCAGGCCACCTGGTAGGACCGGTCAGCCAGGTATGACTTGAATATGACAGTATGAGGGTCCTCCTGTCAGTTTCCTCCTTTTTGTTCTGCCTCTCTTTTAGATGGTGTTCCATACTTCCCTTTCCCTTCTTGATTTGTAATTTTCTCTCTAGTACACGTTACACTTTAATAGAATAGTTGAAGGAAGTAGTTTCCTAGATTCCCTAAAAAAACCTTTTCAAGTGCTACGTTTTGGTCACAGACCTTTCTCAGTTGTTTTCAAGAATCACACAGTGATACAGTCTTTACAAACATTAACTTCTGTACCTTCTGGTCTTAAGCACACAGGATTCAGATGAAATGGTAGACTTCTTGACTTCAGAGATTCCATCTTTGTTCATCCAGTGGGTCAGTCACAGTGAGAAATAATGATTGGCAAAAGCCGAAAAACAAGGGAAATTACATTTGAAGATTAGACCCTAAGTATCTTTAATGATAGAAAAAAGGCTTCACTTGATCAATGAAGCCTACAGGTATGTGATATTTAAGACTAGATTAAATTAAACAAACGTTTCAAAATAATTATGTATATTTGAAACAAACAGCCTATATGGTCAGTGATAAGATAATAGTCAAGGTGCTTCAGTGAATTTCCTTTTTTGGCTTTTGCCGACCATTGCCTCTTACTTGGGGTTAATAGTCTATGTATCTAATCTGAGTAGTTTATAGCTGCTACCTGACACAAAACTTGAAACATCTGCCTTTGTAACAGCATTCACATTCCTGTAATCTGTATTTTGTACCAAAACATTAATTTCTACAGTATAAAGTTTATCATTTCCATAAAGCTTCACCTACTTAAACTAGGTTCAATCTTTTCTCAGGATACCCAGGAATACAAGCTGTTTCACAGGCCGAGCATTTTCAACAACAAAGTCATGGCATGTGATTCCAGTTTGACTCAGAACATCAGGGAACAAAGGCATGTTTCAGAGTAGCAAGTTCCATCTACTCAGCTTCTCTCAAACTGTGCCTCTGCATTGTTCATTATCTCAGAATTATTCAGCCTGCCCTACGATCCACTGTTTAGGAACCGAGCAGTAGAACTCTCAAACGACACTCCTCCACTTTTCCAACCCACTTCCAACCCACTTGCTCAACATGTACTGTACACGGATATGTGTTATAACTAACTCATTTTCCTGCAATCTGGAGGTGCAGCGAGATAGTTTAGTTTTAATAAACTGGGTGCATCTCTTTACAAGGTTGTGGCACTGTTGTGTGTCTATTGCTCTGCGTGTATACAGTAGCCTTTAGCCTACTTTACCTGGGTATCATGACTGTAGGACTTTATTGATGTGCTTGAATCATGATACATGATACATGAGGGATGGGAAATGCTTGATGACATAACAACATAACTGCTTGATTATTAACCATTCAGTGTTATTTACGTGCTATTTTTCATTTAAGTGTACCTTATCATAATGGCCATATACCATGATCATTTATTTTGATTTTATTCATTTAATTATTATATTTTTGTAGCGGACACAACAAAAAAACGTGAACAAGGGTCTAAGCTTCAACATACGCAAAAATGAAAATGTATGCATTTGGAGGTAATTGAGGTCAAAGTTTAAAGAAAAAATCTCCCTTCTATGTTCATCATTGATGAAGATATCTTATGGTATGGTGTGAGGCCCAAAACTGGTCACCTTTGAGCACCTCTGCCTCCTGGATTGTTGGTCATGCAGGTCCAGAAGTCCAGAGTCGAACCATTTCTCCAATGGGCAAACATTGTTTCACATGTAAATTTTAGTTTTGAAAGGGGTGAGGCCAACAGGTGATTGATTTCATATGGAATAACCCAGCAAGCACTGAAAATTAAGCTGATGATTTTCAATCCTAGTTTTTGTAGTGTTTGATGCCAACCTTTTATTTGCTTGTGTTGCTACAAAATATGAGATGCATGCGCATTCATGCTTCTGCCAGATTTTTTGCATTGTCAAAATATGGAACAGGTGTAACATCATGGAACATGCCATGAAGGTTAATGGGAATTTATACTCTAATGCCATGCAGTATTCTCACTAGAAATGTCTATTCTTGTAAGAGGTCTGCATTATGAATTGTCGGCCTCTATTTCCATAAGGTTGGTTTCAAGGCATCCCAAGCTCAGCCCATCCCCATAAGTAAATAGTTTTATGTGAAATGGCTATTACGGGTTAGTGGGAATGATCTATTCAAGGTCTCAATCAAAGGAGTCAGTTTCAGCTTTAAAAAAAAAATTGTTTCCGATTTTTCTCCCATTTTGGTAGCCAATTAGACCTGCTATTTAAGTCCCACCCACACGGGAGGCCTAGTTTCAGCTTTTTTTAAAATGTGACACTCAAACATTTGAGAGGGGATTTGGTGCATGTTTTCAACATTAATTCACACATGGTTTTCATTAAACCCATCTGTAGCTGATAAAAGGTTTTTGAGTTTCAATCTGTTCTTAGAGCTTATTTTATGACTTGGAGTAGTATAAACTATTTTTAGGAAGCTTATTTATAAGCAACTACATTGTTAAATCAATAGTGAACCGGTGAATTCTTCTAGTTTGTATTTAAGTTTCTTGCTTTTGTACTCATGTCTGGTCGGTCACTCTTACCGCTACCACCCAGGAGGTCCTTCAATAAATAATTTTGCCAACAATATTTCCCAATATATTTGATCAATATCACAAATGATCAAATATTTCATTTATCTAATTCACAAATGAGCTGCATGCAATGATGAGGCACTTATTGCAAGACACATTTGATGTATGACTCATACTCAAATCAAAGGAGGTGATCTAAGGGGGTACATTTTGTTCAACGAAACATGTAAATATCTCGTCATAAACATCTCCATTTGCTGTTAGCGATGTTTGCACCCGATGTCGCATTTACATTACAAGAGCATTCATTTCTCATTGTGAAATCGCATTCTACTGAGCAGGAAGTACTGCAGGCAGCACAGCAGGCGCATGCTGTCATGGTCCTGGTCACAGTGACACGATTCCCTTGCAGAAGAATCGCCATGATTACATCTGTAATTTTTCAAACCATACCACATGTTACAAATGTGCAAGAAATTAATTTTTCAGGCTTCCGTTGATAGATTTTTTTGGAGATTAGATTAATGAAAATACAGTTATAGAAACATTTGTACATGTGTGCTTCAGGAGAAACAATTTTACACATTGCGAGTGCCTCTCAGTTTGAATTTGGTCATGAAATCACAGAGCATTACTCTGTAACCCAAGCTGTCCCTGGAACTCATTAGACTGATGTAAATCCTTGATTTTGTTCTTATGCTGTTATTCCATGGCACCTCCAAGGTTAGTATGAAATTCAGTCGACAAGTAGATGGAAAATCATTAGAAACAGAGAAAGATATAAGGCCACCCAGTCAATAACCCTCTCCCTTTGGACCAATTAAGGTCTCCTACATGATGTATTTAATATTTTTCAAAGAGACTGAATTTAATACTAGATCATTGCTCACAGGGTTTCACTGTGTTTGCAGATAATTCAGCCTTTCTATCTTTGCCAAATGTTAAAAATATTGACATAAAAAAACATCCAAAAGCAAATGTTTTCTGCAGATAAATTCAGATATCTTTACTGTATAATGCTTGTACAGTAGGGGTCAAGAGAGAGACAGATCCTGACCCACTCGTAGATGGTTGGAAATATCTGCCCTCAGCTGTTTTCCTGTATGGAGGTTATTTCATGTCTGTTTTTACATGATGATATCTTTGTAATTAAATGAAAGACACAACACCTAACAGTGTAATGTACTGACTATCCCTAACATACAAGGTAGGAACAATACAAATGTAATGTCCAGTGTGTTGATTGTTTTAAAGACAAGATGGCAGATAACAGGGGCAGTTGGATTCTGCAGGGTGGTTGGCTTTTTATTAAGATCGCAATTGCTGTTTGAGTCTCAAAATCTAGCCTTGGCATTATGACAGTTCCCTTACTGTTGCTAATTAACTGGTACTGACAAAAGACATTTCTCACCATACACTAAATCCCTTGGGATTAGAATATATCATATTGCCTTGACATCACAGCAGAGTTTTGGCAGACATAAACAGAAAGAGTTGTGTCCAGTGATACCTATTAGGCCTTTAGTACTATTACACCTCTTGTTTTGCCCCTGTTGTTTTATTTCTGGCTGCGACTTGAGAAAGCAAATCGATAAGTGGTTTTTATCTCTCTCACTCACTCACTCATTTATTCACAGCAGTACTAGACTTTGAAAATGCCAGCACTGGAGTTGTTCAACACGCACTCTGTTCAGTCCTTGTTTGCCTGACAAAGCAGGCCTAAGGGGAATTAAGTTTTCAGGTTGCCTTTCCATGCTTCCATTCGAGCACAAATGTTTTTTCTGGTTTCTAACTGTAAATTCTGCACAGGTTTTGATTAAACTGTACCCAAACAATTTCTAGGTTATAATCACAAATATTTTTCACTTTCATGTTTCTTATTACTCCTAAATATAAAATTGTCTTTTGATAATACTCATACCTTTTTGCATTCTTTACACCATAGATGACCACATAAGATGTGCTTTAAAAGTCCATTCCCTGATAGATAGCAAATATGACTGATTTATCTGTACTCCATATTAACTAGCTATGTGAATGTAGATAATGAATGGAGAGAAATGCACAGCCATGTTAACGAAGGCAAGATAAGCACAGCTAGTTAGCTTTCACTGGTCCAGCATCTAGACTAGTCACTGTCTCTTTGCTCCCATCCTCCTTGCACATCCCACCATGCAACAACATGACCCATAATGTCCTGTTTGTCAGTTCTTCATTTATTTTAAAAGAGGTAGCTATATGGCTATATATCAGGGGTGGGAAAGGAGGGTTGTATCAGTTTCTAGATTTCATGCCAATTTCTGCTCTTAATTATATAATTAGATAAATCATTTACATAAACTGACATTTTAGCATTTTTTGATAAGCTTATGGATGCCAGCTGAAGATTGTGTCCCTATATGAAACACTGTATGGTAGGCTAATCAATGAGTGAACCGACATTGGTGTATACAGCTACTAAAGAGTGCAAGAAACGAATATTAAAACTGAAACAAACTAAAAATAAGAAAGAAATTGGTTGCCAAAATAAGAACTAAAATAAAAATGAAGTTGATGCCTAAAACTAAAAACTGTAATGAAAATGAAGACTGAAGATAAAATAAAGAATAAAAACAAATAAAGAAACAACACCTATAGCATAAATCAGTTTTTGCAGCAGGAGGCTGCAGAGCAGGAAAGAAAAGAAAAGACGTGCCTAATCAAATTGAATGCCTTGATGTAGTTCTCTCTATTTTCAGAATTTATTTTTCACTTGGAAGTTGCAGGGTAATATGCTATCCTACAACTTATATGTGATGTGATAATATTATGGAATTGGTGAGCGGTAGCTAATTTTTATACCACTGAGAGATTTTAGGAATATGGCCCTCTGACTCATTAAAAATCCATCCACACTCCAAATTCTTAGCAGCATAGTATCTCTTGTAACCCTTTTTAACACACACAATTAAAGCAATCAAATTTCAAGGATATCTTGCCAGTAATTAGGGACATGCTTTCGGGCTTCCCTCCCTTGGGAATTTTATAATATTCGATGTTCGATAGTCGAATGCAACGAATACTAAAAGCTTGTGGTCAAAGGGAGATTTCTACCTGGCATACAGTAAGAACAATTAATTGCTAAATAAATGTAATATGCACATGTAACAAAGCCTAAACTACTACTTTTAATGTAGTTGACTACGCCACTCTCAGTTAGGTGAGAGACCATTTAAATAGTTGGAAAGGGGGAAGTACCTCAGTGACCGGTGAACATATCTGACAACACAGAGGTAGGCAATAATATTATTTATTAAACAATGGTAAAAACACTATCAGGGTGGGGAAAGCCCAGAATGGCTGCCACTAGAATGGCGTGAGGTCCAACAGCGGCACGCCAGAAGAGTTAGGTAGTTTTATAATTTCACACAGTAAATCAGAAGAGTAGGGTACATGCCAGGGCACACTATAAATCCCTGCAGGAGGTGAACCGCGCCAACAGCCGGCTCCTACAACTGGAGGAGACCAGGAAGACGGCGGACAAGCGCCAGGGCATGCTAGCTGGCCATCGACGTGGGCGCAGGAGAAGTCGCGGCACAAGGAGGAGCTGAGCGAGGCGTGCGGCTGCAGCACGAGAAGGAGGTGATCTCAGAAGAGACTCAAAGAGGCGGATTGGAGCAAGAAGCTGCAGCTGGAGCAGACCGCACAGCCAGGGAAAATCAGGCAAATCTGACAACACACACAATGTAGGTCTGTTTGAGCACCCAACCATCTCCTGGTCTCCAGACAGTGGACAGAATCAGGTGTGCACACAGTAAATAAAGGCATGCCACAACATGCACTTGAAAAAACAGAGTTCAGAAAGGCACAGCAGTAATCAGGCTGATATTACTGCCTCCTCCGTGTGCACAGGTCAGTAAAGCCCTGGCCCAGCACGCCAGAAGAGTTAGGTAGTTGCACACTATAATTCCACACAGTAAATCAGAAGAGTAGGGTACATGCACACTATAAATCCCATACAACGATTCAGAAGTGTTGGGCAAATACACACTGTAATCCCCACAGTAATCAGGTGTGCCCCAAAGGAATGAATGAAAACAACAAAGTTTAAAACACATCAATTGTGATTCCGTAGCAGAATAATAAAATGCACAGTAAAATAACCTCTGTTACAATTACAATATAAAAACAGGGATCCCAATTTAAAATATAAATGCAGGTGCACGGTATCTAAACAGAGCGGCAAGACCAAAAAATGCGATAGCATACAAACAGTTAAGATAGTCAAAGCCGAGGTGGACGGATAACGCTATTCACACGGATAACACTATTCACATATATCTAGCTTTACATACACAAGCATATGAACCAGCTTTTACACCCTATACAATACCGAACAACAACGTGGTGGTTTTGCAATTTCCAGCTTGCTCGCCCTGGAGAGATCTCTTGCTTGACTGCAACGCTTCCTTTTTAAAAGTCGTCGAAGGTGCATCTGCCACTTCCATTACAATTAGCCTGATTGAGAACAGCTGAGCATCGGCACCACCGCTCGTTAAAAATGTAAAATCTATAAGTGTATGATGTATTTTAGTAGCACATCTTGGTCATTCTAATTCTTATATGTTCTACCTTGCTTGAAGATGCAGATGATGTTTCACCAGATGAAATCTACTGTTTGTCAGAAATTGTATGAGGCTATGTATGCCACTAGTCTTACTTTATTTTTTGTTAACGTTCTTCATGCCACTCATGTCATTCTTTCATTAATGTGTCTGCTCTTCTGCTGCTGCATTGTTTTTCTTCTCTCGATTTGTGGCTTTTATGTCCTGGAGAGAGTCAGTCCTGAGATGATTCAATGGAGCCCAGCTATCAGCTTGTTATTGAGGCTTTTCTGAAAATAATGGATCCTGTTCCTTGAAATTACTGAGACGTGAGGATGCGTAGCTTGTTACATTTTGAAATCTGTCTAGCACTTGATCTCAAAATCCTTACCTGCTCAGAGATAGACACAATTAGACATCCAGAAGCGAACAGCTTGGAGGAACAAGTACAGGTCAGCTTTCGACGGCTTTATTTTTCATGGCAAAAAAGACATGATGACATTTATATTCCTGGTAATATTGTCATCACTTGTTAAAACTGTCTACCTCTAGCCAATAGAAAGTCCCATTTCCTCCAGAGATTAGCACTGTGATTTGCTGGTCATCTGCATATTTCACAATGGAGTGAATTGCAAATGCACCTCAATGTGGTGGTTTATAATGCGAGAAGCAGTGGAAAAGACAATCTTTTTAGAATTAATCAATGGTAAAACATGCAGGGGTTGTCGAGCATAACCTATGGTGCTATGGTGGTGGTTTAGGTGGGGTACCTTCTTTTTCTGTAATGTGCTTTGGGATCCTTGAATGGGATTTAAAGGTGCACAAAATACATCCAGCCCCCACTCCCCCCGCAGTCCACAAGCTGAGCTGCACATTCATTGCTTCAGAGGAGTACACTTCATGCACAGATGGTGCAGGCAGACTCCAGGTGTCCGACTGACCAGAGAACTCGTTCTTTCATGACCAGGACCGTCCAACTGACAATGATCCGGCCTGCTGGGCTGCCATCCACAGGCAGTGCTGGCATTGTCCAGACTCTATACCTTACCATGGGGGTGCACCCATATAATGGAGCCCAGTGTCTTAGCAGGAGGAGTCACCCAACAGCCTCCAGAACTGTAATTACAGAAACAGACATACAGTATTTAATTTTATTAACTTACCACATAAAGACATATATAAAGAAATATATTTTACTCTAGCTAGCTGTCTGGCCTATTGGTGCTGTGCATGAGAGTTCTGTATGAAAAACTAAATTTGAAAAATCAAAACATTCTGTTCAATCAGAGAATATACCAATTGCTTTTTTTTATTTGAAAAAAAAAGCACCAGGTTTGCGATAGTGATTTAATATTTTATTAGAAATTATAGTTATTTAAGTAGTTTAAGGTTTAGAGGAAGCAATGAAAATAAAAACAAAGGATTCATTTTAATGTCAAATGAGCAAGAACCAAAGAAATGTTGTCCTCATTTATTTTTTGATCCATAACAATCATTTGGACCCATCATTAAGCAATAGGTTCAAATGGTTGCTATTTTTCTTCTGTTGTGTTTGAGCAAGATGAGTTTATAATTTAGCACATAGCTGCAATCTGTTGTTGAAAGATAGGCAGAAAAGCAAGTATCATTTAACATTTTTGGAAAAGGAACATTAACAAGTTAACAGTTAATCTGTCTTTTTAGGATTTATTTGGTTCTCCAGATACCAGGCTGTGCCCAAAATCCCTCAGTTATTTATTTAACTTCCTAACGAATATTTGTCCTCATGTGGCTTTGTTTCCATTTAATTTGCCTTCAAAGAGGCTATTATAGGCTAACAAAGCTACGTATCTAAAAAATAGTGAGCTTAGATTTGAGCAGTTGCACAAACAATGATAAAGCAGAATACAAGCTCCTCAAAACTAATTTGTATTCCAGTTGTTCAATGGAATAATTATGTCCATGACACTCTCATTAAGCATACTTCAACTAAGACCTTTCTCCATGCAAAATATCTACATGGCACAACTTGAGAGAAACGAGAGAGAGAATGGAAAAAACACAGCTAATTTGCTTATTATTTTAACACGAAGACTTGCAATGGAAATATTGTGTACCATTCAGTTATTTGCAAATGTGCACAATGGATTGCATTAGGATTGCCTGGCACAGCTAGGTAAAGGTCAAGTGTGTTCAGAGAGTGCGTTTCACACCCACACCACAGTTAATTAGCCAGATTATGCTTCATATTCCACCATTCCTGTGACATGACTGGTAATTTCTGAGAGTACCCGTGGAGGGTGGCAAGAGGCCAGTCAGGTTTATTCACCACTGGCAATCTTCCGAGCTGGCTTTGGCACTCGGCCACCTGGGGTAGGTTTCAGATGCTCATTGTGCCACGTTACATCAACAGAACACGGAGGCAGCAGTATCGGGGGTGTTCCATTTCAGATTCAAGGCGTGGGTTCACAAAGAGGATAGGGAAGTGGGCGTGTGTGTGCAACCGAGGTTAGAAAATATTGATGCTGAAAGTTGTTTTTTGACTGTGGCTGAAATTTTCTTTGCTTGCCTATCTGAGCAAGCTTTTAAGAATTTGAAAACACCTAACGGGTTTAAAATGGGAAACTGCCCAAACGATACTGCCTAATTTGTTAGTGTTGAAGGAAATTGAAGGTGAATATGATTTATTTTCTCTTTTTTATGTTGGTTTCAAATGAACATTCTTGTCAGCACTAAACACATTAGTGTCACAGTTTGGCACATACTGTGACACCACTAAGAGAAAGGTTTTTTCCTTATAGAGTTCTATGCACTACAATTCTTTCAGCTTGCCACTGTCACACTGAGGATTAAGTAAACTATTTTGTTTGTGGCAATATTTGATGGAATGGACAAAAAATATTGTGAGTGATCTCATCATAGACAAGTGCATTGTAAAACTAAAAATCTGTGTTAACATTATCTAGCCAGCTGACATTTATGTCAGACAGATAACTAGCTACTTACATGAGTAGAGCAGAAGCTAAGGTGCTGTCCTCCAAATGCCAAATTAGCTAATGATAGCTATGATTCAGCCTTTTATCTATGTTTTGCAACCACCTAGCCAACTTAGTTGTAGCTGGAAGTTGGCAAATTCTCCAGCTGGACAATGCACACACAAATTACTCATCTGTCAGAATGATTGTTGAGAATTCAAATATGTTGAAGTTTGACCTGGTGTAGTATTCAATAAATATGAGCAACAAAGCCTGGTTGCTAGTACATTTACATTTACATTTTAAGCATTTAACAGACACTCTTATCCAGAGCAACTTACACAGTTTACATTTCTTTACATACAATCAATTTAAACATAATATTTTAGTGAAGCAATTCAGGTTAAGTACCTTGCTCAATGGTACAACAGCAGTGCCCCACCTGGGAATTGAACCTCTGAGTTACAAGCCCAGCTCCCTAACCATTACACTACACTGCCAGCTGTGTGCAATACATTCTATTTGTTCCACAAAAACAGATGCCTCTCCATGAAATATGCTTCCCCTCTGCTCCTGTGTAATTTTCTTCTTAGCACAAAGTAACTAGGCAAACTACAATATCTACCTGTAACTTGTAGGCAGGCCCAGTGGCAGGCAAAAATCTGTTGGGGATATGTGAAATACAAACGGGGGAAACAAAATGTACCTGTTGTTGGGTCAAAGCATAGCCAACACCAGCAGCTAGTCTGTTTTGTGGTTCTGTGTGGCTCAGTGGGTAGAGCATGGCGTTGGCAACGCTTAGGTTGTGGGTTCAATTCCCACTGGGACCACATATACTGAAAAATGTATGCATTCACTACTGTAAGTTGCTTTGGATAAAAGCGTCTGCTAAATGGCATATATTATATATTATATTATTTTGTCATCATCATGCCACAAAAGAGCCATATCAACATACAGAGAAACATTAACAGATCTGTTTATCTACATTTCTGTGTACAGTGTTAGGGAAATGTTTATTATATTGTTTATCTCATTGTATGGTGTGTACTTTACTGCTTTATAATTATTGTTATAAAAAAAGGAAGGAAAAAAAGGAACAGCTCATGATCCAAAGCATACCACCTCATCTGTCAAACATGGGGGAGGTGGTGTTATGACTTGGGCATGTATGGCTGCCACTGGAACTTGCTCACTTGTGTTCATTAATGATGTCACTGCTGACGGCAGCAGCAGGACGAATGCGGAAGTATACAGAAATATCTTGTCTGATCAGATCCAAGCAAATGTATAAAAACTCATTGGATGGCGCTTCATCATGCAGCATGACAATGATCCCAAACATACAGCCAAAGCAACCAAGGAGTTTTTTAAGGCCAAAAAGTGGAATGTTCTTGACTGACCAAATCAATCACCCGACCTCAATCTTATTGAGCATGTGTTTCACTTGCTGAAGACCAGATTGAAGACAAAAGCCCCTGAAACAAGCAAGAACTGAAGATGGCTGCAGTACAGGCCTGGCAGAGCATCAACAGGGAAGATACCAAGCGTCTGGTGATGTCTATGGGTTGCAGACTTCAGTCAATCATCGATTGCAAAGGATTTGCAACCAAATATTAAATATGATGACTTTATTTAAGTTTATGTTAATTTGTCCAATTATTTTTGGTCCCCTAAAATGGGGGGACTATGTATAAAAAGGGCTGCAATTCCTACACAGTTTACCCGATATGGATGCAAATACCCTCAAATTAAAGGTGGCAGTCTGCATTTAATTTTTAATTTTTTTATTATTGGTTTCAGATTTTTTCCAGTTTTTTTCTCCCAATTTGGTAGCCAATTACACCCTCTAATTATTTAGATTTACCCTCCCCACACGAGTCTGCCGCTCATCTCTACGAGGCAAGCTAATACTCTGAGGGCAGCAAACTCCGCCCATGTTCTGGAGCAGGGCCGTGCACAGACATTTTGGGGGGCAGGGGCTCAAGCAAAAGAAAATGGCACTCACCCCACCGACAGGCACTATTCCCACCCGATGTTGCCATACCACCGCCATCCATAATCACACACTATGTTCAAAACGTAACTACCTGCTTCAGAAATTAATTGCATCCTGCATGCATCCTGTTTTAATGATAATTAGACTAGCTTACTTGCTCGCGAGTACCGAGGCTATAGTAATGATGAAATTACAGCGTGAAGGTGGCAAGTCCTACTGACCTACTTTAAAACCAGCCAAAAAAAGGGCACTTTTTGACTCTGAGGGCAAAAGGGCAGGGCCCCCCTTGGACCCAATCTGTGCACGTGCCTGTTCTGGAGACTCCCTTACGTGCTTCACAGCGGACCCGAGCGGGCTCCCCCTCCCTCCCCCCCAACCGCTGTTGCTGGCTATGATATAGTCATGGCCGTATCGACCATTGAGGACACTGAGGTCATGACCTCTGTATTTGATCTCAGTCTGAGTTGTATTTTACTGGACTGGAGATATTCACACAGCAGGTTAATTTTTACATACTGATTCAGTGTAATACTGAATAAAAGTGGCGAATTGCTGTACATTAAATGACTTCACTTCGGTATAGCAAAGATTTTGTACAAAGCCAAGATTACCACTTGCTCGCCCGATCACCGTCATCGTCTTTACTTCTGTGTGTGTGTGGTGGTGAAGTAAACCCATCCAGAGCAGGTGGATCTCGTTGTTACTACAAAATCTTAGCAAAATCAGCAAAGATGACCCAGTGACGCTTGGGACGACTTTGCTACACAGCGGGAGTTGTAACTCAGACTGCTGATCTGAAGCTAAGTGAAGCATGATGTAGGTGTAGAGATCTCTCACATTATAAAAAAGTTGACTGCTTGTATTATAACCAGATTAATGCTATTCATCTCCAGAGATCATCTATCAATAGCTACTTTGTGTGTAGTTTTGTGTGGTTGCTAGCCAAACATAGCTGTCTCTGTCTAGCTGACTGTTACACAAACCACTTTTTAGTCAGACTACACTGGGGATAGGTTAGCTAACGCAGCATACATTGACAGCAGTGATAGGCACAAAGATAGCTCCATTTTTGTGTACATTTTCATTCATTTATAAAATCATGACAGTCTACTACTCTTGTAGTGAATTAGCTACAAGGGTAGACTGATTACATAAAATATTCCTTAGTGTCATTTCTCGTGACAAATTTCCATAGAGGGGCTAGGTCTAGAGTTTTAATGCTGTTGTGAATCACCAATTGGATAGATCTTCTCCAGAGGGAATCGTTTCTCCCACCACTACTGACTTGCTTAATTTAATGGAAAACATACATTTCATAGATGCATAGCACATGAGGGCCCTTAAAGACTTCACCTAGGTACACATCTTATTCTAGTATAGATAATATATTTGTCTCTGCAAATATTTGTCAATTTGTTGCAACAACTGATATTTACCGATTCATATTTCAGATCATGCTCCAGTGTTGTATAGTTTTAGCCTCACATTTACATTTGACATTTTAAGCATTTAGCAGACGCTCTTATCCAGAGATGTGCATTAATACATGGCAGGAACAATCAGTTCGCGCAAGAGATCAGTGCAGTAATATAGCGATAGACATTGTTGTAGGCAGCTGCATACCATACCTGTAACACTTGGAAAAAATAAAAATTATATTTAAAAAAAAAAAATATTTATATAATGAGTAGGTATACATATACAAGAAGTGTTGAGCAAGTAGGCAGTGGTGATGACAATTGGGTAGATGTACAGAATTCAGTGGTAGTGGAGTCTGAAAAGGTGGGTTTTGAGTCTTGTGGAATATCGCAAGTGATTCCGCGGTCCTGACTGATTGCGGAAGGTCTTTCCACCATCAAGGGGTCAGGATATACCACCTACCTGATCTATCTATTCATATTTCAGATCATGCTCCAGTGTTTTATAGTTTTATCCTTAAATCATATCTTCTTCAGAATGAAGAATATCTGAAGCAATTACAAACAGGCCTAACTGAGTTCATTCAACTGAACTCCAGCTCAACTGATAGCCCTCTTATAGGAGGTGACAAAATGTTTTCATAGGGACAACTGTAGCGCCTTTATTTCACATCGGAATACCTTGTGTAACAAAAAGATTCTAGAATTGGAACCACAAAATCAAATATTGTGAGAAAACAAAAAGAAAATTATTCATATGAACAGGCAAAAATGATTAAATCAAAAATACAATAAATGACATCCTCTGTACTGGACTCTAATACACAAGACGGAACAAATGTATTATGATAATGCAGGTCGACAAGCCTTAAGACTTCAAAACAATGAGGGCTTATCCTCCATAAGTGCGATTAAAGATGATGAGAGCAATTTAACAACTCACCCCAAAGAGATTAACACCATTTTTTCAAATTTGTACCAGAAGCTCTGTTCTTCCGAGGTTGAAATTATCCCAGTGAGAGTCAATGAATTTTTAGTTTACTTATAACTGTCATCTCTAGATAAATAACAGATGGAACAGTAGGAAGCCTCAATATCTCTTAAGAATTAGAAGCAGCAGCGAAGCTTATGAAAAAGAAGGCCATCTCTTTTTTCCTATCTCTTTTTAATTTGATTTATTTACTTATTGTCTTTTCTTTTGTTTAGTTTTTCTTTTTTCTTTTTATATTATTATTGTTGCTGGAATGCACAATATAATTATTGTTATGTTTTGTTTGTATACTTTTCTATATTGAAATATATATATATTTCACCTCTTTTGTTTGTATGTCCCAATTGACCCTTCGCTAAGGCCCGCCCCCCTTAGTTACTGTTGCTAAGTCCGTCAAGCTTTCGGAGCCAGCATGGCGCTCCCACTGTCGCTAACTGCACTCCCTGGAGAAATATTGTCAAATTTTTGGAAAAACGAAAAAGCGATTTCAGACAGAAGCAGACAGAAGGGTCTACAATATGCATTTGAAGGATATATTCAGGATGTCAAACTGACTCAGCAACGAAATCACGTAAAAAAAATAAAGATAGAAGCTAAAGCCTACAGATCACAGAGTAAAAGTGAACACCTAGCAATTGAGACAGAGGACAACGACATTAAGGAGCAACACTGTTCCTGTAAAGCTGGGTAGGTCTTTATTCACTATTACAATCATTAAAAAGCAAAAGCAGTAGGCCTATATAACGTTACATTCAGTAATAAGTTAGCTAGCATTAGCTAACTAAGGTAACATTAGTAGCCTATAGTGTGCTGTAACGACATTACTCTGGTTAGCTCCACAGGTTTCTGTGCCCATCTCATCAGACTTATCCATACCCTGGACCTCTGTAAAGCAAAAAATATCAGCAGTGTGTCAGCCCAGTCCTCCACAAGCTTGCCACAACAGTGGCATAAGCCAAGGGGTGTAAAAATAATACCACAGCCCGTAACAGCTGTTGTGGTGGCAAAGGCCAAGACGAACCGATGTTAGTAGCGTACCTTATGATAATTTAGGTTAACCAGCTAACATCTGATAACAAATGTCAAAATGTAATGTAAATGTAAATGTACTAATATGCACAAAAGTGAAGCTATCTGTCATTAGCCAGTTAGCATGCTAACTGCTAGCCATAAAGATAGCCAAACAACTTGGTTTTAATCTAACAACATTAGATGTATGGATACATTAACATAGTAAGCTCTATTTAAATGGAGTAAATGATTATTTCTTACTGGAGACCAATTTTGGGGCACAGGAAACAATGGAGTGATGTTTTAGCCAACAGTACACAGTTCTTCAGCTATAAGACGTTAATGGTGTGTCTAATAATACAAAGGACAGTTAGCTATTTCTGAAATGTCCAAATAAATATCAATAACCATAACCTAGGTATTAGTTAGCTGCTACTCTATAAATGTTACAGTGTTGTAGTAAGTAATATACCTCGATAGTTAGATTGCCATTCCACTACTATCCAAGCACTGGCTGATGTTAGCTAGCCAGTTCCACACTTATCTGTCAGTGTGGCACTTTCTCTTTGTTGCATAGCAACCATTTCTTGTTTCCCTGCTGAGGTATTATATACTCTGGCATTATTATATACTCTGGCAATTTTTCATGATTCTGCTGTCTCAACGCCCTATTAAGACACTTTATGTTACTGTTTCCTTTCTTTTGGCAGTTATCTGTAATTTACGTATCTGCAGTCTGCTTATAAAGCCTTTATCAATCATTTTTACAGAACATCTCTCTCACAAAACAGAAATTATTTATCTGTTTGTTTCCAGCTGCCAGGTGAAACAAATATTAGAGAAGACCACATCTTATCAAAAGACCATGTCACATCATTTAGCTTCAAATGCTTTCTTAAAATAAGATACAATAATACTACTACTACTACTACTGCTACTACTACTACTACTACTACTACAGCTAATAATAATAATTAATAATGGATCAGGGTGGGACTACATATTTAGCCAGCTAACTTAAGTAATCATTTTGAAGCAACTCAGACTTTCAGCCAATTCAATATGTTTCCAAAAGTTACCTGGATAACTCCTTAATACAATTTTATGAAATTCCCTGACATCAGACGTCAGACAATAGGCACAACCTGCCCTGATGTAGCATATTAGCTATATATGTGCATGTAGCAAGGTGGCAGAGGTGGCCACCATGCCAGGTGGTGAGTGGATTGAATACAAACCAATAACATAGCTCCAGTAGGCCAATGGCTGGTTTATTATTTTTAAATTACTACAAAACAATCAAATAAAACAGAGCACAACAAGTTAAACTAAAAGCTTGTATTTAGAGGGTCACAGCAACAAAAAAACAGCACCTCTTCCTCCATGCCCCAAAACTCTCCTTCAGGCATGGCAGGCTGTGCTTGTATAATGGCCTAAAGAAGGCAATGGCTAACACCTGAGTTGATTTCTCATTAACCTCAGGTTAGTCTGCCTGTAAGTGAGGCTGCTGCTGTCCAACGGTAGTACTCTTCAGGCTGAGAGAGGGAACAGGACACGACACCTGACAGCAGCCAAAAGGGAGGTGCAGCCCTCTCCACTCCTCCCTCCACCTCTCCCAGTGTCACAATGCACTAATATCTGTGAATAATATCTCCCTCTAAATATATTCCTTAGGTCAATAATTTTTTTCATTTACATGACCATTCTATTAATAAATGCACTCCTAAACTAGTTTAGGATACCAAAATAAAGTAAACAAAGACACAAGTATGAAATATTAGTTGAAAAGCAGTTCAATTTAAAGAGTTAAATTTAGCCCCCTGTACATTTCTCAGGTTTCCCAGACATATAATCTTATATGAGCATTGTGCTTGGGAATAATTTTTGTTTGTCATAATTAATAAAACTTTTATTTCCTCCAAAACAGCATGAAAGATGGAATGTCCTGAAGACTGCATTTAGCAAGAAAATAAATGTAATATGGTTAGGAAGATAAATGTACAGTTGGCACTCATGAGTTCCAATCAGGCATTTGTTTTGTGGTATTTTTGGCAAATAACATGTGTTTTGCTTTGTTTGAAAAGAACCAGGACACTGATTTTGTTTACCCTCCACCACATAACAACTGAGTGCTGAGTGGACCTAGGGTTTTTCTTTTGATGGAAAACAACATTGCTTTCAGGCCTCCACTGTGAATTTGTGTGCAGTGATAAACACAAACAGGTATTCTCTCACACACACTCACAGTAAACTAGTTGAAATGAGTCGTGAAAACCCATCCATATGTATATATGTTGGTCACTCTTTACAGCCCCTCTACTGTTAATCTAAGATGGGTTCTTCTCACTACCCCCAGATGATAAACTCCACCCAGTGCCTAGCCTGACTGTTACTACCAGCTGGGGGGAGAATACCCTGTCTTCTGGGGAGTCAAAAGAGTCAGTCTGCAACCCAAATCGAATACTTTATCCCTATCTTCACAGCACGAATATTTCTCCAAGATAATTCACACTCTAATAGACACTATATATTTAACAGGTGCTTTTCACAAAGTTTAATGGGCTGATTCCTGGTGTGTCATGACTTTCTTTTTAAAAAATAAATTAAAAAATCATAAAATAGTTATTGAGTTATGGGCTGCTTAATATACTACTGACGCAAACGCACATTACAAGGCAAGTAATGTAACAGACGTTCAGAAACATCTCAAGGTCTTCCTCGTCTTTTGCTTTCTGATAAATGACTACAGTAAACCACTGCTTGGTGGGAGGGAATTCTTCTTTGGCTGGCAGATTTTACAGACTTAAAACATTCGATTTTCTGCCAGAAATATGTTGCCAACGCGCATGTGTTTGTTTAATATACAATTAAATATTAAATCAGAGCGGTCTTGTTATATAATGGTAAAATCACGCGCATCCTATGTCATTTTTAAATGTTATATAATAATATATAGATTTAGCTAGTTGAACATACGTATGTCAGCAAATCATGGATTTGGACCGTTTTAATAATCTTAGCTCTTTGTTGCATAGGTTATATTTACAATAATGCACTATCAACGTAATGCTATGTGATAAAATAAAAAAACTGAAATGGCCTTTTTTCCCATAGACACATACGCCACATGGACGCAGAAGGTCCCATTCAAGTAGCCAGGTGTTAACACATTAAAAACCGCTTCAAAACGATAGGATTAAATCAGTAGGCTACTACTTCATCATCAAAACCACAAAATGAACAAATTGTCATGAGAAATAAGACATCGTTCTCGTGTGGTGGAGCTGTTAGTTCAATCCACGCGATCCGTTTTAGGAGAACAAGTGTTCTTACACGAGCATGGTGCTGAAAAGACAGCGACCTCACGGTCAGCACCGATCCTTTCAAATTTGGCAAAGGGTGGAGAAATATAGTATTTGTAATAAATTCGTGTTCGTGTAAATGAAATCTTTCCTTGTAATTTCATCATATGAACGACAAACTACGGCATTTTTTTCCTTTATAGTTTTTTTAACTAGTACACTGCCACGTTACATGAATCACGTGACCATCTGTGGTTTAAGGAATATACAGTCCTTTGCACTTTCATTACATAACTTTTGACGAAGTAAGTTTGGTATACTCTATAATGTCGTCTTGCAATGTATTTTTCCATTTAAATACAAAGTTGCGTGTGTAGGAAGATGCTTGTAGTTTTACAGACGCAGATGTTTGTACGTTTAAAGGCGAGCTTTAATAATCGAATAGCGTTTTACCAAAAAAAGTGATTCCTGCACCTTTAAGGGATTAGCTATACTGGGTGTGCAATTCTTACTGGAAAATGTGTTTGTGTCTTTACGTGATGGTTCATGGATTTCTCCATCACAAGTCAATGAAATCCTATTTCGTATTTTGCCCTTTCCAAACTAATCGTTACAATACCTGGAATATGAACGTGGATAACCAGATATCGTATGCGTTATTTTCTTATAATTAAAGAAACACTAGAGAACTGGGTCTTTTCCTTTTCCGATAATATTGTCTTTAACCACACGAAGTGAATCGTTATTCGTCAATTACATTTACATGAAAAATATTATGAGTTATTAAATATTTTATTTCGGTACAATACCCTGAGATTTTCGCAAGCATTTTAAACTGAACAGTAAAGTTGGAGAAGGGGCATGTGCAATTTCAAATGAAAGAACCACGTCACCGAGAGGCTAAAACATCCCCCAGAACGATTCCGCTTACAAACAATGCGATGTAAACATTCCAAAGCAATCAGGCGACAATTTGATTTGATTTGATTTTATCGTGCATACCAGAGAGAAAATTGTATGAGAAACTAGTTTTGAAAATGATACTTGCATCCTTTATTGAAATGATCCCCGTCCGCCCACCACCTTCTCTTTATGGAGCTCGATAGGAGCTGTCGTCAGTTTAGTGATAGTTAAATGCACTTGATAACCAACATAGACGTATCTGGGTAGTTATTATTTTCAACATTTGATAAGAAGTTCACTGCATTGCTTGGCTTTTAAACGGTATAATGTAACAGGGTGTAATTCTCCTGTTCACCTTAAGGATGTGTTACTTGAAGGAAACGCTCAGTTCCCAATAAGATGCGAGGAATGCAGAGATATACTCGAAGCTGTCCAGCAATCCTACTGCAGAATTACATATTCCAAATATATTCGTGGATTCATTAACATTCTCTTACAACCGTTGTCAGTGTGGGAAACTTGATGATGCAGGGCTCAGAAATTCTCGTGGAACCGCAGTACTAATGAAGACTCTTGGATTTATGTGATTCGGTGTTTTGGGGAAGAACTTGGAGGATTATTCTGGGGGAATAATTATTCATATCTACCACAGGACTGCTTAATGGAACACTCGGTTGCAATGTCATCTCAAATTACAGTCTTGGAGCTATGTGGAAGAGCGATGCTGTAAGTAAATTCAACCATTTCGGTTTCTGTTACAGTTACTTGTTTTGCACTGTAGGAACTGTGATATTTTTCAGTTTTACTCGTTTAGCTTACCCACCAAAGTACCCTACACAAATTGTTTTATCTACGAGCAAGTGTTTTTATATTCGTGCCACGACGTGAATATCTGGAGAAATTTGTATTTCTGAAGAATTCTCCGTATTGCTGTACATTTGTATAGTCTTCTGTTGGAAGAGAGGATGCCTTTAGATGCCTTCATATTTTGGGGAGATTTGTTTTACATTTATATATATTTTATTGATTTGTTATATTCATTTTTGTCGGGGCCAACCATACATTCATACATTATTTGCATGTTCTAATGAACATCAGAATACATATTTCTTCCTTTCCAAAACATTTGATGCTTCATATACCTAAGACAACTCGTGTCGTGATCATGTGAATAGCCTACCAGGTCTTTGAAGCCACTCTGCCTTCGATGTCGCTTCTATTTGCGGGTGCAGTGAATAAGATCAACAGACAACAAAGGATTGTGGACAGATATGGGTTAAGGATTATACTAATGGACTGAACATATAATTATTGGTTTTTCTGCTTAATGTCGGATTCATTCATTGCGATTTTGTATTTCTTTGCAGAAGAGCAACTTTGCTTACTTTCCATCTTGGTTAGTTGCTGACGAGGAGGGATCTGATAGAAAATGTTCAGTGGAATCGAGCTTCTCTGCCTTCAGAGTTATATGGAGGAAAACCTTACTCTTCGATGCCAGCATTCGCGACATGCCAAATCTTCAAACATGCCAATCTGCAGCTACGTTTTGTGACATTGAAGGTATGTTCTAAAAAAATACCATTGGAACTATCTACACCAACAAAGAAGATAAGAGAGAAACACTACCGCAAGGGAGCGCTGTTGTATAATGATTACCCCATCAAAGTAATGAGGACTCAAACTGAATGTATATCCACATTTTATTATTTCATACTCAGAATGCAGTCACTTTGTAGAAAAAGAGGTGTACATTACATTTGCTTATTTTGTGGAAGGCTCGAAGGAAGCAGGTAAACAGTCCGATTACCTGCTTCTTCGCGGGTATCGTCGGCGTAAAAAAATGTAGCCTATTTTCAGAAGGTATGAGGCACACGCGTAGCCTATACATTATTTTAACACTGAATATTTTATTTCCAGAAGAAATTACTGTATTCCGGAGGGTACTATTCTGTATTAGACACTTTTTAAGAGCAGAGTAGGCTATAGTTGTGCACAGGTGTATGGTGTGCTTCATACATACCCTAAAATGGGACTGTTTTATTTAACATAAGCAATAATAATGTTCGTATTGCACATACATACATGCATACATTAATGCATACATACGTAACACGAAATTCGAAGCTTAAATGGCAGACCAGCACTCAACCAAACGAAATAGGTTAGGCATTCTGTTTGTATTAGCAAAGTGGAACATTTTGAAAGCAGATGGCAGCAGACTGGTGTAGAGATGTCGTCCAGAATAGCCAATATTTTAATTAGTCGTTTATCTTTCAAATGGAAATCAGCTCAACTTATTGTAATGTCGATAATCACTTTAGATGATAAAATGTACAAGCAAGTTGTGTTAAGCAGTAATTCTCTGACAAATCCATATTCATTCATTTCCAGCACTATTTCCTATTTAAATTTAATTGACTGGTATTTAATATTTGTAATTTTAAACGAATTAATGTATCGACAACTGTGTGGGCGGTATAGAACAACGAAAGACAGCTTGATTCCCAAACCCTAGGATCGTGCTTCTGTGGAATGCTACGATGAAAAGTGTGACTCGCAGCGGGGCAAATTGTTACTACAGCAGATATGTAACTGATGTGACCCCACTGGGAAAACATTTGTGCGGAGCGATCTTTGAGGACGCAGATCCATTGTCTGGTTGGGAATATCAAAGGCAAGCAAACCTGTAGAAATTAGTAGGCTACATTTCATTGTTAGTTTCAAACGTGATCGGAGTGGTGCTTAATACCGTATAACACATGCCCACATTGGTAATATCTTTAATATGACTAACCATGTTACCCAACGAAACATAATCAATTTGTGCTGGATCTATGGATAGATACATACCATGTTTTCTTAACTATTGAATTCGTCGTTGTCAATTATATTACTGTTATTGGAAGGCTTTAGTTTAGGCTGTAGTAATGACATACTCCATTACTACATTCCATTTTTACACTCAGAGATGAGAGAAATTGAGTTAAGAAACATCACCTCCATTGAGTGTAATAATGAAACTGTAAAGAACGTTTGAAGAAAGTTTTTTTAAATCAGATTAACCAGATCGTTTGCATGGGAATTGATGTTTAATCCCTATTTAATAGACAACAAATTGCATTGGCCTGCATCACTGAAGCAGAAAAAATGCAGATACAGGACTTACAATTTGAATAATCCTTTCATTTTGCCATCGGAAATAATTGTGTACCATTTGATAGGAATGCAAATTAAAAAAAGATGAGACAATGAGACTTTCGTACTCAAAAAAACACAACTCGTGGTAGAACATTAATTTGTATATGTAAATGTTTGATTTAAAGCCATAACTAAAAGTCTTGTGTTAATTTGTTTCAACTTCAACATGATTGTCTGTTTTCATAGCATTGCATTTGTTTCTGGTTTGTCACCCACATTTATAAGAAATCACTAATTTGAAATGATGGGGATAGCAGGCCAAACACTAATCTATAATTATGCACTCCAGGGCATCTTTGTCTCAAAAGAAAGCACACAATTTTGTTATCGGTAAGAAGCGGTTTGTTATGTTTGAGTGATGTTATTTTCTGAGGACTGTTAAAATCCTCTAGAAAGGTATCTGATATCATGATCTGAAAAGTGTACTGTCATATGCAATGTATAGCTCATTGCTATTGGAGGATGTGGGAAGAATGGAAGCTACAGAAAGATGGAAAGAGAATAATTGGCAGTAGCTTTAATTGGTGAGGAAATTTGAGGTTTTTGACCACATGATATAACACATGATAAACAACAGACCATTCACATGCAAGTTTAATGAACAAACAGACTATAGAACTGTGGACGATCGTGCATTTTTAGTGTGAGAACTCTGGCCTTTATGAAACTAGAGAACATGTGTTTGCTTTGTGAATTGGTGTGCTAAGAATTTGTGTACAGTAATAAGATTTTTAGGTTGTAAATAAGCTATATATTATAAACACACAGAAACTACAGGGAGTAGACAATGTAATGGAAACACAAAATGAAAAAGGACTCGTATCTTCAAGTTACTAAATCACAATCACATGTTTAATATAAATGTCTATGGGCTTCTGCTATAAAAGATGTTTTAAAATCAGTACTTTTATATGTGAGTTTCTACCGCAACAATGTATCAAGCGGAACAGTGTTGAAAATCATGATGGCATACGCCAGACAAGGAAAAACTGCATCACATTCACCTATATCTGGACGGGTTTATGTTTGGAGTAAGCCAAAGGAAGCCTTCAACCTGCATTGCTAGTTCCAAACTTGGTGGTGGATCTGTGATGGTATGGGCAGCCATATCGTTGGAGTCATTGGGTCTGATTATTGCTCTGTATGGTAAAAGTATGTTCAAGAAATATGAAGCTATTTTAGGCAACCAGGTGCACCATGTGGTGCAAACATTGTTTCCTCAATATGTTCCTATACTCCCAAGATGATAAAGCCAACATGCACACTGTTAAACAGATCCAAGAGTGGTCTCAAAGAACTGGAGGCTTTTCTTCTTCAAGAATGGTCCAGTATCCCACTAGAAACAGTTAAAAACCTTTATAACAGCATTCCAAGATGGATTGAAGCTGATTTGAAGGCAAAGGGCATCACAATGCCTTATTAGTCAATTCATATAAGGTATTATTTGACGTTTCCATTATTTTGTCTACCCCCTGTTCTTTGTTTTATAGTCTGTATGTAATAATAATCATTCTTTATTTGGAAATGTGGATAGAAGAAACGTGTTGAACAAGCTAATTAAAACCAGCCATTTGATCTAGTTGGCTGAAGCATAAGAGGAAGATTACAAAGCCTGTGTACACTATATTTCACTGTGCATCATTTAACTGGTGGTCCAAAATGAGGCCCTCAGAGTGAGTTGATGCCAGCTTTCAAGTGTTGCTCCCAACTGTCTGAAGTGATATAAAATATCCTCTCTTTGTTGCAATAATTCCCAGCCCCTCTTAATAATGAGATGCAAAGTGTTGCTCTCTAGGTAGTAAGATATGATTTTGGGCATGCAATGATTACACTTTGCATGTAGAGGTGTAAAGCATCTTGCATCTTTTATTTTAATTCAAAACAATCCAAAAAGGTGTGAGAGTGAAAACCATAAAATGGTTTATTGCACCTCAGCATGAAATTGAGATAACTGTAGTGTCTGGTGTTCACCATATTGTGATGTAACTTGGACGGATTATTTAATCAATACGCAATTCAATGTTACAGTACACAGCTCACTCCCAAGGATGTGGGTTTAGAATACGTCTAGGTTGTACAACAGGGCACCCGCCTGTACTTCAATGACTATATAAAATCAAAAGCTCCACATAGAGTTGGAGGCCTTGTGACATTCTTTGACATTTTCATTGACATTTTGAATGAGGAGAGAATTTCCAAATGGAGCTTTTAAGAACACTTGTTTATGCAAAGTCTGACTCTATACTTACTAATAAAGACTCTCACATGCAAACAGTAACAGTACCAGTTACAATTTACAAAAGCAAGCTGTGACCTACACTTACATGTTTTGATTTGCACCTATGCAGTTTTGATACTACTGTCACTCATGGGGGAGTGAAGGGAAGGGGCATTGCCAATGCTCAGTCATAACAATGGGCGCTATGTAAGAGTCATGGTGCTGAAGCTCTCTTCTGTTTGTGTCATTGTTTCTGCAGGGGATGAAGTCGATCGCTATGGGGAATTTAGTGCTAGCACTCCTGACACTTCCAATTCTTATGTCACACATCGAAGTGGCTTTCGGAGCAGAGAAAGTCCCCATCCTGAACATTGCCGTGATCCTGGGGCGAACCCGTTACATCTCGGAGCGAGACATACGGGCTCTGTGGAGCAAGGATGAGCCCATCGACGTGAACGTCGTGACGCTGCTGGTGAACGAGACTGACCCCAAGAGCATCATAACCCACGTGTGTGACCTGATGTCAGGGACCAAGATCCACGGTGTGGTGTTCGGGGATGGCACAGACCAGGAAGCCATCGCCCAGATTTTGGATTTCATTTCGTCCCAGACGTTAATACCTATCTTGGGTATCCATGGAGGGTCTTCCATGATCATGGCAGACAAGGTGAGCACGCAGCACACCACACACAGATGAACATTCACTATTCTGAGGTAAAGGTAGGTCTGAAATAGGTTAATGACAGAGCAATGACATCACACCCTGGCTGTATACAGGAGCTGTCTTTTGAAATACTTCAAAATTGATAGATCTCAACACATTGTGTTTTCTAATGTCATAAATTCAAACAAGCAAAAAACAATTACTTCACAAATATGTAGTATTTGGAGAATATAGATGCAGTGTATACAAACCATTATAGGCTGTGATCCCTTGTATGTGCAGGTTTTGGGTACAGTCTGCTGAAATATGTGTCCATCAAAGACAAACCGTCTGGCATCCAATACTAATACTGCACATTAGGTTAACAAAAGTTAATCATTTGTTTTTCAAAACAGATTTATTTAGGGCCCCTTGAACCATTGAATGGATATTTGATTACATATACACATTACATTGAAGTATTTAGCGCACGCTCTTATCCAGAGCAGCTTAGAAGTGCCGGCTTGGCAACAAGCAGCAACAATTCCATCAATAACACACCTGAAAATATGTGTCATCATGCAACATATCACATTGTATTAAGTGCAATAGTAGAAACAAAGGGAGTTTGAGGATATAGTGTTCAGTCATTTTGGGGATTTCAGCTCAGAATTGAGGGAAAGGGGACTTTGAGCTGAGATGCAGTTTGAAGAGGTGGGTTTTTAGTCTGTGGTGGAATATGGACAGTGACTCGACTGTCCTGACTGTAGTGAGGAGCTTGTTCCACCACTGTGGGGCCAGAGTAGAGAAGACAATATTGATAATATATTAGAGGTATGAGGGAGCAGTTCTTCATTCTTCCCCATAGGCTAAACCCAGAGTTTTTTTATTTTGTCCTGGCCACAACTGGTAACCAGTGAAGGGAGACCAAGAGAGGTGAAACATGAGTATTTTGGCTAGTTATAGACAAGACATGCAGCAGCATTCTGGATAAGCTGGAGAGGCCTGATGAGACTGGCAAGGAGAGAGGTGTAGTAGTTCCGTCGGTACATCACTTGAGCCTGGACTATGAGCTGGGTAGCCGGGTTTCTGTTGTGAGAAATGGGTGCATTTTGTGTATATGGTACAGAAAGAATGAACAGCTCTGTGTTGATATGCTTGCAGTGAAGGACAGCTTGTCCTCAAGCACTACATCCAGGTTCTTGGCAGTCTGGGAATTGGACACCATTGTGTTATCGAGAGTAATAGAGAGGTTCCTTAGGGGGTGACACTTGTACGGCTCAGTTTTGGGGAGATTGAACTTTGAACTTTGAACTTTGGAGTACTTTTGGAGAACTTTGAATACATGTACAACTAATGACGGCCTTCTTAGTTCAGTTGCATAATTTAAATAGGAATACCATTAATTATTGATAATTACATATTCTTGATTTAGTCCTAGAGGCTTTTAATGATGAAAAATATTAAAACTACACCGTGGGTTGCTCTGAGTGTTTACTGCAGGGGAACTCCATTTAAGAAAGAGCCAGAGGTCTGTGCAGTAATTGCTTTTTCTCTTTGGTAAACCTCTGCTTGAGAGTCCTAGTAGTGTGAACTGTAAATGAAAGGGACACATTATTTGCCACTTGACAACAATTTAAGCATTTGACATCACTTTGTAATTACCCATAATCATGGGGTTCCTTCTCAACTATGCTGAAAATCAAATTCATTGAGCCATGAAGTTGTTTCTCATATGCAATTTAAGGTTTAATTTATATTTTCTGAATGATTGAGGCAAAAATATTTCTAAAATAATACTTTAAGTGGTTATAGATTTTAAACCTAAAGTGCTAGAGTAGCCTATTGGTTGGATTTATTATTTATGTTATTGACCCATCTATTATGGTTAGTAGTTCATGCCTACACTGTATTCATATTTTTATTTCATAACAGTGCACAGCTGAAAGATTAGCTTTGTCAATTACATAACACACATAGCAATTATGATAGTTGCCTAGGCAACAACAGTGTCTGACCAGCACCTTTTTACATTATGCTGTTTATTTTTAGATTTTGAAGGTATAACTTAGGCTTAAATATCTTTCAGCAAGGATAGTTTAGACTAGATCTTCTTATTTTAGGTCAGAACCATGGGATATGCTTTTGGTGTGCATTACCTACATTTATAACAAACATTTCCATTGCTGGGAAATGGAAAAACAAGCCTGTTTCTGAGCAAGTGAGTTTCTCATATACATAGGAATATGTTATTTTGGGGAAACTGAACACTGATGATGTGCCTAATTGCCTAATTTATCAACCCAAACATTTGATGTTCTGTTTCCTTTAGTGAGAACATCCCCATTGTTAATAGTTTATTATAACCATTGTCAATGTAAATACAAATGAATAAACATAGGAAAACATGAAATAATTGCTTCAAATGGCTAATATTGCTAATAGTCCAAGGATGATACTACAGTGCCCCTTTAAAGTCTACACCCATCTCAAAAATGTCACCTTTTGCTACCTTACAGCCTGAAATTAAAACATATTAAATCAGACTTTTTCCACCGACAACTTCCAAGTGAAGACAAAAATCTAAAAATTTCAGAACATTAATTAAAAATAAAAACCTGAATTTGAGACGGGGTTTAGATTTTAAAGGGGCATTGTATATGTGGAATAAATTACCACTGTTTTCCACCTTCTTGTTTAATGAAAGACAATGCTCTATTTTGGGGTATTCTGCATTTAAATACATTCTTAGTGGACAAGTCTTTGGTGTACAGTGTTAGTTACTGAATGGAAATTTGCTACCCTCAATGAGTATTTGCAGATATGGCAGATAGGAGCCGTGTAAACACTGAAACTGGTATGGCTGTGCAAACAATTTTCGTTTGCTGCATACTATGATGCATATTTTTTCAGTGATGAATGAGAGCCAGGAGTACAAGGATAATTTTGAAACCAAACTGTGCTGTGACACAATACTAATTCAGCCATTAACTTCCACCATACAAGCCATCCTTTTAATCAGGTCTGTTTGTAGCACAGTAGGATTTGGCAATAGGCAAGCATTTCCCCCCCCCTCTTTTAGCTGCTGACTTTGAAAACTGTAAATCCTCCACATGTATACTAGAAGAGATTATGTGCTCCCTTCATCCTCTTTGCCAACTTTCTTTGTTTATAACTTGTTCTCTGCTGTAATCTTCACCTCCCCGTCAAATCCCTATGTCAACAAACTACTCAGAAGTGGGTTCACAGCAAACAAACTAAAACACACAAACTAGCAAACTTAACACCTTTTCCAACTGGCCCTTCTAATGGATAGAACAAATGTAGGGATTACTGTAAACCTCTAGTCTTTGCTGTAATGTCTCTTTGCCTTCACAAATTTGATTGATTTGTATAAAGTCCTTAGTGGTTTCTAAATATTTAGGTACAGCTGAAAGGGTTAAGCATTTCTGTTTTTCAGTAGTATTATTAGAGAAATTATCTGAGTTTGATGTGGGGTTTAACTATTTTGACTGTTGATTTGAATTTTACTTCTGCCTCTGAGATATACTGGATAAGCTTGTTGCTACCACAATTTATAATGAAGGTCATGCTATCAATTGACTCCATACAATTACCAGGGCTCCAGACTAACTTTTTAAAAACTATTTTTTAACTTAGTCGCACCATGGAAAATGACTTTTATTGGTACATTTTAGATACATTTGACAATAACATTTTACACTTTACATTTTACACTTAAATTTCAATAAGTCTTGCTTTCATCAATAGCCTGTGGTCATGATCTGTAGTTTGGCTTCCCGGCCCTCTACAAAGTTGGTATTGCCAACCTTTGTCAGTGCTGTACTCCCTATCCTTATTGTGCCTTAACCAATCAGCCATTCCATAGGGCAGGGGTTCCCAAACTCAGTCCTGGGGGATGTATGCTGGTTTTAATTCCGACAATTATTGCAGTTCCTGAAGTACAATGAGCTGCTCATTGTATTTATTTAGACACTTAAAAAAAAAATGATGTGGCATCTCTTATTGCCACATTATGTCAGAAACAGATATTCACAGAATGAATGAATGAATGAATATTACACATTTAAGGACTTTTAATAAGTCAGATCAGTTCTCAGACAACTATTGCTGTTTGTTACTTTTCCTACACCCGACAGCCAGCAGAGAACTAAACAGGATTTTTATACCCAATGTGGATTCCCTTTCACACATGTGCAGTTGCGCGCACCATCTGATCACGGTATCATTTATGTGAATTGGAAGGGGGTCCACTCCATTAATATCCAGGTGGTTTGTGATACACACTCTAGGGTGACGCATGTAGGCCTACTGCATGACGAACATAAATTAAACAGGCCTAGTTGCAGTTGTGAGCTTGTTATTTATTGCTTTCCATTTAACAATTACATTAAGTTAGAATAAAATAAACGTTGTTTTTTAAGTTGGAAAGCCTACAAATAAGGAAAAAAAGAGATGAAAATAACAAATTAATGTACGCCTTGTTTTCCCCCTCTGATTCACGCGCCAACTTTTCCGCACCTCCTCACTCTCCTCTTTTGAGAAGTGCTCCTGGTGCAGCCGTGCAAAACTGTCATCCATGTCAGGAAATTGCCAATTTAGGAAATTGCGCTTAGAAATAGTTCCCATGCAAAAGTATTGTTGGATTCATAAAATCTGTTAATTTAACGTTTACCCACATGCGTATATTGATGAATCCTAATTATTCTTAACTTAAGAGACTTGCATGCACATGTAAATTAGAATAATACATGCCCCAGAAAACCCATATAAGGCCCTTCTGATTTCACAGGTTTCACACTTTTCATGAATGAGACCCAATACGCCTTAACTGCATTGTGTTAAAAATCTGTTAATGCATAATTTATTGAACTTAAACATGTTTTCACAACCTTAATAAATAGATAGGTTGGAATGAAAACAAACATACAAGGTGGTGCCCCAGGATTGAGGTTGGGAACCGCTGCCATACGGAATGTGTAGATTCTTTTGCTGAAATGCTGGTTCAGGTGACCCCAGAGGTGATGCCTCAGAGTTCGAGATGAGTGGTTGTGGTAGTGAAGATGAAGGTTGGGTACGGGCAGTGGCAAAGAAAGATTGAATCCTTCACTTCAATGTTATACTTGTTGTGCTACACTGTTGCCGGTCGCTTGAAAGAATGAGGTCGTTAATTTTAGCACAAGGTTGAAGTGAATTTCATTGCTCATGCAACATTGTGGGGCTTGGCAGTAAACTAGCCTACAGTTAAAGTGGTAGTAGCTATCACTCTTTAGCCACAACAGTCAGGCTAGTTGGCTACAGAAGTTACAACAGAGGCCCTATTACAACATCTAAGTATCAAGTGTAGCATACACAATTAACATTTTATATGATACTGTATATTGTTGCAAATTTCAGGGAGTAGCAATCAGCAATCTGTAGCTGATCTGGCTAGCTAGCTCTTTCATTACTGGATTGCTACACCTTATTTGTAACTAATTAGCTAGCTAGCTTGTGAACCGTACTATCTATGATTTGTCCAGCTTGATAGCTAATGTAGGCATGTATGCTTGTGATTGTTGACTGGGGTAAACGAGGTCAGCCTGAAGGCAGGGCCGTAGGTATGTTGAAATCCAATCTCTGTATTGTTTGTCCACGGTCTTTAGGTTAGTGCACGCACTGCATAAATCCCTCAACCTTTTGGGTAAATGTTCTGATTTATTTGGGCACATATAAGTCCATCTAAGTCTGATTACTGTAATCCATTTGTGTTATACTGTATGCAAATATTACTGCTGCTAAACTGCAATTTAATTAAACTGGTTGTGATCTCTAGAACGGTCGTAAACTGATATTAAAGTAGTCTTGCCAATCTCACAGTTACATAAACAAGAATTCAAACTATCAATATTCTGATTTTCCAATCAGCAGATACTGCCTGGGTGCACACAATTTGTAGAAATGGGGGACAATATTTACATCATTGTATCTAAATAAATAAAAAGCACACACAGATGCATGGTCGATATCAATGCATTTTGATTTACTACAATTTGTGACTTGTTTACACTTTGGCTTGTGCTAATAATTCCTATAATTGTTTTCATTTGCACAGAAACTACATTCCACATAGGGTCCAATTAAGTCAAACTGTTTAATTCAAAAGTTAAATGGTTTTAGATTTTTAACCCATTTCTAAACATGTATATAGACCCAATATTTGACATTTTTGTGCTGTTGTAAAAATAAATTACATCTGCTTTCCTTGTAGCAATAATTATGATCAAAATGTGATATATTTTTGCTATTGTTGAAGGAAAACCAACCAACTCACAGTACCAGAATATGGTATGAATATGTCAAAACATTGCTGTAATGCTAGTGCCATTGCTACCATGACATTTTACAACTTTTATTGGAAATGGGAGCTGGACATTCTCTAGACTGAGCACATATTTCTGAGGGTCAACAATACTGTTATTTTGAATGGAAAAGCCATTATATGGCATAGCCCTTTAAATTCTATGATGTACATTTGGATTTGTTTTTACCCTCTGCACATCAGTTCTCTTGACTATACGGGTTGTATGTTAATGCTTTGCTGCAACTACTCAGCCCACATTCAGTTGCCTAGCATCGAACGACAGCTACTCTGTATATTTTCCCTGAGCATTACCTGATTTATTTATCATCTTGACAAGGAGTGCTGTGTACATTTTACTCTTCATGCAGCTCAGGTAGGATAAAGCCTTCAATAGAAATATGTATACATACTGCCTTGCATTTATTACTGATTTTAAGAATTTTCCACATTGCAATTCAATTCAGTTGCACCTAAATTGTATCACATAAGCCTATTAATGGGTTTGTTTTCCCGGGCCACACTGGCATAGGCCACTGCTACAACCCCTCCTCCCTCCATTTTGTGAACTGTCTTGTTCGGCTCTAACTGCACACTTGAAAATCATTGCCCACCACAAGTAGAAGTGACAAATCTTCATCCGGTTTATTGACATACAATGTCAAATCGACGTGACATCATTCTCGCATCCAGGATGAGTTCAGTTCAGATTAACATTGAGCAACATTGAGCAACATTATCATTATGCTGTGACGTCCTCTTTTCAGGGTGGACTTCACACCAGATTTCACTTTCCCATCACTTCGAGACATTTTGCCCTGAACCCCTCTGGAGGTGTGAGTGTTACCCACAGCTGAACTAGGGGATGTAAAAGGTTGCTGGACATGCCTAAATACCCCCCGAAATGCTACTACTCATGAAAAATGACATGAGTGGAACAACTGTTATGAAGAACCTGAGCCTGGGCCACCTGTCAGTGTCAGGTCATAATCCTGATATATTTTTGCATTTCCTTTATTTTGGGAGTTGAATAACATAAAGTACACCAATCATTTTCTTGCAGTTTATACCCCCATTATTCCAAAACAAAATAAAAATGACTGCACAGGGACGTTAGGACATGAATAAATAGATGACTGAAATTGGAACAGCTCTACAGATCTTTCTACAGCCCCTCAGGACAATCATGGCAGGCAGCATTGCTTGATTTAACATGACTTTTTAAAATTTGCTTTTATCTCTTACATTAAGGTTTAAATTGACTGGGCTTTTTTCCCCCAAACTTGATTAGTTTCCAAAGCAATAATGAGAGTTAATGTGATCTTAATGCAAGGAAGTAAAAATGAAAGGCAATGGTTTGGCTGCAGGTTTCATTTGTCTATTGGAAACCATCCAGTGTTTTTTATAGCTGCTTTGGCACAGGTGAATCATATTGAAATGCAAGTATAAAAGCATGACATTTTATAACACCATTACAGATTATGAATGTTAAAGATCACGAGAAGCTGAGTGGAACATGATATTCCTTTAAAGGTGCCTTGACAAATCAGCGTATAATCGCTGGTTTGATGAACCAGGGAAATTGCATTTACAATTGATAACTGTTAGCTGTGTATGTCGTTCTGGATAAGGGCATCTGCTAAGTGAATAAATAAATGATAACAATCATGGTCCAAGTCCACAGTGTCTTTGCCAGTATATTTATTTGAAGGGAACATTACGATCTTAATAAAAGTGTAAGATGGGCCCCCGGATGGCGCAATGGTAAGGGCACTTGCTGCCCACTGCAGGTTCGGAGTTTAGGCTGCCCACTGCATCCGGGGTTCGTTTCCCCGGCTGCGCCAGTCTGGCTCTGACCGGAAGTGCTTCTAGGGGGCAGCATTTGGCTGTCTGCCCCAGGGAGGGGGAAGGGAAGCTAGCACGAGCTTGTCCCGTGCACAGAAGCCTTCTCTGGCTGTATCGGAATCACGGTCGGTGCTGAGCGAGTTCCGTCCCGGAGGAGGCAGTTCACCATTCCCGTCACTACCGCTACCAGAGTAGTGACTGGTCCCATGGCTGCAGACGGCGGGCTTGTGGGGGGGTAGTTGTATTAATACAGGGTACAATTGGCCACCAAATTGGGAGAAAAACAAGGAAGAAATTGGAAACAAATTTAAAAACGTAGTGTGAGA
Organism: Aldrovandia affinis; assembly: GCA_029706075.1. Lineage (NCBI taxonomy): Eukaryota > Metazoa > Chordata > Actinopteri > Notacanthiformes > Halosauridae > Aldrovandia > Aldrovandia affinis. The sequence goes on from JAINUG010000015.1 coordinate 1,983,253, forward strand.
TATCATTAAGATATTATTTTAACTCCTCCTTGAGGTTTTCACATGAATTGGTTGATATTCTACAGGGAATCCCAGTCACTTGAGTCAGCAAATTGGCTCTCTAGTAATAATGTAAGGCCATTGGCAGTGGAGGCAGACACTGACAGAAATGATACGTGTGTCTTCTGAAGGAATTGCAAAAAATGCAGATAAAGCACTTCACCACTAGCAGTTCATTAGCTGGTCACCCACTGTACTGTATATAAACAGACATGTTGTTTTCAGTAGAGCTGCACAATTATACCCTACAATACAAATGTCTGGTTTGTCGGTATTCTATTCATGAAGTACCTTTCAGTTACATTTCATATATTGGCTGCCGTTCTTTCAGTATAACTGCAGTATGTAATGCTGCAGTTACTGTATATGACAGTACTGGTTACATTTTTACAATTAAATTTTAGTCGTTTAGCAGACACTCTTATCCAGAGCGACTTACAAAAGGTAAGTAAAGATACAGTCATAGACAATCGTTGGCAGCTGCAACCGTACCTGTAACATGAGGGAAAACATTTTCTGGGGGGGACAGACATCAACATAGATACATATTACAAAATGCAGTATTGAACATGAAAGCAGTGGTGATGACATACTGAATGTGCTACAGCAGGTCATCTGAATCACTGCATATTCATTGCAATAGCTATGCGTTTAACTCTCTTTTTCCTGCTGTCTGCCATCAGAAATGTGACAGAACCAGCTAAATTGGTGTGTGCGTTAGTCTTGGTGCCTTGTTGCATAGCCCTCTTCCCAGAAGTCCAATCCTGATCGGCGAGAGTGGCGTGAGTTGGAGACTCTGAGCCAAGGGCGTAACCACATATTAAATATTGGGGGGACATAATGAAAGGGGATGTTTTATATCTACAAATTACTGGGGGGGACAGGTATGACTGTTTTGAATATTGGGGGGGACATGCCCCCCCGCCCACTCGTTATGCCTATGGTCTGAGCTCTGTTTCAGTAGGAACACGCTGATTGGTTTTAGCTTGAAATCTCACAGTGCAATGTAATGAACTGTGCCTCAGGCCTGTCTTGTTTTTTTTTTTCCCCCATAGAATGGAGACATAAAAGGGGTAGACAAAATAATGGACGCACCAAACAATGTATTTTTATAACATTCACTAACTAGTAAGAAACTGGGCTGTCCTTGCTTTCAGAACTGCTTCAGTCCTTTGAATGCTGTTATGCAAGTTCTGAACTGCTTCTAGTGGGATATTAGACCATTCTTCAAGAAGGACATTTCTTTGAGAGTTGAAGGTGGTGGAATTCTATGCTGCACTCTATGTTCCAGAACTTACCAGAAAGGTTCAATGATGTTTCGATCTGTTGATTGGGGAGGCCATAGAATCCATTTAGCAGTGTGTATCGGGGCATTGTCATCTTGGAATCTGGGAACTCCTTGAGGATACAATGTTTGCACTATAGGGTGCACCTGGTCACCTAAAATGGTTTCGTATTCCTTGGTTATAATTATACCATGTAGAGCAGGGGTCTCCAATCTTATCCGAGAAGGGCCGGTGTGGGTGCAGGCTTTTGTTCTAGCCCAGAACTAAAACGCCTGATTCAACTAATCCACCAATCGTGGTCTTCAATCGAAACCTTCATTAGTTGAATCAGGTGTGTTAGTTCTGGGCTACAACAAAAGCCTGCACCCACACCGGCCCTTCTTGGATAAGATTGGAGACCCCTGATGTAGAGCAATAATCAGACCCAATGACTATCACAAGATGGCTGCCAAACAGGTCCTCCACCATGTTTAACAGTTGACACAAACCTGTCCAGATGTAGAAAAAAGAGTAAAAGACAACTATTATTAAGACTATATTACTGTTTTCCACTGCTTAAGTCCAGGTTTTACACCAGTTTTGCATTGTTGTGCATTGGCCTTGGTTACAAGCGGTTTCCAAATGGCAGCTGTACCATAAGTATCAGCTTTGTGAAGCTCACAAAGTATAGTTTTTGTTCAGACTGAGTCACAGAGATTTAGATTCTGTTCTGTGGTAATTTTTTAAATTGTTGTTTTGTGATTTTTAGCAACTATCCTGTTAAGGGTCTGTCTATTTCTGTCCTTGAGCTTCAACTTTAGACCTCTATTCCTCTTTCCTAATTTTTCGTTGTTGGCATATGTTGTCATGATTTATAACATTGTTCCTGTTGACATCATTTTGCCATTTCTGTGACTGATGCACCTGCAATTCAGGCAGCAACTATTTGACCTCTTTCAAATCTTTTGCCTCTTTTGACCTCTTTCAAATCTGTTAGATCTCTCATGCTACTTTAGAAACTCACATATTAAAGTGTTGATTTTAAAATATAAGAAACATATTGGCAGTTAGTATTGATATTATTATGAAACACCTTTGTAGATTCTTTTTTAATTTAATTAAATTTGCTTCAAAATACAAATCCTTTTTCAATTGGTGTTTCCACTATTTTGTCTACCCCCTGTATATGCACATGTATTTGTCACTCTCTTCTCCTATATCCAATAATAGGTGGTGTATAATCATAGCGTAGTGTTGATACCTGTGTTCATATTTAGTAGGAGTTTTATATAGTACTTGGGTATCTATTACATTGAGTAATAGGCAATGCGATATGAGTCATATTGCGTATACGAACTTGTATGTTCATACAACCAAGCAATTTTTCAGATTGACGTTCTGCAGGACTCACTCTTTATTGTGGCTGTAATTTTTGGAGATGCCAAAACAAAATGACTATATTCCAGTTTTTGTTGATGGATAAGTCTCTCTGCACAGTTCCATGGGAGTGGGGGAACTATTTTCATTTTTTATGAAATTTGTCATCTGTGCCATGGTACAGTGGTGAAGTGCAAGAAACTCTGTGATGAAGTGCTTTATGCGTAACAGTCCACAGTATATCCATTACCACTTTAGGTTTAGGAAAAAGCTGAATATTTCACTTCTCACTTGCCTCTCTTTAAGACAAAACGAGGGATGTAGCATATTGTAGTGGTTCTGCTGCGAATGGAATTTCATTGAAATTCCTTTTTCCCGTAGTGGTGCAATTTTGTGTTGAAAGCACTGAAGTATGCTAAAACGCAGAAAGTAGAAGAGGCTGACATGAATTAAATATCTCTCCCCTTTGTGCTCTGCATGTTCATTATTCTCTCATTTCTATTATGTATGAAGACCTGGTGGATCATGGAAAAAAAAGTTAATTGTTCACAAAAGCGAGATGTAATTAGGGAGGAAATTCAAGCCCCGTCTCTGGGTGGTACTGTAGACAACATCCAATTTTGAAGATGCTGTAGCGCTCGACAAAAATGTTTTATTGGCATGTGAGTTTTTAAATGATTAAACTGAACAGCAGGCCACTTGATAACTGTCATTTGAGTGTTTATCGTCCACTATATCTCAAAGAATATAATTAATAAAAATATCTCATAAAAAAAATCCTTCAGGACATACCAAGTGCCTGCTGCAGAAGAAAGAACAACATTAAATAGCACAGTTTCCAGCACACAATCTATGGTTACAAAAAGTAATTTGTGGACAAAACGTGAATCAGTATAAGGGTGTGATTCAATTGAATTTATGTTTTTCCATTCAGCTATTCTAGAAACACCTCAATAATCTGTCTATATGGTGAATCAATTCCATTAGCTACCATGAAATTTACATTGAAAAGCATCAAAGCAATTACAAAAGCTCATATTCTTTCATTAGTATATTTAATTTATTGTTTAGAAATAATTTTACATCTTTGTTTATAGGAGGCTACGTACATTTACTTTTCATCAACTAAAAATACTAAATATAAATTTAGTATCCCACAGGTCCGGGCGAGAGGCAGGAATACCCTGGACTTGCCAATCCTGTACACCATTCACTCACACACTATTACGGGCAAACAAACATGTCTTTTTGGAAAAGTACCCGGAGGAAACCCAGGACACGGGAGAACATGCCACAGAAAGGCCCCCGGCCTGGGAGAGACCTTCTTACTGAGGCTACCTTCATCAACTAAAAATACTAAATATAAATTGAGTTTTTACAGGTGGGCATATGCTTGCTGTACACAATATATTGTGAAACAAACATGTCATTTTGGAAAGTACAAGGTGTGCCACTGAAGGGAGGACTGAGGCTACCTTTCCTCAGTCTGCCCCGAGGAGACATAGAGAAACCACTCTGGAGGGCAGAGAGGATGAGACAATAATGACACCATTTTGAAAGGCCATGAAGCAACCTTTATATGCCATAACATTTACATTTACATTTACATTTTAAGCATTTAGCAGATGCTCATATCCAGAGCGACTTACAAGATGTGCATTAATACATGATACAATCAATCATTGTTCGCGCAAGAGATCAGTGCAGTAATACAGCAATAGACATCATTGTTGGCAGCTGCATACCATACCTGTTATAGTTTTTTGAGACAGTTTTAAACATGGATACATATTACGAAAAATAGTATTAAATGTATAAGCAATGGTGATGAAAATTAGTTAGATATACAGATTTCAGTGGTAGTGGAGTCTGAAGAGGTGGGTTTTGAGTCTCTTGCGGAAGATGGTCAGCGATTCTGCGGTCCTGACCGAGTGTGGAAGATCGTTCCACCACCGAAGGGTCAGGACAGAGAAGAGGCGAGACCGCGAGGACCAGGTGCCCTGGGCCCGGATGGATGGAACAGTCAGTTTGCCAGAGGAGGAAGAGCGGAGGGGTCTGGCTGGGGTGTAGGGTGTGATGAGTGTCTAGAGGTAGGAGGGAGCAGTTCCTCTAGCGGCTTGATAAGCCAGCACCAGTGATTTAAATTTGATGCGTGCTGCGTGCTATAATTATCTAAATTTAGGGTAAATAGCCAAACAGAGGTTAAACTTCAGTTAAACTTCAATTTGACCACAATTGGGAAGGTTCACTTTCAATTCAGTTAACAAAAAAATATTACCAGCTTCACAGACTGTATTTGTGGTGTGTACTACATATTAATCCCCACCCTTGAGTAATTCACTTTTGACCACTATTTTTAAAAATATCTGTTGTGTATCGTTGCTTTGTGAATACTTTTCACAATTAAAATCAGTTCAATTTGCTGAATTAGCGAATAACTTGTATTTTACAGCATGGACATAACTAGAAATACAACACTCAAACAGTAAATTGATTGACTGGCATTGAAATGAACAATGGAAAAGTAATGTTTAATAAATGTAATAATTGAGTTTTATATGCAACCATTTTATATGCAATAGATTCCAAGCTTTAGCAGGTAGAAAAACTAGGTCACCAATACTGTCAAACACAGAATTGACTGGATACTCCCTTGGAATGAACAATATATACAGCTATAGCTGCATTTTTTAAGCCATTCCGGATAAATAAGCTGCAGTATGGTTAATCAATCTCAGAGCCATATCTAGCTGTGTGTGCAAGGCGTAGTGGCACAAAGTGGGGAATGTAAAAAAAAAGAAGCAAAAACACATTCCCTCGTTTTTATTCAGCTAGTGTGTGAACTGTAGAATAATGTCATTTTCAATTTGCCACCCCCTAGTGTTTTCATACTACACCTAATGGGTGAATTATAGTCTATATGGTCTGTATCTATACGTATTGTATCTACACTTAGTATTATATGAATAGTAATGAAGCTTGGATACAGTAGACCAGCATGCACATTTAAATGAGCAGATATGAGGGGTAATGTAGCTAGGTAGTTAGAGAGAGAGGCTTGCATGTAATCTTTACTTTACCAGTCACTTGTATGAGCAGAGCTTCAGCAAACTAAAATTGAGTGAGTGCTACAGGTTATTTCTCACTCTACGGGCTTCCTGACTGTGGCCGTGAATCCTGCAGCACTAAGAGATGGATACACCACCTGAGAACCTTCATTAGGAATTCTACTTCACAAAGGCCTGTGCTGATTAAGCAGTGCTATTTTTCTTTTACAAAAGGAAAATAAATGAGGAACTGAAATGCAACAAAGAGTTGTACCTTTGATTATACCAATCACAATTGCTGCAATGGCTGAGATGTCGTCAGCAAACCTAAACACCAAAACAGAGGGTAGTTTGTTTTTATAGTTTTGCTTTTCCAGCTGGTTTAATTATTTAACATGTCAGATTCATCTTTTTCTACTCTATCCACTCCCTGCTGCGAATACTGCTCTTGCTCTGACTGTTGCTGTTCTTCAGGTGGTTCTCTACTTGTGTTTGCTGCTTGAACTGCATTGAATCAAAGTATTTTTTTAGTATTCCTCTTAACCCTAGAAGCACAGCGTTCTGACACCTACAACTTCTGTGGCAGAACAGGCACTAACAGTGCCTATAGAAAGTCATTATACCCTTTTGAAATAGTCACTTTTTTTGTCTTACAGCCTGAAATGAAAGTACATAAAATCCATATTTTTCCAGCTTTATTTGCACATTTTGCCTTACAACATTCAAGTGAAAAAAGGGCAACATTTCTGATAATTAATAAAAAATGAAAAACTAGAATAACAGGGTTGGAAAAGTGATCAGTCCCCTTAGAATAACCATTATAAACTTGCTCAGGTATAACCAATCACCTTCCAGATCACACACCAAGCTAATTGGCCTCCACCTGACATAAATTGTAGTGGTTTTGATTATTTCACAATAAAATCAGCTGTTTCTTGAGGATTCCACTCCTAGTAGTGCATGGTAACGCAAAGAATTCACCATGGCTAGAAAGGTGCTTTCAAAAGGACTCTGGGATAAAGTTGTGGATAGGCACAAGTTAGGAGAAGGATATAAAAATTTCAAAGGCTTTAACTATCCCTCTGAGTTCAGAGTATAATTAAGAAGTGGAAGGCATATGGCACCACCCACACCTTGCCAAGATCGGGCCGTCCCTCCAAACTGGATGACCGAGCCAGGAAAAGATTGATCAGGAAGCTACCAAGAGGCCAATGGCAACCTTTGAAGGAGTTACAAGTCTTAATGGCAGAGATTGGGCGATCTGTGCATGTGACAACAATCTCACAAGCTTTACACAAAGCTGGCCTATATGGCAGGGTGGCAAGAAAGAAGCCTCTTCTGAAAAAGTGTCACACTGAGTCTCGTTTACGTTATGCGAAGAAACACATAGAAGATTCTGATGCCATGTGGTAAAAGGTTATATGGTCAGATGAGACCAAGATTGAACTTTTTGGACTGAACTCCAAGCGCTATGTTTGGCGGAAACCAAACACAGCACACCACCCAAAACACACCATACCTACAGTGAAGCATGGTGGTGGCAGCATTATGTTGTGGGGGTGTTTCTCTTCAGCGGGGACTGGGCAATTGGTCAGGATTGAAGGGAAAATGGATGCTGCCAAGTACACCCAAATTCTTGAGGAAAACCTGCGGCCCTCTGCTAGACAGCTGAAGATGGGCAGGTGGTTCACCTTCCAGCACGACAACGACCCAAAACACACCTCCAAAAAAACAACACAGTGGCCAAATGACAGGAAGGTGAATGTCCTTGAGTGGCCTAGTCAGAGCCCTGACCTAAATCCGATAGAACATCTGTGGATGGACTTGAAGAGTGCAGTCCATCGCCACTCACCACGGAATTTGACTGAACTGGAACAGTTCTGCAAGGAAGAATGGGCAAATATTGCCCAATCTAGGTGCGCAAAGCTGGTAGAGACATATCCAAACAGACTGATGGCTGTAATTAAAGCAAAAGGTGCCTCTACAAAGTATTAAATCAGGGGACTGATTACTTTTCCAACCCTGTTAATTATCAGAAATCTTGCCCTTTTTGTCACTTGAATGTTGTAAGGCAAAATGTGTAAGTAAAGCTGGAAAAAGATGGATTTTATGTACTTTCATTTCAGGCTGTAAGACAAAAAAAGTGACTATTTCAAAAGGGTATGATGACTTTCTATAGGCACTGTAGGTCGTTATGATTTTAAATGAGTAATTAATCCATTCCCTGTATAACATAAAAAATTAACTATTTAGTTCATTTTAGACAGGTCTTAACAAACATTAGGATACTTGAACTTTGTATTTCCATGAACAGAATTATAGAGTTTAATGCATGCCAGCACATGTTCTGTTTATGCTTCATATAATTGTTTTTGTAAGAATAAAGAATACAGCGTTTTTTTTTTTTGGTCAACTTTATTTGGGGATTGCTTTGACTAACACTAAAAAACAGAAACCACATGCAATTGAAAATGTAGCAACCTTTATTTATAACAAAAAATGGTAAAAACATTGGGATGCACGGATTGAAATGACATTCACAACAGAATGTCAATGTAAGTGCCAATGATTGGAAAAATGATAGCCTAAATGAATAAATATAAAACCTTAGTGTTACAAAATATACCCTAGATAAGAAAACATTATGAAATCATAAAAAAAACATTGGCAGATGATGTTTTAGTGCATGTTCCCTGCATAATTTCCAATGCACTCTGCCTGTTTCAGTGTGAAGTACATAATAAATATAAGGAAATCGATGTAAAACAATGTAAATGTAAGGGTATATATGTGTGAGACAATATCAAATCAGATCAGATAAAAGGAAAATCGAGTCATTCATTGATTATATGGGCATGCTAATTGTGCCCATGTGGTGCTAGAAAAATGTGCCTTTGTGCAAATATGCAGTTCCATTTTCTGAGGTATCAAAGCAGTTCCATTCGTGAAATGCTGCTCTCCCCCGTTTCCTACTCACAGCCAGCACAAACATACATTTTTGACACCATCTTGGTGCATTTTCCACAGACAAGTGGGCGGCACCTGCTGCAGGTGTCTTGCATCTTGTGTCTTGTTCTGTGAACATCTGGCCATCTGACACTGTCTCCTCTTCCCGGTAGTTGGTGAGTAACCGGCATCCCTCAGGTCTGGGCAGAGGCTCGCAGTTAGAATCAGATGAAGATTCCTTGTCGCTCTTGACCTCAAGATCACTTTCCTCTCCTCCGTCTTACTTTTCTCTCCTCCGTCTGACCTCTTCCACATTTTGCAGAATCACTAGTAGGGTTTGTGCTGGGCTTGTTTCAGTTGCTGCTATCATAAAGTTCCCTGAGAATAAATGATCAGACTAAGGCAGGTGTTTATATTACAGGAGTTTTGGAAAGATTAGGCTAAATTGGGGTCTGTTTTTCTCACATTCAACATTCAATATGGAACATCATTGCTTTGGTCTGTTTAAGCTTTACAGTCAGGGCCTAGTTCTGACAGAATGGTTAAGCAGCAGCTTTCATACTGTCTCTTTGGGCTTCCGTTCAGTAATCAGAGATTACTGCACTAGATTGAAAAAGAGACATAAAGCTTTCGGTGTCATCTGCATACCATTGATTTGAAAACTCACACTGATATGAAAACTCATGAGAGCTATCATAAAAACTGATTAAAGAAAATGGCCCATTATTTTAGATTGTTTGCCATCTGGTCATTGATTCAGCAAATCATTAAGGGAGAGGATCTGCAGAGGTATTTTGGAGGAAAATTAGGGAAGTTAGCTGAGAGGAGATGAGTAAGAAAATGTAAAGCATTTGGGATTGGGTATTGCATGCTAAAGTCGAAGCCTTGACTTTGATGTGTTAGCTTTGAGTTGATGCCAGAGGAGGAGTTATAGAATGGGGAACGATATTAATAGAGATTACCTTATTAACTTTGTCTTCTGTATTTTATTTTCAGAGTGTAGGTTCACTCTGTCTGTAGGATAAAGGAGATACAGGGGTTTTATGGAACAGTGCCAACGGACCTGGTGGGCAAGGGACACAGTGAGACAATAAATGTATTCGATGGTAGGCAGCACTGTCACCAGAGTTATGAAAAAGAGGAATGTTTGACATTAACAGTAAAATCAAACAGCAGGGGTACACCGATTAGGGATGAAGAAGGGAACAGCAGCATAGACAGGGAGCTCAAGGCAGGCGTCAGATAGAAATGACATACTTGAAGATAGTGAACAAACTGAACAAAGATAGCTGTGTCATAGTAAATATTGAATTCCCTGAGCAAGATCACTGATACTCCATGTTCCATGAAGGTAGAGATCAGAAAGTCTGGCTCATCAAGGAAGTGAACCTTCAGACCTTCAGGATGACAGCTATCATTTTATACAGACAGGACAAAATTCTATCTCGAACACAACCTGAGAGCACATGCTGTAGCAACGCTTTTTGTTTGAGAACAGCCATGAGTGAGAGAGCAATTGACCTGTGCCACCACCAGGCACAGAGAGGCAAGTTGCATGCGGGAGCGGGAGCAGCCGGAGTGGAGGTGTTGTCAGGGGTGATCCAAGTGAGAGTGAGGAGCTCCAGAAACAGAGATAGGAGACATAGGAAGTGAAGAAATTTAGAACACTGATTGACAGTTATCAATACTGCCTGCAAGCTGGAACCTGTGGGTGTTGGAACGCGGTTTATCCCCGCTGAATTTTATAACAGGGACCTTCACGCAAAAAATAGATTTTGGCAGACAAATTTTGGTGGATAAGTAATGAAATAATTTTCATTTTTCAGGAAATGCTGTTCTTTTGTAAACCTATGTTCATTTGGATGGACAGTGAATATTAACTACAGCAATAATGAGCAAAACAAATCTCTCTCATTACTTCCATTGGTTTCCTGTTCATTTTAATAATTCAGCTGTTCTTACATGAACATACAGCCATTAGGCTGTCTTATTAAGTGTGAATCATCTGGTTCCAACTCAATTGTGTCTCATAGTCATCTAAAGTGTAAACTAGTTCTTGTTCTACTTCCTTTTATGATGATCTTTTTTTAATCCATGGACACTTTGCAAAAATAGGTCTAAAGGTGCAGAAGATAAATGAGAATGCTTCTACGATTTTCAGGGTCAGCGTTGACAAACGAGGCGTTGGAGCTGGGGAGAGCTTCACAGTTAGGTTAGTGCTCTCAAGAGGCTAGGGGAAAGTTATTGTTGCTGCTCTCCTCCCTAAGAATGAACATACCACAGCCTTAAACAGGGCATTTCACACAGGTGAGGAAGAAAGTTACCCAGACCTGAAAACTATTTCTAAAGTAAGGCCACCGAACAAAGTGCTGAATTCCATACAATAAAACAGAGGGTCATTTTTATCGTCATTTTTATGTGGTTCTGTGTGGCTCAGTAGGTAGAGCACAGCATTGGCAACACTTAGGTTGTGGGTTTGATTCCCACTGGGACCACATATACTGAAAAATGTATGCATTCTCTACTGTAAGTCACTTTGGATAAAAGTCTCTGCTAAATGGCATATATTATATTATACTGTATATTATCCTCTGCTCATCTCTGCAATTACCTGCTTTACCTGCAAAAGACCTGCTCTGTTGAGGAAATAGCTTGAGTGGGATGGGTCAAGCTATAATATTTTAATTTCTATTTGCCATTACCATTGAAACTGCTTATCAGTAAGGCGCACATTAAGCCATATCATATGGGAGAATACAGGTTTTCTGAAATGCTATTGTGCTGTAATGATATTGTTTGATTGATCATGATGTCTGATTCAATTGTATTTATTCCCTGAGCAGATGCCCCTTATTAGCTCACCTTTTTAGTTATTATTCATTTCTATTGCTAGCTAATTACTCAAGCAATTTAGGTTAAGTGCTCAAGGGAACAATCGGAATACACAAACGTGAAAATTAACCTGCAACCTTTGGGCTACAGGCACAGTTACTTACATTTTAGGACAAACCCAACTCCACTGTGCCATGTTAGCATTGATGATATCTGCCTGCTCAGAGTTAGGTAACTGACTACCTGGCCCTTGTTCCCCTTTCTGAGATTATTTATGGTAAACTACTTCAAAACCCAACAATGTAGGGCCTTGCCTATCTTTAAAAGAAACTACAAAACATGAACCATGTTGCTTATAATAACTGAATTGTTAATATTATTACCAGCATTTATGCTGATTTTCAAATTTGGTTGAAATGTTTCAGCTGAATAGCTTTTGAAAAACTGTGAGCACTACACAAGTATTCACTACAGATTAATTTGATCCAAGCCCCTGATATTTAATAGTAGGGAATCCTTGTAGCCCCAATGTGCTGCCAGAACATTGCAACAATTGTAAGATACCTGTAAGATAAGCAAATAGATAATTACATCACGAATACAACACCTGGCATGATACAAAGAGTTCTTGGATAACATGTCAACTGGCCATGAGCCTCAGGCTATACCTGAGCGTTACTAACTCTAGAATGAGAATTTACTCATGCTCAGGGTGGCCAAAAGTACGTTAGGCAGAAGTTGCTTGTGTGGGCATTTAAATACTCCACGACACAGTGTGCCTGTACGTTGCCATTGGAAACAAGGCAGTGTGTACATGACTTACAGGTGTGCACTGCATTTATAGTCCCTTCAGCAGAGTAACGACTCTCCTCGGGCCACAAATCACTTTTAATGGGAATTACAGCAGCTGTATTCTGACTCATATTTATGCTTTAATTTAGGCTTTAATTTGGAGATTTCGGTTAGTTTAAAATTCTACAGATACCGAATACTGGAATAAGTGAACATCACAAATAACCAATATATAAATATGATACATATATATATACATGCACACACACACACACACACACACACACACACACACACACACACACACACACACACACACACACACACACACACACACACACAGTTAGTGGTCAAAAAGGTGGAAACACTTGGGTAAATGGGGGACAGAAAGTCTATTGAAAGCAGGTGCTTCTACACAGGTGTTGTTCCTGAGATAATTAAGCAATTAGCATCCCAGCATGCTTGGGGATGTATATAAAAATGCCTGACAGGCCTGGTTGCCTATAATTATGACTAGCATGGCTGGAAGACAAGATCTCAGTGACTTAAAAGGGGGGTAGTTGTTGGGGCACGTTTGGCAGGAGCTTCAGTAATGAAGACAACTCAATTTGCTGATGTTTCACGAGGAACAGTGTGTAAGGTGATGTTGGCATGAAACTCTAAGGGAAAGACATCATAAACAATGGGGAAATGTGGTTGGAAGTTCATACACCTGGATCATGATGTCTGCATTACTTTGAGGTGCAAAGGTGAGTAACTCTAAGTCAATTGACTGCAAATTTCTATCTATGCATGAAGCATTTATATCTTGATAGGAGTGGTCCATTCCAGGATGATTGTCACTGAATGGTTTGATGAGCATAAATGATATAAACCATATGCCATGGCCATCTCAGTAACCAGATCTCCACCCAATAGGACACTTATATGAGGTTCTTGAGCGGTGCCTGGAGTCCACCACCATCAACAAAACACCAAATTATGGGATTTCTTATGGAACAATGGTGTCACATCCCCCTAATAGAGTTCAACACATTTGTAGAATCCATAGCAAGATGCATTGAAGCAGTTCTGGAAGCCTGCGGCGGCCCAACGCCACTTCATGTTGGTGTTTGCTTTATTTGGGGAGTGACCTGTATGAATAGACAGGGCAGATAAGGGATAAATCCCCCATCACACAAGATGTGTGGGTGTTCTTTATTTCACCTCACTTGCTTTGCACTTGTAAGGAGTGGTTCAATGCACTTTAATGAGAGAGAGACCATCTCTACACCTGTAAAATTGTGTAAAATTGCAGGTGCCCGTGTCACGAAACTACCGGAATTTAGTTGGACATGCCTTAATGCACCACTGTCCTTGATTAATGCTAGCATCTTTGCATTGGGTCTTCGACAAAGAAACTAGAGCCCTAAAAGTCTAACCGCAGACTTGAATGTTACATTTGAGTACATTTCATATGCATGCTTGGGTCTTGTAGTATTAAGTTCAGACTCTCCAGTGGCTCCAGTGAAAGGAAAGGGTATGTAAGTCATGTCTAAAAAAATGGTTGGGGCTTGTTTGGTTTCCAACAGTTTCCAGGTTCAATTTTTTTTGCATTTTCCTCCATAGTTCTAGGATCATAGATATTTAACAGAAAGGGGGAAATCATTAGCTAGTGAAGTAGTTGGCGATGGCAAAGTCCATCACTTCACTATCTGGTTAAATTATGGAATACTGTTTGCCATCTAAATACATACACCATGTATTTATTACTTCCCCGCAGAAGATTGTGAAAATGATATCCTTGCAATGCCATTGCTAATTCATACAAATATTTATGACCAGTGCATCAGCTGAAAATCTTAGAAGTAATAGTCAGGCTGGTAAATCTCCAGCAATTTCTGCATTGTGTACTACAGTACAGGCTCCAATTTAAGAGTGAATGTATTTTAAAAATGTAATACTACTGCCACTGCTGTTAGCATTCTTTTTGAACTGAGAGGAACAACATTACGTTTGCTGCACTGGCTTGTTCTGAATCATGATCACAATACGTTTTAACACTTTCATTAAACAGCAGATTTTCAGTATAAATAAGTCATTAGCAGGGTAGAGTTGGATTAAACAATCCTCTGAAGTGGTATAAAAAAACAAAACAATATCATGGATACTGTCTGTGGGCATTCATTCTGTCATCCGTCTTGAAGAGTTTGAATCCTGTGGAGAGAGATGCAAGAGTTTGTTTCAGATTTTTTCTACTTTTCTCCCAATTATACTACTTATTTTCTCCCAATTATACTACTTATAGGAGAAAATATTATATTATTCTCCCAATTATACAACTAGCCAATTATACCCTCTCTTTTCATGTCAATCCCCCCTCCTATTGTGAGTTCACTGCTGTAGCCCTGAGACCGGCCGTCGACTGTAACTCCGGTACACAGAGACACTCCTATATGCAGAAAACTCATATCGGCTTCTCTCCCCCCTCACTGGGGCAGACAGCCAATTACCGAAACTGGCGCAGCTGGTGGAATCGAACCCCAGTCGCAGTGGCCAGTGTTGAACGTTATAACCGCTAGACTACCCGGGAGGCCTGGAGAGACATGCATTTTTAAAAAGGAAAAGTGAAGGAGCTAAGATTCTTTTTTTACGTTTTTTTTTAGGTGATGTCCACTTAGCTGCGAGTCACTCATAATACTTCCAAAGCCCTGTGGGCAGACTGATGTATAAATAAAGCAGATGGTGAGCAATAATAGCAGTATGGCATGGCAGTTTCTACACTGAGAGCGCACCGAGTGGGATAAAAGGTGCAGTATAGAAGCCATTCAGTGACTCACAGCATCCACTCACTATGTTAACCCTTTGCATTTCCAAAGTGATGTTTGCGATATTCAACCAATTGTTGATGACGCCATCACCTTTTGACAGACTCGCATTGCTCATTCCGGAGCCTCTTCATAATATGGTGACTTGCAATCCACACTGGGAAGAAGTCAGGGGTGGACTCCAGCCTCTTAGAAAGCCCTGCTGGCTTGAAAAAACATGTTCCCTTTTACTGATTGAATCAGCCATTTGGCTTTTGTATCATCTGCCTTGAACACTTGGCAGATAATCGATCCCTCACCACAAAGAGTCTGCACTGGACATTTCCATCTTGTTTTGCAGATGAATTCATCTTGACTGATTGGTATTTACTTTTATGTGCACCGATCCAATAGGCAATACATTTTAATCACCCAAAGGTTAGTAGCTGTGAAAGCCTTGCCAATTAAATAACATTGCCTAAATTCATTTATATGTTCACAAAATGGCCATTCCTTTTGTTGTTGCTGTTTTATTTATTTATTTACTTATTTTTTGTGATGTGGGAGGAAGAAGTTAAGTGCATATTCAATTGATCAAGCATGCCATTAAAAAGCCACTGGATGGCCACAGTAACCTTTTAGGGCGTCCTACGGCAATCGAGTCAGTTGGGGGTCCTGCGTCTTATGTCCGTCCTCAGTCATCTTTGTGTTTGAGTTGCTACTGCCTTGTGCCCGTCGACTGTGCCAGGAACAACAGCAAGCCGGCCTTGGAAACGCACATCGATTACAGCGTAGATTTGTTCACTGTTTACCCAAATGGCTTTCTTCCCTTTCTCCCATACATTCACAGCACACCAATTATGTGCATCTGTTTGCGGCGAAGATTAATGACCCCGGGAGCGCAGCCTTCTCGGATTTCTCCCGCTCTCTATAAGCCTCTCCCATAAGCCACATATTGAACCGTGGATCAATGGTTCATACTTTGAATGATAAACAAACTGCAGACAGATTGCAATTGTTTTCTGTGTGGCGCAGTTCACTGTTAATTCATGGAATTAAACATTGCCTAATTATTAAGGGTTCCAGCCATATGAATTCCTCTTTGCTGCATGTGCCAATGTCTAATAGAGTTTTGCCCTTTCAAAGGTCAAACATTACTTATTGATGATATTAACTTTGAAAGGCAGGTAGGCGACTTTGGGGAAATATTCTATTTCATGTTGTAAGAGAACAACACAATTGCTTGTATATGTTATAAAAATACATAAATCAATATTAATATGTTACAGAGGGGGGCAGCTCTCCAGCATAGCCCATACAGTAAAACGTTTTGCTCTTTGCATCAAGCAGGGATGTTTCCAATTGACTGAATAGGCTTCATTTATGTAGTGTCTTTTTAGATACAGATTTTCTTTCTCAACTTGTACTTTATAAAGCCAGTTCCTCTGAGGGTGAACTGGGATCACAAAGTGTTCTGTGACTATCCGTTGAGAACCGTGGTCTCAAGCATCTTGGCAGGATAATGGAGGGCTTTTCTTTGGCTACACTTAGAACAGCAAAGGCACCATTTATATTACTGAGGAGTTTTGCCTCTTGTCATTATTATTCCCCCTGCCTCCCCCACCCCCATAATGCAACCGTTTTATCTCGGGGCAAAATGCCATTAAAGAATGCAGCAACCGTGTCGGCTGTGTCTGTGGCTGTCTCAGGGAAAAGGGAATGATAAAAATGACGTCTTGCAACTGGTCAGTCTTTTTAGAGCTGTATGCAAAAGCAAAAAAGTATTGGCAGCCCAATGAACTTGATGAAAAATAAATATGCAGGGTAGAACGACTGGGGAATGTGGAAGCTCTCTCTAGCGGCGTGTTTCGCGATTCAAATAGGCAGATTCTTTTGTCTTTAAGGACATGACAGCCAAGAGTCGGATGATAGAGGTTCACAGTGTCGATGGTCAGGACTGAAATATTTACTTCACAGACCCTGTATTTTTGAGAACAAAAGATATTCATATACCAATTTAGTAAAAAATTGTCTGGACAGTTTTAACAATGTAAAATTCAATGAGAAACTTCTGGGACCAAAGACGATTAGACAGTTGCTCCATTTAAAATAATTCTGAGTAGCATACACCAATCAAGAGCTGCAGTACAGGCCTTGACAACAGCAAGAAATCATACTCATAATACATAACAAGGGAAGGCTGATACAGTATGAATACAGGGTCACATGATATTCTTATCTCAGTTAGACCTGATGGCTGGGTAGCTCATCAATATACCCCTGGATGCGGTCATGAAATGCAAGATCGATCTCCAGCGACCCTGACCAGGAATAAGTGCTTGACAATGGATGATGGATGGATGCCCGAGCAGACCTGATGGCTGGGTAGCATGCTGTCAAGCGTGGCCTATCGGAAGTTAATGTTCCTTTGGCAGGTCTGCTAGATCGGGGTTGACTAGGCATCAGGGCCTTTGACTTGGAGTCACCGAGGCTGCTCCTCTATCAGCTCACCGCTGCTGCTCTTTTCTTATCACACAGCCATGACCAGAGCTCCTTCTCCTCTCCCCAAGCTCAAACATTCCAGCATCCAACTCCAACACTGTGTGCAATTACCTCATCGAGTGCAGCAGGGACGGCGCAGGCCTCCAACACAGTTTACTCTCCTCTGATTGCATCCATCAGATTGCAGATATTGGATTTGATTGTGCTTCTGTTTTTAGCCAGTGCCTGTCATGCCTTGCTGCTGTCCTTCCAAATTGTTGTATCTCTTCTGTTCCAAAAGTATGTATTCAGCGTGCATTCAATCATATTAACATATGACACATAGCAATGTGTCATTTATTTTTTTTGCCAATAGGCTCCTGCTCTAATGTTGCATTTTCATCCAGACATTTACATAATTAATCATGCAGTTAATAGAGTCTTAACTGACCTGTAGCTATATAAATATGAATAAAATGCATGAATACAGCTTGCAGATGTGTGTGGATGGAAAGGAGAATATGAACAATCTCCAGCCTGGGCCCAATTGCTATCCATCTGTAGACAGAGGCCAAATTTGTCAGTTCACTGTATCTCCAATAAATGTTCTCTATCAAATATGGCAACATTACCAGTGAGCTTCCACTTCTCACACCACCTCTGTGTACCAAACTGTGTTTCCTTTCTGTTGAAATATTCCAGGATTAGGGTTTATGGGCAGCTGGGGTGGATGGCTGAGGGCATCAATAAACTATTGTGTGGCTGGTGAGCAGTGATTTCCTTTTCATCGCCACACAAAGTGGCCATCAGAGTTGCCAGGATGTGGGAAACCGAGTGAATTTGTTTTCATTTTGGTGGCTGTCTCACTGCATTGCAGGGCAGACCTTGTGAGAGCACCACGTCCATTAGTCCTGACCAGAGACTGCTGACAGCCCATGCATCTGTGTGCCACCCTTGTAAAAAAATTGTCATCGAGTCTTATATTCTTGCCTCCAAGGTGTCCAGTCCCGAGCGAATATAGTAAAAAGAAATCCACAGAATTTGTCTCTTGATTCACCAGTTTGTATCATCCTGGTGTATGTTTTCCCTCTGTATTTCAAGACCTACGTCACATCATGACACCGCATGGTTCTTTTGCGTCTCACTGCAAAAAAAAGTAACTTTTTCTTTACATGCTTACTCTAGTGAGAAAATAAACATGCAGCTCCAGCGAGGAAAAATAAAAGGTAGGGTTACACAATTAATAGTGATCCTGTGGACATTGCTTGCAATACACTACTGCATTAATTAGAAGTAGTATTTCATCTTTTTGGAGTGCATTCACATTCACACAGCTTTCTGTTACTGTATCTCATGTGCAAGGAGGTCAATTTAGTTGTTAAATGAGTCAGGGAATTGGTCTGGGAAATGACTAATCCCACATGGACTTTTGCCACCAATTAAAAGGACGATTTTTGTATATTCTCATCTTGAAACAAACAGTAACTTGTTGAGTTTACTCTCCCATTTTCGAGACCTATGTCAATAACTGAAGGAAAAAGCACCTTGCACTGTCATGGATTCACCAGGGCCTTTTAATCGTATCTATGGTTGTTACATTCAGTAATGGAAATGTAATTTTCTCTGCCAAGATGTTTTATCACATAAGAAAGAACTGGGCCACATTCCCAAATGATTTTCCAAGGCTGAGATCCCATGCTGCACAGATTTTTTTTAAAGATTATTTTTTTCTGCCCTTTAAATGTAATTATAATTTTGCTTATAATTGTATAATTTCATAATTTAAAAGTTAATCTTATTATATCTGGAGGCTATGCAGCTAATTGATGCCACTCTACTTGATTAAAGGCTTATTTCTGAAGAGAAAATGTGAGTTGGATGGCTTTTAAAAGTTTGCTGATACATGTGCAGTATCTTTTTTAAACAAGTTGTATCAGTCTGCTTCAGTGTAATGCCTCAAATAATCTTATGTACCTGATAACAGGTTCCCCCTCTCAGTCTCTCTCTCTCTCTCAATTAGTTAGAAAAAGCCCCCAAACTACATAAAAAATAACTAAAAATAAATACACAGACAAAAACTTCCAGGGGAAAATAAAAAGAAGACATCTGGTGTCGAGTGCCATCTAATTCACATTTTTCAGTCTGCTTCATTTGTCTCCTGAGCTGCCATATGTTCCACCAAAGTATGAGTGTGCGACGTGTTCAGTCATGAAACATTTCAGAAGTTGAAAAAAAACGTCAAAAACAAAACATCATCACCATTAAATTATTAGTACAATCTCTAAGTGAATAATTAAATAAATATTATTTCCTCTGACAGGAAAGCTGTTAAATCTCTGCTTTTTTACTGTGTACAATAAATGAGAGTGCTAATGTGCCAAAACATTACTGTAGAGACCCAGTATTCTTCTTTCTTGGACTATGCAACTTGCCAGAGCAGCTGTGCATAGTCTTCTTGAACGGGGAAGGATGGGAAACAGCCCATGTAAAATCACTCTTGTAGCCATGCGGTACTGTCATTGGAACCTTCTGATTTGTTCAATTTGTTCAAGCAGAAACATAATCTCTCAAAATGTCAGAGCAATATGCTGCCATTTTTTACCTTGGCCTCTACTGGCCTATTGGGAGCCATACTGCACTATAATAATGGTCATCTCTTGATCTCTCCCAGATTTATAGAATTGTATATGTTTTTCCATACCTCACAAAAACTTATTTTGATTTCTGTGGTGGTCTCATAGTTCCTCCAGTAGCCAATACTGTGATTTTTTGCCACGTAGTTCAGATCAGGAAGTCTGATCTGCCTGCTCCTTATGAATATATGGGCTATTTTCACTTCCCCTGTGAATTGTTGTAATACAATCTAATAAAAAACTAAATTGACACCTTGATGGCCTATATTTTGTGACATTTATCGGTTGTGAATCAGGAAATGTATACATCGTCCAAGAAAATGCTATAGATATTTCATAAATCTTGTTCGCTTCAGACAACTGTTGGAAGCAAAGGAAGTCTCAACAGCATGCATACACATACTCTCACATGTATGCTGTTTGCTGAAACAAACAGGGTTTTTGAAATATCCATCTTCCTGATCTGATCATTGTAAGTAGTGCTTGGAGCTACATCACATTTCTGGCTACTGGAGAGGGTATGAGACCTCAGAAAATACATTTTTTTGAGGTAAGGAAAAACATAAAATGATAGAAATTTGGGAGCGTTCCCCTTTAACTTGAAGATATGTCCCTACTGCAATGGTTTGATTATGTCTGATATTTGGTGGCAGCTGGTTGGAGCATTAACATTTTCATTCTTTGCATTCTCTCATCCATTAGCCTGCTTGAAGCTTTTCCTGAGCTTGTACAGTACCAGTGAATGGCACTGCACTCAGATATGTGGAAGCAGCTTTTGTCTGGGACCTTTTATGATTGTATCCAAAGCCTGAAGGTCTTTTCCTTATCCAGGTTTCTCTGTATTTTCCTAGATAGGCACTTTCTCTGACAAACGTATATCTTTTGCATATACTACATGGGCAAAAGTATGCTGACACCCCTTCTAATTAGTGGATTCGGCTATTTCAGCCACACCCATGGCTGGCAGGCATATAAAATCGAGCACACAGCCATGTAATCTCCATAGACAAACATTGGCAGTAGAGTGGGCCATACTGAAGAGCCTAGTGACTTTCAACGTGGCACCGTCATAGGATGCCACCTTTCCAACAAGTCAGTTAGTCAAATTTCTGCCCTGCTAGAGCTACCCTGGTCAACTGTAAGTGCTGTTATTGTGAAGTGGAAACGTCTAGGAGCAACAACAGCTCAGCCGTGAAGTGGTAGGCCACACAAGCTCACAGAATAGGGCCGCCAAGTGCGGAAGTGCGTACAAATCGTCTGTCCTCGGTTGCAACACTCACTACCGCATTCCAAACTGCCTCTGGAAGCAACATCAGTACAAGGACTGTTCTTTGGGAGCTTCATGAAATGGCTTTCCATTGCCGAGCAGCCACACACAAGACTAAGATCACCATGGAGTGATGGAGTGGTGTAAAGCTCAAACAGTGGAAACGCGTTCTCTGGAGTGATGAATCATGCTTTGCCATCTGGCAGTCCGACAGACAAATCTGGGTTTAGCGTATGCCAGGAGAACGCTACCTGCCTGAATGCATAGTGCCAACTGTAAAGTTTGATGGAGGAGGAATAAAGGTCTAAAGGCTTTTTTTCATGAAGGGAAACGCTACAGCATACAATGACATTCTAGACAATTGTGTGCTTCCAACTTTGTGGCAACAGTTTGGGGAAGGCCCTTTCCTGTTTCAGCATGACAATGCCCCTGTGCTCAAATCGAGGTCCATACAGAAATGGTTTGTTGAGATTGGTGTGGAAGAACTTGACTGGCCTGCACAGAGCCCTGACCTCAACCCCATCAAACACCTTTGGGATGAATTGGAATGCCGACTGCGAGCCAGGCCTAATCACACAACATCAGTGCTCAAACTCATTAATGCGCTTGTAGCCGAATGGAAGCAAATCCCTGCAGAAATGTTACAACACCTAGTGGAAAGCCTTCCCAGAAGAGTGGAGGCTGTTATAGCAGCAAAGGGGGGACCAACTCCATATTAATGCCCATGATTTTGGAATGAGATGTTTGATGAGCACATATGGGTGTGTGTTCAGGTGTATTTGTATTTTCCAGTTGCTTAAATCACCCTAAAATAAATCGTATGCTCCATCGGACCCTTATAATCAGAAACAATTGAACAGTTTTTTATCACATTTCTATGTTTGGGGAAAAAAAGGTTAATGTAAATGGTGGGGATAACTGTTCAGATTAATTAGCTGTTATACAGTATAATTAGCACCTTTTTACAGAATAAAATCCAGATATTTAGTTAGCGAAGTTAAAACATGTACTCCGAAGACATCAAGTCCAAGATGATGGTATCTAGATTAGGTAGCCTATTGGTAGTCAGTGTTCTTGGCCTCTTGCTTGCTTAAGACACCGTGAGTAAATTATATAATGCAGGCATTTTTAACCAGGAGTAGAAGAGAACTTTCCATCGGGGTCAGTACATTTTCATAATCTGCTTGTAAAGCATTGTCAAACTCTGCCAATTAATTATTTCTATCACTGTATTACCATGCTTACACTGCTGTAGTTCTGGTTGTCATGGATACCCCATGTGTGTTGGATGCTGCCATTTGGATGCGCTTTTAAAAAGTGCTTCGCTCTATGCATATCAGCTAATCAAGTATTACATTTATATATTGAAAGACAAATAAAAGCTTAAGAATCTGTTATAGAGAGGGAGAGAGAGACTGCTAATTAAAAGGGCAGTGAGACACCCCTGTGAGTGAGCATTGATGAGAACACAGTAGATATTGTGAACATTAGGGGTGTGAAGACAGGAGGCAGGGGTACAACAGAAGCGTAGAAAGCTGTGAAATAATTCTGATTCTATCAGGGGTAAAACAAGGAGAAGTCCCATGGAGAGAGACGGGGAGGTGAGAAGGGAACAGATCAACCAGGTGATGGCAGTTTAATGAAGCTCTCATTGAGCACCATGTGGTCAAGTGAATAATGTGCCAGCAGCTGTAGGGGTTTATAAATCATTACTGCATGAGTGGTTTTAGGAAGGGTTAACATGCAAAGAGCCAAAGGTTGTGAGATTCCAAACCAATAAGTAGGGAATGTACATTTTCATTGGGGGTGGGAGACCGCAAATTACAGAGACATGACAGCACTGATTCATTGCTGCCTCCTATTTCCTAATGCTCCAGTGAGTGTAAAATGAAGGCCACACTTGGGGGTGGTGGGGGCAGACTGCCCCAGAAACAAGTGAACAGCTGGTGTAAAAAAACCTGAAGAGGAGAAAAACTAGCACAGTCTGAATGGTAGTGTCATGTAAAAAAAGAAAGAAAGGTGCACTTGAATAGTTTGGCCCCATATGTTGGTTGCTATAGTATCAGTCGTTTCACTGGTCTGAGGTTCTAATTATGCAGACACATTTTAAGAATTGTTTTATGCTTTGTATATTTGATTAGCTTCTTGTTTTGTCAATGTCAAAAACAGTTTTATTGAGATAGTATATACAGTATCTGTGTACTCAAAGGCTTCTCCTGAAAACACACATATATAGTAGGAACAGAACAGATTTGTTCATAAAAAAGTGAGACTGAAGTGGCAGAAGGCAAAGGCTTTAAAAGTGGCTTTATTTCAGCTGCTGAAGATCCACTGTTTGGAGACAATGCTAGCTGGATTTAGTTTAGTCCCAAACAAGGATGAACAAGTAAGAATATCGATAGTGCAACAACAATAAAACTAGAAAACCCCACTAGGGGCTTTTACATGTTACAAGAGATGATCCACAATTATACAATGCCCCCCACATTTTTTTTGCAGCTGAACATTTCACTGTACCAAGTGTACCATTCCATGTTTTTAGTATATGTTTAATGTTTGGTGAGGTTTCATTAGAAAGCATTTTGTTTGTGATCAAGTATCACATTTGAAAAATAAAGAAAATTCAGCCCTTTTCAGGGTTGCTGGATGTGCCAGTGATGATTGTGGCCAGCAGCCCCCACAGGGCATAATTGGCAGTATTTTCGCCCAGAGAGGGAGGGACTCAGTCGGCCGGGCTGTCCGTCTCTCATTGTGGACCAGCAACCGCCGCAGGGCAATCGAGCACCCGCAGTCTACTGGCATAAAGCCAGTGCATGTGTCCTCCAACTCATATCTGTGCAAGCTCAACTTTTCAACTGCAGTGTGAAAATAAGCAACGGCTGATGTCATGTTTTGGAGGAGAGCACATGCTCGTCTACGCTCTCCTGAATTGACAATGGGGCTTGCAGTGAGTGTGGCTTAGAATATGATTGGGCATTCCAAATTGGAAGAAAAGGGGAAAAGCTTTTAAAAAAGTCAACATTTTTCACAATCCATGTTAGGTAAGTAGGAATCTGGACTTTTTTATTATTTTCTTTTTTTTACACAGAGAGTTGTCAATGCGTGGAACAGTTTGCCAGGTCAAGTAGTTGAGGCAGAAACACTAGGGATGTTCAAGTCCAGGCTTGATGCAGTACTGGGTATGCTTTAGACTAGAAAAATGAGGAGCCTAGATTTGCCGAATGGCCTGTTCCCATCATTATGTATTCTTATGTTCTTATGTAAACAGTTAAATAAATAACAATACCAGTGAAGAGTCATTTTAACCACATGTTAAAACAGCAGTGAATGTCCCATTCTAGTAAGTACATTGGGCAGGGGTACTCTACCTGTCTTGTCACTGCACTATTAGTCAGTCTTTGAAAAGTCTTTAAAATGTAGCAGGTGCACATATATCTGCTTTTGAAAATGCACACATCATTACATTAATTCAGTCATGCTGTATGGAAAGCGAATAGAAAGCTATCCATCAAATTCAACAAACTTGGGCCAGAGGTGCTAGGCCTACTCCTCTGATCTGACTGAGATATATATATTTGTATATTGTATTATGTGCTTCAGTCTTAGCCTGTTATCCATTCTGAAGCTTCGTTCCATAACAAAGGGCTGGGCACCGTGCTTTGACATGCCCGCCTGACTGTATGTTAATGGGGGAGGGAACCTTGACAAACTGTTTGTCAAGAGGCTGATTTATGGAGGATAGCAGGGTGATGAGTCTCATCTGGGACTCTGCGTGTGGAGATAACCAAATTCTCTCGCACTGCTTTTTCACCTGCTATCAACGCAGCTGGATCGAGTGGCTCCTTCTGTCGCTTCCCCCTTGGGCTCTTGGCAAAACAGACACTTAAGAATGTTTTGCTGACTTACTCCTTTTTGTGATTCCTCTGCGATAAATAATTTACATCCACACATCAACTTTGCTTTTGGAGACAGTCAGACTGTAATATTCCAGGCCACAATTTTTCTCTTCGGATTACAATTTCAAGGTTTTATTACATTTGTGTGGACAGGGAAGCAAAATACAAGCTTGCTCAAGAACTAAAAAGAAAAACCAGGAGATTGTCACAAGCTGCACATTAGTTTATAATGAAAGAAGGACAAAGGTTGGTAAATAGATAACCTTTCACCTACTTTTGAAAGATTAAAGTGCTAAAAGATGTCAGCTCTCCTGTACTGGATTCAGAGCTCTGCGTGTACCAGTAAAGTGTTCCTTTACTGTCCCCCCACTGGCCCTTTCTTTAGACTTTAGTACTTACTGTAATTATAAAAATAAAGTAAAATATGGTTCAACTGGTTTCCTTCAGAAGACTATTTTATTTTTTTAAATACATAGATGTTTTGTTGTAATTTATTTTATGTAGTGTACATTGAGTAGGTACATGTTTTCCTGAGTAAAGTGACTACAAGGCTTTGGACCTAGAATATATAGCTATAACACTTATAGGACAGGTATCTGGATTTAATTAAATTAAAATTAAAATTAAATTAAATTACAAATGATAGATGAGGCTTGTTGTGTGCCTCGTGATATTTTATACAATTACAAAGAATACATTTCTTTGTAAGTCTATGTTCTTATATATCACTTTTCTAAGGAACAAGCAAACGACTGATTTTGGGGAAGATATTTCTGATTATATGTGGGAAAGATATTTTATACGCTCTAATTGAAATTGAAATCTAACAGGGTGCTGTGAATTGAAAAACTATTGAAACTCATGAGATTTCTAGTTTGCCCTCCCACTTTAATGTGGCCCTCCACATTACAAATCGACACTATTTTGACAGCAATGTAAAATGTAAAAACTAGGTTTTCACTTGTATTCATAACAATGAGTCACACTATATTTGGTGTTATCTGTGTCCTGATTACAGGATGCTCAGTGGACTTTAAGAGCAGTGGGGTTTTATCCTGTGGTAATCATCTACATGTTGGTCAAGATAAACTTTCCACAAGTCTGCAAAGCTGTAGATTAAAAAGAACCAAAGCTTCTTTGGGGAATTTCAAAACACCTTCATTAATTTTGCCATCTGAATTTAGAATAACAAGCTTAACAACACACACAGAAGTCATGTCATTGATGTCATGATGGAAATATGGATCCATTATGGGGGTAAGGGGATTTTTTTGTTTTTCCCTGGCATTGACTTACTACTGTAAATTGAAGTTCTCAAAACTGGAGATCTCATATTGTTTCAATGCAGACTCATTTTCAGGGTTGCTATGGTACATTCTAGCCAAACTTAATTCCTTCATCTTAATTATTTAAAGGCCCAGAAAGAAGGCTCTCTGTAAAAATAAATCATGGGAAATGTCTTGCTTAGTTATGCATATTTATGAACAAATTCATACATATATTTCCAATATATCCAAACATCAAGATTAAGAAATAATTAATAGATACAGGCCTGGGTTGAATCAATATTTGACTCAAACTTTGACTCACAATTAAATTTATTCAAATGTATCTTGGAAAAACATTTTTTTTGTGATTAAAAATACCTGCAAGGACAAATGCTAACAAAAGTTAAGGAAGGACAAATGTTCATTGAATTCAGTCCTCGATGTCTGTGACCTGCAAATGTATTGACACCATGGTAACTGGTAACATGGTAACTACATAACATTACCATGGACATAATTACTCACACAGTTAACATTAAATGGCATCTCTTACTGTTTCATTAAACCAAGCATAATGCTGAAAACCTACAGCCTGATCATGATGTAACCAAAGCAAAGCCAAAAAAGCCACAATGCACACACGCACACATTAATTCCTAGTTGTTGGCAGTTGAAGCCATGTTCTCACTGTTCTCCATGAGCACAAAGGAAGTATGTGTCTTTCGAGCATAAAATAATTTATTCAGGATTCCAGAAACTTAAGTTGGCTGAAATCCTTTTGCCCTATATAATTTGCTGCAGTGAGAGAGCTCAGCCGAACTAGGTTGCTCTGAGAATGATCTCACTTGACTGTTAAACTTCATGGGTTGTATTTTGACATGGAAGAAACAGCTGTACTGTATAATTCATACACTTTGAAGGACATAATAATAATAAAGGTGGAAATGATACCAAAAAAAGTTTATCTTCCTACTTCCTATGCCACTCAGTTATGTTATCTAAGAATTTACAAGAAGTACAATTAAAATACAAAGCACAAAGAAAGAGATGGACACATGGTGCTGAGTGCAGAACAATGCACAGGGTACATGTTCAATGTTTATTAGTGTTGTGTACAAGGTTAGTGTGGATGTACCTTGTTTGTCTTAGCGGTGCTACGCTTGAGCATGAAGCTGCAGGAGGCTGACCAGCAGAGGGCTCCACATGTCTCTTAACAGCACCACTCTATATTTTGGGTCTGTGCCGCGGCGCTGGGGAAAACGGCCTACAAACACGGGCTGAATGCTGATGTGTCACGCTGCAGCAACAGCCCACTTATCTAAGTAACCTTGTTAAATCTCAAAACTCCCCACACACCCCTGCCGCCCTCTTCTATCACTTTGCTTTTTTCTTCCCTCCTTTTTCTCCTTCTCATTTGAATGTCAGGCCGAATAGGGCAGATCAGTCCTGTGCCATTTTTCCTTTTTCATTTGAATAAGAAAAGATTGAGGCTAACATTCACAGTTAGACTGAAGCGTACAACAGTAGCTTCTCTCTGTGTGTTTGGGTGATGGCTCGTGCCAAGAGCTGCGTGTTGAATGAGGTCTTTCGGCACCGATCAGGGCAGATGTTAACGGCTCAGAACTGACCCCCTGCCGTAATTACTTGGAAAGTGGGAGACACTTGTAGAGGCGCATGCTAATGAAAGTCATATCACATTAATTTGCATTATGACAGCCATAGCCATTGGCTTCTAGCAGATGTGCACCTAGATGCCTGTGCTTGTTAGTTTTCATTGGCAAAACGTTCAATTTATTTTTCATGTAAAGATGTAATTGGTCGAGTCTGAGGGAATGGCCCTCTCATATTTCAACATTCAGGAATATTTTCCACTGCATGTTTGTTGTTTATTGCTGTACATGCAGACAGCAGGCATGCCTCAAAGACTAGGCCTATGTTTACAGATTGTACTGTGTTGAACACCATTTTTCATTTTTCTCTTCTTGCTGGTATGTATTTTTGCTCATAAAAATGGATTTGTAATAAGAAGGAAAGCCCATGAGATGCTTATCTATGAACACACACATATATATAACAAAGTGAAATAATATTTATCTGACGACATGCCACACTCTGGAACAAGAAAGAACAGCCTGATATCAGATTTATAAGGGATGTTTTATCCAGTCTGGAGATTTGTTTCAGTTAAGGTGTGTTTGAACGATCAGCTGATTGCATTGGAAAATGCGAACTAGGTGGGGAAATATGTACTACTTTTAAATTGAACTAGATTCAGTAGATACAGATACCTCACGGCAGTAATAGGCTATTATTAATGATTTACAAATAGATTTCATACCCAGAATGCATTTTATATTGATTGTTTCAGGCAGCTTAATAATTTAGGTATATGTTCTACTTTTAAATAGACTTCCCAAGAGAACACTATCATTGCAGTATTGTGGCCTTTGGTATTCCCCAGGGAAGCTAATCTGTAATCATATTTTTGGGTGACAGTTAGGCATTGATTATTCCATGTCTAACAGTAGATAATGTATCTCAGTATACGGAAACAAAGTGGCAGGGTATAAGGATGATGTAAGATACTGGGAAAAGCCCTTTTGTTATTGATAGCACAATTCATTCTCCCATTAGCAGCTGAATTAATCAACGTCGGTAATCAACATACTGTTCTTGCTTCCCATAACTAGGAAGGACCGCCAGAGTATACTGTATGGCAGCAACATTAACTTCAACACTGAGCACTGTAGCGTGGTAGTGTGTTCCAAAAATGGCACACAATTGCATGGCTGCGTGTATGCTTCCATGGACAGGAGGCTTGTAATTGTATATTCGTTAGAGCTCATTACATGATTCCCACTGTCATCGAGGTTTCCTCTGACATTCCACATTTTCTCTGATTCCAAAATGTCTTGTCCTGCTGATCAGAGGTACCTGACTGGGCAGCACCAAAATAGGTAGGTTCTTCTTTAAAAACACACAGGAAGAATATTACACAGTAGCATAACGTGAACATGCACATCTCGCTTGGCTTTCCCGCTGAGCCTGACTATTGGGAAGCAGTCTTTCAGCACTGTGACAGTGCGTCATCACCCGGTTTGCAGTGTTGTGTGAATAGGTATTTTAAAATCTCATACCCCTTCATTCACACAGCCCCCATTGGAACACAGTCAGATTGCATCAGATCAAACACATTTGCCCTCAGTTTCTATAAATGCACTGTAATGAGCACAGCCCTTGCCCCTGCCTATAGAGGCCCAGGCTTCATTTCAATTAGCCTGTTGCAGTTAACAACCATGAAATCCGATTTGGTCATCCAGCTGATCTGTGGTCAGCAGCACTCAACAGGAAGGATTAAGGTCATCCATAAATATTTAAGGAAATAGCCACATGCAGAGAGAAGGATTTTATGTCTTTCTGGAAAGATGCCATACAAATAGCTTGCATGTTAATTTTGATCCATGCAGATGCATAGATCATAGGCGTAACTAGTGGGGGTGGGGGCAGGGGGGAAATGTTCCCCCAAAACCATCATATCTAATAACCCCCCCTAATAATTTGTAGATATAAAACATTCCCTTTCATTATGCCCCCCAATATTTAATATGTGGTTATGCCCTTGGTATAGATGTATGACATCTATAAACATGTAGATTATCTTTTGTTCAGGGTCCAAGTGGATATGAAAACCATGTAGAGAAATTCAATCTTGCACCATGGTACATTGGTATTTTCCCATTGTTGGGGAACGCATAGATGCCATGATGCATTAGAGGTGTGGGGCAGTACCTTTTAGTGGCTCCCATATTTTTACTGTCTGCAGATCCTCACTCTGGATCTGGGGTAGCTGTCAGACAGAAGTTTCTGCTGCTAATCTGTATACTGTCCTCCTCCCATTGCAATTGCTGCTAAGGGAGGGTTTACTCCTTAACCATTGCAAGTTGAAAGTAATTAATATGATGGATTATAGCCATTGAAAATGCCTACCATTTATTTACTATCTAGCTCTCTGGTGTTCCCTGCCTGTTGGTCCTCAGTCTGGATCTGAGGTAGTTCTCTGTCTCATGTCTCACTCTGTCTTTGCTAGTGTTCAGGAGTTGTTCAGGCAGCAATGGTATGGTATTATTATTATTTGAGTAGTACTTGTATGTGGATGCCTCGCAAACATTTATTTATTTCTTTTTTTCACACAAATCAAGACCATTAAAATATAACTGTGTTCCATGTTTGAATGAACCAGCCACCCTTATCAAAGAGCAGTTTTTTTGGACATCTGTGCCCCTACAAAATAAAAATATTGCCTAAACCAACAGTTTTTTTACATTGTGCTGTTACTTTACATCCTCCAACAAGGGCCAAAAGATTTCTTATTTTGTGTTGCACAGGTTACATAATCATGTTATTGTTATGCAATATATTTGTAAAGGGGAAACCGTTAGCTAACCATATATCGAGCTTGCTAGGTAAATGTCTGATAAAGCCATGGGGCAGGTAACTGACAAAAATGGCAATGAATTCAAAGCCATTCTGTGCTGATGGCAGTGGTCCATTCCAGGATAACAATACGCCTATCCACAGGGCATGAGTAGTCACTGAATGATTTAATGAGCATAAACCATATGCCATGGCCATCTCAGTCACCAGATCTCAACCCAATTCAATACCCATGGAAGATCATGGAGCAGGGCATGCGACAGCATTTTCCACCACCATCAGCAAAACACAAAATTAAGGAATTTCATATGGAAGAATGGTGTTACATCCCTCCAATACAATTCCAGACACTTGTGCAGAATCTATGGCAAGGTGCATTGAAGGTGCATTGTTCTGGTGACTTATTTTGACCCAACGCCCCAAACGCTTTATGTTGGTGTGTCCTTTATTTTAATCTCAATTAATTTAAACAATAACCAGATTAAGTACTTAATCTGCTTTAATGAGCACATGTCTTCTCTGGAGGAAAAGTTGTATTTGTTCTAAATTATATTTGAGAGACCTTATATTGAACAGCAACTAACACTTCCATATTCCATTAGGCAAAAATGACAATGACAATGGCAAAAGATTTCATGAAAAAGTGGGTGGACAAGCCACTTCAAGTCACCTCTTCAAACCCATTTCCTGGTTTACAGGAATTTACATTGGATTTACATCTCTCCATTATAACCCAGTCCTGTGTAGCACTGCTGGTGCCAACTAACAACCTGACATATGTGGCTGTGAGTCATTAAGGAGCTCATTAAACATGCAGCTTCAGTGACTCAGCAGTTGAAAGCAATGTCAAACCACAAACAATACAAATGATACATTTATTTCATACCTGTATATATATATATATACACTCATATGTCCCTTTAAAGTCTACACCCTGTATCAAAACTTTCACCTTTTGTCGCCTTACAGCCTGAAATTAAAACATCTTAAATCAGACTTTTTCCATCTGTATTTACACATTTTACCCTACAACTTCCAAGTGAAAAAAATCTGTTAACATTAATAAAAAATTAAAAAGCTAGAATACCTAGATTGATAAATCTACACCCTGCTTATCATACCAATTGTAAAGTAGCTCAGGGGTAACCAATCACCTTCCAGATCACACAGGCTAATTAGCTTCCACCTGTGTTCAATTGTAGTGGTTCTGAATGCTTCAGAATAAAATCAGCTGTTCCTAGAGGATTCAACTACTGGGTAGTGTATTTCAGAGTAAAGAATCCACCATGAGCAACAAAGGAGATTTCAAAAGAATTCCAGGATAAATTTGAAAGGCACATATCAGGAAATGGGTATATAAAGGTTTAAAAGGTCTTAAATATCCATTAGAGCATGGTCAAGACCATAATTAAGAAGTGGAAGGTGCATGGCACCACCCGGACCTTACCTAGATCAGGTCATCCATCCAAGCTGGATGACTGAGCAAGAAGGAGACCGATCAGAGAGGCCAATGACAACTATGAAGAAGCTACAGAACATTATGGCAAAGAGTGGTCAATGTGTGCATGCATGTATCAACAATACATAAAGCTCTCCATAACTCTGGTCTGTATGGTAGGGTGGGAAGAAAGAAGCCACTACTCAAAAAAGTCCACATCCAGTCCCGTTTGAGGTATGCAAAATACATTCTTAACATTCTGAAGCTATGTGGCAAAAAGTGTTGTGGTCAGATGAAAACAAGATAGATCATTTTTGGCCTAATTGCCACAGGTTACTGTGGAGGGCGTTGGTCTCGGCAACAGGGGAGTAGCAGGGTTCCCTTTGTTTTGGCACAGCATGGGTATGGAGGCCTTTGGAGCAGTAGAACTTTCCGGGGACAGGTTTGGCACTCTTGCAGGGTGTGAGACTGTGGGTGTGAACTATTGCCTGGAAGGTTTTTCCAAATGCCATAATTGGTAATTATTCAATTAATTGGTGTGGATGTCAAGTGAGGAATTAACTTGACTAATTGTGTTTGTGTGTGAGAATGTGAGTGGGTGTGGTTTGTCAATTGTTTGGTGTTTTGTGATTCAGTATTTGAATGATGGACAGGGGATTACCTCACAAGTCCCACCTGAGCCAGGCAGAAAGTAAGCCCATTTAAGAGCAGGTGGGGCGAGTGGGGCATCAGCTGTTAGTCTTGTCATTCACGTGTGTGTGTGTGTGTGTGTGTGTGTGTGTGTGTGTGTGTGTGTGTGTGTGTGTGTGTGTGTGTGTGTGTGTGTGTGTGTGTGTGTGTGTGTGTGTGTGTGTGTGTGTGTGTGTGTGTGTGTGTGTGTGTGTGTGTGTGTGTGTGTGTGTGTGTGTGTGTGTGTGTGTGTGTGTGTGTGTGTGTGTGTGTGTGTGTGTGTGTGTGTGTGTGTGTGTGTGTGTGTGTGTGTGTGTGTGTGTGTGTGTGTGTGTGTGTGTGTGTGTGTGTGTGTGTGTGTGTGTGTGTGTGTGTGTGTGTGTGTGTGTGTGTGTGTGTGTGTGTGTGTGTGTGTGTGTGTGTGTGTGTGTGTGTGTGTGTGTGTGTGTGTGTGTGTGTGTGTGTGTGTGTGTGTGTGTGTGTGTGTGTGTGTGTGTGTGTGTGTGTGTGTGTGTGTGTGTGTGTGTGTGTGTGTGTGTGTGTGTGTGTGTGTGTGTGTGTGTGTGTTTGTGTGTGTGTGTGTGTGTGTGTGTGTGTGTGTGTGTGTGTGTGTGTGTGTGTGTGTGTGTGTGTGTGTGTGTGTGTGTGTGTGTGTGTGTGTGTGTGTGTGTGTGTGTGTGTGTGTGTGTGTGTGTGTGTGTGTGTGTGTGTGTGTGTGTGTGTGTGTGTGTGTGTGTGTGTGTGTGTGTGTGTGTGTGTGTGTGTGTGTGTGTGTGTGTGTGTGTGTGTGTGTGTGTGTGTGTGTGTGTGTGTGTGTGTGTGTGTGTGTGTGTGTGTGTGTGTGTGTGTGTGTGTGTGTGTGTGTGTGTGTGTGTGTGTGTGTGTGTGTGTGTGTGTGTGTGTGTGTGTGTGTGTGTGTGTGTGTGTGTGTGTGTGTGTGTGTGTGTGTGTGTGTGTGTGTGTGTGTGTGTGTGTGTGTGTGTGTGTGTGTGTGTGTGTGTGTGTGTGTGTGTGTGTGTGTGTGTGTGTGTGTGTGTGTGTGTGTGTGTGTGTGTGTGTGTGTGTGTGTGTGTGTGTGTGTGTGTGTGTGTGTGTGTGTGTGTGTATCATGGAGCGTTGTTGTTAGTCTAGTCGTGTGTGTGTGTCTGTGTCTGTGTCTGTGTCTGTGCATGTGCATTATGTGGTGTAGGTTTGATGTAAGGTGTGATGTAATGTTGAGTGTTTGTGTGTTCCCCGGAAGGGGATTTCCATGTCGGAGGATGCAAAGTCTGTTGAGTTCTGTGTGCATTTGTTAAAAGTGTGTGTGGGAAGAGAGAGAGAGAGAGGGTGCACTGAAATAGTGTCTGTGCCTCTCTGTGATTGTGGAAGAGGGCTCGCACTAAGGTAGTGGAGTGTCTTTGGGCAATGGCCTGAACTCTCACTGGAAGAGTGGCGAGGGTCTCTGTGTGTTTGTGTTGAATGACAACTTGGACTGAAGTCTCTGTGTGCATGGGTTTAGGAAGCACTTAAAGTCACAGAATATGTATGTGCCAAGAGTTAGAGGAAGTCCGGATGAAGAAGAAGTGTGGTCCTGTTATGTGGATTTGTGGAAAGCCGCTGATTATCTGTGTTGTGTGTTCCCCGGAAGGGGATTCCCACCTTGCAGGAGGCGGGCATGATTTATTTTTTTGTTCATTTAGTTTGTTTATTTTTGTTAATTGTTTTTGCCCGAAAGCTTCGCAGTGAGTAAGGTGAAGACTTTGTTTTGTTTGTTTTATTTAACCTGCTCTCCTGCTGTTTCGCTCCCGGGTCTGGGAGAGAGATGGAAATAAAGATCCGGTCCGGAGACCAGCGAACCCCACTCCTCTGCCACTTCTTACCTTCTGCTGCTCTGCTCATATCCGGGGAATTGTCACATGGCGTGTAACAGCTACATTTGACAAAAACCCAATACAGCACATCACCCAAAGAACACTATCCCTTTTGTAAAGCATGGTGGTGGCAGCATTTGGTTATGGGGGTGTGTCTCATCAGCAGGGACAGGGGCACTTGTCAGGATAGAAGGGAAAATGGATGGGGCAAATGCAGAACAATTCTTGAGGAAAACCCACTGCCCTCTGCAAGAAAGTTGAAACTGGGGGTTTCAGATTTTGTAAATTTTTCTCCCAATTTAGTAGCCAATTACACCCGCTATTTGTTTCGATTCACCTTCCCCACGAGTCCACCGCTCGTCTCTATGAGGCAAGCTAATTATCCGAGGGCAGTGAACACCGCCTCCTTCGAGATGGAATTTGCCCATGCACATTCTGGAGACACCCTTATGTGCTTCATGGCAAACTTGTGCTGGCTCTCTCTCCCCCCTTCCCCTGGGGCAGACAACCAAATGCCGCCCTCAATCAGGGCTAACGACCAGGGCCGGTCTGGTAGAGACGGGTTTTGTACCACGTCCCTGACAGGCAGCCGGACCAGCCAAAATATGGTGCGTTAGCCCGCTACGCTACCCGCCATCCCTGAAGTTCATATTTTAAACTACAGACTACAGTTATCTCATTATCCAAAGCACAAAATGTGCTCAAGTGCAAGAGGAGTGCATAGTGGAGAGTTTTTTAAAAACGGGAATGAAAGTTACTATTTACTAACAAAATTGTACTGTACAGCTGACAACATTGTGATAAATTTGATGATCAATAAGGCATGTTATGGAATTTAAGAGCTCTCCTGTAAGTAGGCTATGTATCATTTTTCTTCATGCACAATACACATTTAACCTAGAACTAATCTTATTGCCTTCATTTGTGCTTCTTATAATTAAAATAGCCTTATATGATTTTAGTAAGTTCCTAACTATTTGTTTCTCCCCAAGTTCAGTAAATGTAACTACTGCCAATATCATTATCAAAGTGATTTACACCTTGGGGGACTTCCTGCAATACTAAGATTGTACTCCATATTCATATATATGAATGAATAATCCATTATGATAGACTCCAATGTTTTATAGAAAATACTTTATATTATACATATATAATAGTATTAGTATTTTATATAGAATACTATACTGCAATTATGTGAATCAGTGTGTGATCCCATTTGTTAAGAGTACCTGTGTACATTTAAAGATAAATTTAAAGCTAAAGTTAATGGGATAATTTTATAAAGGGAACCATCTTAGTGTTTTAAGAAATGCCAGA
Source organism: Aldrovandia affinis (assembly GCA_029706075.1). Lineage (NCBI taxonomy): Eukaryota > Metazoa > Chordata > Actinopteri > Notacanthiformes > Halosauridae > Aldrovandia > Aldrovandia affinis. The sequence continues at coordinate 2,019,593 of JAINUG010000015.1, forward strand.
GAAAACCATACATCTGAATTGTGCCTTTAGAACCAGGTTGTTCCACAAGAGCAGTTTTTTTTATCCCAGCTTTTACTAAGCCCTGGCACAGTTCTGAGAAGAACAAACACATCGACAGTTGTAGATCAATTCTACGCAGAGACGAAGATGCTCTACGTCGATTTCAAGTCATTAGTAGGCATTTCATTTTGACGATTAATCTTCGAGGTCAAGCTTTTACCATATTTAAATACAGTTTTTTAACAAGGATTTGAGCAATCTAGCAATCAAAGTAATAGGAGGATTCTATTCATTACTGTTTTTGTTTAATACAACCATAAGATTGTTATGCTAGGAAAGAGATTGAGAATGGATAAGAAATGTCATCACTCAGTCATAAAATCAACCAATCAATTCCATAACTCATATAAAAACAAATGTAGTTTGATATGCAACTACTTAAGCTTGCTTAAACTTTATAATTTTACTTGAGTAGTTAAAACATTAGTTTGGTTTAGTTGAGTTTTCTTACTTTTGAGTTGAATATTAAGCCACCTAAATGCTATTATCCACAATGTACTGCAAAAGCTTGATGGGAGACAAATGAGGCAGATGTCTCATTTTCCATACAGTATTTACAGAACATTACGGTATGATCTTTAAATGTACACACACATTAAGCATGTTTGTGGTTAATGAAAGGCTGTAGTAGTAGGGACGTTGCCCAGCTAACTTAATAAATCTACTTGCTTTCTAAGAGGGTATATTTACTTCATACTGACTAGTTGTGGCTAACAGCTTTTGTAAGATCAATAAAGGTATATGTCCATTTTTTATTTTATTTTACATAACGGGTGAATCCTAATTTGACATATCGTGGAATATGTACAGTTGTGTGTTTGGGTTATGTCAGTTGTGGTTACTGTATTTCAGTTATGTGTATGTAAGCGTGGCGTGAGCTTATATAAAAATGCTTTCATGTGTGTGATTGAGTTTGTATTACATAACACCACCTATTCCTTTCTTTGCACTGCATCCCACAGCCATACATAAGGCCACTATTTCCTGTTTCTATGCTTCTGGTTTGAACTTGCGAACGAAAATGCTGAGATGAAAACCCGCTTTCATAATGTGATATTTTAATGGGACTCTTAACATAAACAGATCTCTTTCGGAAATCCAATAGAATTGTGTTACATCTGCAACATGTACAGAAACCTTCACAAAAACAGAAGCCATTTTCTAATACATTCTAGCTGTTTTACAGTATTAATTATGCAATGAGACTCAATAAGAATATTTCCAAATGAGAAATATAATGAAGTTTTAAAACACAAGAAACTATTACCTGTAATTAAGATTTAGACATTTTTGTTTTATCTCAGCAAATCCTGCACTTGATAAAACTGAGCTGTTGTAAACTATTCTGGGAGAATCTGGTTTAACATGAGAATATTAATAGATTATCTTCATCATTCTGTCATCAAGTTAAATTAATTTCCCCCTGAAGCATATGCCAGTCATACTGCTTGCAAAAAAAGTGGTAAAATCCCATTTTTGACTAATGATTCTCACAAGGGTGCACGTGCAGTTTTCACATTGGTGTAGATCAGTGGCTCCAAATATATTTCCCCACAAAAACGAATCATAGGCTGTTGTCCTCCAGAGAATAAAATGCCCATTGTCTTCTGTGAGTAATGCTTCTGCCAGAATTGATTTTCTTCTTTCCCCATTCCCACACAATTGTTGTATCTGAAGGAAAGCTAATTGTCTAAACATTCCCATTTGACCAATAACACACTGCAGACAATGGGCACAATAGGTGTAGCCGCGTTAATGTGGTGGTGTGATCACAGAAAATAATTTTGTGAAACCCCCAAGGATGTGCTTAGTGTGGATTTGTTCTCTTAATATTTAATACATTCAGCACAATGAAAAGTAACATTTTTGTATGCTTGCACATTCTGTTAAACAATAGCATTTTGCCAAGTTAGATTTAATCTATCATTAGATCAGGCTGCAACATAATTATCTTTTATTATTCTCTTTGAACAATTATATCATTTATTTTCCATGTTTGCCTTTATATTTTCAATCTATAATTCATATTTAAATGGTATTTCAGTATGATCTTGTATTTCCAACCCTGTTGGGTGGGACCACAGCTATGTTGTATATGGGACAAGTTAGATAATTGAATACAATTAAAAATAACCACAACAGCCAAAGCAGTATGAAGTACAGTATTGAATGTGCAATTTGTTGCATACAGTGAAACATGTTTAGATAGTTTATAAAGTTGGAATAATGCTATGAAATATAAATAATAAAAATACAATTTCATAATAACCATACAGTTCTCAACGTCTCCAGTTTGGATAATGATAACAAAACAGTATTTCAGGTTTAGCCTACCCTTTTCCCAGGTCTTTCCTCTGTCTCTGGTCACTCCCTTCTCCAAAAGAGAAAGGATGTATGATTTTTATGATCTAGAGAGCACAACCTGTTTTGTTTTCACCAACAACATTTCAGGGTTCATTGTACTGAACCTCCAATCGCTCACAGTTTGACATTTTAATGTTAATACATTGCAGTGTTTTCCTGTGATTTTCTTTCTCAACAATGGGGGCATTTTATCACACAACTTGCCTGATTACTTTAGGCTATGTCAAATGTAGTTTAAGGGAATTAGAAAGTTCAGTTTTTGATTTTTTGAGTAATTGCTTAATTTTTAAGAATCACACTTCATTGTCATTGACATTGCCATTTGAGCCTTTATTCTATAGCAGGGAGAATGTATTGACATCCAGATTATGTTGGACACTGCAATATGTTGGATGTACGGGCTCGGATATGTGGGATTATAATGAATTTGCTTCTTATTCTTAATTGTTAATCTTAGTGTTTTAAAATGTTGGTATAATTTCCATGACCTTTCTGTATTATTCTACGCTCATGCATTGTACTATTTTCAGGTGACTGTTATCACAATCATGATTCTGTTTTGTCATTTGTGAAGTGTGCTGCACCAAAAATGTGATTGCATTTCAATACCTAGTATGCCTTCACTTAGTGATATTTCGCAGAGAAAGTAAGTCAACACTATTGAAACCATCTCCAGATGTCCTAATGTAGCTATGGGCTATTCCATTTTTTACTATATTGATAACTTGTTTAAGTTATGAGCATCTAAATAAAATTTTCTCACATGCTTTACCTTGATTTAAATATAAATCCTCGACTCTCTGTGTTGCACTTACAGTAACACGCATAAGTAGATGCTCCCTAATTACTCTCAAGAGTGTGAGGGTATTGAATAGGTTCTGCAAATATGTTTTACCAGATTTGGTCGCCAGCCCGATCGGAGGTGGCATTGAATATTGAATAGTATTGCATTGAGTGTATTGAATAGGTTCTGCAAATATGTTTTAATATTTGAATGATAATTTTTTTGTTTGTGAATTGATTTGTTTGTTTGACTTTTTTACTCACCTTTGAATGGATAAGAGTCATTCAATGTGAAAATCAAGTCAATACTGGCATGAACCTCCAAAAACTATGTAAGAAATCATGTTTGCAGCACGTTTTATCATAATGATATTGTATGATACAAGTTTGATACAGTGCAGTGGATAGCACTGTCGCCTCACAGCAAGAAGGTCTCGGGTTTGAATCCAGGCCAGGGGCCTTTCAGTGTGGAGTTTGCATGTTCTCCCCGTGTCCGCGTGGGTTTCCTCCGGGTACTCCGGTTTCTTCTCACAGTCCAAAGACATGCATGTTAGGCTAATTGGAGAGTCTAAATTGCCCGTAGGTATGAGTGTGTGAGTGAATGGTGTATGTGGTGCCCTGCGATGGATTGGCGACCTGTCCAGGGTGTGTTCCTGCCTCTCGCCCCAATGCATGCTGGGATGGGCTCCAGCCCCCGCGACCCTAACTAGGAATAAGCGGCTGAAGATGAGAAGATGAGATGAGATGAGATGAAGTTTGATACATGTTTTTTCCAGCGGTGTGAAACATCTTGTTGAATTCAGCTTGAAACCACAAAGGAAACAAAGAATAGTGCTATAAAATTACTTTGTTTGTGATGTCATGGAAATAAAGGCCAAATGTGTTTCCAAGCTCCAGCTTTTGTAAAAGAATCCCACTAGTGGTGTTGGGGAAGCTACTCTAAAAATGTAGTTAAGTTAAAAGCTACCAATTTCTAAAGCTTTGAAAAAAGTAGTTCACTTCATTGAAACCACTTCATAAAGATATTTCAATGATCTAATTAACTTTAGCTGAAATGTCTTGCAATAAAAAAATATATATGACTGTTATAGAACAGATCAATCTGGAGGCAAGCATAGCAAGATCATTAGTGAGGTAACTAGTGACTTTAGATATTATTAGTTGCTAGACTAATGTTAGGTCTCCATTGAAAAACAACCGTGGTCTTTAGTGTTCAATTATACATGTTATCCATGCATAATGGGTGGTTGTTCACTACCAAGCAAGAAAGCACCTATCGGACCAGTTGTTGGTCCACAATTCAGCACAAAGGTCTGTTCGGCAGCCCTTTTGCATTCTCTGAAAGTACTCCTGTCAAAATCTTGACTTCTGAGTTCTATATCATATTTGTGCTAAAAACTTCAACCACTATTTTCTCCCACACAGGTACCTTTAACAGACTAATAAACATTTGTCTACAGTTTGAATTCCATACCATCCTAAAGGCACAGTCTGCTACAAGGCTTAAGTAATTGTATGCATTTGAATCCTATAACAGTGGATCATGCTACATTTTCATGAAAGCTGAAGTCCTGGATAAGGAAGCAACTGTTTTCCCACTTATATGATTGTAACCAGTGGCGTCATGCTCATTAACTTTGAGGGGGCATGTGCCCCCTACATTTTCTGGCATAATTGTTCATTTAAACAATTGGCATAAATTGTTACTATGGGAAAATGTATTAAATTACAGTCGTAAGAAGGAGGGAGGAGGAGTCTGGCGACATTCAGTGGGAGTGATTTTGGAACACTGCTTATAATCATTATTGTCCTCGCTGTGGATGAATTGAGTTGAACTTATTAAGCAAGGCTAGCTGAAGCTACATGGAAACTGGTTTTAAACATAAACGTAATTGTCTATAAGAAATTTGCATTTAGTTAGTAGGCTATATCAGAGCTCATCTACATGATATATGCAATTGGCACAATAAATTGTCTGTTTTTGTATGGACATTCATACAGAATTAGCTTCATTAGCAGTTAGCTACATTGCTCATTTAGCTACATTATCATTATCAGATGCTCATCAAGGAAGATGCAGGTCACGCGAGGGGTAGACATATAAACTGACTTGTAAAAAAAGACTGACTTGCCAATGTACAGTGCATCCGGAAAGTATTCACATCGCTTCACTTTTTCCACATTTTGTTATGTTACAGCCTTATTCCAAAATGGATTAAATTCATTTTTTTCTCAGAATTCTACACACAATACCCCATAATGACAAAGTGAAAAAAGTTTTTTAGACATTTTTGCAAATGTATTAAAAATAAAAAAATAAAATATCACATGTACATAAGTATTCACACCGTTTGCTATGACACTCAAAATTGAGCTCAGGTGCATTCTGTTTCCACTGATCATCCTTGAGATGTTTCTAGAACTTCATTGGAGTCCACCTGTGGTAAATTCAATTGATTGGACATGATTTGGAAAGGCACACACCTGTCTATATAAGGTCCCACAGTTGACAGTGCATGTCAGAGTAAAAACCAAGCCATGAAGTCCTAGGAACTCTCCATAAACCTCCGAGATAGAATTGTGTTGAGGCATAGATCTGGGGAAGGGTATAAAAACATTGCTAAAGCATTGAAAGCACCCAGGAGAACCCTGGTCCTTCTACCAGGTTCTCCCATTGCTGCAGAGGAACTCCAAGCTCCAGGGTCCTAAAAGTGTCTGCTTGTCAAAGTGAATTAATATTTGTAAGCCTTTGTCCCATCCCCTAAAAGCTGATGAGCTTCTCCTTGACCTCATGCTGTGAGGTAAAGCTGTGCACAGGGCACACTGAAGCAGAACTGACCCTTCATAAAGTGAAGTGGTGATGTAGCTTAACAGAGATCTAGGCACATAATGGCCTAACAATGCAAAAGCCAAAAAATAAAAAAGTCAATAAACAAACAAAGCTAAAAAGCATACACAAAGCACATTTACAGATGCAGGACTGTTTCAAACACACCGAGTTACAGGATAATTTAGTGTACAAAGCCAAGTATCTGTGGACCAATTACTTCTTGGTCTTTTCCTCGGAAGGCTTGCCTTCTCAGTATTCAGAAGCTATTTTGCATGTTAGCTGTTTTTCCCAAAGGGGAGAGGGCAGCTGAGGCTTATGATGGCGTTACTCCTTCGGATATTTGTGGAATGTACAGTTGTTTTGTTTTACGGATGACCAGAGTTACCCTTCGTATCTTGCCAAAGTAACCTTGCCAGCGCAGGTGATCCCAAGCTCACCTGTACCTCTCAAATGTTTTTTTCAAGATTTAATTCATCAAAATGACTGCCAGGACTGCTGAAACCTGTCAACTCAAGAGGCCTGAGGGTAAAAGTAGTATATTTTGACCCTTGTAAAGATAAGGCTTTGCAAAGCACACCATGGGGAAGAGGACTAGGGACAGTGGAGTGCCATGTTTTAGGGCTCTTCCAAAGAGTGAACTAGAGGGAAAAAAGCCTTGATCATCACCTTTTGATGTCTAGATGTCTGTTCTACATGTATGTTTGGGGGAAGGCTTTCCCTAGCTCAGCGAGAGAGGTGATGACCTTCAAAGACCTCCGAGCCCTCTTCCCACAGAAATGTGGGTGTGTCAGCGCAGAACCCGAAGAGATGTGGTGACGCAGGGGTGTCGGGCCTGCGAAGCCTTGATGAAATGATGGCGGATTACGAGAAGCTGGAAAAAGGCAGAGGAGGATTATACTGGCTGCATTACGAAAAAATAGGACTCGTGAAATTTTAGTGAAAAAATTTACTTTCTGTGCTGATAAAGACAGCCCTGCAATGGCTGTACATTTGAATGTTATATTTTTACCCCCTTCTTTAAATAGACTCTTAGTCTATTTAATATAGCTTAGTATGTAAAGTAAAACTGCAGAACACTACATTAAGGAGAGACTCAATGTCCAGCTCACATTCATCATCATAAGTGACAGAATAAAGAATGTGCAGTGCTAAAATAGTAATTAAATGGGTCTGACTAACGCTAATGGATAATTAATGAATTCCACTCTTGCAATATTTCTTTTCTGTCACAGCAGAGGATTTTGATCCTGTAAAAATACTTTACCCCAGTCTCCACCAGACTCCATCACCCCTAGCAACAGCCTCACATATGAAAAAAAACACATAATTGTGTGCCCAGTGGGAAGCTTCCTTGCATTGTTTTGTTATTCATCAAGAATTTGTTTTCATCATGAGCTGATGTTACCAGTATTTCCCTTTTTTCCTATGGAGAACTCCGTCTTGCCACGTAATGACACATTGGTGCAAACGCCTCCGTTGCCTTAACAATTCTCCAGCATTTAACGGCAGTCTTTCTTGCGAGAGTGAAGAGGTTGTTCCCAGTCAAGGTCAACGTGGGCATCTCTCTGCTGTGATATAAGCCTTCTGCACTGACGTCAAGGTTCTAAAATGTAGATGTCAGTGGGCTGCTAACAAGAAAGAGTACAACACAGAAAGTGGGATATTTTCCCCAAGGCTGTTTTGCTATAAATATCTGACTCGCATTTCTTTGATTTGCAAATTAGGAGGTCCCCCCCTTCATTTCTTCCTTCCTTTTTCTACGCTAACTTTCGGAGGAGAAGCGGAAGTCGTGACTGCGGCTGTGTCATTCATTTTGCATGTGGGCGTAAGAAGGAAAATTAATGGCTTTATCCCTCCGAAGCACCACAGTCGAAGACTTATCTGTAACTTCAAAAAAAACATGGCACTGTAAACCACGACACACTGAAAGAAACAGAGGAACCACAGCGTTGCTGAAGATTAAAATGAATTTTCGTTCGGCTAAATGAGGGGTGCTTAGAAATAAGTTGCATTACGCCATTAATAAAATCAACCGCATTCAGTGCAGTAGAAGGACACCGTTGTAATCTCCTCTAAACAGGTGTTGTGATTACAGGGAAGCCTGCGCGATATGCAAGGCTACAGAGCTACTCCAGGCATACACAAGAAGAGGCTTGGCTGTGGGTCGTCTGCTCCGTTCTGTCTGCCAGCCTCGTTCAGTGTCAGTGTTAATTAGTGTTTCGGAAACAGGTTTTGCTCAATTTAAAAAGGACTGTAAATATTTAACATGGCATATCCTGAACACATGGCTAAGCTTTTTGCGCATCACCTTTCCATTGATGATTTTGTTTGTTTTCTTTGGGCATTTGCTGTATTTCATCCTCCCCCCCCCATCCAATTCAGGGATGCATGATTTTAATCTCCCCTCAGATGAATGCATCTCTGTGCTGGCTCTCTGAGATGAAGTGCAGGCCTGGCCTCAAATCCACACCATGGCACTCTGTTAGCAGCCCATTGCACACTCGCCACAGCTTGCAGGCAATGGCTTGAACTTGGACCTCCATGTGTTTCCATTGAGAGCTTATGCACATTGAATTGCGCAGGCCTTTCAGAAGGGGAGGTTTTTAAAACTTTGAACGTTTTAAAAATAGGCCAGCAGTTTTTCATGTTTTCCAGTGTTCAGCTCAACCTTGATCTTACTAAAAGTAATAAAATCATTTATTATTTAGCATGTGGTGCTGAGGTATACTACCCATTTTTTTACATTTGTGTATACATTATGAGCCGGTATTACAGAAAATAAATTGTGCGTTTTTAATGGAAGGGCCCAAGTTTGCCTTAGCTATTTTCAGGGATATACAATTAAAAAACTATATATATATATACACTCCCGGTCAAACGTTTTAGAACACCCCATTTTCCAGTTTTTACTGAGATTTAAGCAGTTCAAATCCAGTGAATAACCTGAAATGGTACAAAGGTAAGTGGTAAACTGAGGTAAAAAAAAAAAAGTTTAGGTTACCAAAAAACTATTTTTTGGCAGTGAGTAGTTTCCTACACCATCAAAAGGCACTTGGAAACTGGAGGGAACTCTGACAGGAAGAGGTCTGGCCAAAGCTCAAAGCCACAACAAAATCAGAAGACAAGTTTCTGAGAGTCAACAGCTCGCATGATAGGCGGCTCACAGGACAACAGCTTCAAGCACAGCTTAACACTGGTCAAAGTAAGGAAGTCTCAGTTTCAACTGTAAAGAGAAGACTTCCTACTGCAGGTTTGACAGGTCGAGTGGTAGTAAAAAAGCCATTGCTAAGATGGCAAAATAAGAAAGAGGCTTACCTGGGCCATGAAGCACCGCTAGTGGACTACTGAAGACTGGAAGAAGGTCTTATGGACCGATGAATCAAAATTTGAAATCTTGAAATTTTGAAAGGTTTTTGTAGGCCGTCAAGTAGGCGAAAGGATGGTTCCTCAGTGTGTGACACCAACTGTCAAACATGGAGGAGGAAGTGTGATGGTCTGGGGCTCTTTTGCTGGATCCAGAGTCGGCGACTTGCACAGACTGACTGTTAACCCACGTTAACCCATTACCTTTGTACCATTTCAGGTTATTCACTGGACTTGAACTGCTTACATTTCAGTACAAACTGGAAAATGGGGGTGTTCTAAAACTTTTGACCTGTAGTATATATATATATATGATTTAGACTAACATGTACATTTAAGGTATTTAATTAAAATTGACATTATAGCTCTTGAACATAAATTAATTTCATCCTCTTACAGCAGGGCTTAAAGCAAAGAAAACAGAATTGCCCATAAATGATATTTACAGTGTATTGGACAGCCACCCCACACATTTCCAGATTTGTGTTCATAGTTTATTTTATTGTCATTATGCCTGCAAGATAACAACCAGACTAGTCTGACAGTGATAAATGATTGAGAGCTGATGCAGAGAGATGCCTTTGTAATCAGGAAGGCGGTGATGTTGGGAAAGAGACCTGTGGGCAGATGGGGCACTTCCAAGGAACCTATGGATACTTTATATTTATTTGAACCCCTAATGTAACCCCCCTCTCCTCTCAAAATAGGTACTGACTGTTCCCAAGCCTTCTAGACAACTGATGACAGGTCAGGGTCTTGCTGCTAGCAATACCCAGTGAATGTATTTTGGATATGGGTCATATCAGGCAGTCCTACACATGAGGTTTCAGAATGTGCTAAAATTAGTGTGGACCCAAACAGGATGAATGGGATCAGTGCTGGATGGGGATGCTGAAGCTTTGAACTAGTTATGGATCTCATTCTTGAATGTTAAACTTGGCATCAAGGTTTACTGATACAGGTGATTGCCAAAATAAAAGAAACACTAATAGAAAGTAAATTTGAAAGCAGTTTCTTCCACATAGGTGTGGTTCCTGAATTAATTAAGCAATTAACATACCATCATGCATAGGGTCATGTATACGTATGCTAGGCAGGCCCAGTTGCCCACTATTTTGGCTACCAGGGCTAGAAGAAGAGATCTCAGTTACTGGCATGGTTTAGGTCCAACCCCTTAGAGGGCAAGGTAACCGGCAAATAAATACAAAACCATTTTGAGTGATCACCTTCATCCTATGGCGAAGCATTTCTACGCTGATGGCTATGGTCTTCCAGGATGGAAATGCCCCCATCTGTAGGGCATGAGTTGTCACTGAATGGTTTGATGAGCATGAAAACAATATGAAAAATATGCCATGGCCAGCTCAGTCCCCAGATCTCAACCCAATCAAGCACTTATGGGAGATTCTGGAGCGGCAACTGAGACAGTATTTCCCACCACCATCAACAAAACAGCAAATTATGGAATTTCTCGTGAAAGAATCAACAAAAGTTCCAGACACAAATGCCAAGGATGGAAGCTGTTCTGGTGGAAAGCCCATCACCCTATTAAGACACTATGGGCCCTATTTTCCAATAGTGATGTTCCAGCACACACTTGTAGAAACAGAATATTTGCCATATCCGCCAAGGTTCATTGATGAAGCATTTGTTCTATGGGTTGGTGGCTCTAGGGGTGTGACTATGAAAGCATCAGCACTATGCAAGTTTGGTGTCAAACACTATGGGCCAACTATTTAGCGCAAACGTGGCACTCTGTGCAATTTCAGTGATGTTATGCCATATGAACTAGTTATCTGAAATAACATGAGAATGTTTTGTGAATATTGTGAATTTCCCCCACGTTGAGGCAAATCGTCCAATCCATGGGTAACTTGCAAGCGTAATCAACAGCTAAAAACTATTTCCACAGCTTGTGGTTATCAATGCACGGAGTTTGAAGCCAGCAGGCCATCCATCGCTTTCAGTAAGATACACCTGTTAAATAAATATATGTTTGTATGCACATTGTTTTTCTTATGTGAAATGGTTTTATTCTTTCCATTTGCACTACAGAAAATGCGATAGGCAATATGCGAAGGCGATACCGTGAGCGATACCCTGGGTTTGGTAGCCGGTGTTTGCCAGACGGCTATCAGTTCGGCTGTACATGCAGTTTCTTCCAGTCTTGTCCAACATGCACATTAGTTTATTACTTTTCCTACACCCGACAGCCAGCAGAGAACTAAACAGGATTTTTATATGCAATGTGGATTCCCTGGGGTCTGCACACATGTGCAGTTGCGCGCACCATCTGATCATGGTATCATTTATGTGAATCGGAAGGGGGTCCACTCCATTAATATCCAGGTGGCTTGTGATGCACACTCCAGGGTAACGCATGTAGGCCTACTGCATGACGAACATAAATGAAACAGGCCTAGTTGCAGTTGTGAGTTTGTTATTTATTGCTTTCCATTTAACAATTACATTAAGTTAGAAGAAAAGAAACATTGTTTTTTTTTAAGTTGAAAAGCCTACAAATAAGGAAAAAAAGAGATGGTAAAATAAAACATTTTCTTTTAACAATGTAGGTCTCAAAATATAAACTCAAATCATGAAAATAACAAATTAATGTGCGCCTGGTTTTCCCCCTCTGATTCGCGCGCCAACTTTTTTTCTTTTTTCTCCTCTTTTGAGAAGCGCTCCTGGCGCAGCCGCGCAAAACTGTCATGTCAGGAAATTGCCAATTTGCTGTAGTGTTAGCGCACTAGTATTTAAAGGGATAGAAAATAGGTGTTCTGATTGGCCATTATGAAACCAAACCCCCACCACACCCACATTTTAAAAAAAGAAGTTAATCCAACCTCTTTTACAACTGCGCCGGAGGTGCGCTATCGTCCTAAATCACAAAATTACCGAAATTGCGTTAGACACGCCCTAAAGCGCCACCGTCTTCGCTTTGCGTCTGCATTACCGATACCATCCTAATTCACCAAAATAGGGCCCTTTATGTTGGTGTTCACTATATCTCTTGTGATGTTATGGGAGATATCACAGATCCTATCACATCCAGTGTGCCATTGCTCGTGATTTTAGCTTCTTTTTTTTACTTTGTGCCTTTGTCCGACATTTTCAAACCGTGTTTTTCAAATGATGTAATTACTGCCTTGCAATTAGTGTTGTTTATCAATGGTCTGTTTCTAATTTCATCAGGGATATTTCACTGTTAAAAACCTAACTCAGAGTTAATAAAACTGTTGGTTATTTGTGTTGGTTATTATTATTATTATTTATTTATTTTCCTCACAGCAACCCCAATACTGTCACTAAAGTTACGTGCAATCGTAAACAGTCAGGCTGGTAAATATCAGGAGGCACTTTTAAGTTTTTTTTTCTCTCAGGGCATTACTAATACTGTAGGTAGAGAAGTAAAGCAGTTCTTCCTTTAGCACCACTGTCAGCAGATTGTGGCCTGACATCCTGAGGAATGTTCCAGATCCTCATCATGTGGCAGTGTGTCCTGGTTTCAGCCTCCTCCACCCCCACCACCCATCCCAGGCACATCATCCTGGCGCAGCCCAACCTTGTGCGACAGCTAGGCCTTGATAGATCAGTGATGATTTTTTCCATACTTTTTTTAGCATCACTATGTGCTGTCAGGACATTAATGCTGTGAATTATGAGGCAAAATATAATTGTTAATGAGCTGGGACACCAGCTCTCAGAAAAAACCCTGCACCGCCATCTTAATCACTTTCACAGTGACTCCAAGTTCGCCCTACCTTTGCCAAATTCAGACACATGCACAAAGCTCTGACTAGTTGTTGTGAAAGCAGTTACAGATTTAATTTTCCCTCTTCATTGGTAGAAATATATTCAGTAGAAAAACATCCTTCTCCCTGCATGAAACAATTTCATAAACATTAACCTTTAATGGTGTTGATTCAGCGATGGCGCTCATATTGTGGAATAATGTCCTACTATTCAACACATCACATTGTTAATGGAACATTTTTTCAGGGAAACATTTAATATACCTTTTTTCAGCTCAGATTGTCTTACGTATAAACAATCTGCTGTTTTTTTATCAGCAACATTCAGGTACTACAAGCTTTGTAAACAAGGCCAAACAAGATTACGTATGGTGTTGTCAACTTTAATAAAGTCAACGACCAAAAAGGGTGGGGGGGGAACAAAAATGTTTTTCATAAAACATCACCCTGGCATTTACGTGGTCATAACACCAAAGAATAAAAGGTTGTTTCGCGTGAATTCACACGAGAGCACAAGCATTGCTTGTTTTTTCACTTCAAAACTATGCATATCAAAATGTGATATTTCCAGATTATGCCCTGCTGTCCCCCTCATGTAGAGTGAAAAGGTGCAATGTGACCTCTTGAACTCAAGTGAGGTTGTCAAGAACCTGACCTGATTCAGTATGTTCTCAACCACAGCACGTCAAACCCCATGGGACCTAACCTTACTGCATCACTGCCCACGACCTCCAGCTCTCTGTGGTGTATTTATGTCTCCCAACCTCAGGTCTGGCTCAAGTGAACTGAGTTGCCACTGACACAAAGTGCTTTATGGAAAACACCTAGGGGTGCTATTTGTCTGGTGAACTATGGCAAATCCAAATTACTCTGTACTTTTTCCTGGCAGCATGTTATGCAATTAAATAGGAATATCTATCAGGGGGGAAATGAGATCCATGAAGACATTTTGACCACAACCTTTACATTTACTCTGACGTTTTATTAAAGAATTCCAGCCAGATCAGTCGTGGAAAATTATGTTACTCAATATGTTACTCATATTTCAATGTTATCAGGCGTCATTGCCAGACAGATGTTTTTCAAGTAGAAAGAGAAGACGACTGTCCCTATATTGTTTATTTTCTACTGAGTTTCTCTGCTTTTGTAATATTAATAGTGTGAATTCTTGTGGAACTGATTTGATTAAAATAAATCAGAATGTTGCAGTGGTGCTGGGAGCATTTGGTTTTACATAATTCATCTGCCGCTCCACACTGCGTACACCCATACCGTTATACTGCTCTTTATGGTTAAAGTACAGCTGAAGAAAAATAAATCCTTCTCAAAGCTGCATTACCTCTAGATTAAAGGCAAATAAATATTTATGTTTTTGGATGTGCCACAGTTTTGTGATGACCTAGTTTCAGATGGCAAAATGACGAGGACTGCTTGAGTGCCATTGCACCTTTTCTGGAAACTCATGCTGTTTCTAAGGCATCTGTTATCTGAGTGAGACCACACATACAAAGCTATATGATGATAGGCCAGTTGATTTATTACGTGGGCACAACAGTTCCCAAAGTAGTTGCAGCGGTTCCATTGGACCTTCATCATGGTTGCTGTCTATTCTCTTTAGCCACCTAAATCTAGGTTATAAATCTAGGTTAAATCTAACTATGCCTATCAAGTATCAACCCCAATAGCAAATGTTATCACGAGTTTAAGAATCTGTTAAATAACTAATTCAATAAAACACATTTTGTTTTGTTCATCATCTTGATGTTGGGTTATCCCCTCTGAGTTTCTGTTTGAAAGCTGTTGACTTTCCACTTCCTACTAGTCATTCTGATAGAGGCATTAAACAGCTCCCTTTAACCTGACAAAAATGTTCTATTGTTATGGTATGTACATATACAATGAGTATTTTTGGTTTAATTAATTAAATAGATTCAATAGTGCTTCAATTCTATAATACAATGATATGGACATTTATCAGGAAAAACCCCCCAGTAATGACAAATGATAGGCCTGATTTTGTTTTGGCCATTTCACAAACTTCATTTGGAGAAAGGTGACCTGTTAAGACTGTAATTTCTCCAGACTTTGTACATATGTGGCACATAACTGGTTTATAGGGGATTTGATAACACAGAATATGCAACTGGTAGTTTTTGTGGCTCTCAGGTTTTAACATTTGTCTTACCTTTTACACTATTCAAGGTGTCTCTGTAGCCTACTTATCAACTGCTATGTTTTTTATATTAAATATATGATAGGTATGAATAGTTTTAAGGCCAAATATTTTTGATCATGTTGTATTTGCTTGAAGTTGTCTGTCTTGTGGTACTTACAGTGCATGACTGTATTCATTAGATTAGGTATTGGTTTACCATCAAGGACCATGTTAGTGTTTTCATTAATACGGTCATGGGTTATCCTCTGGGATCAAATGTGCATTACACGATTTCTTTATTGTCATTGTACTGCTACAACAAAATTAAAACAACACTCCTAGTGGGGCTACAATATAAAATAGAAATAAATACAAAATAGACATGGGAGCAAAAGTCCGATACACTGTACATACACCCACACACACACACTTATTTAAGAAGACTAGTATAAATGCTAAGACATTCACACCACACACTTGCTACATATTGCACATGTAAGATAGATATTGCACTTATTATAAGTTATATTGCACAACAATGGATATTACTCTTATTATAAGTTATATTGCACATGGGAGTTTGTATTGAGGCATCATGACTAAAATGCTGAGCTGCTAGGCAGCATGGACTAAAATGCTATAGTGCATGGGAGCTGTCTTTCAGTGCAGCATTCAGGACAGTGATGGCCCTGGGATAAAAACTGTTCAGTAATCTTGTGGTGTGTGTTTTGACAGTCCTGTAGCGTCTGCCTGATGGCAGGAGGGCAAACAAGTGATGCCCGGGGTGGGTGGGGTCCTTGGTGATGCTGGTGGCTTTTTCTCAGGGAGCGGGAGGTGTAGAGGTCCTGGATGGCAGGGAGCTGGGTGTTGGTGGTCTTCTGGGCTGAGTTGACGACTCTCTGTAGAGCCTTCTTCTCAGCCACAGAGCAGCTTCCATACCACACACAGATCCCGTAGGTCAGGACACTCTCAATGGTGCAGCGGTAGAAGGACACCAGATGCTGTTGGGAGATGTTGATTTTCCTGAGTGACCTCAGGAAGTACAGCCGCTGTTGTGCCTTCTTCACCAGAGAGTGTGTGTTGTTGGACCATGAGAGATCATCGATATGTACTGACCATCGATATGTACGATATATAGACTCAGTGGCCACTTTATTAGGTACACCTTTCTAGTACTGGGTAGGATCCCCCTTTGCCCCTAGAACAGCCTGAATTCTTCATGGCATGGATTCACCATGGTGCTGGAAACATTCCTCAGAGATCCTGGTTCATGTTGACATGATAGCATCACGCAGTTGCTGCTAATTTGTCAGCTGCACATTCATGTCACAAATCTCCCATTCCACCACATCCCAAAGGTGCTCTATTGGACTCAGATCTGGTGACTGTGGAGGCCATTGGAGTACACTGAACTCATTGTCATGTTCGTGGAACCAGCTGGAGATGACATGTGCTTTGTGACATGGCGTATTATCCTGCTGGAAGTAACCATTAGAAGATGGGTAGACTGTGGCCATAAAGGGATGCACATGGTCAGCAACAAGACTCAGGTAGGCTGTGGCATTTAAACAATGCTCAATTGGTATTAAGGGGCCTAATGTGTGCCAAGAAAACATTCCCCACACCATTACACCACCACCACCAGCTTGAATTGTTGTCTTGTTTTAGTGAGCCTGTGCCCACTGTAGCCTCCCTTTCCTGTTCTTAGCTGACAAGAGTGTAACCAGGTGTGGTCTTCTGCTGCTGTAGCCCATCCACTTCAAGGTTCGACGTGTTGTGAATTCAGAGATGCTCTTCTGCATACCACTGTTGTAATGTGTGGTTATTTGAGTTACTGCCACCTTCCTGTCAGCTTGAACCAGTCTGGCCATTCTCCTCTGACCTCTATCATTAACAAGGCATTTTCACCCACAGAACTGCTGCTCACTGGATGTTTTTTGTTTTTTGCACCATTTTCTGTAAACTCTAGAGACTGTTGTGTGTGAAAATCCCATGAGATGAGCAGTTTCTGAGATACTCACACCACCCTGTCTGGCACCAACAATCATTCCACGGTGAAATTCACTTAGATCACATTTCTTCCCCATTCTGATTTTTGATCTGAAAAACAACTGAACCTCTTGACCATGTCTGCATGCTTTTATGCATCGAGTTGCTGCCACATGATTGGCTGATTAGATAATTGCATTAACAAGCTTACATATGGGTGTGTGTCACTCACCTCATTTCTGAAAATGTAATTATTCATTGAGATAGTAATATGTTTATTCCTTAAGAAGTAGCTTCACAAAGTCCATCAACCTCTTAGTGTTGCATGACGGAACTGCAGGTTAATGAGAGAACTGAGGAATTTTGCATGGCCATATACAATTGAATCCTTATGTACCTTTTGTGACTTGTTTTTCTTACAAATGTCTGCAATTAAACCTTGATTGAATTACTAGTGCTTAATCCATTACATTTACTAAGAGGCTAGTTAAATAGTCAGCCAAGTCATCTAGGCGGCTGTGTAGTGTCATGGTTAGGGAACTGAGCTTGTAACTCAAAGGTTGCCAGTTCGATTCCCAGGTGGGGGCACTGCCGTTGTACCCTTAAGCAAGGTACTTAACCTGAATTGCTTCAGTAAAAATATCCAGCTGTATAAATGGTTGTATGTAAAGAAATGTCAATTGTGTAAGTCATATGTATAATGGATAATGTAAAAATGTATCAAACTAAGGTTTCCTCTAAGATAAATCCTTAAGTGTAATGCTGGTGAATGACTGTACTCATTTTTTACTAATAATGTGTGTCTGGTTACACAATGGCTTTGATAGGATAATGTTCTGTAGGCTATTTGACAAACACATATCCCATTCACTCGTGAATGCAATGTTTACTTATCGTATCTCCTTTTAGTACTTCAAAAATGAATAGGCTGGCAGTAATAATGTATGTGCCTGGATAACTGCCAAGATATGTATGAATTTCTAAAACAAATGTAATTGATGACTATGAGAGACTATGCCAAACAATATTCTCTGAATACATTCCTGAGAAAAGTGTACTATTCTGTTTGTCCAAGTGATGAAGAGTAAATTAACTCCTTTCAGATTCTGTAAATTAAGTAAATTGACCGACAAAAGCTTATTGGCTATTTAGCTGTAAGAAATACTTCTAGCATGGTACTGCACTTAAATACCTTCACTGGTTCACTATTGATGCTCACGTGTGCTAAAAATTCCTAGAACTCCTCAGCGGTGGAATCTCGTGTCCACTGACATTGAAACTGCAGTTGATACTGCCCTCAGGCTATAGACTATAAGACTATCGCATATAATTCAGTTTAGACTATATTTATCATATCAAGCTCTCTTGTATTTTCTATTCCATCTTTCTTTTTGTTTTTGTAATTGCTTTCAAGTGACCTACTTTTGTCTTTGTGTCATATCCCATTCAACAATATCAAAGAATGGACCACATTGGCCAAAACTGAAATATTACTTCATATTTACACATACATATTGTGTGTGTGTTTTTTGTTGTGATTATATGGGTGAACACTGACTGAATTAATTACTCTTGATAATGGCATTTGCTAGCTAAGTAAATACATTTATGTATAAATACCACTATATTGTTCACATTATTTACACACATAGTGTCAAAGTGAATAAGAAACACATAAAGGTAAATCCTAATGGTGATTCATTTAACATTAGGTCCATATGAATATGAACACATTTGTAATGCTTTAAAAAAAAACAGAATTAACCTGAATAATGTCCAGTAATTATTTGGAAGAGGCAGGTTGAAATAAAATTCTATGTATCTTTACAGTCTGTTATTTCATAAGAACGTACTGACATATGATACTGTGTATGAGTATGATGCTGACTAGTAATTCAATAAATAGTGTATGATGTCAATTTTATAACATCCTCAGTTATCAGGTGCAAGCTCTGAAGCAGCCAATTAACATTATATCAATCGAGCTTGATAAACACCCTTGTGGTCTTGTGATCTGAAACTTCACGATCCCAAAGGCCTCATATACCTCAGCCTATAAAGCACTACTTTGCGTCATCTTCCAGTGTGGGCTTGGCGGCATCAAAACCAATAATGGTCATGCGCCACCATCCTAAATGGACTCATAATAAATGATGATACCTGCATCTCTCTTACATACAATTTCTAAAACTTTCCTTCTAATACACCTGTCATTACTAGATAGCTCTATTTGCTAGAGCAGTGGTTTTACAAATGCGTGCCCACATGAGATGTCTTGCGTGCCTGCAGAGCTATACTACTACAGCTTTATTACTGTGCTCACGTAACAAAATAATAATTAAAAAAAATATGTATTCCTATTGTGACTGCTGTTCAGTCCACTAGATGCCACCAACTGCCCTAAATATATTAACCCTTTAATAGTCAATATGCGTTTCCACTCAATCTGTAACATTTTAGTAGCCGGTGGTTTAATGATGCAATCTTTTGCCTATTGCTTTAATGAATTTGTGCCAGTCTAAATGTTTTGCTGCAGACCACTGGGCTTGAGCATCCACCCAGGACTACACAAGTTTGCCAGCTTCTTTTATACCACAGGCACATACATTATCACTACTTCTGAGAGTGTATTATGTGATTACTTAATCTATGTTACATAGGTTGCTAGATTGATACCTTTAATTAGTTTGACATATCAAGCTATGTCAGCTGGCATGCCGACTACTCATATGATAGGCTCAACAATAATAATAATAGCTAGGCTCAATACTAACTTGTAACTATATGGCTACATGGTACTCAACACTCACTAATGTCTTTAGCTATGTCAAACTATTTATCTAAAGTAACTATATAGTTAATAAGTACCTAGCTAGCTATAGTAAATTGACATATTGTTACTGTATGTATCAATACATGTGTTACTCAGGTATCTAAATCTACAGTGCTATTCAATATTCATATTATAAATAATGTATATGTAGCATATATAAAACAGACATTACATAATATGATTACATAAAGGTTTATAGCCAGATGTTTTCATACAATACACCTCAAGGCTAACATTGCACTGTCACGTCCCGTGTTCATGTTCCCCGTAATTAGGTGTTTGTAGTTTATTACATGTTTTCCTTGTTGTCCGGTCTGTGTTTTTATTTTCGCTTACCTGTTTCCAGTCTTGCCATTGTATTATTGTTTTCACCTGTTTCTCATTATGTCGGATGTAGTTAAGCTGTTTATTTCCAGATTGTCTCGTCATTGTATTATTGTTTTCACTTATTCCTTGTGTCTGATTGCAGTCAGCTGCATTCTTGTTAATTCCTGATAGTTTCTTGTTATGTCTAAATGTATATAAGCTGTGCGTTTTCCCATGTTCATTGCCAGATTGTCTTGTGCTTTGCTTATGCCTACACAACTCTCCAGCGGTTTCTCTGTTTACCCGTGTATTGTTTCATCGTGTTTTTCTTCATGCTCATCTGTATCCCAGTCTCGTTCCCAACCCACCTGTTCTTGCTCCTTGTGGTTCCAGTCCCGCTCCTCTCTGTGTTCCCTGGACTGATTTCCCGTTATCGACCTCCGCCTGCCCATTGACCACATCTTGCCTGCCTCTGACACACCTAAAGCCTGGAACAAACTTTGCCTGTCCCCGACCACTCTTTGGATGCCTGTATTGCCCTGATTGCTCCTGTTTGACCATTGCCTGTTTTTTACGCAATAAAGGACATTATTGCATTTCTGGGTCCGCGCCTGGTTTTCCTACTCCGTTCCTGACATGCACAAAGAAACATTGTGCTAACTAATTTATGAATGATTTATTAACAATCACTTTCAAGTTAGCTAATCATCTAGCTAAATAGCTCTAAAAAATTAGCTACTGCTGGTGCTGTGAAAAGAAAACTGAGGGAGATTTGAATAGAGGAGATTACAATGCATCTGTATGGAATTAATATATTTAGATTTACAACACACAGTAAATTATTTCAGGCTGAGGCATGAATGCATTTGGGATGAAAATAGTGTTAGATCAGGAGGCCATAATTGGAGAGGAATGAAGCCAGATTTTAAAACAGCTCATTGGGTTTCAGAGCTGACGCCTGATACTGCGTTATCAGCTTATCGGATCTAGTACTACATTTAGCTACTCACTTTTTCCATTGTGGCATAACGTGAAGGATGATGCTCAGGTGGAATGCAAGGTTTGACTTGTTCCCTCCTCTGGCTATTACGTTTCCCACATTCTCTGGGAGATCCGTTCTCAACATCATTTTTTTCTGAATCCACATGGATGAACGAGTTTGCTTTTGGGGGGTGTCACACGCCAGGTGACAATTCCTGGACTGGAGCAGAGCAGCCGATGGTAATAACTGACAGAGTGGGGTTTTGCTGGTCTACGGATAAAGGGTAAAATAAAATAAACAAAACACTTGCCGTGAAGCTTTTGGGCAAAAGCAATTAACTAAAATAAGAAACTAAAATAAACCAACAATAAATGAAAGCCCCACCTCCTCCGAGGGGGGAATCCCCTTTCGGGGAACTCACAGTCAGCGGCTTTCCACACCGCCTTCATACATTCACATTTAACACACTGCTCTTAAATAGGCTTACTTTCTGCCTGGCTCAGGTGGGACTCGTGAGGCAATCACCTGTCTAACATTCACACACCTAATCACAAAACACCAAACAATTGACAAACCACACCCACTCACATTCTCACACACAAACAGGTAAGTGAATGATCACTTACCAATCAATATCAATTAAATAATAATTCAATCAATTATGGCCTTTGGAGCAGTGAGACTATCCGGAGGCAGGTTTAGCACTCTAGAGTGTGAACTATTGCCCGGAAGGTTGCTCCAAAGGCTATAATTGATTTAATTATTATTAAACACCCTGTGAGAGTGCCAAACCTGCCCCCGGAAAGTCTCACTGCTCCAAAGGCCTCCACAACATGGAAAAACCAAGGCGACCCTGCCACTCCCATGTTTCAGAGACCAATGCCCTCCACAGGGGGATATCATTCCTCATTACAGACCACCTCTGCATCGGAATCAGCATTGGACTTCGCATGTTATATAAGGAAATGCAAAGAGAGATTTATCCCATGTAGCTAGCTAGCTAATAGCTACCTACCAGGGTTGGGAAATGCGAGGGAGCTGTCTGCACGTGCACAATCGCGTTGTACACAAAACAAAATGCAAGAACAGCCAAAGAGGTGGTGGGATTACATTACATTAGCAGACACCCAAGATCCAGTATTATATTATTTAATATGGGATATTTAGACATTTTAGTAGGGTAAAGGTTTAAATACTTTTTCCCCGCATGAAAATAGTTTTTGCCACGTGATTTATCACGATCTATTACGGTATTGCGTTAAGTTTATGATAGTATTATTTCATATTATTTTAATATCGTGGTATACCAGTATACCGTCACAGCCCTAATATATATATAATTATATAATTTTGTATTTTCAATTTAAAAAATATATTTTGATGGATCTCTCTCTCTTGGTCTCTCTCTCTCATTGAAGTGTGATGGGGGAATTATCTGTAGGGTGACCAGATTCAAATAGTCCAAATGCAGGACAAGCCGGACATATCTGCATTTTAAAAAGTTTTTACTTCATTTGAAATGCAGTGATAATCAAAATAATGAAGCGAGCTACATCTCAAACTATGTGTATTGACAGGGGGTGATGATATTGCTGGCCGGGGTTCATATTTGTTATGCTATTATATTCAAATGTATAAAAAAGAACCTAATGTTTTTATTGACACATCCCCCACTGTGCTGCCCAACGCATGTTGATGCAAATGCTTCCATCGCCGACCACAAAACTACCAAACTGGGCAGAGGGGAGAAATATTCAGTTTGCGCAGCTGAAACGAGCCATTACAATACTGTCCAGGTGCAGTTTTGCTACCGCCCTCCCCAAATTACAGCCCTATAGCACCTTTATGATGTAAACTTCAACAATTCCATGCTCAGGATAAGATGTCCATCCTAAGGTTCGACATTGGGAGAGTGCTTGGCAAAATGAATCCCAAAGTATGTAAAAGATATTCAACTGCTGTCTCACAAACCTCTAAAGGGTTTCTCTTAAAATCATTGCTGCTACTTTTTTTAATTCCAGTTCTCCCTTTTCATATTTTCCCCAGGACTGTCCATTCTTCATATTTTTCCCAGTTTTTTAAAACTATATTTTATTAACTCGTGGTCATCTCTTCCTGGACATAATGCGGAGGTGGAAACAGCATCTCTCACAAGTGCCCAGATGCTTCTTCTCACTATGTTCAAGCTATCAACCATGCAGACAATGAAAGCCAAGTGCATTTTTGCACGTGTGTTTTTGTGATACAACACAGTTGTAACATCAGTGCTGAGGAGGTTATACTGAGCAAAAACATACTGTAGAGCAGGGTTACTCAATTCATGGTCCTCGTCGGTCAAGTACTGCTGTTTTTCCACCCTCCGTTTAGTCAGGTGTGAAGACTCTCTGGCCAATCAATTGCACTATTTGTTCAATTATCTATCTGAGAGAAAAGAAAACGAGAACCGAATTTGCATTTGTGGGCCAGATTTGAGTAACCCTGCTGTAGAGCACATAGGGCTACAGTTAATTAATTCTTGCTTCCTGTCTAGCAGAGCTAAAAGTCAATCAATATGCTCATCTCTTTCCCATATTGTATTGGTAAAAACATCTGAACAATTCAATCTCCCCATTTAACTCGTAATATGCTAGTGGCAATGCACAGCAGTGATTACTCAAGCAGAGATCCTGTGCAACCTATAGTAAACAAAGCTCATCTCTACTTTTGTAATTTTGTCAATGATGGAGCTTCATATCTTGAAAAAAACAGTGATTAAAAAATAGCTGTGATTAAAAGCACAGTCTGCCTGATCCATCAGATTAGTAATTGACTCATTGACTGAACTAATTGATGGACTCTTAATTCAGCTCTTAATTCACATTTCAACCAGGGATTCAATTTGTATTTGCCTTGCTTTATTCCTTTGTTTTGCAATGGCCATTGTATAACACTGATAAATGTTGAAAATGACCATTTACATGTTAAATATAGTACATCAACAAATAAATCGACAGGCTGACCTGTTTATATAACTAGATGGTACAATCTTGTGTTCATTATCATTACACTCAAGGTGATTAAATATTCTCATGTTGACTTCACTGCGAGATCTTGGTTCTCTCACAGGGACGAGGATCACAAGGATTCAGGTCATGAGCAACAGGATGGATGAGAACTGAACAGTGGGAAATTCACTTCAAGGGGAGATTAGTCTCTTGTTGCGGTCCTCAAGAGTCTGTATTTTCTGAGCAGGTCTTCATAGTGCAGTTTCCTGGATGGCACAAAGCTTTTGATATTCCTCTTAAGAGGCTTTAATTTGGGAGTGGGCAACTTTGGTCCTGCTTTTTGTATAGCCCCTCTGCTATTAGTTCAATTACACTTGAATTATTTAAGTGATCTTCTCCTAAGTAATTAAATGTCAATTAAGATCAATGATCTGCAAAGCACTGTAATGTTTGTGTCATGAGCCCCATAAAGTGTTTTTTTTAATGATTAATTTACATGATGATTATTTTTATTATTTATTATTTATAATTTACATCCATTATTTATTATTTACATCCAGGCTACCTGGCTACCTGGAGTTTTTTTCTTTTGGATTTGTGACTTCATTAATATTTGATTAAAGTTTTATTTATTCACCCATTTATCCACGGTATTATAATTACCTGTGTTTAAAATACCCAGAAATTATAATGACATAATTCTAATCACTGGGCATGCGCAGCACTAATACTCTGCTTCAAAAGACAGTATCCTACTCAGCTGGTAATTGGAAATGTGAAACATACAGTCCCACCGCCATCAAACAGTGACACAATTTGCAGCACCTCATCAGCTTCTGTCATATAGTAAATGAAGAGGCATCTAAACCCAGGCAAGCTTGGTTCTCAAGTGCTCTCCTAACCTAATCAGCCTGATCTCCTCTTCATGATTTGGTAAATGAGGGGTAAAGTGAGTACAATTTTTTTATTCCCCTTTACACCAGAAACATAGAATTGCTCCGGGTTAGGCCGCAGATGAGTAAAATGATATGTCTCAAACAAGGACAGGTTCAGAGAGAGTGAAAGGACTTGACGTGATCATACCTGACGCAACTTGGAGAGCAGCCCAATTATCACCATGAGACACACTGGGTTTACATTCATACCCTGCTTCATTATTCAGTTTGACTTTGCTCCGCTCTGATTTTCGCCACCCGCCCTCTCGCTCCTCTGTCTTTCTCTCTCGATCTCTGTCTCTCACGGGGAAAGGGAAGTTCATTAAATATTGAGCAAACTGTCCTAAAAATGATCATAAATGTCGCAATTTTCTCAATCGTGACAAGCTGAGCGATGAACCTATAAGTGATTAAGCATGATCAGCTACTTTTTTTCCAGGACTTACATCTATACCATTTTCCAGAAAGGGAAAGAGGAACAGTTTGCTCTTCGATCATGAGCAGGAACTGTTACTTACTAAATTTTGTGAAATGTAGGGCACAGTTGCCATAAACTGTATATAAAACCAGTCTCAGGCTTAGGCATGATTTTCATAGGCTTATCACAACTCGTTGAAGGAGCAGGACAAAAAAAATGATTGCAAAGCATTTGATGCTTAGCAGATTACTGTTGAACATTGCAGCACTTTCTCAAAAAGAGTAGATGACGATGTGACCATCTGCTGCCTAATTAAGTTGCAGCCATATTACATTTAGCATGGTAAATGCTGGCAGGCAGTGTTGAAAAGAAGCATGTTACATTTACATTTTAGGCATTTAGCAGACGCTCTTATCCAGAGCGACTTACACAGTTTACATTTCTTTACATACAATCCATTTATACAGCTGGATATTTTACTAAAGCAATTCAGGTTAAGTACCTTACTCAAGGGTACAACAGTAGTGCCCCACCTGGGAATTGAATCTGCAACCTCTGAGTTATAAGCCCAGCTCCCTAACCATTACACTACACTGCCTGCCATGTTAAGAGGATACTGCATATTGTGCATTCCTTATTGCAATGAAATACCAGTATATCCCAAATTAAGTATTCTGTGCTACTGAAAACAATGATAAACATTATTTTTTTAAATCAGGCTGTATTTCAAATGGTGAAACTCCCACACAAATACTTACACAAACAGTTTGACACAGGGACATACTGTAAATGCAGTGGTACTTCTGTCCTGTCATTATCTTCTGTGCTTGTTCTGTAGTGCTGGCAAACACCTCACATTTGATGGTGCTTCCCAGGAGAATAGCTAATAGTAAATTATGATGACTGCATCGTAAAGGTTATTAGTAAATAATGGACAATTCTGAAATTGATGGTTTAATCAGAAAATGCTAATTCTCGTCCCTGTGCTTAATATCATTGGGTACTCTTTATCACTGCGCTGCTTCAGAACATCAGAATAATAAAGTCATATAAATGAAAAATGAATAAAATATGCTGAAAGGATATTCCTTCCCTTAGTTAAATATATTAAACAATCAACAATTTTATCATAGATAAGATGAAGGTTCATAGAGAAATTCTATTCTAGGAAAATAAAAATGATGCTTGTCTAATTCAAAAGACAGCTTGTTTGGATTTATAATTTTGATGCATTACTGTTTTTCTGCCCGTCTTCATTGAACCACTGAAAGAAATTCACACAAAAACATTCATATAGGCGGGCTGAGAGAATATAAGCAGTGGCAGGTGCTGAGAGAGTAACCTTTTTGGGCCTGGGTTTTTTTAATCCCTTGAATAGGTGAGGATAATTAGTACTCAGCCAGTGTTGTGTTCGGTAGACTTGCTTCAGAGCAATCGGGACTCCAATCTCCAACTAAAGCCCAAATGCTTAATTTGGTTCATTAATATTATAATCAAAAGTAAGGTGTCTTGGGAGAATTAGCCTCAGCTTGCAGATCTAACTTTTAAAGAGAGTGCCTCTTCTAAATTTTTGGTTTCTTTGACCGTTTGCTTTTATGGGCCAGTGCTTCAAATCCTCATCATGGCTGTGCTTTCTTTGGTTTACTATTTGAATTTCCTGTGTATTATGTACCTTAACTTTTACTGCCTTGGTAAGGCTTTGCAGTATCTATATTATGATTAAAAGGACTGAAATCACTGTATGATACTGAGCAGATTGCTTATATAACACTAGTAGCTTTTCAACCCTTTCAATTATAAGTAAAGTATATATTACATTCTTGTTTCTACTAAGCACAAGTAGATATATTTTTTTATATCATTGGAGGCAAGGATTGATAGATGAATTTATTCTAAAAATTGAATACTAAGATGTGTACTCATTGTTTCCATACAGTGCTTTGTAGAGAATGGATTGGCAGACGAATATGCACAGCAAAATGTTCAGTGTTAAATCATTGTGTGTTAATACATGTTATCCCTTTTGGACTGCCTTTGAGTTGAACTTACCATTTCACACTTACCATTTAACTGTGTGACTTTTTAGTCCTTTTTTTGTTGTTTGAGAGTAAGACGATGTAAGCATGACTCCTGCAGTACCATTGAGTGGGCTTCAGTGTGTGGGAGAGGCCTGATGGATTCTGAAGAATCCTAATCATGCGCATGCACACACACACACCGCAGCATGAGAAGCTCTCAATGCTGAGAGATAGGCTGCCATCTTTCATTATTTAATAATCAATTTTGTTCACATTTGTGAGATTGATCTGATTTACAGGCCAAGCTTCCTGGCACTGGACTGTGCTGTGACTTTTGAGGAACTGATTGTCCATTGATAGCTAGCTTCAGTCTAATAAATTATACCCTCACTCTAAGACTGAATGATTTAAAATGAAATGTTATACTTATACTCATGGTGGATTACTAATGAAAAAATATTTGTCCTTTTAAGTAGTGATGGGACAATGAGGTATCATGGCACCAAACATGGGTGGAGCTTCCATATACTACCAGTAACTTGCCAATTTGAACCATTGTGTTTTGTTGTGAAGAGCAAAATCTTTTGATAGGTTCAAACAAGTCAGTGATTGACAGCTAATTGTAGCTCCAACAATTTTTGATGTCATGATGGTTGTGCTACAGTTTTTTCTTCACATTTTATCTTCACATGCGAACCGAACACTATGAGTCAATGGGCAGACAAAGCCAATTTTGGCACAGCATTAATAGTCCACATTGTGTTTTGAAAGCAGTGTCCTCAATTAAGCCACCAAGCAGGCTCAATCTGTGGTCCTTTAGCTGTGGTCTGTATTGGCAGGAGGTGGAGTCTCCTTGAATGAGTGAGCATGCCCTTCTGGCAGGGGCCAGGGGCCACATTGCAGCTTCTGGGCACTTATTCTACTGCCAGGAGCCTTCAGTCTCTCTCTCCGCCTCTCTCTCTCTGTCTATCCCCTTCTTTCTATGGATATTTCTCTCAAATCCAAGTTAAAGTTCAAACTTTATTGGCAAAATGACATTGTATCGCCAAAGCGCATGTAATGGAACCTAAAGACTTAAAAAATGTAAATGTTTGTTAGAAAACTTCCAACTGCAATGCAAAATTCCCTTGTTACATCAGCTGGAGATACCACTCATGTTTAGAGTAGATGCCTACTTTCCACAATTTTCACTATCAAAGACCGATAGAAACAAAATATAGACAAAACTATTTATCAGAAATATTGCCCAGTTGCTTTAGCGATGCATTCGGCATGTGTACATCATTTGAATACTGTGACATGATAGGGGTATCCCTCTTCTCGTTTCCAAGGGGCGTGGTGAGATTAGCTGTGTACTGGTTAACTGGCAGAACATGAATCGAGTGTTTGTTTACTGTCTTCGATTGTCAACAAGAACAAATAGGTACAGTATCTACTCCAGTGTAAATATGTATGTGTTATCTCCAGCTGATGTGACAAGGACATTTAAAAACACTACATTTGTGAAACACAACACCATGATATACTAGGAAGCTGTCTAACAAACATTCAGTCAGTACGGGAGTATGCTCTCAAATTTCAATTCACTTTAATTCATTTCACTGCAGTTCCCCTTTAACAATGGGGAGAGCCGGGAGAAAAGACAAACAATAATAACAATAATTGTAAAAAAAATAAAAAAAAAGATAAATTGTAACAAAATATTGTGTTTTTGTCTATGTGCTCCCATTAACAATTAAGTTGGCATCGTAGCGCATTTCAGTACTATGTTTGTAGCTATCGTCTGCCCAATGTGTATCAGACGCCATGGTGGTGTGAATCTCAGATGTATGTATTACAAACATTTTCCTGTACTATGTAGTCTACATGTATCTAGTAGTTAACTAGCTGCATAGCTTATGGTGCTAAGCACACCCTTGTCTCTTCTTACTGTTTTGAGTGTCAGGAAAGGAAGCCAATTGTTGCCAGAGCGGTGGTTAATATACAGGCCTTGAAACGTAGGTGTGCATGTACATGTGTAGCATAATACAAGCCCAGATAATACAGATTTTAATTCATTCTTTGCCACAATCCCAGGAATGTCATAAATAGTCATTGTTTTCCCAGGATTGTTATATAGCCTAATTGTGACCAGAGATGAGGCGAGCCGTATCTGCAGTGGGCAGTAATGTACATTAGCTAGGTAAGGTTAACGCACCATCATCTCACTTTATTTTTGGTTCCTTCGATGGTTTCAGACATTTGTTTAGTGATATGTTTTATTTTTATTTTTTTGCCCCTTCTCTTTTATGTATTTGTTTATTTGACTGTTTCTATACATTTTAGCTTAACTGGTGGCACAGACCGTACAGCAGTACATGTTTAGTGATCGCAGTCCGAGTACAAGGTATGAGTACCATGTATAATTTAATGGGTTAACAAAATGTATCTTTTTGTTGTATGAGTAAGTAAAGTGCTAAGTGCTGTTATATCCCATTGTGGGAGCATTCAGTAGCATGGTGTTTTTCCCTGTTATTAAAATTGTCTGAAATGTGTATTCATGTTATGTGCCACACCACCTGTACAGGGTTTTTGAGACTATTCAGGCCATTGGGAATTGTGCAATAAAAGGGACAGGGCTTGTCAGAGGGGAGTGACATATCTGCTTGTAACCCATATTCAAAATGACTATATTTCTGTAACTATTTATGTATGTGCAATGACTATTCAAAATGAACTACTACTGGGTATCTTTACCACATGTTGTTGATGATCTTTTGGACAGTGTGCAATATGTCATAGTGAGATAGGTAGTTAATGCTGTGCAATACTCACTAAATGATTGCACTGAAGTACCGTGTAGCATATATGCTTTTGAGTCTTTAAAAATATATATGGTTTACCTTTAAAACTGTGTGCCTGCATTCACAGAGCCTATGGGGAATATACCAGTCATGTGTTGTGTAATGGTCTCCCATTTTTCTTGTCTTTTTTCTTTTTTTTGGGGGGGGGGTAATAACAGCTTCTTCTTGCTCTGAAACATAGCCTTTGGCTATAATGTGAACTTTATGCTTATCCTATAGTGGCCCTTGCCCCAGTCCATTTGGATCCAAATACTTATGCCTGCCAATTTTTAATCTCTCAATAATTAAATCATGAACAATACACATATTTGATACTTTTCTATAACATCAGCCTTCATCTGTTTCATTTGGTTGAGAATGACTTGTGTGGGCCATTATAATCTGTGTTGTGTTCCATAGGGTTCTCTAACCCCTTACAGTGAGAGAGGTGTAGTCATGTCCTTAGAAAACTAAGTAGGGGGTGGCATGAGCACCCCCTCTGGGCCACACAAACATAAAGGTATAAGTGTTGAAAGCAGCCAAAGCCTTATTTTCAAACTATAATTAAACTTGACACCCTTTAATGAGCACTATTTCCTTGCTCTTAATGAAGACCATAAGCATAAGGTTATTATTATTAATCCGCTATTATGCAAAAAAAAATTCTGCAGGCTGATTCAAAGTTGTTGGTTGCCTCTTTCATGCCAAGTACAACCAATACACTTTCTGAACTGAGAAATGTCACCATTGAGTATTTGACTTACAAAGATATGATTCATAATTGATTGAAATTGTACTCACTGGTCAGTATTTTTCCAAATCACAATTCCTATGTGTGATTAAAAACAAGAGACAGGAAAGGCTAACAATAGCACAATAGCTAGGCGAGTGAATGCATGAAAATATTCCATAATGCTATGTGGGAATTTAGGAATCAGTTTGGCCAGAAGCAAAGTCATTATCTGAAGTAGTTGGTACTTAAGCACTTGGACTGTGAACAGGATCTGGGATTTGTTATGAGAATTCATATTACGGCCTGGATTCAGTGCAAATTTATACTTAACTTTGCAATTAAATGCTAGTGTACTTTGTCTTTCTTCACAAACACAAAAGGTTTGGTGGGCTAATGTTCGTGATTGATGAATTTACCGAACTCCGTTTGTGAAGAAAAAAACAACACTTGCATTTAATTGTGAAGTTAAGAACAAATGTTGAATCCAGGCCTGCTGTATGTCTCTGAAGCGTGCCTTCACTGTTCCTCAGCAACACTGTTCACGCCTTCCTGCCCTGCCCTGCACTGTCCTTTCCTGGGCTGCAAATCTCCATCACAAGTTAGGAAATGCTTCATGTGAGCAAGACTTAATTATCTCGAGTCTGCTCCAGCTGAGCTCATTTTTAATGAATGTTAATTAAGTCAAATCCAATTTCAATTATAACGAGACATATTATTTAACATGTGCAAGACATTATCTCAGATATTTCAGAGAGGTTAAGTGGTTCTTAATCTATGCCTTGATGAAAGGCAGATATGTACTAACATGGATGTACATCTTTTAAAACAGTATAGTAAAAAATGTGTTTATTTCTGAATTCTTTATAATTGTGCATAATAACATAATTCAGCTAAATACACAACTGTATGAAATGTTATTGTTCACAGAGTTCACAATGTTGAAGGGAGTGATTAAATCAGCAACAAATAGAGATGGCTCTTGCCCTACTATTAACCATATCAACAGCTAACTACATGCCATTGTTATTTTATGTACTATTTATATACATTAAAAGGCACCTAGGGTTTTTTTGTTTTAATTATAAAATTAAACAAATGGAGAGTTTTGTTGGGCGAATCTAAAGCACAGTGTCATTTTCAGTCTCCAATTACATATTTATGTTAAATAGGAATGATAAATTACTGATAATGTTTCAGGGAAAAACCCTTTGCGGCCTTTCATTCCAGATGTCAATCAGCTGCTGATTGCCAAAGATCTGTAATACTCATAGGTTCATGGATATCAGTATATGGATACCAGTCAGTGAACACCACGGTTAAACTGTGATGACAATGTGACGACAACAACAATAATACAAAAAAAATAGACCTAGTATATACTGTGTTTAGCAGGTGTGTGTTTTTCTATGAATCACATTATTTATTTAAATAAAGTTTGCAAAGAGTAAACCTTTTAAATAAAGTTTGTGAAGTCCACACACTGGTCTCCACAAACTGCTTGTCTGAGTAGTTGTATAGAGCCCAGTTACTGAGCTTTCTCCCTGAAGATATCTTACAGAAATCATACTGCCACACCACAAAAAGTATCTAAAGTTTGTTCTCTGCTTGTCACACCTTTCCAGTGCAGAAGCAGTGTTTTTTGAAACCTTTAAATAAAAAGATACTTTCTAACACACAGCAGATGACTGCTGTTGTATTACCGCTAAACCATTGTGCTTTAAAAAAGAAAGTTTTTCACAGCCTATCAAAATCTGTTATATTGAAGTCCATTATAAACTCTGTCTACAGAGATGGGGCTTCTAAAACAAAATCCCTCTCTGAACTTATTTTTGGCAACATACAACATAATTATTTTCAGATTATAGATGGCATTTTGGGCCTCTGGTTGGCTCACCCTGTTAAGGCACTATTCTAGTGTGTGGATGAGCCCCACAGTCTGGTTTCAAATCCAGATCGTAGCAGTGGCGAATGTGGCCAGCAGCCCCACCAGGTGATAATTGGTTATAATTGGGGCATAGTTGGCGGTAGCATCGCCCAGGGAGGGACGGATTCAGTTGGCCAGGTCTTCCACGTCTAGTCACCCACCAGAAACTGCTCACTGATCAATGGGGCGCCCATGGTCTGCCTGTATAAAGCTGAACATGTTTTCCTCTGACTTAGGTCTGTGAAAGCTTAACTTGTGAACTGTAGTGTGAAAAGAAGCGGTGGCTGACATCACATGTTTAGGAGAAGAGCACGTGCATCTCTGCACTCTCCCGGATTGACAGCGAGGATTGCAGCGAGCATAGTTTAAGAATATGATTGAGCATTCCAAATTGGGAGAAAACGTTGAAAAAGCACTGAAGAAAACAGCATTTTGTTGGTACAGGTAACTGCCAAAACGAACGAAACACCAAGATAAAATGTGTTAATAGGACACTGGGCCCCCACAAGCTACCAGAACAGCTTCAATGTACAATGGCATACATCTACAAGTGCCTGAAACTCTATTGGAGCGATGCAAAACCATTTTTCCATGACAAATTCCATTATTAGCTGTTTTGTTGATGAGGGTGGAAAATTCTGTGTCAGGTGCTGCTCCAGAATCAGAAGAAGTGTTCAATTGGATTGAGAACTGGTGACTGAAATGGCCATGGCATGTGGTTTTCTTTGTTTGCGCTCATCAAACCATTCAGTGACCACTCGTGCCCTGTGGATAAGGGCATTGTCATCCTGTGACCAAAAGATCACTCCCATCAGGTTAGAAATGCTTCACCATAGGATGAAAACTATCCCTCAGAATGGCATTCTATTTACTGGTGTTTAACTTGGGGGTTGATTGGACCTAAACCATGCCAGGAAAATGCACCCCACACCATAACGCCAGCAGAATCCTTAACCCATTTAGACCTAAAATGCCCTAAAAAGGCAATTATTCTACACAACCTCTTAAAAAAATCCAAAAAAAAGCCGACACCAACGTGCACTTCACACGTCATTTAGCGAATCACAGCGCATTTCATTAATCGCAAAATCGATGCGACCTAAACGTCACTCCAGGTCTTAATGGGTTAATTTACTCAAGGGTTTCCTGTATTTTGACAGTTACCTTTATATTGATGATGCAAAATACTTCCCATCAATAATTTAAATGAACCACAATGTACCTTATGTTGATGCATGGCTCACATAAGTATTGGTGTATATGAGGATGGCTAGGAAGAAACAAATGGAGTTTGTTGAAGATAATGGACAAGGTAATGGACAGGCAATTTCCTCAGAAGCCGATACTGGATCTATATATGTTGAAAGTAACAATCAATTGCTGCAGCTTCAGCTTCCATATTTTATTAACCACCTTGGATGACTGAATGCATCAGACAGGAAGGACATGTTTTAATGAAAGTTTTAATGCTCTGCAACAAACTCTAATTAAGCTAGGTGATGGGTTATCAACAAATCTGCTGAATGCAACAGTGTCAAAGAGATTTGGAAGTCTGTCATTAATATGATAAGGTTCATTTATTTAGAGAGTAAGAGGTTCTGATCAAAGGCCATGTGCCTTAAGAGTTAATTATGGGAAGTGGATTTTAACAGTGGAAAGTAACCACTCCTTAAACAAAAATCATTTGTGCAAGCAGTGTTCAGTGTGTACAGTGCAGCTTGGGAACCTTACCTTACCTGTTGTTGGGCTTTGTGTTATAGAACAGGCCAGGTCCTGTGTGTATCACAGTATCAGCTGTTAAATGTTGCCTTTGCCGTTTTTTTGCTATGCTTCCTTTTTCTTCACCATTTCTTCTTTTGCTGGCCTTCAGGGATTGGCAGTACCAAACAAGGCATTTCAAAAATAAAAACAATAAGAACAGAAACAAATCCCATTTTAAGTTCCCATGTGAATTTGCACAGCAGGGTGAAAGGATGTCTTTTGGAGTGTTTAGCATGAAGCCAGACTCGTAAGTTTTTTTTCCTTCTTTTTAGTCAGAAGTCATCCATTTTCTGAATGGTGGAAGGGTGTTGAATGAGAAGGAAGAGATACAACTGAACATCAACTGATTTGGGATTTAATAGATGCATAGATTTACTTGAATATGTTTTTGCACAGTACCCCCAGCTGGACTTGGCCACCAACTATTTTACGGCTACATTGTCCACCTTGGCAAACTAAAAAATTGTATTCCTTGACAGACAAATGTATCTGAAATTACTTACAATCTTAATCTCAGGCTCTTGCTTTGCTTTTTTAATGCAGTTCAGGCTTTTGTTCTCCCTTATAGTCCTCTGTTCTCTGGTTTATTATGACTACATCACAATGAGATAGCGCACAACCTTTGGATGATATTACATTATTGAAGGACATTTGATATAAACAGATTTGAATATCTAATCTGTGTGAATTTAAAAGGGTCTTCTGTATCGAATGTTTCTATATTCATTTGTGTAAGGTGTAATTAGAGTTTGATTACTATCACACGTCTTTGTATGAAGCCACAAAGGAACCACGCACTCAAGAGCACCATATTGTTTCATTGAAACATTAATATTCATATTTTATTTGAACTTTGACAATAATAATCAACACATTTGAGAAAGTAGAAAAAATTCAGTCATGAAATGTGCTTTATCAAAGCAGTAACATTTAATGACTACTTTTTTATATAATTGAGAGATGTTTGGACAAAACAAGCAGAACATGTTTGCATTCTAGCATATTCATTCATATTCTGCTTCCATTTGGGTGTATTACAATTTGTTAAGTAAACCATTTTCTCTTGTTCTTCTGTCTGTTAGGATGTGAAGTCCACTTTCTTCCAGTTCGGCGCCTCTATCCAGCAAGAGGCACTGCTGATGCTGAACATCATGGAGGAATATGACTGGCATATCTTCTCCATAGTAACCAGCAAATTCCCAGGGTACCAGGATTTTATCACTGTCCTAAAAATCACGGTGGACAACAGCTTTGTTGGCTGGGATTTACAGAACGTCATCACCTTGGATGCAGTCGACGGGGACGCAAAGACTCAGATACAGCTGAAGAAGATCCAGTCCTCGGTCATCCTGCTGTACTGCTCCAAGGATGAGGCAACCTACATACTGGAGGAGGCACGCTCCCTGGGCCTGACAGGCTTCGGTTTCATCTGGATTGTTCCAAGCCTGACGACTGGCAACCCGGAGATCACGCCAGATGAGTTTCCCTCCGGAATGGTCTCGGTGTCCTATGATGATTGGGACTACCCATTGGAGGCACGGGTGCGAGACGGGCTTGGAATTATTACCAGTGCTGCCGTGGCTATGCTGGAAGAGTTCGGCGATATCCCGGAGGCTAAAACCAGCTGCTATGGACAACTGGAGAAAACCAAGCTGCCTCCCAGTGCATTACACAAGTAGGCCTATCTGTTTCACTGATTGCTATTATCTGTCTACCTGTTGGTCTGTCTGTCTGACTGTCTTATCTCTGTCCATGTCAGCACAATTTATCTGATATGGCCTGTGGCCTGTTGTGTTGTTGAGTTATATCTAGTGTATGACTGTTTATAACAATAAGGTGATAGTAAGAGAATATGTAATAAAGCTAGGAATGTTGAGTTGTATATTGTGCTGCACCTCAGATGGCAGAGAAGCAGCCCCAGGAATAAGTGATGTGGGCATGAGCCTCACTTTACTCAGTGTTCCCCTGAGGACTGCACAGCTCCATCGGCAAACTAATGAGTTCAGCTCCACAACGTCTTGTGAGAGTGCCAGGGAGCAACTTGAAAGAGCTTTGGAGAGTTCTCAAAATGTAAAGAGCTCTTGATTTGACCCACCCTTTTGTTCTTTGTCTCTCTGCTGCTTTAAATGAATCTCTGAGTATACAGCTCCTGTCATATGCTTAACCAGTCTTGTGGCTGGGTATAGGTCTGCATGGTTTTATTTCTGGCATTCTATCAATTTTTCCAATGTAAGTCAGGAAATATAATTCAGTAACAGTCCACCTGAGACCATTAGTTTCAACATCTGTCATTGCATTGAAGCTATTTCCTTTCGGTTTTCCAGAATATATCCCTGTAGATAGACTGAGTGTTGAAGAACTACTGCTTTTTTAACTGAAAAGATCCTCCACAGACTAAAATATCATATGCTGTACAGTAATGACCACCTTTTCATTCCAAAATCTGCTAGTAAAACCCTTAATGAGTTAAAAACTTAAAACAACCTTCTCACCTTGGCTGTCTAGTACATAAAACAAATTGATCTACAGGGGCATGATCAGGCTGAATGATCTTTTTTGAGGCATTTTCATTTTTTCTTCAGCAAAAGGTCAATTCAAGTTTTCTTAATTGGAAAGAAAATCAAAAACCTCTGCTAGCCTCAAGAACAGGAGTCTTTCATTTGGATATCTCTTTAATGACAACACTGAAAACAAGGAATGAAAAGAAGCCAATGAAAGGCACTTTTACTGATGGATGTTCAGGCAGAGGAAAGGCAGCGGAGATCGACCAAAATGTCGCGCAAGCCCCGCAGCGGGTGCAGCGTTTGGCGGTCATGCAGTTGTGACGTCTCTGAGTGTCTACTGTATATTTTCTGTCCCTCCAAGCATCCTGCTATCTGAGAAAGCTGGATCCCCTGCAGAATACAGAGAACAACATCATATGTTGCTCGTCACTGCCTATTAGAGATACATAGACAAGCTGAAGTGAATAGCAGCCTGCCTCACTGAAAACTGGGCTTAAACAGCTAGGTTTTAGCTCAGAGACTAGTGGTGGCCCTGCGTGTACTGCCGGTAGTGAATGTACTAGGGCGCAGCAATGATGTAAATACAACGCCATCATCTAACATCATCCAACTGCTGGCAGTTTTTTCCCCTCTGAGGAGAGGGCTGAAATATTTACCATCAGAGTTGAGTGATTGATATGTTATGAAGAATGATGCTTGCAAATACATGGCATAATGGCCGTAAAATTGTTTAATGGGATTTATTGCTTTTCTGTCACAGTGATGTTGGAGCAAGCATCTGAAAATAGATTTTATTTTTGATAAAATGCAGGCATTTTACAGGCATTTGTGGCCTAGATTTAAACAAAAAAGACTTAGACTAAATAAGGACAAATGCAATTCAGACTGACAAGACTTTAGTTTAATCTACATTCAATCAAACCAACCTCATCCTCATAAGGACAGAAAATACTGGGAACAGGAAAAGGTGTGGCCTGAAAGAGTTTCTGTCCAAACAGTAAGTCTGAAGAAGACATCGATTGAAAGGCGTTTCCATATACGGAACCATGCTGAGTGATTGTTTGTTCATCAGACACTGCCCTAGCACCACATAAT
The DNA here is from genome assembly GCA_029706075.1 of Aldrovandia affinis. NCBI lineage: Eukaryota > Metazoa > Chordata > Actinopteri > Notacanthiformes > Halosauridae > Aldrovandia > Aldrovandia affinis. Next base: position 2,058,207 of record JAINUG010000015.1, read on the forward strand.
AATAAACAAGAGCATCACTGTTTCACTGAATATAATAATAACACTGGAACAATTGGACACTGTTGAAAGGAGTAGTTTTTTCAAGTTAACTTGAACTCGAGTAGGAGCCCCAGTGTGTAGATTGAAATACATAAAGATTAAAAAATAGATTTGAAAATCAACGATAGCTACTGCATTGGAAAGAAAAAAAAAAGATATATCTACGTATATAGTGTTTTGGCATCCCATACCTGTTGGTGATATCCTGCATCTCTAAATTAACGAATGCCATGGATCCACAGGTCTGTCATTAACAAAATATGTTGCTTGTGGGTGAAAATTGATTTAATTAAATAAACTGCACGACTTGTAGAATCTAAGTACCATATAAAACATCCATGTCTTTAAACTGTGGTATAACATTACATTTGCAATGAACACAAACAGTGGGGTTTACCTGGCTGTAGGCTATGGACAAATGCATTACAGGCAGTCCCCGGGTTAGGAACGAAATCCGTTCTTAAGTCTGTCTTTAAGTCGAATTTGTATGTAAGTCGGAACAGGTACATACAGTTCTTATTAATCGTCACTTAGTCAAATGTTTGTCTTAGTATAGTATTTATTTTACCTTTCTGTGCATATAAAACACTTAAGAAAAACTTCCAAATACAATAAAACATCTTAAACATAACATTCAGTACATAATAATACAGTAATAATAAATTAAAGCGATTGAACAAACCCCTATTCGCAACAAATTATTCCTCGCAATCGCCTCCACTTGCTGCACAAGCAGCTTTTAAGTCATTGAAACTAAAGAAAGGCTAATAGGCATATTACGCAGATTTTGGTCTTCTATATTCTTTCCATCTCAATAATTAAACCATTGAGTTGCATGGCCTTTCACATGCTACACTATTCTCCCTTTGTCTTTTAAAATTGTTCCGATCGTTGACCGGCTGTAGCCTAACGCTTTCCCAATGGCTGATGGCGTTTCACCTCTCTCCAATCTCTTTATTATTTAAACTTTACTTTCCATGGTGATTGTTTTCCTTTTCTTTGATGCATCGCCAGTGCTTGCATCGGATTTACGCTTTGGAGGCATCGTTGTAAATGTAAGAGAAAGAGAAAAACGGTAATGACTGGTAATAACTGACGGTGATCTCTGTTGCTTGAGCCGACGAACCACTGAATCCGCAATGCAATGTGTTTTATTACGAACCATTGCATTTAACTCAATTTTTTTAATACAATAGGCCTTATGGCATTCTGTTCGTAAGTCCGTAAGCCGGACGTTCGTAACCCGGGGACTAAAGTTACCAACTGTTCAACCAAAATATAGCATATCATTAACATATAGTATAAATAGTATAGTATTTTTAATACAATAGGCCTTATGGCATTCTGTTCGTGGGTTTCCTCCGGGTACTCCGGTTTCTTCCCACAGTCCAAAGACATGGTTAGGCTAATTGGAGAGTCTAAATTGCCCGTAGGTATGAGTGTGGAGTGAAATGGTTACCAACTGTTCAACTGGGAAGGCTCCAGCACATATCATTAACACAATGGATGGATAAATAGTATAGTATAGTATAAATAGTTGCCATCTTTTAAACCTTTCTATTTTGGGCTCTAGTTTTGTTGTCAAAGTGCAATGCACAGACAGTAGTGCTAATGCAGGACCTGAGGAACATTGAGGCGTGTCCTTGTCTATTCCGGTAGTTTCGTGACAAGAGATGGTACCTTTGTTATTTACCTTTAATACATTTGCCATAGCAAATATTATCATGCCTAATAAAGAACAAGCGCCATGGCTTGCGAAGAGCAAATTATGAAACTTGCTTTCACTACAATAAAATGGAGTACATGGAACGGTGGTGCAGTGGATGCCTCACAGCAAGAAATGCAGGCCGGGGCCTTTCTGTGTGGAGTTTGCAACTCCGGTTTCTTACTAACACGTTAGGCAGTCTAATTGCGTAGGTATGAGTGTGTGAGTGAAGAATTACATGTTAATGCAGGCTCCAGCCCCCGCGACCCTTCCTACAATGGATGGATGGATGGATAATTGGATGGCGTAAAATGCAGCAATACTAAACTCAGCTAAGCTAGAATACATGTTAATCAGTTTCCTACTGATAAAAGTGCATTTCTCAGTAGGATACTGATATAGTTGTCCGGAAGGAGGAAGAGGAAAACACATGTGGCACACATTAATTTAGTTTCTGTCTTTTCAATAAATCCATATATGGGCCATTCTACCGAATTGGTTCAAAGTCAGGTTGGAAATATTTTGAAATTTTGTTTGTTTTATTCCCAAAACTTTGTCCGTATATATATTGTACCATATCTAAAGTACATATATCTAGTAAAAGTACCGTCAATTTTTATATTGTATTTTCAGACTTTTTTGGAATATTTTTCTTCTCCCAAAAATTGTCACTACCGAAACAGAGTAATACACTATAGTAAAAAAGTATTATAGTAACCTGTTAAGATTGTGTTTTCTTCCCTTCTCTAAAGAGTATATTTACACATTTTTCTTGAAGGTTTTCACAATTAAATCAATAAAAATGACATTTTTACCAAATTTAAAAGTTCAATTTCTACAATTCATCAAAATCTAAATGCAATCTTTCTCTGTAAAATGCATAACACTGATCATATTGGTTTCAGAGTTAATGATTGATGAAATTGAACATACATTTAACCAATCAGTATCATAACATTTTAGTTTATAACTCAATATACTTAATTTTTTTACAAAACACCCAGTGTTTCGGTAGTGACTGCACTGTTTCGGTAGTGACCACAGTATTTTGTTTGCAAGGTTGTATCATATTTCCTCAACCTTATTGCTTAATCTTAACTCATAACATGCCTTATGTTGGGAATATGTTGAACAGGGTTTTGTGGTCAATAAAATAATTTTATTTTTGAAGACATAACAATTGTTCATCCATAACCATTTAAAGTACAAACATGACTTATCAATGGAAAATAATTACCGAAGTGGGTTCAGTAAAAGAGAAGAAGAAGAAAACATTGACAAATAACATTGATATTATGCTGTTGCTGTCAGGCTTCTGAAAGCTAACTAATGTATCCTGGAAAGGTCTGTAACAAATAGATTCCGCTAGCCGCGATGCTAATTTTCGCTATGTTAAACTCCATTGACTTATGCTAAAGATGTTAGCGATCTAAAAGTCAGCTATGGTTTGCTTTTGGGGTCTTTCAGGATGGACGGGAGGTCCCTCCAAGGCAATGGTAAGGGAAATACTGAAAATAGATGATTGAACATTCCATTTTGCTAGCATAACTAAAGAATGCTAGCAAGCACATGGCTAGAAAACAGTTTTGAAAACATAATATTTTGCATAAAACCTTGTCACTACCGAAACATAGTAATACACTATAGTAAAAAAGTATTATAGTAACCTGTTAAGATTGTGTTTTCTTCCCTTCTCTAAAGAGTATATTTACACATTTTTCTTGAAGGTTTTCACAATTAAATCAATAAAAATGACATTTTTACCAAATTTAAAAGTTCAATTTCTACAATTCATCAAAATCTAAATGCAATCTTTCTCTGTAAAATGCATAACACTGATCATATTGGTTTCAGAGTTAATGATTGATGAAATTGAACATACATTTAACCAATCAGTATCATAACATTTTAGTTTATAACTCAATATACTTTATTTTTTTACAAAACACCCAGTGTTTCGGTAGTGACTGCACTGTTTCGGTAGTGACCACAGTATTTTGTTTGCAAGGTTGTATCATATTCCCTCAACCTTATTGCTTAATCTTAACTCATAACATGCCTTATGTTGGGAATATGTTGAACAGGGTTTTGTGGTCAATAAAATAATTTTATTTTTGAAGACATAACAATTGTTCATCCATAACCATTTAAAGTACAAACATGACTTATCAATGGAAAATAATTACCCAAGTGGGTTCAGTAAAAGAGAAGAAGAAGAAAACATTGACAAATAACATTGATATTATGCTGTTGCTGTCAGGCTTCTGAAAGCTAACTAATGTATCCTGGAAAGGTCTGTAACAAATAGATTCCGCTAGCCGCGATGCAAATTTTCGCTATGTTAAACTCCATTGACTTATGCTAAAGATGTTAGCGATCTAAAAGTCAGCTATTTTTTGCTTTTGGGGTCTTTCAGGATGGACGGGAGGTCCCTCCAAGGCAATGGTAAGGGAAATACTGAAAATAGATGATTGAACATTCCATTTTGCTAGCATAACTAAAGAATGTTAGCAAGCACATGGCTAGATAACAGTTTTGAAAACATAATATTTTGCATAAAACCCCAAAAAGTTTACTTTATTGAAGAGAATATGTGTTCCATTCTTAAAGTTACACACTGATTTTCAGACTTTGGAACACATTTATTTCAAAATGATGGGATTTAACTACGTAAAGTTTCGGTAGTGACAAAATGGAATGGTTTCGGTAGTGACAATTCTAGCTAACTTTGAGCATAACTAAAAAATGCTAGCAAGCACATGGCTAGCATACACATCTTTGAAGAGGTGTACACACATAAAAACTGAATAATTCGCATAAAACCCAAAAAAGTTTACTTAATTGAAGAGAATATGTGGTGACGATTCTTAAAGTTATACACCAATTTTCAGACTTTGGAACACATTTATTTCAAAAGTATGGGATTTAGCTACTTACCATGCAGCCATGAGGGACAGGGAGGCAGTGTGACTGCCTGGTCAAAAATGCAGAGGTGTGGCTAAAAACCAGGCTCAGCCAATGGACTAAAACTCTTGTGTTTCGGTAGTGACATGAAAACGTGGGACAAGATTTTTTTAGTATAGTTTTTTTATTTAAAAATTAAACCGACAATAAATCTAAATCTTTCAACTTCTGTTTAAACTTAATCATAAAGATCTTTGAAATTACACCATTGAACAAAATCTAAAAAATGTTTTAAGTGTTATTTACATACATTTAAATTTAGGGGTCAGGGTTTGGGACAGCTACTTCCCAATAGAAAGTACCCTATAAATGTTTTTTATTTTTTATTTAGCTTATCACTATCTCATTTAATGCCTTGGTTTTAAATAGATCATAACATATTCTTAGTAAATATCTATGTCTGAATACTTAATTGTTTTGTTAAATAGTTCTTCTCGTTGTGGGACCGCACTTTGAACTAATTCGGTAGAATGCCCCATATATTAAAACATGTTTATTAACAATATTAACTACATTTCATTGATGCTCCGTAGAGGGTGACCCACATTTTGACTCGTTGTCCCGTGTCCTGCAAGGATGGACGTTGTCACACATAATAAAATATATTGATTGTATTAACTAACTTTATCCAAAAAACAGCTGAAAGATACTTAGCTATCAAGTTAAAGCTAACAACAGCATTGCACTGTAAATCTATTTTAAGCTCATGTTTCAGGTTTTATTAAGATGGGAAATCCTTAGGGGTCAGCTGTGTCTGTGGCAATGCTAGCTAACATTAGCTTAGTTGTCTGACCTGCTGTGTTAGCATTACAGGCAGCACCAAAACTGTTTATGTTTTTCAAAATAATGTTTATTTTCATGATTATATATATGCATTTCATTCAGTCATTCATTTTTTACCAGGATGGTTGAAAATCATTTTCAAGTAACAACAATAAATGCTACTGTATTATTAAGCTGGATATAACATGAACTGCAACTCAATGAATCCAAACACACAGATGTAGCACAAAAAGGAAGGCATTTTTGGGACTGTCTGGCCAATCAAAGGCAACCTATGGTGCCAATTACTCGGTCAGTACAAATTTCTATTAGCTACAGTCTCTTACTTCTGCTCCGCCATAGAGATGCATTAAACAGACTTTATTGAGATACAGCATCACAGTAATCCAGGAAAGATTGGTTTGATTTGATTCAATTTCTGCCTGTGAATATTCCAGCTTGTACAATACAATACAATAAAAATGTTAATGCATTTATTTATTTATTTTAAAGAATTTGTTTCAGATTTTTCTCCAATTATACCCCATTTATTTAGATTAACCCTCCCCCCACAAACTCATCGCCTGTCTCTAATCTACTCTCCGAGACCGGCGATGACCTGCCTCATTCGAGACGGAACTCACCGACCCCCTTTCTGGAGACACCCTTACGCACTTCACGGCGAGTTCATGCCAAATGCCGCCCCCGACCGGGGCTAACGGCCAGGACCAGTCTGGTTGAGACAGGTTTCGAACCACGTCCCTAATAGGTAGCCACACTCGTGTAGGACCAGCCAAATACTGGTGTTAGACCGCTACGCTATCTGCCAGCCCATTTTTATTTATTCTTTTTTTATTCAAAGTGTAGCTTTTTTTTTCTCGCTTTTTCCTTTCATGGGGGAAAAATCTATCAGAAGATCTTGAGCATCCTTTGAATTCATTCAAATGTTCTGCCCTCTGCATCAGCTTTAAAAACCTCTGTCTAATGGTAATCCCTGCATATTTGTGTCAGGGAGTTCAATTATTATAATTTTCACAGCAGGCATATAGGCAATACTGTCTATAATGAATATTATAGAATAGCATCCATTGAAATCACAACAAAAAGCCTTGTGCACCTCATGTTGATTCATCATGTTGTAGAAATAAGCAGGCAGCTCAAAGTTTCAATGGAGACATGATGGATGACAAGGAGATTTTGTGAAAATAGCATTTTCTAAGAAAGCAATTTTACCATCAATACCATAAGTGCTGATGTGGCTTCATGGTAAAACCTTGGGCATATTTTGAGTTTCATAAGGCAGATGCTTCAAAAATGAATGGGTACTCTATTTGCTAAACAAGGTAAAAAGAAAATGTGACTCATACAGTGAGTCATTGTGTTATTTATTGATAACAGCATTTAAAAGCTGATCGCTCTGAAAGAAGGGATTGATTACTCGAACAAAGAAGCATCTACTCAAAGGGTGGAAATTGGATTTAGTTCAGTATATTCCAATCTGTCTGAATGTGCAAACTTTGCCAGATTTAATTTAGAAAACATCAGAAGAACATCTGTGCGGTCACAGAGGAACACTCACTAGTGTCCGCTACAATACAAAATAGATTTTGCCTATATAGCACCCTTAGACAGCGTTGCACCTCAAGGCACTTTACTCAGCCCAAAAGGTGGGTATTGAGGCTAGAAGTAAAATTAAAAAATAAAACACTTGGGAGACTGCAACAAGTTTACCTGTTTCATTCCTGGCAGTTCATTTTTGTTGTCATCTTGGCTCTGCTTTGACAGCCACTGAGGTTTCTCAAACCCTGTTCAATAATGACTGTATTTCCGAGTGTTTATTTCCATGCTTGTGTTCCTCTAGTGGCAGGATTTGCAATTGAACACAGCAGGAGTATAGAATACTGCAGGAAATAATTCCTCTGCTTAGCTCATGGGGCTCTGCTAATCTTTGAACCTTCACCAATATCCGTTTGTTGGCAGGGTTTGATTCCGAACAATGTACAAGCGGTTCTACCAAAAACAAAAAAATCAATGCACGGTGTGCTCCTTCCAAAGCTGCTGCCCACCACACACAATTCCCTCCTCTGTAAGGCAAGAAATATTGACAGCAAGTGGAGCTGATTGATTTTCATAGGAAACTGGTTACATTTTTATTGAAATCATTCAATCATTCCAATATTTGTTTTTTAATCATTTAAATGCAGTCTGCATACAGTAAAGTGTTGTTTCCTGCTCTGTGGTATTCCATCCTTATTTCTTTAGGACTTAAAAGAATAAATACTCGATAAAAATAAATAAATCCAAGCTTCATGGGATCATTAACCCGAGTTAAAAAAAATCTATAGGTGTGTTGTTAATTTAAGAAATGACTGAGATGCCAATTAAAAGCAGTTAATTGACCTAAATGTGCCTTCAGCAGAGACCAATGTTTTTTTCTTTTTTGTTTTGTTTTTTATCACTCCCACGCACCTTTTCCCTCAGATCCTATATTCCACTGCTGTACTTCTGGAGCTCACACTGTTGCCAAAGGTTCCTCTGCCCTACTTTGAATTGCACGCGCTTAAGTCTGCAGCAGTTGGGGCACGCGCTCATGCGACCATACCCGCTCCCTATCTGAGCCTTCTGGAAGCTGTGTTGTGAAAACCCCAGGGTGAAATCTCTTCACTGCACCAAAAAACAGCTTCAGCCTCACAATGGGCTTGGCGCTTGCAAGCTTTTACAAGCTGATGCCAGTCCTTCATGTAGTCTTCATACAGATTTTCCATCATAGACAGGAAAATTAAACAGACTAGGATCAGTAGCCTGGCAGATATCACAAGATATTTTTTCTCTTTATTAACACAATTTTACTGTGATACCTGTCCATTTTTTGTGTTTTTGTACATTTGTTAGAATACTTTAAAAAACAAGTAGACTAATTCTGTAACGTGTTCCGTTACATACTGCGTATGCTGCTCTCATTTTAAAGCAGTCCTTTGTCTAGTGGCCTGCATACACACATTATCATTGGAGCTAATTATGAATGCATCCTACATGCTGTTTGATGACTTCCTGCCATGCTTCATTACAGTTTTGCCTCTATGTAGAAAAGTTATATATTTTTATTAAATATCATGTTCTCTTACTTTGATGACTTCTAAGGTCACTATATTACATGGTCACCCTCCAGACATTAATTTATTATGTAAGGCCTCCTCATGGCCTACTGCATATTTAGATATCCATGTAGATGATCCTGGAGTCAGAGTAGATATTATCTTACTTAAAGGCTTTCCCCAAGGCCCATTGCCAATATGTGCACAGCAACTTTTTTGAGCAACTCTTGAGAATTTAATACATATTATTATTATGCAGCAGAATGGCCTATCCAGGGTTCAAATTCAAGGTGTCTATCAATTAATCAATTAATAATAGATCAATTCAATGTTATTATAGCTCTCTAGACTAAGTGAGTGGGGGGCATATCATGGAAAGATGCATGCACATATGATAACAGCTTCAAGAAGGGCATATGTCAAAAAAATACCAAGTAATACATCAGTATTCAAGCTTACAAAATGAGACTACGTGGGTGGGGATTTGATTGTGGTTTTTAAATTCATAAAATTGATTAACAAATTAACTACCAAAGATTTTTCAGGTTAAGTTCAGTTAGCAGAACAAGAATGCACAGGTGTAAATTACTTTAAGCTGAATTCTCCACTCATAATAGGCATTTTTTTTACACAGAGTTGTCAATGCGTTGAACAGTTTGCCAGGTCATGTAATAGAGGCAGAGACACTTGGGGAATTCAAGGCCAGGCTTGATGCAGTGCTCAAAACTTTCTAGAGTGTAGGTAAATGGTGAGCCTAGATAAGCCAAACGGCCTGTTCTGGTCATTATGTATAATTATGTTCTCATGATAAAGCTGCAAAGTGTGCGATGGTACTCACACAAACAATCTGAAAAAATTGTATATAGTGCTTAATAGTCACTTAACAAATAGTCATAATGAAAATTATTTCCAAATCTCACAACATAAAAAGTGCCAAATAAAGACCAATTGGCCACCATGGGAGCAACATCAGAGTAACCTTAAAAGATACATACTCTAAGGGCTGGCGGATGGCCCAGCGGTCTAGTGCACCGCGCTTTGGAGCGGTGTGCGCTGCCCGTCAGAGACGCGGATCGAAACCCGCGTTTCTACCAGACCGGCCCTGGTCGTCAGCCCGATCGGAGGTGGCATTTGGCTGTCCGCCTCCAGGGGAGGGGGGAGGGAGAGCCGGCACGAGTCCGCCGAGGAGAAGGTTAATGGAGTCCGTGGAAGATCTCCGTCTCGAAAGAAGGAAGGAAAAAAAGATACATACTCTTACATTACGCTAACTTATATATATATATATATATATATATATATATATACATATAATTATTCTGTATTGCCTAACATTTATGAAGCTATATTACATACATCTGCATCAAATATTTTCTTGGTTTGATAAAAAAGATTAAACACAAATTTGTCCTTACCTTCAACTTACAATTATATGCAGTTTGGTGAGTACAGTAGACAACAAAATTAACTTGCCTGTGTTTGTGAAGCAAAAACTAAAACATGAATTGAATTATAAGTTAAGGACAATATTAATTGTTCATTGAATGCAGGCCATTGTTTAATGGTACACAAATCATTGCCCTTGTATTTGTAATATTGATGGTATACAGATTCCTGCCTGATGGCCCACCAGCACCCCTGGAGTTGAAAATAGCTGTATATTTCCTTTAATAGAAATAGATTGCTGAATTGGCATGCCCCCAAAAAACTTTGAGGTTCATGACAGAAGTAGTTGTATAAAATATGCTATCCATTCAATTGGAGGCCTTATATTTCTGCAGATTCCAAATGACCTGGGGTCAAATTGTTTAAGGTTTTCTCTAACCTTTCTCTTTAGATCGCTCCATGTAGGCGTGATAAATGATGATAGTTCTTATATCTCACTTATAAAAACTTTTTTAATATACTGGACTTGAATTGATTCCAGAAAAGTCCCAGATATTTGTAGTTCTGAGAACAGCGCTGCACTAGAAAGTGACATGAAATCTTATCTTGGTGTGATCACATCTATTCAGAACGGCAGGTCATTTATCTATTGCACTTCTTAAGCTTTGGCGCAGATCTGGCCAGTGGGGGTGGGATGTCACAGTGCTTCTCTGATATGATTCATTTCCTCCATCTCACACATATATATATATTTCATCCCAGTGACACTCAACTGGCTGCAGAGCTTAATATCAGACCTTTATGAAGGATCAGAAAGCAACAGAATCTCTGCCTGTACAGAGCCAGCCACCAATTCATGACGAGTGCTGTAAGTTCCTGACCGGTTCCAGCTTGTGGGCCCAGGAGCATCTCGGCTCCTCTGACGCGGTGGCGGATGAGCGTTTCGCAGCAATGTGTTGGGGCTGCTGAATGTGATAGCAAAGCGGATCCGGCTCTGGCAGGTCGGGTCCAGCCAGTTTGGGCCCGGTGCATGGGCTGACAGAGAGGCTGCTGGCAGCACCACAGCACCTCGCTGTTGAAGCCTGGGCGCTGGCCCAAACGCGGCTAAACAGAGCGTGATCCTCGCAATGGTTCGCTGCTGATTGAGCTCCTCTAAATCTGTGGGACAAATGTCTGTGGGCCTGCGTGCCAAAGCGATCGATGTGTGACCACCCCCTTCCCCGCACTTGGAGGAAAAGATTGATGCAGACGGCGGCGAAAAGAATGCAGTGGCTAAAATAATGGGGTCAACTCGCTCTGTGGCGGTGATAGTTATATGAAACCTTTTTAAGCCTTATGCCTACTTCGGGGACTCAGGGGCAAATGCATCTGATCCAAGTTCAGCTCCTTTCTACACCTTCCACTTTCCTCTGGTTTGGAGTAATCAATTCAACAAGCCATTAAACCATACAGCTGCTAGCTGTCCAAGTAGAGTTGTATTAATTGATAAACTGGTTGTACATATATCACTGATTACCTAGCACCGAGTAAGAACCAATGAAAAGATCACTGTCATTGGAATACTTTTTTTTTTTTTACTAACAGTGGCTTTTAGGTTCTGTGCAGTTGTCGGAGTGCCACTGTGGTGGGACTGTGAGCATGACCTACCATTTGGAGTAGAAAACAGCCGCGGTGCCGTGCTCTCTTGAGACTCTCCTCGATATGATTCTGTCTGGGGGGTGGAAACACAGCGCACCATGTGTTTTGCAGCCTCTCACACTTAAACCGATATGACAGGAACAGGGAGGCTTTGTGAAATGTCATGATTCATGTTACCATAAACCGTTTCCTCTGAGGAAGAGGGCCATGCAACCGCATGTGATTTTGCCTCACAGTTAACATCCTGGGCCCACTGCATTCATCAGCAGCATTTTCCCCGCTAACCCCTTGTGCCACCCTACCCCCATGCCCACCAACAGTCATACTTTACTTCAAGATTAATAATTTGTCCTTAATAATGTCCATGTTGGTCAACATATTTGTCAGATTTAGGCAACTCAATTGCTAGGTGGCTCATTCATTGTTTGTTTGTTTCAGGTATATGATGAATGTAACCTGGGAAGGCAGGGATTTGTCCTTCACTGAAGATGGGTACCAGGCCAATCCCAAGCTGGTGGTGATAGTTCTCAACAAGGACAGAGAGTGGGAAAAGGTAAGATCTATCCCTGTTGCTGGAGCTGAACTAAAATTGCCCAGACCACAAGCAATCTGTTTAACAGTACCATCACCTTTAAAAATGCCAACTTTAAAAGCTCCAATAATGTTCCATATAATTTCTGTAGCCATTGCATCCTGTTTTATGATACCCTGGGTCACTCTAAAATTGTGTCGTTGGAGTCTTTTAGTGCACCAGCTTGCAGTTGGAGCCTCTCCTACAGCATCCATATTATGGCATCCTCAGACTTTTGTGCTGTAACCACATAATCACATCAGTGATGATTTATTTCTTTAAAAAATCTTGGTTCAGTAATTCGTTAGTGAAAGTCTTCTTGGTTCAGTGAATCATTTTGTAGCAAAGAATGGATAACCAAAAAGGTATTTGCTCTTACGCGAAAAGCTTACATTGAATGGAATGATTATAGTTAATAGGTTTGTTAATCAAAAGGATAACCAAATTGGTAAAAATAGCAAGGAATGCTTATTAACATAAACTGCCACCATATGGCCTATAGCAGTGCCATTCAACTGGTGGCTGTGGGGTAAACGCTGCTCACCATAGATGTACTGTACTTGCATAGGGATCTGCATAATCAGTGTCAGCATACATCCCACGGGTAACAGAATAATAAATTATATCTATGCATTCTACTTTGTTTGCGCATACACACAATAAATTGCATTTATGAACGATCACAATGTTTTATACATAGTACATTGAAAATGTTTGGCCCGTAATCATCATTTTAAAGAAGAATTTTGCTCCCAGGAAGAAGTAGTTGAAGAACCCTAGCCTATTGGACCATAGATTACAGCATGAGATAAATTGTGTTGCTAGGTAACTAACCTGCCAGCATTTGCTGCAAAATGAATGCCATTCAATCATCATTATCAATGGGATATGGCAAGATGACATGAAAACCAGACACCAGTGCTTGAAGGACATTATTTAAAAAACTATTTGCATGCACTCCCAAAGGATTGTTATTTTCACACACAGTATTATGATGAAGGAATCCTCTTTCAAACGGAATAATACATGGAAAAGTTTATTCTCTTAATGTCAGTACACACTAACTAAAAGTGGATCTTAATATTAAACCTGACACTTACAATGTAGGCATCTGGAATACTCACTTATATTGTAACTAATAAAAAGGTAAACAAGCCCTAGGGATTAATGTAGACCAGCAAGGACTAAATTCACATTTCATGAATGGGTGCTGCTTGCAATAGACGTGTTTACATGCTTACACAATGGTCATATTCTCCTATACTTTAAACATTGAATGACCTTCATCATTAATGCAAACATCAAATACAAATGTCTCGAGTAAAAGACACAAGAATTGTGGGAGAGGCATATTTGAGAGGTTGCATACTAGCCACCATTTTGTACGACGTGTTGCCATGACAAAATCAACATCTAAACAGCTGCACAAGTGCAGTAAAGTTTAATTAAGGAACAAATCACTGAACCACACCAGCAGAGAATGGCAGAGAATCTATTGGAGTCAGCGCCTCCTCTTGTTTCTTTTTTATTGTCCATGTCTCCTCGCTCATTTCACAGCCATTGTTCTCTTGCATCCGGAGACATTCAATTTTGGGCCGAGATCCTCCCCATGTGGATCCCTCTGCATCTGTCTCATTCCGTCACGTTCTGAATGTTGCCCGGTGGCGACCCTTGAAACTTTGCTTCCACCATCATTGGCAAAGGTGACAGCTGCAAAGCTCAAGCTGTTGTGATACAGAATTGAATGCATGAGAAAGCTATTATGTCAATTAATTCCATGTCAGCATACCGCTTGTTGATGTTGATTAAATTAGAAGAAGAAAGAAAGAATCTGGGTTGCTTGCATTGTTCTTTGCCGCTTTTGTTATTTCTCCTCTCCGCGGTTTGCTGGGGAAGCAGACAACAAAAAGTGTATCCATTAATAACTCAGACGTCAGTGCTATATTTGTCAATGTGTAGGAAGTAAATCCTCTGAGAAAATCAAATGAATTCCCATTTTCTCTGGATTATTTTGGACATACTGTAGCTGGAAAGCAGGAATAAGGAATTCTACTTATTCTTCAAGTCTATAAACTATACATATTCTCTAAAATCCATAAAAGCATTGACCTTGAATCAATCTTTCAGGCTCTGTAAATTGAATTTCTGAGACACTGTGAATGGAGTAGTTGATGTTAATGATTGGGCTACTTGGCTGGATTTTGACAAGTTTAGGGTTTAGGCTAAATAAAATTTGATTATGTTCACCAACATAATATTCTTCTAATGTACCAATCACCAGACATTGCTCCACATATTGAATATGTCACCTCTTCTTCGTGTGTCTTGCATTCTTAGAGAATGGCCATCCCCAACATAGAACACTTTGGGAGGAGAGCTATATGACGTTCAGTGTTCTGTGAAGTATAATGGGAGTGTAATAGAGTTCACCATTGTAGGGTTGATATTAATCTGACAGACTCAATTCATCAGCTTGAACTGTTAACCCTGCAAAACACACATTCAGAGAATCAGAGATGACTTATTGCAGCTAAAGTGTTGTTCAGTGACATGTAGTCCTGTAGCTCAGTTGGTAGAGTGTGGCACTGGCGATGCCAAGGTTGTGGGTTTGATCCCTGTGACAAGCCAGGTGACAATCGCTGGACTGGAGCAGAGCAGCCGATGGTAAGAACTGGCAGAGGAGTGGGGTTTGCCGGTCTACAGACCGGATCTTTATTTTTTTCACCTCTCTCCCAGACCCGGGAGAGAGAAACAGTGGGAGAACAGGTTAAAATAAAACAAGCAGTCTTCACTCTACTTGCCGCAAAGCTTTTGGGCAAAAACAATTAACTAAAATAACAAACTAAAATAAACAACAATAAATGAAAGCCCCGCCTCCTCCTAGGGGGGAATCCCCTTTCAGGGAACACACAACAAACACAGACAAGACAGACAGCCTTCATACATTCACATTTAACACACATCAACACTTACTGGGACAGGGTAGAACTCTACACACTGTCCCGACACACACTCAACACACATCTCGAACAGTACACCGCGCCTCTTCAGCCCGGAGTTCTCCTAGAACCTCCGCAGGCACACACATATCCAGTGACTTTTCAAGTGCTTCCCATCCATGCACACAGAGACACTCAAACTTTTCAGTCCGAGTTCTCTTTTACCCCACACACAGAGACCCTCGCCACTCCTCACAGTGAGAGTTCTCTGGCAACCAGCTCCGAGACACTCTCCACTCTTTCAGTGAGAGTTCTCGGGCCGTTGTCCAGAAACACTCTCCACTGCCCAAGTGCAAGTTCTCTTCCAATCACACCGAGGGCAAGAGGCGGACCCTATTTCAAGGCGCCCTCTCGCTCTCTTTCACGATCACACCGAGGGAGAGAGGCAGACACTCTTAGTGCGCCCTCCTTCTTTCCCACACACACAGGAAGCACTCTACTCAGTCACTTTCGACAAACGCACACAGAACTCAACATAAACTCCACACACCAACACACACAAACACACACAAACACAACACAAACACACACACACACACACACACACAAACACAAACAGCCACTCAATATGCACACATGAATGACAATCAACAACTCAATACGCACACATAAATGACATGACAAGACTAACTGATCCCCCCACTTGCCCCACCTGCTCTTAAATAGGCTTACTTTCTGCCTGGCTCAGGTGGGACTCGTGAGGCAATCCCCCGTCTATCATTCACTCACCCAATCACAATCACTCAACACCAAACAATTCACATTCTCACACACAAACCCAATCAGTCAATTAAATCATAATTAAATCAATTATGGCCTTTGGAGCAACCTTCCTGGCAACAGTTCACTCTCACACCCTGAGAGAGTGCCAAACCTGTCCCCAGAAAGTCTCACTGCTCCAAAGGCCTCCATAACAGGGAAAAACAATGGCAACCCTGCCACTCCCATGTTGCCGAGGCCGACGCCCTCCACAATTCCATGGGACTACATGTCCATTGTTTGGATGGGATGGTAAAAACCGAGGTCCTGACTCTCTGTGGTCATAAAAGATCCCATGGCGCTTTTCCAAAAGAGACCAAGACAATATGTATATACATATGGAATTCATTCATTCCCTCCCTCCTTGCCTCTCCACCGTGTATCTGATATGCTGTGTGTTTGTACTGGCACACTATGGCTTCCGTCGCATTCACCCAGGTGGGTGCTGCACATTGGTGGTGGTTGTTGAGGTGAGTTGCTGCTCCTATCATCATTGTAAAGCACTTTGGGTTCCTTGAAAATCGCTATATAAATCTAATGTTCAATTCAATTCAATTCAAACATGGTCACGTTGCTTTTGCAGCCAAGGGAACCCTACACAAAGGATAGACACCACAGATTTGTACTGTATGACCGAAATATTGAATATTGCTTGAATTCAAAGACTATTAAGCTTAAGTGTAAAAATGCATACAATACAACTATTTACAATTAAAACATTTAAGATTACAATTTAGTGTTAAAATGAATAAACTTTAATTTGTCTCATACTAAATTAATCTCACACATTCCTATTAATTTGGCACTGGTGATACAATAAATGATGATAGCTGCGGTTTTTGTTTTTCATTTTGTGTGCTTCTAAAACAATTTGTGCCATCCATCCATCCATCCATTGTCTAAGCCGCTTATTCCTGGTCAGGGTCGCGGGGGGGGGCTGGAGCCTATCCCAGCATGCGTTCCGGGCGAGAGGCAGGAATACACCCTGGACAGGTCGCCAATCCATCGCAGGGCACACACACCATTCACTCACACACTCATACCTATGGGCAATTTAGACTCTCCAATTAGCCTAACGTGCATGTCTTTGGACTGTGGGAAGAAACCGGAGTACCCGGAGGAAACCCACGCGGACACGGGGAGAACATGCAAACTCCGCACAGAAAGGCCCCCGGCCTGGATTCGAACCCGAGACCTTCTTGCTGTGAGGCGACAGCGCTATCCACTGTGCCACCGTGCCGCCTCCCAATTTGTGCCTGTAAGAAAAACAAATATTGTTCTTAAGGCCTTTTAGTTGCCAGTAGTAAAAACGAATCCAAAATATACTGTACATATTCAAATATATATCATTTCTATGTTGTAATGAGTGATATTCCACATCCTCAGACTGTCAATTGCAATTATATTTCTAAATGGCTAAAGCATACATTTCTATTATTAATTCAAAGTTTACTAACTCATGTTCAAAGTCTGGCAAAACACAAGCTTATGTTGCTATCAAACTGTTTGTACCCTACTACATATGAGTATATCTTTGTGTTTAAGCATCTATTTACCTGGGGGTCAAAGTGAAATCAGGGTTGAAGTGAATCAGCTTAATTTTCGGAAATATGTACGTATCCCCTAGCAAATTAAAAATACACTCTATTTCATATTAGTTTACTGTGTGACAATCGACAATATAATCAGTCACTTTTCAGTCCAGCACCCCATATACAGCTATCTAGCTATGTCCATATTAAGGTCATGTTTGTGTACATACAATATAGCTATACACCCCATGGCCAGGTATTCATAACAAGTCTCATTTATAGCTTGGTTGTGGGGACAGATATTTTGTTTACAGGCATTGTGGAGTTGTGCTTACCATTACTCAATATATTAATAGTGAATATATTGAGTTCTGAGTGGAACCATGATCTGACCAGTCCGACCATACTCTGACCAGGCTGAATGTTCAGCTATTGGCTCAGCTTGGAAATAGAAGTTTGTGACTTGTAATCTCTTCCCATTTGTTGATCAATGACTATGGATATTAACTGAGGAACTACAGCCCTGATTTTCATATCCCATACAACACTGTAAAAACACAACCATGGAGATGAAAGATGTAGTGTTGTCGACTCAAACGTTTAAGGCACCATCCCTGTGCTGTCTTGACACTTTAAGCAAGAGGAATCGTTGGTATAGCGTAGCATTCAGATGGAAAGAAGGGCATGTTCGGCCATATAAATCAACCAGAAGAGTACTCTCAATGTCTGTAATCTACTTTGAAGCCGAGCAAATGAGCACTCGCTGATGTCATATAGCCACGAGTGAACTGAAATGAAGTGTCTGCCAAGTCAGTCCAAGATTTATGACAGACTAATAAAATGCTAAATTTACTGTTCTCCAAGTTGTCTGCCGGCGATTGCTATTGTCATTCCGTACCCACCAACCAGAACAATACACAAGCACCTCCTCTTTTAGGGGGTGACACTTGAGCTGAAATCAGAAGCTACAACCAGATTAATGTTCCCAGACTGACTGTGAGGGAGCTGCTTAGAGCACTGAGAGTTGCTTATTACAAAGTGAATGAGGGAAGGAGCCCGTCAGCAGAAGCCAAACATCAAGCTGCAAGGGGAGGCAAAAGCTATTCATTGAAACGGATTAAGTTTGAGAGAGTGCAGGTGCGTCTTTGGGCAGTTACTCATTGCTGATTTGGCAGGTGGGTGGTACCTGTGTGACAGAGAAAAAATAATCAGCTTGTTGTATACAGTTACTCCCCTTCCACATGCGAGGAAGGGGAATTTCGTCTTTAATTAATGATAATCAGTTGTACAGTTCCCAATAAAGATTTTATATTTTATATTTATTATTATACCACGGCTTGGATAAACACTTGATTCTTATTGGTCAAGAAGGTGTTGATTATTTTCCAGTAAACTGCATGTAGAAACATGATAATGCATGGCTATGAAGTAGTATCAGCAAAAGCCCGTTTAACATTCACAACTGAAAATCCAGTAACTCATCTACTACTAAATTAACTAACGGCAAAAAGTAACAAGTTAACAAAACTATAGCTTTACAACAATATTGTTTAATTGTATTTGAGTGTTTATTTATTTACTTTGCAAGTAGCCATAGTAAAAGTGGAATGAACCACTCTGGGTTGTGCAGTTGTACGAAAAGAAACCACTCCAGGGTGGTTAACACCAGGGCTGGACTGGGAGAAAAAATCGGCCCTGCCATTTCGCGCTCAGACCGGCCCGGCACCCGGTGCGAGCGCCGCATTTTCTGTCGACCGGGTGGGGGGGGTGCTGCGCGAAAAGAAGCTGAGACCAGTTCGTTTATATGCGCGAAAAATGTATTGCGCCCCTCGGAACACCCGGTCCGTGGTATAATATATATAAAATGATTCTACCGGCCCTACCGAGGACCTACCGGCCCAAAACTAGACCGGCCCACCGGGCATTTGCCCGGTAGACTATATAGCCAGTCCAGCCCTGGTTAACACACATCGCACCATCCTGTCGTGGTTTATTCCATATGTGAAATATTGTTTTGACACATTTTCAATCTGTCAGTTGATCAGGACCTAAAACGAATCAAGGCTGTCTCCCCACATGTCATGAATAAGTACCTTTGATAGTTACAGTTTTAATTGCTTTCATTCAATTTGAAGCTGATGAGGATATATGCAATGATCCGGGCAACTGTTCAACAGAAAAAAAGGCATTCAATAAAAAGTAGTCAATGTCTTACCAAAGTATATACAAATTCATGAAGCAGGAGTTGGCTATTATCTGTCAGCAAACAATTTCAGTTGAAATTAACGTTGCATTAATAGTCAGAGAAGCAGGGACGGATATAGAATGAAGTTGAATGCATATATTTAACAAACCTTTAAATGAGTGTAACGATGCTCCCAGTGAGGTAGCTTGCTAGACAGCTGGTCAGCAACAGGGTCGGAGAAATACAGGCAGACAAGATAGGTCACATTAAACTGCCTGGGCCCGTATTCACAAAGCATTTTAAGGGTAAAAGTTGGCCCTAACTCCGCAATTTAGGAGCAACTCCGAAAAATAATGGGCGTGTCACTCATAAATTTAGGACTCCTACATTTTTGGGATAAGAGTATTTCACAAAGGGTTTGAGAGCTAAAAACAGCTCCTAAGTCCAGGAGAAGTTAGAAGCAGTCAAGAGGACTTCTAAGTTGCTAAAGACCTACTCACGGCGATCCGAAAATCTGCTGCTGCCGGCAATCGTTGTTGCAATTGCGTCAACACTGGAGATATTGAATGATACAGAGCTCATAAAAGGTACCGCCAATCGCGAGAGGTATTATATATATAATATTATATATATTATATATAGATACCCGCTGATTGTTTACGAGATGCAGACATGTAACCAATTGACTAGTCAGTATTCTTGGTTTCATGTTAAATCAGTGACACGTAGCCTACATTTGTATTTTAGAATCTTTATTAGAATATAATAGGGGTGCATCGGATCAGCAAAAAAAATAAAATAACGGGGACCAAAGGCGCGTTTCCACCAAAAATTACCAGGAACTATTCTCAAGGAATTGAATGAATGATAATTTCAGTTTTTCAATTTAAGTTATTTCACTAAATCTTTATTCGAAAATTTCACAAAATACATTTTTAGATTCAGTACGCCTTAGATGATTTAACTAGGGTGGTCTTATGCCTGAATTAATTTAATTAAAAAATTCAAGATCGCTAATGTTTACATTTTATTTAATTCGGTCGCGTTTCTAAAAACCTGCCTCCCAGAAAGGCATTTAGTATGAAAAACAGAGCAAACCAAAACATACATGGTTGTCTATCTCTTCGCTGTAACTCTGCATCGAGATTTAGGGAATTGTTACTTTAAAACGTGACTGTATTTCTCTATGATGGTTCAATTTAGCTATTAATCAGCCAATCGCTGTGGGCATTCTGAGTAAGCTCGTTCATGAGAAACAACGTCATCCATAGCAACGACGTCAACCCCGCCCTCACTCTTAGCTTGAAAATTAAATAGGAATTCCTTAGTATGAGTTTGTCTTTGCAGCTTTGTGAATAGGTTTTAAGGTGGGACTCCTAACTAAAAGGTTTTAGTGCGATTTAGAAGTACTCCTAGTGGTAAGATAAAATTATTTGTGAATACGGGCCCTGGAAAGGAATTGTATTATGATAGTTGGTGGGCAATACGGAGAGGCACTAAAATAATAAACGGAGCACTACAGTGTCCCAGGTATCCGCAGACATTAAAATACGCATTTACGCAAAATGTCCATCATAGGATCGCTACATGAGTATTCTGCCATTTTTAACATTATCAATGGTTGACTTTCCACGATGTTGTTGATTGGTCTAGGAGGTTTTTGCAGGCATACTTACATTATTTTGTTTGATACAGCCAAGTTGTTTGCCATTAGCATTAGTCACCATAGTCAAAATGAATGACAGTAGATGGGGACCCACTCAGCTTACTCCAAAACCACTAAAATGCCCCCCAAACAAATTCCAACACAACCTGTATAAACATTTCAATTCAAATTGAATTGAATTGAATGTTGTTGCTCATTGCTTTTTAGAAATTATTTGAATGAATGTTGAATACTTATTTTGCTAGTCTTCCTGCTAGGATTAACTGCCTTTTCACAGTTGCATTCACATGCAGTCCTCAAGCTAGGACTACGGAAGCACACAGACTGTGCTGTGGCTGACCGTTTAGATCCAAACCAAAATGATTTAAGTTCGCTGAAATATTAATATATAATAAATATATAAATATATAACAAATACATTTACATTTTAACCGTTTAGCAGACGCTCTTATCCAGAGCGACTTACAAGATGTGCATAAATACATGGTAGGAACAATCATAGTTCACGCAAGAGATCAATGCAGTAATACAGCGATAGACATCATTGCAGGCAGCTGCGTAATAAAATATTACCCGGTATCAAAAGTAAGACATATTCCCTGGTCGTCTGCCCCGATCAGGGACGGCATTTGGCTGTCCGCCCCAGGGGGAGGGGGGAAGGCTGAGCCGGCTCGAGACCGATGTGACGCACGTAAGGAGTCTCCAGAACGTGGGTGGGTGAATTCCGTCTCAAAGGAAGCAAAGTTCGCTGCCCTCTGAGAATTAGCTTGCCGAGCAGCAGACTCGTGTGGGGAGGCAAATCAAAACAAATAGAGGGTGTAATTGGCCACCAAATTGGGAGAAAAACGGGAAAAATCTGATACAAATGAAAATAAAAAATTAAGAAAAAGTAAGGCATATTGCATAATTGCCTTTTTAATATTTATGTGGATAAGATTGCCACCTTAAAAACCGTGGCTGTGCCTGAACTTAACCTTCGGCCAATGTTTCAGTTCTCAAGAGCTCCCCTCCTGTGAAAAGTTTGCCTTTAGAATGTAATTATTGCCCGAGAGCTGGGGGATATTAACCTGAGCTTCTGAGTGCTGAGTGTGAAATAAATCTTGCCCCATCTGTTCCTGCTGTGATATGGGATTGACAGGTAGATGAACAGCAGCTCTTTGAACCAAGGACAGGCTGTGAGTTGTGGTAAGATCCATCTGAATCTAAAAACCAAGCTTTGAGCAATTACTGTGTCTGGGTAGTTGTGAACAGTGTGTGATGGCACAGCCCAGCATCTGGGTTGGCGCTACTTTGATTGCATACTCTTGTACATTCAACTCTTGGTGAACATGCACTAAAGGTTACCACTGGATATGCGTAAAACATCTTCCCTTGCCTGTCTTCTATTAGATACTTATTTGCAGTGTGTTTCCTTTATCCCCCACTTTTCTCATTAGTTCATCATTACAGGGTGAAGCTCTGCCCATGCAGCTGCCCATTACAGAACAGACCATTGTCCTCCTCTTGGGCATCAGTGTTCACACTTACCCTCTGTGTCTTTAGGCCCATTAGCAGTTTAGTGCTTTTCCATCTGATCCTGATCCCAGGGATGAGAGACACAAATCTAGAGAGTGGGGTGAGTCACCATAAAAAATGTCTTATCTTTACAGCTAATTCCCACTTATCAAGACCAAGTGGTAACTGCTAAAACAAAAACAACATACTTAAAAAAAAAAAAATCAACCAATGCCCTCCGAGTCATCCTTGATGAAGACACAATAACATCTATAATAACACAATCTGTAATACATACAACATTGTGTATGAATCTGGTCTCGGTCAGCTGGTGAAAAAACAAACCAGTGACAGAATCACCTTGGCCTGCTTGTGTGAACCAAGGAGCCATTAATCATCGCCCTACTTGAGGACTCGAGTTCTGTTAGTAAACAAGTTTAGAGTTCTCTCGGACAACACATAACCTACAATCCTACATTCCACAGACCATCAGGCAATAGCAGTAAACACACAAAAACAAACATGCACACACCCACACACACACAAAAAAGCAAATTGGGTCTTATTTAGTAAGCACTGAACCAGACTCAAAACTTGTACGGAAGTAGTCATGTTAAACAAACCTGTTAAATGGAAATCTTTAAGGAAGGAAGCAGGCATTTCGATTTTATATCTACATGAACACATGTTGATGGGAAAGCTGTGTAGTTGGAGAAAAGCAGAAAATGTAAACAGATACCTTTAGTAAATGGAAATACAGGTGTAGACGTGATGAATCTATGCATTCAGCTCAGCATGAATGTTCTCTTCATGCTATTCAAATAAAGAGGATGTTCAAATACACAATTGCTAAGATAACGATTGTCTCAAGAAAATAAACTATGAATATGGATTGCCTTTTATTTCACATCTAATGAGGAATACTACATTATCAGAATTTATAAGGGAATTATTCAGATTGTATAGATTGAGTCCAAACTTGTTTTCATGCAAAAGAGTCGGGTAGATCCCTTTTCTTTGTAATATTCTTCGCACATGTCACTCGATCTCTCGTCTCTGAGTACGCTGTGTGAGGCACAGTGGTGGTGCATTGTTTTTGTTGTGCAAATGAGTTTGGGGCCAGTGCTTCCTTCTAGGAGCCTCTTGTGGGGGTCAGTACTGGTTCTTGTCAGTGCTGAGAGGAAGCTCTTGACATTGCACATTAATCTTAGCATCGCTGATGATTTTGATGCTATTGCCTGGCAATGTAATGGAATGTCAGCTCAGTCAAACTAATCCCCATATCTCTCTGACCTCTCTCTAGGACCTGCAGTAATTGGCCTGGTGACTAAGCCATGGATTTTGCCAGCATGTAGTGAGCCGCATCATAGCTGATGTTTTCCCCCTGTCCTTTTTTCATTGTAAAAAAAAATCAATGTTCAAAGGAAGTCAGTATCGTACCTCCACCATTTTATGTAAACAGCAAGTGTTTCAAAATCTTCCTCCTTAAAAATTGTGTGTCTTGTGTGATGCCATTTTTATATTATTCAGTCTATGAGTTCATTGAAACCAGTACATTATAATTTTTATGACTTTGGAGACCATGTTTATGGCAGCATGGGGTGCTTAATATGCCTTGATGCTTGGAAAGTTCAGTAAATTGTCCTTAACTAAGAAAAGCATCTGAAGTGATCATTTTATTTCCCCTGTAACTCTTCATTGAATATGGTTGGCTCCACTACTTATAAAAAGGCGACACCTGAAATGATCCCCATGGTAGAAATACCAGGAAAAAGGTTCAAAGGGCTCCAATAAAACAAGTTAGCTTTCAAAGAGATAAAATTGCTGGCTGTTCAAGCACTGGGGGGACTTTGTGGCCAAATTCGATTTGACTCACTGATACTGCTAAATAAAAAGAGGGACTTTAATGTGCAAGGCACAACTGCAAATAATTATCAAGGGTAATAAGAGTGTTGATGCACTGTGACACATGGGCTGAGGCAGCCAATGCCCTACATCTAACCCCTTCAGTCAGATGTGACCGGGTGAACATGTCACTCTCAGGGAGACCACCATTCTCAGTCAACATTTAATGGAAGACACTGCCCTGCTGCAGTGCTATAAATAACTCTGTCAACGACTTGACTTTACACCTAAGGGAAACTTGGGCCCTTAAAAATTTAAAGAACAGGTTGGCTTCTTCCAAGAAACAATCATGGAGTGTACCTTTGTGATTAAGGAGGGCTGACTGGATCCAAGGATCTTATATCCATCTCACTGTGCTTCCTTTATTATTTCTTTCTTTCTTTCTTTCTGTTTATTTATTTTCTCGCAGGGTGGATGGAGATAGATTTAAGGCTGTAACCTCTGGTGACAGCAGTAAGTTGTGGAATACTTCTGCTACCTGAAAAGCTAACACAAAATAATGTACTTTAAAGCCTTTACTGTTCTACTCTAAAGCACTTCATACTTTTAATAATAAATACAAAATCCTGGGGCCGTATTCACAAATAATTTTATCTTACCACTAGGAGTACTCCTAAATCGCACTAAAACCTTTTAGTTAGGAGTCCCACCTTAAAACCTATTCACAAAGCTGCAAAGACAAACTCATACTAAGGAAGTCCTAAAATTTTCAAGCTAAGAGTGAGGGCGGGGTTGACGTCGTTGCTATGGATGACGTTGTTTCTCATGAACGAGCTTACTCAGAATGCCCACAGCGGTTGGCTGATATAGGGGATGGGTCTCTGCCCTCAATTTCAACCTAGAAAATAAATTACCGTATTGACCCGAATATAAGACGACCCCGATTATAAGACGACCCCCCTTTTTCAAGACTCATTTTTGGAAAAATAATTTTTTGAAGACCAAATCTTGTTTGTATAAAGAAAATCATTTTATTTGTCTTCACATTGAATAAAACAATGTAGGCTGTTTGTAACATCTTTGGGTAAAATCATGTTTTCAATATTCAACAATTGTCTAGATTGCAATAAAACAGTAGTGCAATTGTCAGGAGTGTAGTAGGGTGGAACCAAATGCAGGCGCGAAAGAGACCCAAAATACGGAAATACGTTTATGGTATTTATTTTCCACAAATGTAAGCAAAACAATGTCGGTGGCGACACGCAAATAACTAACCAAACAAACCAAAATGATAAACGAACTGGAACAAACAAAGCTAGCTAAGCAGCAAATCCAAAACGTAATCCAAAACACGGATTTAACTAAACAGAGGAACTCTAATAATAAACAAAAACAAGAATCAACTTTATCGTAAATTTCTGATTGCCGGTCGAATCGTTACAGCAATGAAACAGTGGGGCACATTGGCCTAACTTGTGCAATAAAACAGTGCAATAAAACAACAGTGCAAAATGTCTATTCCTCACATCATAGACGTCTTCTCATTGAGCTGCATCTTCTGCATCGCTGGGTCACTCTCGCTGTCGTCAGACTCGTCACTCACTTTCTCTGGTTGGGCATCCCCGGCTCCGCCTCCTCCCACAACACGTCATCCTCGCTGCCATCCATGGCATTTGATATGCAGCATTTCTTGAACCCGTTGACGATGCTCTCTGGGGAAACGTCAGCCCATGCTTGGAGGATCCATTCACAGAGCTGACGTACTGAAGGCTTCTGAATTTTTCCAGACGGTGTCAGTGCATGATTACCAGCCAGGAGCCACTCTGTGTATCTCTTGCGCAGATGATACTTGAATGGCTTGTTAACGACCACATCCAACACCTGTAGCTGACTTGTCATTCCGCCCGGTATGATCACTAGGTCGCCATTCATCGCTTTCACTTGCTTTTTGACTGGCTCAGTCAAGTGTCCACGGAAAGCATCCAAAACCAGCATATTCCTCCTCTTTCTTAGTCCGCCACGCCGTCTGCCCCACACAACCTTGAGCCAATCCACCACAAGCTCAGTCTCCATCCAGCCCTTTGCCTGTGCACGTACGATAATGCCAGCTGGCATTGCTTCTTTAGGTACGGTCTTGCGTTTCAAAATGAGGTACGGGGAGTTTGGTTCCATCTGCGAGGCACGCCAACATGAGAGTGACTCGGCTCTTCTCGTTGCCAGTAGACCTCACAATCACTGATTTGTCACCTTTCTTATGCACAGTGACAGATGTTGGCATGTCAAAAACACAGGCGTTTGATCAGCATTGCCCATCTGATCCAGGGGATATGAGTGCTTCTTCCTTAATTTGATCACATAGCGCTGATAAGACAGTAACTTTTCTCTGAAGTCGGAGGGCAGGCGCTGGGCCAGGCTTGTCCTGCGTCGCAGTGACAGCCCGTTACGTCGCATCATTCTTCTACACCAGCCGAAGCTAGCTTTGAACTCGGTAGGTGGTATGTTGAGGTCTTTGGCGATTTCCAAGGCTTTGAGCTGAATGACAGCTCTGGTAATGGGCATACCGTCGTTACGTTTTTCAGTCACGTATTCACACACCCTCTTGTCAATCTCCTGGAAGCGGCCGCTTTGCGGACCGCGATTAGCTTTTCTCTGACTATTTGCATTCTTAAGACGGTCTTTTTGGGCTCGCCATCTTCTAACATTACACTCTGTAATGTCATATTTCTTGGCTGCTCGACAGTTGTTTGATGACTCTGCTTCATTGATCACCATCATCTTAAAATTGGCATCGTAACTCCTCCTCTGTTGTTTGTTAACTTGACCAACTTTAGAGCCACTTTGTTCGAGAGCGGGTCCGCTTGTCTCTCCATCTCTCCAGGCACCTGTCACTGCGTGTGTGTGTGTGTAACAGATTAGATGATTCCCTTGCCATGAGCGGGAATTGTAGTAGGACCGCCCCTTGTGCCCTCGAGGTCTGGGCACGAGACCCCTTTACTCTGCCCAGTTACATGAGGTTGCCGGAGTAGGTAGTGAAATGTTAAGCACCTGTTGTTTTACATTAATTAATGTGGCGAATGTAAAATTTTAACTTTTTATTGTTTATAATTATTGCGTAGTGTTTGTTTAATATTCTGGAGACCTGTAATATGGTTTATGATAATTATTTTGATTTCATTTGGTGACGTTAGCCATTCGTAAGTTAGCTAGCTAGCTAGCCAGCAGGCTATTGCTAGGCTAATCCTCCTTTTCTTTGTTAGCCACGCAACGTGTATGAAAGCTGCGCACGAGACGTATGGGTCCTGATAATGTTCATCTGTTACCAGGTACAGTGTTTGTGTAATGTACAATCTATTGTTTTTATATGAAGGCCGAGTTGTTACATGAGGTTACCGGGCCAGGCAACGTGTATGAAAGCTGCGCACGAGACGTATGGGTCCTGATAATGTTCATCTGTTACCAGATTGTGGAACCCGACAATCAGGGCGTCGTTTTGGTATGGCAAGGTATGGCACCTGCCATACCTTGGCTTCTAGCCACATTTTTTATTTTATACAAACTGTATAAACGCCATAATACTGTTAATTAAAATGTAACATATTCATGAACAAGTCCATGTCATTTTGTGTCAATACGAACACGTTCTATGTTATTTTAGTGAAAAACCGGACTTAACGTCACCCGCGATTGTGAAGCTAACAAGCTAGCTAACGTGCCTTACCGTGATGAGGTCCTGTAGCGCTTATCACTACATTTCACTAAAAAAAGATTTGTATAAAATTACATCATTATGATCCACTGGAATTAAAAAATAGGTTTACTAGTTACATACTGTAGTTGTCTCCATTGTTTATTAATGTTACCTAAATATATAAGTAAATTGTACAGAAACAACTCACCAAAATTGACTATTGCACAACTGATTTGACAAAAAAATGTCCCGTCCCCCCCCACACACCTTCCCTTGCCATACCTTGGCTTTTGCTGAAATGACGCTACTGCCGACAATAAATGGCTAAGAGCCAAAGACAGCAGCGACTGGACATCATTGACTTAAACCCAACGCAGAGCAGAGTACTACCCGCTACAACTGGTGCCGTGACTCGGATAATGCAACTGATGGCAATCGGTGGTTGCTGCCGCATGAGTTTCGGTCACATGTGGACGGAGAAACACAGTGGCTGGCTTGGGGAACAGTCCTTTGGCGCCCTCTGTTGTTGTGAATGAATATTTACGTTAAAAAATTTGGGGCGCGAATATAAGACGATGCGACTTTTTCAGACTTTTTCCTATGGAAAAAACCCCGTCTTATATTCGGGTCAATACGGTATATGCTACTGTAAAAGTGTATGCAGGCCTACCTGTTCCTGTTATATTCTAGTGGTGTAACGGATCGCAGTTGATCCGTGATCCGTACGGATCATCCCCCACGGTTCGGCACGCATATGATCCGCGGATTAATAGCTAAATTGAACCATCATAGAGAAATACAGTTTTTCTGCCGCTGTTACGTTTTAAATTAACAATTCCCTAAATCTTGATGCAGAGTTACAGCGAAGAGATAGACAACCATGTATGTTTTGGTTTGCTTTTGTTTTAATTCGCGACCGAATTAAATACAATTTAAACATTAGCGATCTTTTAATTTTTTATTAAATTAATTCAGGCATAAGACCACCCTAGTTAAATCGCCTAAGGCGTACTGAATCTAAAAATGTATTTTGTGAAATTTTCGAATAAAGATTTAGTGAAATAACTTAAATTGAAAAACTGAACTTATCATTCATTCAATTCCTTGAGAATAGTTCCTGGTAAATTTTGGTGGAAACGCGCCTTTGGTCCACGTTATTATTATTTTTGCTGATCAGAAAAATGATCCGATGCACCCCTATTATATTCTAATAAAGATTCTAAAATACAAATGTAGGCTACGTGTCACTGATTTAACATGAAACCAAGAATACTGACTAGTCAATTGGTTACATGTCTGCATCTCGTAAACAATCAGCGGGTATCTATATATAATATATCTAATATTATATATATAATACCCTCGCGATTGAGACGGTACCTTTTTATGAGCTCTGTATCATTCAATATCTCCAGTGTTGATGCAATTGTGACAACGATTGCCGGCAGCAGCAGATTTTCGGATCGCTGTGAGTAGCCTAGGTCTTTAACGACTTAGAAGTCCTCTTGACTGCTTCTAACTTCTCCTGGACTTAGGAGCTGTTTTTAGCTCTCAAACCCTTTGTGAAATACTCTTATCCCAAAAATTTATGAGTCCTAAATTTATGAGTGACACGCCCATGACTTTTCGGAGTTGCTCCTAAATTGCGGAGTTAGGACAAACTTTTACCCTTAAAATGCTTTGTGAATACCGGCCCTGATCTGCTCAGCAAAAGGTTATATTACTATTATTAAATAAATACACAATCTTGAATCATTACATTGCAATAATTATTTTACTGGTACTGATACTTGGGCTTGTGATGGCCCAACATCCTACAACGACACTTTAGTAGTGGTGTTTCCTTTATTTCGGCAGTTATATATATACTGTATATATACAGAATACTGTTGGAATAGCAGAGCTATATCTTAGTCCCATACTATACGTACGTGATATATCATGAATTTTTCTTGTGAGTTTGATGAGATTCATCAATCAATACTTTTCTGTAAAAGCAACCAAATGATGTAAGCTAGGGCAGGTGACCTTCTCCTCTGTGAAGCCTCTCTGCTGCTACACAGCTGACTGGAGTAGGCAGATATCAAGCCCTGCAAAGTGGCAAGAGCCCTGGGCGAGTGCCTCTGCAGTGTATTAGTACAAGCAGCCTCCTCCTCTTCAGCCTTCAGCACAGAATCCATGAATAATCCCTCTTAGAGAATTAGTCATATAGTGTTTTCTCCTAATAGCTTTATGATGGGAGTGATCTAACCCAGGCTTTCCACTGTAGGGTCTAAAGAAAGCCTATATCCCATATCCACCCTGTGAGAATGAGAAACAAGTTTTCCTAAGTGCTTCTGATCTCGTGTCTGTGGCCTGGAGGTAAGAGCGTTCCAGGTAGAAGTATAGATATGTATAATCACCTCTGTAGTGGGATGTGGAAGGAAAGAGGAGGAGGCTGAAATGTGTGATCAGAAAATCTGAACCTTTAAATCTCCTCTGGACAAGGCCGACAGAGCCAACAATTAATCTGTTAATTTATATATCTGTGGTGCCATAGCACAGCAGTGTGCCATTCTGTATTTTCCTTTTGGTACTGGCGAAAATATGGGTAGCTGAAACCACTGTGTTGCATTTAGACATACAGAATAAATGAACAAATAAATATCTATTAAACACTTGATTCCAGATCCCCTGTGTTTGAGCTGTGCATGCACATTTGCCAGCTGTTACTCTTCACAGCAGCTGGATAGAAGAGATGCTATAAAACCATACTCTGGATCCAATGACAGATTCCAATTATATATACCTCCCAGAAGAACAGTGCTTGTGTTGGATGGGGTGGGGGTGGGGGTGGGGTATAATTGTCAATGCTGATTTAGCCTGACAAATTAGCTGTTTAGTGTACAGTAATTTTAACGGCTGTTCACCATGTCTTTATCGAGCCTCAAGACATTCATTCACCACTATCAGACATGGTGTCCGTGCTGCTCGAGCCAGAGGTGTAATTAGCATGCACTTGCTACACCCACGGAAATGCTGGCTTGCTAAGGAGGGCTGAGGAAGAAACGAGCCTGTGAAGGTGGCATTATTTAGATCATGGGAATATTTGCACTACACACATACCCGTCAAGATATACGTTAATGTTGGCCAATAGGTTTATTTTATTTTTATGTCATTTTGTGAACTTTAGGAGATTTGGGTATAACCATTTGCCTATTTTCTAAAAATATATATGTGTTTTGGACTGGATTGTGTCATTGCTTATCGCATAAATCGCATAGATTTTCAGTGTCTCCCCTTCATTATAGGCCTTATGCCTACAGAATATCAGCCCAAAATGCAAGAGGTATGATGAAAATGGAGCCATGATATAAAGCCTGCCTGAAGATGCAGCCCAGCAGCATGTGGGCGAATGGAGCAGGCAGGCATGTGACTGATAAGAGACCTCCTGCCTCACAGACCTGTGTAGGAGAAAGAATGGAATGGCAAGATGCCTTGGGCGGTGGGGGGAGGCACTGAGATAAGAAGCATGATGTCATCTACCGGAAGAGAAGGAAATGAAGCATTGTCATCTGGAATGTCACTAGCAACATCATCAGTGGGTGCAGGGGAGGAGGCAAGGTGTGATGACTCATAGGAGAGGAGGAAGGGCTCTGTGGTGGGCCACAGAACCATCCGAACATCTCGGGCAGGCAACGCCTCCTCAGCCACACTTGTCAGCCGCCAGGTTCCAATCATGGATGTTAGAGAGTCCAGATTTTTTGGGGGTGAACCTTCACCATTAAAATGGCAACAGAGCATATTGCCACGGGGCTCCCTGTGGGAGGGGTAAGCCGTCAGCAGAAAACAGAAACCTCCCAGAGAGGAAGACATTCAGTCAGTGAGGTAACAACAAATGAGCTGTCTGAGAAAATGTTCAGTGATGTGTCAGGGAATAGCAGCAGGTCCTGACACACAGCCTCAATTTCGGCTGTTTGGGCCAAGGTGGAACAAGTGAAGCGGAACTTATATTCATTAGCTCTCAAAGCTAGGACTAGTCCAGAAAACATGCACCATCCAGGAGCACAGTGGAAATGGTGTCGAATCAACAAGAGTTCTTCTCAGAAGGAAAAAGCGAAGCAAAAAATGTCTGCAAAATAAAGAAAAAATAAAAACACGAAACAAAACGCACGCTGATACAATCCAAAGGCAAGACAAAATATCCACTGTCATGCACACAATGATCCGTAGAAAGGCCATAAAGTGTACATGAAAAAACGATCAAACAAAAAAATACAGGGGAATTAGAGGATCTACACATCCTGTAACTGATAAGGGGACATAGGATTATTCATTTAAATGTATAGGTTTTATTTCCAAAATATTCATGGCTTGACTCATGTCTCACACCCCCTCTAAACGT
Organism: Aldrovandia affinis; assembly: GCA_029706075.1. NCBI lineage: Eukaryota > Metazoa > Chordata > Actinopteri > Notacanthiformes > Halosauridae > Aldrovandia > Aldrovandia affinis. Next base: position 2,090,917 of record JAINUG010000015.1, read on the forward strand.
ACGTATAACTTGAAAATTTTTCGAGAACTGATTGACCCTAGTCCCTGCAACATTATTTCTAATATTCTCTGACTGGGTGGATACTTCACATTTCTTTTAGTGAAGATTATTGCAGTTTATTTTCACTGTTTCCTGTCTCCTCATCCTAAATAAATAGGGGGGCAGTTCAATAGCCAGAATGTACTGTATGTATGCATGTTACGAGATACCTGTTCAAATTACTGTTATCGATCTCCGATTGTGGGTGCACTCCAAGCCCACAGTCTCACACAGTTCACAGTAGCCACTGTTTAATTCTTTAATGACTTTATGCATGTTGGCACAGCATTCCTCACTGTCGGGGATACTACTCCACCTCCTTGACCCTCTACATTAAGTGTAAATTAGAATGAGTTAGAGCTATGTTGTCCTCTCATGAAAATTATTTTTTCTTCTCTCTACCTTCACCTCAAGTGTGTCAATTGAATCTTTTATTTGACCTCCATGTGCACAATGGCACTGTGCAGAGAACACCCCGGTTTTACATTTTTCATTTTTAAACTTCAAATTCAGAAGCACTATGAGATTGGAGCTGCAAATAGATCACCTGAAATGTCCTTTTTACAAACGGAACACATGCAGTGTTGATAAAAAATGATTAAAAAACCCTATTCATATGTTGCTATTCTAGCTGTATGTACGTTTTCTTAAAAAAAAACGAAAAATACTGGGAATCACCTGGTCCTGCAGCTCTGATCTGCAGCCAGGACAACCCTCAATCCCTCCCAGGTGTAAGTATTTGAGTAAATGTTGTTGCTACTGATAATACACACTATACAGGCCAGACCAGGGTCTTAATAAATACTGTAGCAACCTATTGCCTTTGGGTGTAGCACTGACTAAACCATCATCTCAATGTGAAAAAGGTTAGCATACCAAGCCAGGGATGCCAATCCTTTTTGTGGTTTGCACAGCAATTTCCAGTTTGAATAGCAATTAATGAAACGATGCATTGCACTTTTTGAATGAATAGAAATTAGTTTTTTATAGATTAGTACTTGGACAGTCAGTAACAAAAATCTACAGAAACGTCCAGAAAATAAATAGCATACATGATGAATTATCTTCAACAAACGACCTAATACTTAATAACCAAAATTGCAGTGATACTGCACAGCACAATTTTGATTGTTGAAATTTAGTTAAATAAAACTGTCTTCATTTTTAAAAATTCTAAATCATATGATGTTCAGATTCTTACATAGGTATTTGTCATTACAAATTCTGTTCAACAGACTCTGGCTATTGGAGAGCATGCTTACTGTTTATAAGTGTTTCTGTTGTGTCAGACATAGCTATCGAAATGAAATTTTACCATGTCGCACTGAAAACTCAAATCAATTTCCATTCTAGTAGATACTCAAATTTTACCCCTCCTTTTAACCTTCTCTGCTCCATTTATAGTATTCACCAATAATAAGCATGATTTCCACTTTGCAGACACATATCTGTAAAATGGCACAAGGACCTTTATTTCTAGAAACCTCCACAGTGAATTGATTAAACAGTGCAGTTGTGCACAAATAATTGTGATGCATAGGCTCTGAAGGATTTGAAGAAGCAACCTTGCAATTCCTTTTAGTTTATCTGACATTTTTTTGCATTAAGCATGCATTAGCCTTAAGGAACAAGCCTCTTTCGCCAGATATGTTTCATTCCCACTAGCAAGCTAGTGAATAGTTGATGAAACACAGGCTAGCTAATAATATAGCTTGCTGTGCTAGTATCCCTTTAACTCCCTTCCACAACCGGCTGGTAGACCATGGTTTAAGACCCCCAAAAAACAAAAAAGCATAGGAAGTCCCGCCCAGTTATGGTGGGCTCATTTTTCTGACCAATGGCAGTCAAGCTGCACACCCCAGTGTCATTCAGTGTTGTGGTCTTTTGAATCATCACACAGTGAGAGAAAGGCACAAGCTAAATACCAATCTCCAAATATTAGGGTTTATGACAGGAAAGGAGTAGGTAAGGGATGACAACTGAATTGTTTGTGTTTGCAGAGGCCCCAATGAAGATGAAAATGATGATTGATACTATGAATGTCATATATGTAAGGGATACGATTTTTTTTTAATGTGCTCAACCAGGCGGTTGATATGTCACTCAAAGGCTATTGATCAGGGTTAATCTAGCTAGCATGTAAAATCATAAATGCTATTGATCAGGGTTACTCTAGCTAGCATGTGATACAGTATAAGGTTTAGAAAGGAAAACATGCATAAATACACAGGTACACAAGCAATTCCTTTATATTTGTGCAATTAAAAACCATACCTAGATGTAATATTCTGGCAGTAATCTTCAATGGAATATGCTGCTCTCATGTCATTTCATATATTTTTGCTTAGGTGTATGCATTTGTTTTATAGTCATGGACACCCCATTTTATGGGGAAGGAAAAGGAAAGGAGAGTGTAGCCACAGTCCCAGAGAATCTCGCCGACTCAGAAATTGAGGATTTTAGTGATGAGGATGATACTGGTCCAGATTACACCCCCAGTCATGAAGATCACAGTGATGTCTGATGTCTCACCTGTCTGAGTTATCTGAAACAGATGATACCCCAAGTACATCTCTGAATGCACCCCCTTCCAAAAACAGAAAGGGTAGAAATAGGCTTGTGGTCATCTCCCAGAAGAAAAGTAACAGTGAGCAGCCCCCTGTTTCTCATGCCACAAGAGATCATTTAGAGAAAGGCAGACATTCCCTCTTTCCAGTATCCTAAACCAATGCACCCTCCTCCCACTGATGTTGACACTCCATATAATTACTTAAAGCAGCTTTTCACAGAAGAAATGATCAGTCACATTTGTGAGCAAACACATCTGTACTCTGCTCAAGAGTTGGGGACCCCATTCAAACAAACCCAAAAGAGATGCAGGACTTCTTGTCCATACTCCTATACAGGAGTCCCGAGAGCCGGTAAATGAAGGTGGCTGACATTATGCCATTGCACAGGTTCTGCAGTTTGCGTCACTATGTCAACTTCAATGATAATTCTGCACATGGAAACACCCAAGACAGGTTCTACAAGATTCGTCCCATGTTTGATATGTTACGCAGACAATGCCTTCTCATTCAACCAGAAAACATGCAAAGCATTGATAAGGTCATCGTGGCCTTTTGTTATTTTCAAGATGGAAATTGAAGTTTTGGTTTCATTTGACCATGTGTTGAGGCATAGCCTAAATGACTTTTAATTTTCACCGTCCTGAGTCAATAGGTTTTTTAGTTTTATGCTGTATGATAGGTTTTTATCATTTTCATGATGGAAATTGACATTTGAATTTAATTTGATCAAAATGTATCTGCTCATTTGCTCAATGTTGTAAACTGGGCGTGATCCTAATTCAAAACAAGAGTACCCTGAAATATACCTGGGTTTAGTTTGCATGCAATCTTTTTTCCCCCCCCGCATGAAAACTAGAATAGGGGGCTGCATTTATGGTATACCCTAGGCAGGGAGAGGACTGGAAATATTTTTGAACCTCTGGTGTAAAATTAAAGAGTCATTCTGAATACCTCAATTCTCCAAGCTGCTAATTTTAGGTAAGGGAAATATATTATAATTGCTGGACACCTTTGAAAAGAATAATTTGCATTAAAAAAGGATGTTTTAAAAAGATGTCCAGAATCCAGTGGCTCACAGGAAGCTATGACTGAAAACCTCTTTAGAATGCAGAGCTCCATGAGCTTAAGTTCTGACTATGAATGTTATGGTTTATTAGGGAATAGAATATGCAGGAATGAACTTCAAACTGAGAGGTCCATAAAGCATTAGGGGATTTATTGCAGCCAGGCTTTGTACATTCTCAATAAAAAATACAAATATAATTCAATGGAAAGACGGACACACAGTCTAATGAGTTGGTATATTGTATAGTGAAATGTCTTATGTATCAGTGTTTATACAGTACATCCTCTAACATTAGTATTTTAATGTAATGTTTAACCTTTTCTTTAATCAGAGTAAATATCTAAGAGCTTGGAATTGTTTTAGTGCCAAACAAAATAGTTAGGCCAGTTGTGGTTGTTTAATGTGCAGCTTCATGAAAATAAGAATGGAAAATAAGAATGAGAAATAATCTGTTTTTAGCATTACTATGCATGCATTATCTGTGTTAAGTCAAGGCACTTTGAATTCTGTACTTTCAAAGTAAAGGAGGACATATGCAATTCCTAGCTTCCGAATGTGAATTTTCACATGTCAAAGGTGTTTTAATATTTTGAAATTCCAACGTTAAAATTTCATCATGAAAGAAGAGTCACATATCAGTCCAAAGTAGCGCACATAACATTCCATCAGACATTACAATCAGGCACACACAAGATCTTGTAGTTAGTTCTACCACCTTCATGCTCTAGCTTCTGGATTGCTTGCAAAGCACAAAGAAAACATAAAGAAGTCTTGTCATTTTAAAGGGATCATTTTTAATGTTTCAGAATTCTTATACTGTAATGAACACTTAACAACACTATATAGCACTGCACACAAGAGACAAAATTAATTAGAAAAATACTTTGATTCTGTTTTTGTTAAACAAGCCTTGATTTTAATTACATATCTGATCGTGCTTATCTCCTGCATGTTCCGTCAGATACATCAGTTAAAATGTTCTTATAAAAGCCATTCTGTTGAGAACTAACTTTATATAGCAGACATAGGCTGGGATTAAATACAAGCTTGCAAAATGCAACGGACATTCTTATTTACTTGTAATTTCAGGAAGAGGGGGCATTGATATTACAGCATGATGTTTTTGTGTGTTTTGTTTTTATTTTTACAAGGATTTATTTGCATTGTGTAAAAATATGTATTAAATAGATATTTACTATATTTGTTTTCATACTTAATGCTAATACATCCACTGTGTTTCTGCCTAGGGTGTCCTTGGAAAGGGCTTAAAATCCCTCAGAGAATGATGTCGCACACCTGAGACTAATTCCATTCTGAAAGACCTCATGGGAGTTCATGCAAGGAGAGTTTAGGTGTAAAGTTTTCAAGGGCAGTCCGAGATCAGTTTGAAAGGCAATACTTTGTGTAAAATCAGCTTAAATGCATCCTGCAAAGAGAAAGAAGTAGGCATGCACGAGCACGAGGAAGTAAGTCAGAGGGAAGTAGTGGAGCAGGGGGTGTTACCAGAAGTTAAGAAGTTGTGAGTCCCATTACATAAAGTATTTATTGTTTAAAGTTCACATTCCTCCTTGGTTGCTCAGTTGCTGGTCGTTGTTTCTCGGTGGTGTCATCTTGGCGAGGTGATTACACAATAATTCTTCCAACCAACGTGCATTATTCACAGGTCTATACTACTGGCCTTGTAGCAGTGAGTGAACATGCTTGTTTCCCCACTTAACCATGCTCCCTCCTGCCACTGTTAATGCACACATGAACAGGCAACTAGAGACAATTTGGCCTCTACACTGCCTGAGGAAGACCATTGAGACACATTTTACTTGCCAGTCAGGTGCTAAGACCATTTTTGTTCTGTTCCACCGCTTTGAGCGACATAAAAACGTATGTGAACCTAGCACCACAAAAGAGTCTAAAATTATTTCACTTTGCAATTTAAGGTTGCTTCACTGGCCTTGTACTTCTTTTAGCCCACTGCTGTGCCCACACACTCCTTCTTTAATATCCAGAGGGCCTATTACGCAGTGGTTGGAAGTTTTCAAATTCAGTTCAGGAAGTGTTCATCTTACTTACATACTGTAATAAAAATCCTAAATAATAATGAATACAATTTTTTAATGGTCTGCATACCTTTTTTGTTCGTAATAATCTTGGAATTGACATTTGTTGAATGCCTTCTGTTGGTGACATTTGCTGCCATTGACTATGTCAATATTTTTTAATTTACAAAACACAAAATGTAATTGAAAGGTCTTACACAGATATTTATTGGAAACATAATAGTATTGTAGCTATAGTTTTAGCACTACTTTTAAGCCCGCAGTCCTGCTGTGACATTTGCTGGAAGGCTTTTTTACTGTAGGTGTAATGTAATTATGTGAGGAAATAATGACATGACACAGCTAGTCAATAATCCACAAACAAACATTTGTGTACAAGGACATTTGTAATAATAAGAACTGGGTTGAAAGTAAAAGAACATTCAGTGCATAAGATGGTGACATCATAGGAGAAGGCATAGTACTATTTATAGTTTTGAGAGCAGGTCACCCTGGATATCAGTGCTGTGGGTTCGGTTGCTGTTGTGTTCACCTACACTGTAGAAATTTGAGGGACATACCCATCAGTGCAGAACGATTGGGTAGATTATGTTTCACCCCATGGGAATGCCTACAATATAACTAACATTGACCTTCATTTCACTTGACACAGGTTAGTACCACATGAGTTGCAGCACTTCACAAATCACCATTCACTGCTGCATTGACCCAACATGCTGAATGGAGATTTGTCTGTTTAGCTTCTTCTCATAGACTGTGGAAGTATGGCGCATTTGTGAAATTGGCTTTCTCCCTTTCACAGTTCACAAATGGTGGCCACATATTTAATTTCTAAACATTGATTTGTCTGGCAATATTAATACCTTCTGCAGAAATCTCTTTGACCAGTTAAAGACACAAACTGGGTAGCGTTGATGTTTCAGAATATATAAATATATGGTTTGTCCAGTATCTACAGGAAAATATGAATGTGTTTGTTATACGATATGTCAACATTTTATCCGTGAATTACTACAGTGCATTCTCATAAACCCAAAGGCACGGCAGATACAGTATGTCATCAACAGGCGGTAGAGACATGGTTTGTAGCGCTTATATGGTGCTTCTGAGTTGACCTGTCAACCATAAATATATTAGACGAATAATGTACCATATATCAGTTTCAAATTGCATTCCTCTCCCCTTTTCAGTGCTTATACAGATCGTAAGCTTGGAAGATGATGAAAAGTATCTTGGCGCCATTTTTGCTTGTATGGCTGGAACAGGAAGGTGCCGATTAAATGGTACCTGGGGCCCAGGGGGGAAGATGTTGTCCTTGGTTTGATACACAGCCTTGCTCTATCCCCCTCTGGCTCTGCTCTTCTCATAATGTCAAGCCTGTCATTGCTGAACAAGCAAACTGATTGAGTGCTGTTCTGGATTGTTGCAGATGGGCAAATGGGAGAACAATTCCCTGACCTTGAAATACCCCGTCTGGCCCCGCTTCAACTCCTTTGGTGATGCCGAGACAGACGACAACCACCTGAGCATCGTGACTCTGGAGGAGAAGCCCTTTGTCATTGTGGAGAACGTGGAGCGCCTAACAGGCACTTGTATGAGGAACTCTGTGCCCTGTCGCAAGCACATCAAAGAGTGAGTCTTCCCTTCCCCCGCCACAAGATTAACATGGTCTGAGAACTATTGTGCCTAGTGTTTCAGTTTTACCTTTTTCTTTTGAACTTTTTTCTTGAGACTTAAATAAAATAATATTAATTTAAGTGGCTCTTAAACACCCCTTATAGGGATTTTTCATACATCCTGTAAAGTGGGTTGCTCCCCCTTGACTATTTTGGTGCTGAATTCAGCAGTTTCGTGCTTCACATTCCCTAGATAGCCTTTAGGCAGTTTTTTTGTGGTAGAAATTTGCAAAACATGAAACAAGTAACCTGAGAGAACAACATTCCATGTATTTTTAACACTGGAAAATTAAATGAGGAGATAGAATGACCATTTCTTACACAATCTTACAGGCTGACTCATAAGAAGAGAGAGCTAAAGGCCTACTGAGTAAGCAGGAGATTTCCCTGATTGGCAGCACTGATACATGCTGGCATTCTTGTCCTCATTCACACACTTGTCCACTTGCACAAGGGCCAGTGCTTTCCATTCCATTACTTCAACAGTACAATTCCTACTCAAGCATCCATTGTGCATGTTAGAATAGTGACTTCTCAAACAGGATTAATGAAGCATGCTGAGACATTTGCAAGAAGTGGAGCTGGGCTGGGACATCCACGAAAGAAGCATTTTTCACTGGAGGACTTTAATGGTTTCTCTAATATTGATTAAAATATTGCCCAAACTTTCTAACTAGTATTAGAAAAAAACATTTCAATTCCATACCAAGATAAGGTTGTAACTGACTGGACATCTTGCCATTTACCTGAACAGTCACACGGCACAGTAGATCTCTCTAATCAGCCTGTACTTCCCAGGAGCTGGACAAAGTTATGCCATTGCTTACAGTAACATACATGAAGCCTTCCACTTCCACTTCCGCTATATATATCATATCGTTTTTATTTTTCATGCTTTTATCCCCCTTTTTATCCCCTCAGTCGTGCATGTGTTCTCCAGCCGCTGTCTTTTTTCACACCGCAGTTAAGCTTGCATAGACATGATTCGGAGATAGACAGCTTTATACTGGCAGACTGTAGTTGCCCAATTGACCAGCGAGGGTCCCTGGTGTGCAACGAGCAATGAGACATGGACAACCCAGCTGACTGAATCCCTCACTCCCTGGGTGATGCTACCGCCAATTATGTGTTGCCCTGCGGAGCTGCTGGCCACAGTCTGCACTGGGATGGTCTGAATTCGATACTAGAACATGTGGAGCTTATCCACACTCTACAACAGTGCCTTAACAGGATGAGCCACCCAGCAGTCTGATATATATATCCATGATTCAGTCCCTCAGAGGTGGCCCCATTAATGTCTTTCTTTTTCGAAAATGAAAAATACATAATTTTCAGTAATATTTTCTGTTTTATGCCTCACGTTTAGGCATTTCCCCAAATAATAAAATACGGTTTACAGATATGACACAATATCACTGCAAAGCTGAGTTGTACTGTACATGATTAGGTAGTGTGGATGAAGATTTAATGTATTGGGAGTTCTTAGACACCAAGCCTTGCATATCTGACGATCCTGGGCTGTAAACTGAAGTGTATACACTCCACACAAGAGGCATAATGGAGCACGTAGCTTAGCCTCAGCTATTATTCATTTGATATGTGTGTGCATGATAAGTGGACAGTGATATAGAGTAGAAATGAAAATAGGAAAAGTGTGCAGCCACCACTCTGTCCTATGTCTGAGCTAAAACAACTGCACTGTACATGATGAAGTGGCAAGACTTCTAGCAGTAAATTGAATCGATCACATAGACTTTGTTACATAACCTAACCAGCAAAGTTAATTTGCTTGTAGTGTTATTCTTGCCTAAAAGCTCTTTTTGAGACATACAGTGCAAGCATATGGGAATAAAGCGAATATCCATTTGAGGAATCAACAAATAGTTCACATAGTTTGCTTAAGTTCTTTACAAACACCGTTTGGAAAGTTCAGCTTGGTGAAGAGTAAAACCCTTGCATTTAATTGTCAATCAAAGTTAAGGACAAATGTTGGTTGAAACCAGGCCTATGTGCCTTTACACAATATTTAAATCTGTATTTCATATATAGTGGAGACATAGTTCTTATTCGCTTTAGATTTAGCTTATTAGATTCACTGTGAGTTATGGACTGTGTTTCAAGCGTGCTTCAAGAAAAAACATAGCACGGAACAATTAATCGCATCAGAGATTCAGGCAAGCAGATTTTCATTGTGAAGTGAACAGCCTCTGTGGTGGTCCTTTGAGCTGTATAAAACCTTTCCAGTAATGCATTTGGGGGTGACACATTTATTCTGTCACATTTTAAGAAAATATATTTGAATGCTTGTTTGCTTTTTGAAGGCTTATTAAATGCATAGAATGTATTTGGTAAACATGAGTCACACAACATATAACTATATACCTTCAGGACTGGAGGAATGGCTCATATCTGCACTGTAATAAAAATATTACATGCCATTTTCATGTGTTACCTGTGCTTACATTACTTTGGTTTCATACTTTTATTTGAAAGAAAATCTGATCTAAGTTGCAGTATAGCCTTTCACCAACTGAATTTTCTCTTTTGTAGGTAGGGGGGGAACATGGGTCATACAGATGAAAAAGATCATATGGTCTTGGGAATACATTGCTGTTTGGTCTCCCTGCAGTTTGGAACTGTTTTATAAATAGATTTAGAAACCTAGGCTTCCCATAAATTGATTCTCATATAAACTCTCCAACAGGGACCTGAAACTCACAGATGGTTTGTCAATTTTACATTTCACATTCTGTCTTCTTTCAAATACAAAGACGCACTGGAAAGGTGACACTTTTTCAATACAGATTTGGTTACCTGCACAGAAGCAAGCTTAGCATTTACTCAGAAATCACAATGTATAAAATAAGGCTTTACCCCATACCTGAAAGCTTATCGATAATTGTGACATTTTCATATGTCAATGCCAACAGCCGAGCCTATGTATCTATGATCGGTAACATAAGTATGACCACTTTGAATAAGCCTCTTTCCCTGTCCTTTGAGGGGGTGAAAAGCAGATTTGACTTATCTCTGTGTGTTCTTGAGATTGCCCCCATGGATTGAGATCAGATGACTTTGCTGCTGTTGCGAAGCAAAGTTTATGTTGCCTCATTTAGTTTAATATGCCATGGTGATGATGCATCTTAAGCTGCACCAACTGAGATCCATGATGCAGACACATGTCAGTATTTCGGCAGCCCTTTAATGAAATAAGAAACTTTATTGACCTGTAAATAGAGTGGTGCGCTTCTTCACTTGGGGAGACATAAGAGCATGTGCAATTAAGGCTGTGCAGATTTTCCGCTGTCTTTATGAGGCGTTTGAAATTTCAAGCCAACTGCAATTTTCGGCACTGGTTGGCTCCAGTCAGAGAAACGAAGAGACTGGAGGCAAGCCATTCATTCATTGCAATTAAGAAACTGTTCAAAGGAAGTAAAATTGTCTCCATCAAACAGCACTTATTTGAGAAAAGCTTTTATTTGGAATTGATCATTTTAGTGAAATAATTTGAATGCATCTTTGGCATCAAGTGCTTTTACTTAGATGATTTCAAGAATTTTGTATCCAAATGTTACAGTATTTTGGATTTAAGCCACTTAAGGAAGTTAACTTGGATAACTTGCTAATTCAAATGTGATAACTTGGATAGGTAGCTATTAGAGGACTAGTTTGTGTCTGTGTATCAGTCAAGGTTTAGTATGTCTCTGCCCTTTATAAGGGTCATGCTAGGAATCAGGAATCAAACACATTAATCCCTGAAGTACAATGAAACCCTGTATAAATAGGTTATTGTGCATGAAGAAACTGTCCTTCACATGTTGAGTGGGTGCTTCTTGTTAGGCTGGTATGGAGGTAGTTGCAAATGCTTTATGTAGTCGTGTTGGCAAACTTATGTAATTCTCATCTATGAATTATGTATGCATTAGGAAGAAGCACTTTCATAAAAGTATTATGGGCCTCCAGAGTGGCTCAATCACAGCTTTGAGGTTGGGCCATGTCATTAACTGGCTATGACTGTGAGTCCACAGCAGTGGGACACAATTGTCCTTGTCGCATCAGGATTAGGGCGGGTTTAAGTTGGCTACGGCTATTTGGGTTAATGTCACATGAGTTCCTCCTAATTATTTGCCAGGCACCCACAAAAAAAAAAAAAAACACACGTGGAGGAAAAAATTTAAAGTGGTAATAAAGTATACATAAAAATATATTGTTATTGTTGATACTGAAATGACTGCTTTGAATTATCTGTTAATCTACCTTTTGCCATATGCATATGCACAAACATTTGCTTGCAGTTTGTAATGGCTCAGTCCATGTCAACTCAGCCTGCCTAGGTTTACATGAGTGCTCTGTTCATATGATTAAAATTCTTGCATTACACACTTGACTGAAATCCGCTCTTTTTTGACAGCAACACCACTGCGGAGGGAACTTATATCAAAAAATGCTGCAAAGGCTTCTGCATTGACATCCTGAAGAAGATCGCCAGGAATGTGAAGTTCACCTACGACCTCTATCTGGTGACCAATGGCAAGCATGGCAAGAAGATCAATAATGTTTGGAATGGACTGGTAGGGGAGGTGAGGACTGATGGGAAATATATCCAGGTTCCTCTGTCCCGTGGGCCCGTTTCCTGTGTGCTGATGGCACTCCCTTTTGTGCACGCAGGTGGTGTACAAAAAAGCAGTCATGGCCGTGGGGTCTCTGACAATCAACGAGGAGCGCTCAGAGGCCATCGATTTCTCTGTCCCCTTCGTGGAAACGGGGATTAGCGTTATGGTAGCAAGAAGCAATGGAACTGTCTCTCCATCTGCATTTCTGGGTAAATAGCTAGGGAAACATTTTATTACAGAGCGTAAATTTTGAGGATTGGGGACACAAATGGTTGAAAAAGAACCCCCAAAAAAAAAAGCTTTAATTTTGCTTGATGACATACATGATTGTTCGCTATAAGACATAGACAAAGTTTTCTACAGAGCAGCCCTGTATACCATTAAACAAGTTCAATATAGCCTCATTAGCATTTTATCAATAGGCTATTCCAAGATATTTGATAGTATTGCATCAACAAATACTGTAATTAACATAAGGTTTATAGTTACATGGCTTTATCGGTAAATCCCCATTAATGGCCCTCTGCCAGATCCTCATTTACTATCCACAGTAAAAGTACTTTAATCCCCCAGATTGTCTGTAATCACAGGCACTGGCAGGAGTGGTGTGCCGGGATTTTAGCTGCTGACTTTGTCCCTTTCTTCCCCCTCTCTGCAGAGCCCTTCAGTGCTTCCGTGTGGGTGATGATGTTTGTGATGCTGCTTATTGTGACGGCCATAGCAGTCTTCCTATTTGAGTTTGTCAGCCCTCTGGGATTCAACAGAAACCTTGCACAAGGCAGAGGTAAACTGGAACTCGAGAAAATCTTAAGCAATGCAGACTTGTGGCTTCGTCGTCAAAGACCCCGAAATGCGTCACATGCAATGAGAACCCTGTGGTGGCACATTGTGTGCACCTGTTTGCAGAGTACAGTGTCTCTTGGGGAAACATGGTTATGAAACACTATCCCATCAGTAGATTAATTTAAGGTGATAAAATATTCATGGTGAGAAATTTTAGTAGGTCTTTAGCAGAATGTCAGGGCTGAAAAATTATCTGCATAACTGAGATTTGAGTACCTACCCCTACCATCACAGGGGAAACATGGTTCTTTTTCAGTTTACAATTTCAATATTATTCATATAGTTGCATTGCTGTGACTCATCAAATCACCAGATTTCCCTGGCTTCTCTCATCATAACTCCACAACAGAGAAATAGCTTGCAGCAAACTGAACAGACATCACTATATGTAAAATGGGTGTTAAAAATGACCATAATATAAATGCATGCTACCCTAGATTAATTTTTAAATTGCAAAATGTTCAATAGATAATAAACAAAAGCACATAAACATAAATTTTGTATATTCACAGCCATTGTCTTAAACAAGTTCATTGGAAAAATACAAAATTAAATTACAGATTATGTAAATGTTTGCCACACCTTTCATTGAAATGCAAAGCTGTCACAGTCACATGCATATTTTATTACTTCTGCTAGAGAATTCCAGAACATGATATCTTTTAGTCGAGAATACCTTCTTAGAAAATGTAGTGTGTCTATATGGTGCCATCTTTTCCAGTTGTTCTTGTGATTCCAGTAGTTCCACCTGATTTCTTGTGAAATTCCTTTAGAGGAGGTACATCATTAAGCAATTTAAAAACTCTTTAAAATGATCAAAACCCCAGGATTTTGTATTTCTAAAGGAAATGGCACAGATTAAAATGGGCTTTTCCTTAAGTACTTTCAAACTTCATAAGGGGTCTTAAATGGTTTGACTACAGTTACCCTGGCTTCTGACTGGGGTTGGGAAATTAACATTTTCAGCATGTTCTGCTACCAAAAAGATGTCTGGTGAATAGACGTTTCCAAACACATAAAGCATTAATTGTTCTGTTTAAATTATCTCCACAGACCCCCACGGACCCTCCTTCACAATTGGCAAAGCAGTATGGCTGCTGTGGGGCCTGGTTTTCAATAACTCTGTGCCTGTTCAGAACCCCAAAGGGACCACCAGCAAATTCATTGTGTCTGTGTGGGCCTTCTTCGCTGTAATCTTCTTGGCCAGCTACACTGCCAACTTGGCTGCCTTCATGATCCAGGAGGAGTTTGTTGACCAGGTCACTGGACTCAGTGACAAAAAGGTCAGTCTATTTCAATGTTTTTGTAATTCTTTAATGAAGAGGCCATTGGTGTCAGATGTATTGGTTTTGTTAGCCAAACTGGACACAATATGCCACTTCAGTATAAATAATTAGCTGGTGTTGTGTGGACAGAAAATCCAGAGGAAAGGGATATCTGACAGGTTCTAGCAAAGATTACAAAAACTATGATTAGAATAGCATTAGGAATCTTGATTTAATCATTGTATATTCAAACAAAATAGCTTGGTTTGTTCCGGTGTTATTGTGTATTTTATCTGAAGTGTGTGAACCATGGCAAAGCAATTGTTTCACCAGAAATCAGGCCAGTGAATGAAACTGGCTAACTTAAAATGCAAAAGAAAGGCTTCACGACTGATTAATTCCAACCTGTAGCGCAGAATTGTTGACAGGCTAGAGGTGCAAGGGAGTGACTCAATGAAAAACTCAAGTCTCACTCTTCAGATATGTTAATATGTTAAGACAACTCATTCTTGTCATTAAACTAGGGCAAGCTAAACCATTAAGGCCACTTTTGAGATATATCATTTATGGGACTATTCACTGTGGGAAGATCAGGCAAACTTCTGCTTTGCCTTGTTTTCGAGATTGGAGCCGTGACTATTTGGCCATTCATCCCCATTGTATACATTGCAAATGTAAAGCTGCAACGTTGAATGTGCTGCATATGTATTACTGTTAACAGACAATGTGCAAGTGTTGCCTTTTGAAGTTTTAAATGTCTCACAGCAGAGGCTTTTATATTTGAACTGTGCACTTATGCAGTGAGTTATGTAACTGTGGAATACAGTCATCCTACAAGAAAGAATATCTGGACTGATTAAAGCATGAAACTACTGCAGACACATAGATTTTACATTTTAAAGTGAGAGAATGTGTGCATTTACAAGAAATATGATTGTGAGAGTGTGTTTGAGAGATGCGGCTTCATCTTATTGGGGACACTAAGGGAGTTAATTTGGCCTCAGATTTTTCTAATTCCTTAAATCATATTTTTTTATACCTTACCCTCAATAATTAGAATTTAGCTCATCTATAAATGTTGTTACGCACAATTTGGAAGCATGACATATTGGATAAAGCTAAAATAATAAGCTTTACAAAAACATTAACAGTAATACAACAGTCATGAAAGACTATATCCCTTATATAATACTAGCCTTGCAAAATAATTTATTCTGCGCTCTGCCTTTCCAAATATGCTATTTGCAGGTTTCGATTAGAAAATGTACGAAATGGGAGAAAACAAACTGGTCATAATACAGACAATGTGACTGCACTCTAACTGGCTTGCTGATTATCCAATTTTTTACTGTGTAAAAAATAACAAATCAATATCACAATCCTTTTCTAATGTTGTGGTATTCATTTTCACAATAATTTTATTTGTCTTGTCAACCTTCTGATCTTTTGCCTTTAAATGGACACTAACATAAACAATGCATAATTTAATGTTTTCACTTACCTTAAAATAGTTTATTATGTTTGTTGATGTCACAATTAGTTCCAGTAACATGCAAGGCATCCTAGTGTCTGCCAGGCACAAACTAACCATAAGTGGTTTTCAGGGATGAATAACTTTGTTAAAAAATCTATTCTGAATACATTTACCTCCTTGGATTAAAAGTGTATATATTTTAGCTTGCAAAGTAGGTGCCACAAGGTGCACCAAATGACTTTTTGGCAAGTTAAATTAGGTGCTTGCTGAACTCGCCTAACTATGTTAAGTTAAAGTCAGTGTTAAGGACAAATGTTAATTGTATTCAGGCCACTGTGTGTGATGATAATATACAAAAAAAGAAAAGAAAGAATAATGTTTTATGTAGTCAGCAAACCCTTGAGGGAGGTTTAACAGAGATAAATGTGATTTTCTTTGATGTGGCAGAGCTGCATACTCTTCAGGATATTGTAAGGAGTTTCATAGGTTTCCCGTTTCTGCTTTAATAATCGTTATTCCAGAGACTGGGAAAGGGGTTACGACCACACACAGACACACAGAAACACACACACACACACACGCACACGCACACACACACACGCACACGCACACGCACACGCACACACACACACACACACACACACACACACACACACACACACACACACACACACTAGTGTGAAGGCCCTCAATCCTCCAGCATAAGGAGTGCATGGGTTCTCAGTTAGCAAGGAATAAGTTACACAATGAACAGTGTAAAGTCAGAACTATGAAATAAAGGTATGTGAATATTTCCAGTTATGCACACACTAATCAAAGAACCCCCAATCTTCCATCTCAAGCCAAACTGGCATCATCAAATTTTGTGGATGTCAGAGAAATGAAAAATACCACACTGAAACAATCACATTTTTACAGTGCAAAACATTGAATCATTGTGGGTAATTGAAATGCACTGCTGAGACTGTTCTGGAGTGTCTTTGTTGTGGTAATAATTAAGGCCTTGATGTGATGCATTTCATGGGGAAGCTCAAAGTCACTGCAGGAGCAACATTTTCAGATCAAAGCTGAATCATAACTCATAAAGTGTGCTGTTGTCATTGCTTTTAAAGTTTGGGCTTGAATATTTTAGATGGTTATGTTACCAAAGCCTGTCATATATAGATATGAAACAAATGCTAATTCGGTGTATTTTGTCATTTACAGATTTTGTGATTTCTATTTTAGAGCTGAATGAGGCGATTGAGTAACAAATATGTCTTCTAATCATTTATCTTATTCTTACCTGCAGTTCCAGAGCCCACATTCATATTCACCCCCGTTTCGTTTTGGGACAGTTCCCAATGGAAGTACAGAGAGGAACATCAGGAAAAACTATCCTAACATGCATCAGTACATGGTGAAATATCACCAGGCTGGGGTGCAAGATGCTCTGGTCAGCCTCAAGACTGGGTAGGTTTTCTAACTTTATAAATGATGAATTGTTGAATTAAAAATCACTTACATGTATACTATAGGAACTGTAGCCCGTGCCTACCGTGGACTATACCACATTTCCTAAGGAATGCATTATTAATTTATATATGCTATTGATAGCATATATTGTGGTGGATTTCTGGGTGGCATTTTCCCGCAGAATATGCTGTGGTGGATTTCTGGGTGACACTTCCACCCATAAACATGTATTAAACGGCTACAGTGTTTAATTTAGATTGGTTGGTGTTT
This sequence comes from Aldrovandia affinis, assembly GCA_029706075.1. Classification (NCBI taxonomy): domain Eukaryota; kingdom Metazoa; phylum Chordata; class Actinopteri; order Notacanthiformes; family Halosauridae; genus Aldrovandia; species Aldrovandia affinis. The sequence goes on from JAINUG010000015.1 coordinate 2,108,242, forward strand.
GTGTTCAAAATACGGCATTCTCATCTGTTCACTAGTTTTTATTAAAAAGACAAGTGAAAACTGTTAGCATTTTTGCAAATTGCATTTTAACATGCAATGCAATTACATGCTCTTCTGATTTCTTTTAAAAATATAAAAGTAATTCCAGGCTGAAGGAAAAAGTTGTCCTTTGTTCCTTTAATTCATAACCTTGAGAGTATCCCCGCCTTTCATGCAAATTCTTCTCACTTCTCAATTTACATATGTCATGAAGAGTACTTGGATCAGTGGATTTTTGGCCAATAATGATCCCTCACTTTCTGTCATAAAGAAAAACGGCGTTACAGTACAAGGCAATTACATTTAACTTAGAGTGTCATCTTGCCTGTCTCTGATTTTGTCATATTTGAACTTATCCAACACAAGCAAGGATCTTGTAGGTTTAAAGGTTAAGTGTCATCATTTGAAACATGGCACAGTGAGAATGTCAGACATGCCATGCAATGGCCTTTCATAAGAAAAGGTAGCAAAGTTTTATGGCAGTATTCATTTCAATACACATGCCAAACAATGGAAAATTGTGTGTGTGTGTGGGGGGGAAGGGGGAGGAGGTGGTGTTGTTGTTGAAAGAAATACAATTAGGTATGGGGAATTGGTGCCAGTTCTCTGTGAGTGTGTGGAGGCTTGTGTTCATGTTTCAGCAGATGCTTTGAACTTGATTGATGGCAGCCAGTCTGTTCAGAGGGGAGGTCAAGCACACACCGCTATACCTTCCAGTACCTGCTTTCTTTACATAGAATCCCACAGCATGATACCTGTGATATTTGTGCTGTGAACACTTTCTCATGTCTTAATGTACATGGAGCCAGTGGCTTCCCATAGGGTGACCATGAAATTACTATGAAAGGATATACTGTAAACATAGATTCAACTGTTTACAAACTACCCATGACATTTATATTATTCAGATGTGAAAGCCGGAGTTGAAAATTATGTCACAAGCTCTTCGCCACAAAAATCTGACGATATGAACACACAGCTTAAAACAACAGTAGCAGCCAGCTCATATTGTGCATCCATAAGCTATCTACACGTCTTTACTTCAGCAACACCTTTCTAGTATTGAATACTGGCGTGTTTTCTTTTCTGACAGGAAACTGGATGCCTTCATATATGATGCAGCCGTACTGAACTACATGGCTGGAAGAGATGAGGGGTGTAAGCTGGTGACCATTGGAAGTGGCTACATCTTTGCCACCACGGGCTATGGAATCGCACTGCAGAAAGGCTCATATTGGAAACGTCAGGTTGACTTAGCGATCCTGGCCATCATCGGAGATGGTACACACCCTATCAGTTTGGAGGAGGGCAGATGGGGGTGCAGATGCATAGGTCACATCCTTCTTTCGTTCTATCTCTATCCACTTCCTCTATCAAGCAAGTGGACACTTTTAATGGCATTTTTTCTAATGTCACAGAAGCAAGTGATGAGAGGAGGTAACAAATTAACTTTTGGACGCAGACAGTGACTGAGGCAGAACCCACACCAAGCATACTAGCTTGCTAACTAACTGGCAAAGTGGTTAGCTAGTTATGACTTATTCAGCTAAACCCCCCACAGACTGTAGCAAGATATAATCAGTTAAACCAGCCATCTAACACCAGTTTTGCAATGCAATGTTCAGATTGATTGTGTTTATTCAAATCTGTATCTATATAAACATAAATAACTCTTGCCTATCCATATATACATCAAGCTAGTAAGCTATCGAAATGGTACTTAGCAAAGCAGAGTGCATGGTGAGGTAACTAGCCACCGTCTTTGTTGCAAATTATTGTGGGTGATCAGCATAAAGTGCACACATATCAAAGGCAATAAAGTCATTCAGGATAAAAGTCTGTGTAATAAAGCCATTCTCTCATTTCCTGTGAGTTCTGCATGGCCCTTAAGATGGCAGCCATAGCGTCTCATCCTCAGGGTTTGTTACCTGGAGAGCCGTTTGGGACTCTATCTTAATTATCTGTAAAAGGGGATGTGTAGAGTGGGAGCCAGAGGCAGAATCATAAGCAAATCAGTGCAGGCAACAGTGAAGTAGTAAAAGAACATGATGCTACCACCCACATGCACTCGACTTGGCCTCACTCATGGGGATTTAGAGTGAAGCTAAAATGAATAAACATGGGTTTTCAGTGTTGCATTTAAATGTTGGGGGGCAAAACGATATTCTGCATGTGCTTCTTATGTATTCCTCTTTCCTCTGGTTCTTCTGCTGACTCTTATCTTATCTCGACCTGTCAAATGGGCAGAATGTATCCAAGCAGCACAGTCACATCTGTCACAGCTTGTGTGATTATTCCTCAGTTCTTTTCCATACATAATTAGGTTTGTTTTTGAACTGAGCGCTCAGAGACAAACAAAAAAAATGTGGTGTAGAGGAAGTAAAGAAGCATTTGATTACACAACTGTCACCCTCCTACATTACACTCACTGCATCTGAACTTAATACTGCAAGTACTGAATGTACAATTGAATGTATCGAGTATTCAATGAATATTCAAAGCGTGTCTATTTTAATTTGATGTCTCTCACTGAACTCGCAATACAGTAATAGATTGTTATGAATACATTCTTCCTTTCAAAATATATGGTGCCAAATACTGCCTGTCTTCTATTGCTGCCTGAAAATTGGGTCTGAAAGTTCAGGCCAAACTGTTTAGTGTAGAAGTTATGGGTAATGCTGTAAATAACTGATCAGACTTTCAATTCACAAATTGACTTCATTTCTGTCCGTTATGCATGGCAGCATGCAGCCTCTTTGCTTACTGTAATTACTTTGGGTGACCTGAGACATAAAATTCTGTTGGCATTCAACATGTAATTTTTTATATATAATTGTTTTTATTTTAATACAGCAGCAATTCATTCTAATGTGTCCCCAGGGGAAATGGAGGAGCTGGAGGCACAATGGCTGACTGGCATCTGCCACAATGAGAAGAACGAGGTTATGAGCAGTCAGCTGGACGTAGACAACATGGCAGGTGTCTTCTACATGCTGGCTACTGCCATGGGTCTCAGTCTCATCATCTTCATTTGGGAGCACCTGTTCTACTGGCGGCTGCGTTTCTGTTTCACCGGCGTATGCACTGGCCAGCCCGGCCTGCTCTTCACCATCAGCAGGGTAAGGCACTCTACTGTTTCATCTGTCCTTATTACTCTGCTCTGTAACCTAAGAGTGTACTAAATTGTGTGCAAAAAAATATTGTAAAATTGCATTGCTAGGTGGAGTTTTAGGGTTGCCAGACATTATTCACAAGGTTTGTTGAAGAGAGTTTCTGCTATGTTGTCTATGTGTTCACTAATTATGCAACTAGTAGGATGCATACTGTACGTAGGGAAGCATTTGAAAGGAGTGGCATTATTCTCATTTCTTCAAATTCTGTGGCATTTGTGAACATCAAGCCATGGCTTACAACAGAGAGTTATATAGAAGTGATGGCGTGCTCACATGGTTTGACATGGTTTGACCATTTCAATGCTGGGCTCTACATCCTGCCCAGGAAGTGTCTGCTCTTCTCTTCTAATTAGTAGCAACAATGCTCAGATGGAAACAGACACATGCATCACACTGACCACATTGAAACAAAATGTTAGTTGCATTTGCATGCGGTGAAAATTGCACTTTGACACTTTGCACAGAAAAAAAGAAAAGAATGTGCACACATTGTAAACTGAAGCATTTTTTGAATATCCATTGACAGGCCAGGCAAAGCACTGATGTAAAATAATGCTATAAAATACATGTTTGGGTTGTTTATTGTTTTGAACCCTGGTTATGCTCTCACAAGTAGAATGTGTTACTTTTACTAAAATAATAAGTTAGGTCTAATCTTAAAAGATTCATATTATACAAATGAAATTGGCTTGCAGGTAAAGCACCGATTTGCAAAACATTTTTTAAAAGCCTTAGAACACACAATGGAGGGACTAAACTGAGTAGCACATTATTTCTTAGATTTGGGCAGAGATATAGTTTCAAATATTATTTTGTTACTAAAACTAAAAGACAAAATCTTAAATTAGTTTACCTCAGACGGTCCTGGGTCCTTTTAATTAAAGTAGATTAATTCATTAAAGAACGAAGGGCTCAATAAAAGCTTCACTGCTGTGGCTCCCCAATTTGGAGTGTGTTATTTTTAGATTATACTTAAAATTCTAGTTAAAAAAAAAGAAAATTAAGCTGTATCTTTGAAATACAGATTTGCAATTGCAAATAATTTCCAGGATACATAATTGGTCTTTGTCAGTACATATTAATTGGTGGAGAGGTGTGCTTCTCAAGGGAGGGAATGCATTTCGATTTAGCTAGTCAGCTTTGTTTGAATAATCCTGCCAAGGTTTTACATGTCATGCAAATGTATTAAAGGGGTCTGATAGCTAAATGTTGATATCTATTCAAATGTAATTCAGGCATATATCTTTCTGTGTTTGAGTGCCATGCATCATCAGTTGGGTAGCGACTCACAAGAACTAAGCAGGCGTCTTCTAGCTACATGTTTATAGAGAACTCACTCCTATGGCATTTTATTAATGAGAGGTCTATATTGAGCTATATCAAAAATAAATGGACCTTGCAGCTTTAGGTTTTGCACATATTCAGGATTTACTTGTGTTGAAACAAAATAATAAAAAAAATGTAAAAACTAGTAAAACCATTTGTCCCTCTTCAGATCATCAGGCCTTAATCCACATTTTTATTTTTCAGGGTATATGGAGCTGCATTCATGGTGTCCATATTGAAATGAAGAAGAAGTCCCCTGATTTAGACTTCAGTCCTCAGGCTAACATGCTAAAGCTTATCAAGTCAGCCAAACAGATGACCAACATGACCAATCTCAGCGGATCAAGGATCAACTCCCCTAAGCGCGCCACCGACTTCATGCACCCATCTGGCCCCATGCTAATGGACATGATGGGAGATAAAGGGAATTTTGTCTACACCGACAATCGCAGCTACGCCCCGAAAGAGATGATCTACAGTGACTCCAGCGACTTCCAGACCTTCCTGGCCAACCGTCATAAGGATCACCTGAACAACTACGTTTTCCAGGGCCAGCACCCCTTGACCCTGAACGAGTCCAACCCCAACAAGGTAGAGGTCGCTGTCAGCACAGATGCCGCGCAGACCAGCTCCAAGCCACGTGCACTGTGGAAGAAGTCGGTGGAGACGCTGCGGCAGAGCCAAGGCGGCACTGCCCCGGACCCACTGCCCCCATTGGCCCCCGACTCCCGGCTGACCATGAAGAGCCAGCGGTACCTGCCCGAAGAGGCGGCTCATTCCGACATCTCCGAATGCTCCAGCAGGGCCGCCTCTTTCAAAGATTCCGACAACAACCAAAAGCACCTGAAGCCCAAGGATAACTTAAAAAAAAGATCGATGACGTCAAAATACCCTAGGGATTGCAGCGAAGTAGAGTTGTCCTACTTAAAAAGCAAGCAGGTAGGTCAAACCCGCGAAAAAATATACACCATAGACTCAGAACGGGAGCTGAGTTTGCACTCGGATTCTCTACATTATAGGGAAAGCAGGGGGTTGCCAGAAGATTTGGATTACCCCGAAATGTATTCAGACCACAATGACAACTACAGGAAGCCCGATCAGCCAATCATCCATCTCAACAGCAGTCCCCTCCATCACACCGACTCTGATCTCATCCCCTCCAATGAAAACAAATACAACCAATATTCAAAATACTACAGTCTGAAAGAAAAAAATGTCACTTCGCACGAGACAAACGATCGTTACAAACAAACTCACTGTCGGAGCTGTCTGTCTAAGGTGCCAAATTATCCGGCACATTACACTGTAAGGTCTCCTTACAACCGCTGTGAAGCCTGCCTGCACATGGGAAACTTGTATGACATAAGTGAGGATCAAATGTTGCAGGAAACGATCAGCCCCACTGTACAGCCAGACGAAATGTTCAGCCAGTACTGGAGCCAGACCGATGGGCCACACACAGATAAGAGGAATAGACTGCGGATCAGCAGGCAGCATTCCTATGACAATATCCTTGACAAGCCCAAGGAGGCAGATCCAGGTCGGCCGGCGCGCAGCGTCAGCCTGAAGGAAAAGGACCGGTGTCTGGACGACAGCCCTTATGAGAACATTTTAAGTGTCAATCAAGACAAACTGTTTGGCAGCAAATCCATGCTCTTCAATCACAACTTGGAGGAGATAAAGAGAAGCAAGTCACTTTACCCTGATCATCCCTCGGAAAACCCTTTCTTCCATTCCTTACGAGACGATCAGCGCCTCGTCCACGGCCGGAGCTCCACTGACATTTACAAACAGTTGGTACCGATCAAATCACGGTCAAGTGACAACAATCAGAGGTCCTCAGTGAAATCCACCACCTCCTACTGCTCCAGAGATGGTCAAACACCTAATGACATGTACTTTTCAGAGCAAGTAATGCCTTATGTAGCCAATAAGACGAGTGCATACACAACTCCCCGGGTTCTGAATTCTTGCAGCAATAGACGAGTATATAAGAAAATGCCTAGTATTGAGTCAGATGTTTAATGCTCTGTTTGTACAGCTTAAATATTAATCCACCAACATGTAAATCATGTAACCAAGTACTTTCTTGACAAAAGAAAAGAAACAAAGACTTCACTTCCAGGTTCTTTTTTTTTGTGTATCAATAAGTTTACCATGTGGGGCTTGCAGATGGTTTTTAGTGTTTTATTTGTCTGGTAACTTTTTTTTTAGAATTGAAGTATATCGCAAACAAACAGGTCTATGCCAGTGTAATTGGGAATGGTTGACTTTCCATTTGAGAAATCTTAACTTTCTGATGCTGGTTGTTCCTCCAGCTGGATGGCAGCTTAGTGTCAAACTAAAGAATGATGATATCTAGTCAAGGCAGATGGACCATTCGGAAGTCTGTTCAAAACTGGCATTGGGCAAAATGTAAAATGCAGAAACAAAAAACAACAAAAATTAACAAAAAAACAACAAAACAACAAAACAACAAAAAAAACACAGAGGCACTAGTTATAATGGCATCATCGCCCAATATTTAGATGGTTGTGCACATAGGCACATTAGATGGATGGAAGCCAGAGATGGTTGCCTTCATTCTGAGAATCTGGCTTAACAGTGCTTATGTAGTGCGGTATAAACTCCAGGTATTCAGATATGAACCTCATGAAAGCGAGCGTATATGATATGCAGTATTGCACATATAACATTTTGCAACATTGCTTTTGTTGTATTACTATAGTTGTGGGATTTTGGCATTCTAATCCCAATTTAAAATGGTTGAGCGTTTAGCTTATTTAGTAGCACCCTTAAGCCATTAGTTAACATCTCATCTTTGCTTTTAAAAAAAATAATAATTTAAAATTACAGTCTGGAACAGACTATTTTGCATGTATTATTTTGGTATTCAAAACAAAAATAATAATTTACATTTAATGGAAGTGGTCTTGCTGATTTAAGGTGGATGCCTGTGTAATCAAAACTTAAGCTGTAATTTGAAACTGAGTCTGATCATGGTTTGTATAAACAGCGAAACAGTGTTGGTGAGTATTCACCAGGAACTCATGGGATATTGTACGGATTCTCAATCTGAAACAGGGTAATAAAGATTTTAAAGTTGTTCACAAAATCATGACATTTTTATCACTGATCTTTATTTCACTAAATATAAACTTGTTCGGTATTTCACTATGGAGCAGTACATTGGTGTTGGAAGGAGTGTTTCATATGCATATCCACATATTTCCCATTCCGATAAGATTAATCAATCAAAAGCATAATGATGGTTCTTCTGAAGATGGCTCTGTTAAAACATGATTTACTTTGTTACTATGTGAAACGAACAGGGAATACAAAAGGCTGTATGAAGAGTTTTTCCCTGTGTTGCCATCAATTCATTTTAGTCAAAAAGGAAGTGTGAAACTTTGGGTAAGCTAAAAGTGTGAAGGAGAATAGTAATATTCATTTGTGGCCCATGACTGAATCAATAAAACACAGTAGCAAAAGCAGCAGAAGCAAAGAAAAAAACCCACAATCATAATTTTCAATACTACACGATGTATGTGTGAGAAACATTAACATTTACATTTACGATGAGAATATAATGAAATCACACAGTGAAATAAATATGCCATACTGACATTTTTAATGGATGGGTGAAAATACATTGCACATGTTCAATTGAAGTAATTCACTCATTATTTTTATTTGCAACTGAAGAAAATACTCAGGAGACAGATTGCAATGTGAACAAGTGTTCATATGTTTGAGGAATTGCATTATTTTTTCAGTTTGTCAAAAGGACACACATTCACATATCATGCTTGACATGCTGCACAAGACAGGAATGCACAACAGAAATGATCCCAATATAAACGAGATGTCAGGCTCTATACATGTTTTTACATAGAGTTCCAGGGAAGAGAGAGGTTTATAAACAATCATTAGTTTGTTGGTTATGATTGTAATCACTATGGATTGCATTCAACTGACAAAATAGTTATTCATTTCAGTGATATATTTTCCAGTCCTGCCTGCTCATGAATATTTATATATAAAGTGGCCATCACTGGAACTCTATTAGTGGTAACTGGAACACAGAGTTTGAGCGCATCCTCGTGATTTTCAGTCTCTGATCACACGGCTGAAGAGAATATGTGAATATATAAGGCTTCCACACATAATGCATTACACTTCTCAGCCATCTTAGAATGGAGATTATATTTAAATTGAACGTAAATGGAAAATATTCATCCCGTGACTATGTTGTACATGACCTATGTTCTACAGTACATGACTGAAGAAACTTTGGTGAAACTAATCTTAATTGTAATGTTTAATACAGTTTGAAATTAAAACAATTTCAGTTGTTCAAGATTTTCATATGTGTGTGCACACATTCTCAATATATTGTCCAGAATGGAGAATTATCCTAAGATTTCTTTAAGCTTACCCATTGTTCTGAGAATATCTTCCATGTGCACCATTGCATACATGCGTATTCTGAACTTCACAAGCCTCGTTTTGGCTATCAGAGCAATTGTATGTCGATCTATTTTCTTTTTTTCCTTCAGTGACAGTTACATTAAACTTAAAATGCTGCCAAAGGAAGCTGATGTTTGAGCAATATCCACATGTATAATATCAAGTTGCAATATAAGATTGATATAAGGAATTCATTATTTTTACTTGGACATTCACTGATTTGTTTAATTTGATTCATTTTGATGTAAGTACCCTTGTCTTATTTGAAATAAAGTTGTGTAATTGCATATAAAAAGATTATGGCATGCTAAAACCTTAATGTAATACACTTAATAGTTTTCTTTTATTTGATTTTGTGAACACTATTGATTCGTATCTGGTTGAAAATAAATGTAAAGAGTGCATATTTGAGGAGAAACATTCAGATTTGATTTTTAATTGAATGCTGTTGTGTTGGAATACAACAAAGAGAAGGCCTTCCGCCCAGACTATTGCTTGATATACAGTATGTGCCTCTGTACTATATCTTTTCCCCCTGTCTAGTAAAGCAGTGTGTTTTACGGTACATATGTCCTTTCTCTTCCTTGGTTGGTTCGTTTATAAGTCACGAGCTATGATTTTTTTCAAACTCTATTCGGAATATGAAGAATACAATTTTCGGGTTTGTTATCCCAAGACATGGCAGGTTTTTTTTAAACACTACAGTTGACTGTGAGAACCTGTCCACTTTTCTATGAAGGAAATATTTGAAATATTTACTATAAATAATAAATGAAGATGCATCATAAAGAAAATGATTATTTATGCAGAGTATCTCAGTGGTTTCATGGGCCTGTTAGATGGTCTGATGTTTTTCACATCTTCGTTTAAAAATCACATTAAGAGACAATAGCAACAGACATATCAACGGCAATGGACATATCATTGTGGGGGACAGGGCAATTTTGAGAAGACAAAATTTGAAGAAAATGTAATCAAATTTGAGTCCATATATGCTTGGATCAAGGATGTCAGATGCATTAATGATGCTTTTATTTTGTAATTTTTAAGATTAAATATCTCTTTTCCAAGTGAGACTTGTCCAAAAAGGCAGCATTAAAAATTGTATATGATTGAAGGGCGGATTTACTTTGGTTCCTTACATGTGTACATTTCCAGGAGCCACTGCAGTGGCCTGTTTTTATTATTCTTAATGAACTCAAGTGCCAATGCATCATGGGTAAAGGGACAACAGACACCATTACACTTAAAAGCAGTTTCTTTATTTCTTTAAATTAAGATTCTCTCTTTTTCATCATGTTTTACAGACAGTATTACATTGGTTGACATTATAAACCGGTTAGGTTGACTGGGACAGGTATTGAATACTTAGGTAAATAGTAAATGTTACGACTTTTCCATTGTCAGCTGTAACCTTTTCAGACAACATTCAATCAATTTGTAGCTGATCAAGACTAACTGTTCCATTGATTTGAAATGTAGTTAGCTCAGGTATAATCTATTCCATATGAAATCCATTGGTTTTGAGAAAATATAATCATATACAGTAGTCAGAATAGCAATCTTTTAATTTCACTTATTAGGTTAATAATTAGTACTTTCTGATTTATAACCTAATGTGAATTAGTCCATAGTCTCTTTAATGCCAACATGAGTGACCCACATGCACTTTTCTTATAGACAAAATGGTTAAAACAGAACAGAGCATACATCAGAGGCAGGTAAAAGCACAATACAGACTTTATCTAAAGAGACAAACCTTCAGTGGTGGATGAAGTGTTTTATTCATTATATTCTGTCAAATTAAAATGAATGATTTTGAATTTATTCCAGATTTAACTTAAAATGTCCCTATCCAATCCCCACAAAGTACAATAAACCCCCCATGTCACAGGGTTATTGTGACAGGAAGAAAAAAGTAGCATCACCCGTGTTGCCATTGTCTCAAAAATCAACATGAGCTAAAGCTGTTCATGATTACAATATCAAAAATATATATTTTTTTAATTTTTATTAAAAAAAAAAAAATTAATTAATTAATTTTATCTATAATATTATAATATTATTTGAATATAAATGTACTTTATTGATTCACATATTCATACAACCGTGAGGGGAGATTTATTTAACTAGTCCATGCTTCTACATAGCATTCGTAATTTTGTTTGATTCGATCAATTGTATGTTTTTGGAATTATCACCATGTAAAAGGAGATCATTCCATGGCACTCTTCTGCTATATTGTTTTTGAAATAGTTCTCCATCATTTAAACACTTGGACGTAATATTGTGCAGAGGGCTTGTATGAAGTAAAGCTGGTCCATCATGACCACTATAGTATTATAATGGATGCTCTGTTGAACATTCTAAATTGTTGCATGAACAGTATATCCACAACGCTGCTGGGTTACTTGGACTTGCTAAAGGTGAAGGAGCTGTACATTTGGTATTGTGTAAAAAAACTAAATAGATTAAAGGATGAAATTATTTGGAGAAATAAATTCATTCGTGGTTCCTGCTAAAGAATCGCATTATGCTGTGTGCACTGCATTCACAAGTTATGTGTTCAAGTAGGAATTATTTTAGTACAGTATTTTATAGATTGTTGGGGGAATATCAATTATTTATCACTGAAATCATGTGACCATCTGCCTTAAAGATAATAAAGCATTATCGCTTGTGCGTTTATAAAAATGTCTTCATGTAATAAATTCATGATTTATGATTTTTAGTCCAACCTGAAAACATAGTGCTGATATTTATAATGTATTATATGTAAAAAGAGGAGTTTTCTTAATCTGCCCCCCTGGCTTCCATCTAAATAACACATTTACTAATATGTATTAGTCATCCAACCATAAACAATGTGCTTTAATGATGTCATTCATTAAGAATGTATTGCCGTACCGTGATCTAAAGTGATACTGATATTTCTGAGGTCGCGATTGATAAACTTTGAATTTCTAACTTGAATTAATTACTTGACTAGCAACTGTAATACTGCATAGTTGTAGACAAAAATGTTGATGAAACATGTTTTAGATCAACCCAAGTGATAATGCGAATTATGGTGAAACAATGTTGTCTCCCTTTTATGTTATTCTAACATTTAAATGAGTGAGAAGGACATAACCTTATAAGAACATTGTGTAATTATATTTGTGCTCTGTCACCACCAAAGCAAATAAATTGTCATTGTGGATGAGAGAAGTCAGATAAATGCTTTGATCTTAAGATCATCTCTCAAAACTCAAAACTTAAAAACTGCAAAACATGTATTGAAAAAAAGATGACATTTTACATTTACATTTTAAGCATTTAGCAGACACTCTTATCCAAAGCGACTTGACAAAATGTGCATTAATACATGGTAGGAACAATTATAGTTTGCGCACAAGATCAGTGCAGTAATACAGTGATAGACATCATTGTAGGCAGCTGCATACTATACCTGTAACACTGGAAAGGAAGAGGTAAGTAATTATTATTATTTTTTTATTAAATGAGAAGGCAGGGATACATATACAAGAAGTGTTGAGTAGGTCGGCAGTGGTGATGACAATTGGCTAGATGTACAGAATTCAGTGGTAGTGGAGTCTGAAAAGGTGGAGTTTGAGTCTCTTGCGGAAGATTGCAAGTGATTCTGCGGTCCTGACCGATTGCGGTACCAGTCTCTTAACAAAATCATGTGGGCATCTTTTTTTGTAATAGTTCCAAGTTACTAGTTACTAATAGTTACTAAGTTTATAAACTCATTTCCACTTATTTTAAAAAATTGGACGATTCTTGAGAGCTGTCTCATTAAAAACAAAATCAATTCAACTACCAATATTCACGATATTCAGTTTAGCAGGGTTTTTCAATTAGAGTTCATCTCATTAAGGCCAAGAATATTTAAAAATTAAATTACAAAACAGGTAATGAGCTATATTCTATGCTCCAAAAAATGTTAAATTATATTATTTTATACTAATAGAATTGCTCAGAGGAAAATATTTTGTTTAACTAATATAAAAAAAAAAAAATTATGCCAAAATTATTCACACAATTATCCTCAGTACTTTGTTCACCCTACCTCCGCAAGGATAACACTACTGAGTCTTTTATAATAATCTCTTTTATGATGATATGATTGATGAACATATTGGGAGGGGCGGGGTCTTTGACCTTTCCTCTATACATAATCTTTCAAGATCGTTGGGCTTGCGGACTGCCCTCTTCAATTCAAACCACAAATGTTAGATTGGGTTCAAGTCTGGAGACTAAGATCGTCATTGCATTGCATTGTTGATTGCACTCAATAAAGCCTTTTTCTAGCAACCATTCCAAAAATCCTATTGGCATGGAGGTGGCATTTGATGGTAGATTTGGAAACCCCAAGATGCAACCACATTTTGTAAATACCAAACTGTAGCCCTTAGATTTTTCTTTCCCCCCAAAACCATCTGCCTAAAGTGGAATCTTTAGTTTTTTATTTGTTTGTCACCATCTCTTGACTTATGAAGGTCAACAACCCTGTCTTGTTTTTTTTTCTTGTTTACATGTGTGTAACCTCATTTTTATACCCCAGTGAAACAGGAAGTCATTGGTGGACACAATACAATTCCCTAAAATTAAGATGAACTTGAAAAATAGTAATAGTAATAGCATGTTCATGCAGATTTATTTTAGTTGGGTTTTATTTCAATGCTATTTGGTAGATAGCAATAGGCAAGCTCGATAGTTATCAAGTTAAGTAGCATGTTACTAGCTCAGCTATCTTACATGAATGGTGATTGTGCTGGTGGTGGTAGCCACTAGCTAGATGCAGTAGTGTATTCATGTATCTTTGATTTTAATTTCATGTTAGCCCACTTGCAGAATCTTGTAAGAGAAATATAGAAATGGCAGAGCTTGCCATTCTTAGCCGTATCCGGAACTTCATCAAAGACAGAGACTGAGACATGAGACATATTGCTACCCCACTTACAGAGTGAGGATCTACAGACAGGGAATACAGAAAGCTGTACGGCAGTCAGTAAATGGTAATCATTCATCTTTATTCTTTTTTTTCCCAACTTTCAATGTTTATGGAGTATAACCCCCTTTCTCACCAGAACGTTTTAATGAGAAGAGAACATCATGCAGTTCAGCAACCAAACCAATTTGTTCAGTATAATGAGACTTTACATACAAGATGTTCATAACAGTTTTAGAAAGGTTTGGGAAATGTAGTTTCATTTTATAAAAAAAATATATATTTGTTTCTTTTTTATTTGTCCATAATTTGAGTTTCTTTATGTGGTGTAACCAGACTATGATAATGGCGAGGGACATTATGGGAAGGGCAAAGTGCATGGCGGGAGGGTTTGGATGAGGCAGAACGAGGGGTTAGCCAGCCATACTGTGTATATTCCAGTTGCGTAATAAAAGACACAAAATATATAATACTCTCTTGTTGTTATTGCCCACGTGCAAATTAGAATAACCCGACACTTTACAGTGTTCGTTTTCAATGAAATGCAGAGCCACTGGATATATCATGTTAACTCTCCAGTTTTTACTTATATTTTCTGTGTGCTTTATTTAATTTCTGCTTACACACAACCATTATGAGTTTCCATTGCATTAAATCTCAGGCCATGTCCACATTAATGCGGATACATTTGAAATCTTTTTTTTCTCCGCTTTGGCCTTCCGCCCACACTAAGACAGCGTTTTCGTCACCAAAAACAGACCTTTTCAAAGACAGTCTCCCAAGTGGATAAATGTGAATGGTCTCGCGTTGTAGTATAAATGGGGAAGATGGAGGTTTTCAAAAACGCTGATGTATGATTGTCATATGATCCAGGCTGTAGCCAAAACATTGAAGATGGTGGGCGAAGTTGTGAAACTGCTGTTCTCTCTACAATCTAATTTGATTGCTTTATTGGAGTTAAACATAGCTTTGTATAATGTACAAGCAGCATTCCTACATACGAGACAAAGCACTTTATATTCACATCTGCTGTGTAACAGATCTCCGCGAAGACATTAGCGTTACAAAAGGGAGAAGAGTGAGAAATGTACTCACAACATTTCTTGATCCATGAAATATGGTAAAACTAATGTCTAAACATCATAGCAGAACATTTTTTTAACTTCAGAAGGGCAGGAAGCTTACACTCCATAGTTGTCCAGGCTAGGAAACAGACAAAGTGTCACACTAAACGTGAATGAAAAACTATAAGTTGAACACTTTTTTTCAATTAAAAAAATAACATGACAACAACATATTTTCTTATGTTGTCGTTTATTTTCAATCATTAGATTTATAGTTATGTTAAAGAGATAATGTTATTTTTGAAGTTGAATGATGACAAAGTCAAATCCAGAAATACAGAACGTTGGGGGGAAAAAAGACAAGGCCTACTAATATTCATTTTTCAATATATTTTTCCTGGGACAATTTTTGTGCAAACTGTTGTTTAACAAGAATAACATGTGAATGTAAAATGAAACTGGTGAAATGTTAACATCTGTCATTATGTTGTGAGGTATTTTCACTCAATTAATTTTCACAAAAAGGTTTGTTCAAATTGTACTCATTGCAAACATAAATGACAAAAAACTCCAGTCCACAAATAAACACTGGTATGAGAAACAAGCATAAGAATACCTTTTGCATTTATGGTGTAAACCTGCTATGTTGCTGCCTCAGGTTTCCCGCACATGCCCATTAAAGAAATGTAAGCATTTTTGGTATTTCAGTGTGGACGGTCAACTTTTCGAAAACGTTGTGAAAACGCTAGTGTGGGCGGAAAACATTTCAACACGAAAACAGCGTTTTTATGGCCTCAGTGCTGTGTTTTCTTTAAAATTGTTCTGTAGTTATAGTGCATGCCTTATCTTAAGCATACTCTTCAGATTGTACTTGCTGTCAGCAATCACTTGGTTCTGGCTAATTGATTTTAAAGTTTCAGGCTTTTAACAAAATGTGTATGGGAATAAATGGCTCTTCTATCATGCATTTCCTGTAGTAACAAATATTTCTTCATAATGTCTTGCTTTTGTTATGAAATAATTACGATTGTAGATTGTAAGCAGCAACACTGTCTGTGATGTCAGAATTGACAGGTTTAATTGTGATGAATAGGTACAAGAAGGCAAGCAACACTGGACAGTATCACATTTCCATATATCCACATATAATGCCATAATATCATATTTCTTCATTATGAGATCCAAACAGTGAACGTTTTTGATGTGCTGTTGATTTGGCTGTGCTTAGAAAAAACTGTAGTAACAGCTAAAGCAGAGCTTAAACATAAGGCAATTAGTGGTACTGTTCCACAGAATAGACATTGATAATATATCTGTACAAAGTTAGGATTTTATAGGCATGCATGTAGATGAATTATTATTATCTCACAGATATAGATTAACCTATGTAGTTGCCAGCATATCAGCCACAGCATTATGTTTGATGTGCAAGTAAAAGGTTATTTATTTTTATAGCCTACAGTATTTATAGGAGTACATATCTTCATATTTTTCAGTTCTTAAAACAGCTCTCACACATTACCATTATGTTCCCATACATTTCATAAGCATACTTTGAATACCCCAAATGTCTTTGTATAGAGAAATCATTTCATGAGCCCCTTGTGAGGGAAAAGAAACACAATTCCAAGTAAAAACCTTGATCTGATGTGAGGGAAAGCTATGGCTGTGTATTGCTCAATGACTGAAATAATAATTATTCAAGGTTATTTCAGCTCACAAAACCATCCAATTCCCAGGAAACCAGAGCTAAAATTACCAGGACCAGGCTGCAGTATTTTTAGGCACTGTTCTACTTTAGAAATCCTTATTCTTCAACCATCCTTCGAATCCGCTATAATAGAACAATGCATTCCAGAGGGCTATTGTAGTTTAATCTCTCTTTTAAACATTTTTACATTGGATTATTTTATTAACGGCACATTTACTGCAGAGATAATTCAGATATAGATTATGCTTTGAATTGTAAGGGATGTGTTGACAACAGTCGCATACTGATTTGTTGACCTTCAGACCAAAGAGTGGATAAGGTTCAAACGCCTTCATTGCTGTATGTACATTAGTTCACTTACATGTTTGACAGTGGTAGCAATCAGCTGTCTATCTAAGAGTATAGGTTATGAAATATAAGTCCTGAGGAACATCTCGTACTGAACATTATTTTATTTTTTTTACATTTATTTCGGATTTTTCCCCCGTTTTTCTCCCAATTTAGTAGCCAATTATACCCTCTATTTTTATTTTCAATTCCCCACCCTCACGAGTCCGCCGCCCGTCCTCCGGGAACGAGATTCGTATTCCTGGACCTATTTCCCCGCCTTCTTTCGAGACGGAGATCTTCCACGGACTCCATTAACCTTCTCCTCGGCGGACTCGTGCCGGCTCTCCCTCCCCCCTTCCCCGGAGGCGGACAGCCAAATGCCGCCTCCGATCGGGCTGACGACCAGGGCCGGTCTGGTAGAAACGCGGGTTTCGATCCGCGTCTCTGACAGGCAGCGCACACCGCTCCAAAGCGCGGTGCACTAGACCGCTGGGCCATCCGCCAGCCCCTCTCGTACTGAACATTTATTCTGCTGCTCTGACCACCCTGGGTTCCTAGCACTGATTTATGTTTGTCATGTTATCTACTGGGTTCCAGCCCAGCTAACATGAAACGTTTCAAGAATGTTGGGGAAAATTCTGTGAGAAGGTTATGACAACATATAACAATCCCCAAACAGGCTTAAAATGTATTTATTGTTCCAAACAAGTTGCCACAGAAAACTTTATAGGTATGTTGCATACAAACTTATTGGTGACATGCCCTGATGGTTTTCATTTAGTCATGAAAGAACAATAAGGAGGATACGTGCCAATAGCCTTATAAGTATGTTCTGAACGTAAGCATTGCAATGGCGTATTCATTGAACATTGCTACCTTTCTTGATTAAATTAACATGAATGGCCATCCACACTTCAAATTATTTTTTAACTGTAAATAACAAAACTGAATAATGTTTTTGGGGATAGCTCTATGCATGTTATGGTTCTAGCCTGTTCTGAGCTCAGCACTCTAGATGACTTCAAAGCCAAACCCGTGGGGTGGGGGGGGAGTCTTAATGGCCTCACAATTCATATATGTGTGGGGGCAGACAGCACAAGTAGCACAGATTACATATGTTTCTACACTTCATAGTTACCATTTTTTATTTTATCTATGAGCACTACATTATAATTTAGGTTCAGGCTAACACTTCCCTTCAAACACTTAAATCCGACCAACTTAATCCCTCCCTCCCTGAGAAAAACGATATTACAGTAGCTACTGCAATGCTATTGTACATTTATGCATCTCGCTGCTGGCCACAGTTGGCACTGGCACGGTCTGGATTTGATACCATACCGTGGGGCCCATCCACAGTACAACAGTGCCTTAATAGGATGAGCCACCGGCAGCCTTTGCAAATGCCTTTTAAATAGGTAAATGTTGTTTAATAACTTCAGGGAATAGTTTATTTAAATATGAATATAATGCTTTTAGGCCAAGCTATTTGTTTGCATACAACAGTTTCCCCATTTATATATCATTAAAATAGAAAATGAACATAAAATGGAAGTCTGTGATAACTTTACAATTAATATGCAAATTAGGTATCATAATTAGCATCAATATGTAAATACAATCAATTGTTATAAACAGACTAGTTTCTTAAAAGGACATATTAGCTATTCCAAGCATGTGGAAGGTTGAAATTCAACAATTTAAATCATGTTTGAAAGGCACAGAGAGCTCCCACACTTTTGGGAATTGGCTAATGTTTATCCTGCGCAATGTTTTATTTTTTTCTGATTACTGAAATTAGCACACCAGTGACACTTTATCATTTCAGTTTGATTCTCTATTCAAGGGCTCTCATTTGTCACGCTGAAGTTCTTGATGACCACAAAAAAAAAGATAATTAGGCATTTCATAAAGAATGAACACCAGTTGATAATTATTCAAAACTTGCCTTTGATGGCAATGAAATGTCACATGAGCTCCTTCACTCTTGCAAACAGCAGTCAAAGATGCATCATTATCACAACAGAACATGTAGCACCAATCTTCACTGCTTTTGTGGGGCATTCTGTAAAAGTGAACAATATTTTAGAGATGCCGATCCTCAGATTGAATTTAATGAGATTACAAAAAAAAAAATGTTTTGCCATTACAAATTCTTGTATTGTAAAGAAATATTTTTTCCTATATGCAGTATCTGTAGATAGCTAAGGCAATTCCATAGAAACAATTCCATATGTCATTGTTGTGTTGCTCATCAAACTATTCCAAATGAAGAGCATATGAATTGTGTCTGCACATACAGATTTTCACTGTTCTTGCACCTCTCTCATGTTCACATAGACACTATCCTGTAGTCCATGCACAATTCCCCAAATCAGTATGTGCATGGAAGACATGCAGGTGAATGCTCTGCTAGAGGACAAATTCCTTTGCTCCACAATCTGTGAAATTCATTGGTTTCCTGAAAAGAAGAAGAAAACTAAACATTTACTGAGGCAGACTTGTCATTCCCTATGTGGAAGTGTGATTTGTCTCTAATGTCTGACAATGACTATTGAGTGATGCACATTATCTCAATATTTGCAGGAAAGAAACATTCAAATACCTATGTGTGTTAATATCCAGCAGTTTCTTAACATTTCAAATGTCAAAACGAAGCCTGTTCTAAATAAAGCAATGTAAAACAGGGTGGGAGGTAAAGTGGGTGGGTGCAGATTTGGATAGCTGAGAATTGCATACCTTCAGTGACTCAGTGTTCATTTTTGTGTATACTTTGTTGCTCTTTTGTTGAGTCTATCACTATATACAGTATATCAAGCAAGCCCCTTTCAGACCGATGCTGGTAGATGAAAGATAAAGATGGCAATGGCTGACCAACAGAAGCCCAATTTTGGCCAACTCCGGTCAGTGGGTCAGTGGGATAACAGATGCAAATGATAGCATTGGTTTGTCAATATTTTCTGCCACCAGCAACTTGACAGAGTTCTTGACAAATTCTTGAAAGGTTAGCCAACCTAGTTTCAAAAGGATAGCCAACATGGCTGGGTCAGCTGTATGCATGCCACCTCTAGATGCCGTTGGTGGGCTGACTGTGACCTGCTGACATTGGCCCTCTGCAGAAAAACCACTCAGTGGGATAGCATCAGCTTGCAACTGGAAAGAGAGCCTCTCATGGCAAGTCAGTGTAAATCAGTTGTCAGCATACTAACATGAAATAACAAAGCTAACAATTATACACAATGGTTTAACATAATAAACATGTCTTGCTGTGATAAATTCTGGAATACCACGTTGAATCATGAGTGAATTGTTTTAATAAACCCTTTTAATAAACCATTTGCACATATGAAAAGAAAATCAACCATGATTATTCTATATGTCTAAATGACTCTACTCTCATCTACCGCAGCGTCCCACAGTTTCATAATCATATTCATTGGCGGTACAAACATGCCAATGAATATGGTTATGAAATAATATTTCCACCAAAACAGATGGCATTCTACATTGGCATGTAATATCTAATTCAAAAATGCTAGATGGTACCATTTCACATGAAAGGCTGTCAATTTATTACGTTGTATTGTTTTCCCAAGCAGACAGCAAATGTGACGCCCCCCTTGAACTTTTATTTTGATATAACCCCCCTTGTCTACCTCTTTATGATGTGAAGCTGTGTAAACAAGGAGGAGAAAGAGAGGTGTTTACATATTAAATCGCATAAAATCAGAATGTCTAGAGAAATACAATACGAGTATTACATTTTTTTTTAAATAAGTCAATTAAGTGATAAAAAGCCTGCTTTTATGTGCACCAAACTTTTATCAGTTATAGTGGATATTTCCTTCCCGTTCATTATTCATCAACCTGCTTGTCCGTGACTTTAAAACCGTGGTAGATAACATTATATTTAACAATAGTGGGGTTTACCTGGCAAGATGTATGAAAAAAATGTTTAAGGTACCAACTAATTTCACTGTTGTGAAATTACCGTTTAGCTTGTTTCTCTTTTAAATCACGCACAGCAGTCAGACAATATACAACTCATTAGGAACATATTTACAAAGTGTAGTCAAATACATTTTTCCAATAAGAAAAAATGAGTTACAGTACAACCAATATATTACGTATAATTAATGTATCCCATGCACTGTAAGCAGTGCAAAGACTTGGTGTTATTACAGCCAACACATTTCCAAGGCATCAAAAGATCTGTTAGGGTAATATGTCCGTAGCACAGGACAAATCAGGGATGCATATTCAAATTTTGGTTTTAATGATGTAACTAAACACCAGAAGAGATTTGGATTTTTAAATCCATTTTTTGTCAGTGAAATGTTTGGGGCCATAATTGAAGAATTTCCTTTTTAGTGACATTTATAAGGAAAGGGTCATTATTCCTCGGTTTTCTATGCATTTTTATTGAACGTAATAATATAATTAAAAATTGTCGATTTTCATGAGCCACCCCTTGAATTGTACAGGCATATATCAGCAGCTGGTATCCTTCACATCTGTGCTCTCATATAAAGCAAATAAGAAAAATGAACGCTCATTCACGATGTGCTTCAGCTTCCATTTTTTTTATTTTTTTTTATTTAACATTTATTTTACCAGGAAAGTCACATTGAGATACTGTTTTAAAATGTGTTTATCTAATAGTCTTATCT
Organism: Aldrovandia affinis; assembly: GCA_029706075.1. Classification (NCBI taxonomy): domain Eukaryota; kingdom Metazoa; phylum Chordata; class Actinopteri; order Notacanthiformes; family Halosauridae; genus Aldrovandia; species Aldrovandia affinis. Next base: position 2,129,982 of record JAINUG010000015.1, read on the forward strand.
GGGTTTGGCTTTAAAGTCACCTAGACTGCTAAGCCCAGAACAGGCCCAAACCTTAAAATGCATAGAACAATCCCTGGCATTGTGTTTCTAAACATTTGGTCACTGAAATGGCGAATATGACCTTTCAAACAAAGCATCACTGAAATACTGTGAGACAAACTTTGTTCCCCCTCCCCAACTGTTTCTTCTGGTTTGTGTCAGGATTTATAACATACAAGACAATAGCAGCAAATGTGGTGCCAGTAGATGTGAATCATCCGTGCACATGCATTTTCCAGGCATTTGCAGGGGGGAAAAAATACATGGATCCAGTTGTACAGTATCTTTGCTGCTGACCGAAAAAAAAAGAATTACTCTGCGTTGGCAAGTTAAATGTGGAGTATCTGCAGCTTAAATCACTTAAAAGGTTGTAATTAATCATTGCATGCCAAATCTGGGCTAAGTAGCATTGAAGTTGTAATTAATTACACCACAAACTGGCCAAGGAGAGCTTCCTTCAGATGGATAAATCTTTATAATGGATATATACAGATAAAAAGGGCTCCAACCGTTGATAAATGTTGTTTTCTTCCTCCCTTTAATTCCTTGGTTTACTTTTTTATTTGAAAAAACAAAGCACAAAGTTTACTCAAAAGAACTGTCTATGTGAGAGATAATGGTTGGTGAAGGCCAAAAAGATGTAAAATGAAACCCAAAAAATGACATTTTAATTGAGAGATAATGGTTGGCAAATGCTAAAAGACAGGAAATTCACACAAGCACCTCAACCATTATCTTAACCTATGCACTGACAAGACTGCCAACAACAACACAATGCTTTTATACCTGCTACAGTATTTTGCCTTGCTGGTGAAATCATGTTATTATGTTGTAACATTTATCCCTGTAAGCCATCATGGGTATCTAGCTAACATTGTGTGAAACATTATGTTTCCTGGCTATCCCTTTGACGCGTAAGTTATAAACAACAATGCTGGCTATGGGAGCACGTTTTTTTAAACTGGTCTGACCCCCTTGAGCAGCAATGACTTCAACCAAACGTTTCCGGTAACTGTTGATCAGTCCCGCACATCGGCTTGGATACATTTTGGCCCATTCCTCCTTAGAGAACTGCTTCAACTCAGTTATGTTGGTGGGCTTCCTGGCATGATCTCCTCCCTTCAGGTCCTGCCACAACATTTATTTTGGATTAAGGTCTGGACTCGGCCATTCCAAAACACAAAATGTATTCTGCTTCAACCATTCTTTGGAGGACTGACTTGTGTGTTTAGGATCATTGTCTTGCTGCATGACCCACCTTCTGTTGAGCTTCAGTTCATGAACGGATACCCTGACATTCTCCTGTAGAATTTGCTGGTACAATCATAGTTCCGTCAATGATGGCAAGCCGTCCTGGTCCAGAGGCAGCAAAGCAGCCACAAACCATGATACTGCCGCCACCATGTTTCACGGTTGGGATGAGGTTCTTATGTTGGAATGCAATGTTTGGTTTTCGCCAAACATATTGTTTCTGATTTAAGCCAAAAAGTTATATTTTCGATTCATCCGTCCACAGAATATTCTTCCAATTGTCTTCTGGCGCATCCAGGTGATCTTTAGCAAACTTTAGATGGGCAGCAATGTTCTTTTTGGAGAGTAGTGGCTTCCTCCTTGCTATCCTCCCATGCACACCATTCTTGTTCAGTGTTTTCCTGATGGTGGACTTATGAACACTGACATTAGCCAATGCAAGAGAGGCCTGCAGATCATTAGACGTTACCCTGGGGTTCTTTGTGACCTCCTTGAGTATTGTACACCTTGCTTTTGGAGTGATTTTTGTTGGACAACCACTCCTGGGGAGAGTAACATTGGTGTTGAATTTTCTCCATTTGTACACTATCTGCCTGACAGTGGATTGGTGGAGCCCAAACTCTTTCAAAATTGTTTTGTAACCTTTTCCAGCCTGATGAGCATGAGCAACTCTTTTTCTGAGGTCCTCAGAAATCTCCTTTGATAGAGGCATGGCACACTTCCACAAACCTCTGTGGTGAAGACAAGACTTTGATAGTGAAGACCCAGGTTTATGTTTTTACATAGAGCAGGGCCACCCAAACTCACTCCTGATGGTCATCCCATTGATTGAAATACCTGGCTTTAATTACCCCCTTAATTGAACTGATAATTCTAGAGGTTCACATACTTTTTCCAATGAAGAATTTTGCTCAGTAAATACATTTAAAAATATATTTTTTTTGTTATTTGTTTAATCGGGTTCTCTTCATATTTTAGAAGGATTTAGATGAAGATCTGATCACATTATAGGTCAACTTTATGCAGAAATGCAGACATTTCTGATGGGTTCACAAACTTTTTCTCACCACTGTATATATACATTGTAATAATTGATGACTTTTACTCCTACACTCAAATTTAAGAATAAAGGTGATTTATCAAATTTATCTTGACTTAAAAGTACTCTTGTACTGTCAGGTATTTAAGAGACCTCTGGAGCTCTTTTAACTCATTTAGGAGTAGGCAAGATGGCACAGTTGTGAAGATGGAGACGTGCCTGCACATTCCAAGACAAGAAGAATGTTTAAAAAATGTTTGATGATGCATAGTTAATCAAACGTTATCGCTTAGATCAAGATCATCAGGGAATCATCTTTGTCACTGATCTTGTGCGGGATGTAATATCGCCAGCAACATTATGAAGTAGCGCAGTTACGGCAGCTACAGGGAAAATTCAATTATGCAATGCTGATGATTTGGGACCATCACAATCCACCATCAGCAGGGTAGTGGCAAAAACTGTGACAGCCCTTGTAGCACCTGACAGTTTTATATGTATTATGTAGTTATATATACATTTTATTCACAAATTAAACTACCTCTACCACTGCACTTAAAGGTTTAAGTACAATTAAAGAATTGTAGCTCAATAGTCAAAATAATTGTAATAACTGTTGTTGTTCATCAGAAATATTGCAATATGAAACAAATGTGTCGTATAAATAAATAAGACTACAAACCAGTGCCAGATTTTGCCTTCTTGAATGCAGAGATTTTCCTGATGCGCTTTGGATAGAACATTGTACCATTTTCTTTCCCGCTTTCCTCCGGGTTCCGAATGACGGAGGCGAAGGCTGCTATAATATTGTCTGCGATCTGCCTCCATGCTTCTTTTTTATGACAACTTGTAAGTGTGGGGTTAAATCTTCCCTTAATTATTTCCTTTTTTCACGTCTACCTTCTCTACTCATGTCACCGTTTCCGAAGTCCAATTCGGTTTTCTTTTTAAATCCATTTTGCTTAGCCTAACATTAGCAAATAAGGCATATTTTATAATGAGGCTGTTTAACTTTATTGGAAACTTGTGTTGACAATAAAATAAGACAGATTTTCCAAAAGCAGTTCTTCCTTGCAATTTCAGCGATTGATGAACTCATCTTAATATTTTCATTTGTGGCACCCGCAAAAACACACCTACGAGTTTCTCTTGTAAATATTTAAAGGCTTACCTATGAGAAAGTGTGAGATGCTTGATAACTATGTTTTACTGACCACTTTAAGCGAAGAATGATTTCACTCCAAAGTAAGCTCTTAGGAGGTGAGTTCTCTTGATAAATTAAATAACTGTACTTTCTATTTGATACATACCGGCTCAGATATCCTGTAGTTCTGCTTTGAAAGATCTTCGCACTCAAAAAGGAAATATCATGAGAGGATTCCAAGAAGCCTGGTACGAGAGGAAGGAATGGCTATGTGGCTGTGCAGCTCCTGTACACCAGGGATGTCCAATCTTATCCAAGAAGGGCCGTCATTGTATTATCGTTTTCACCTGTTCCTCATGTGTCTGATTGCAGTTAGCTCCATTCGTGTTAATTCCTGATTGTTTCTTGTTATGTCTGACGTATTTAAGCTGTGCGTTTTCCCATGTTCGTTGCCAGATTATCTTGTGCTCTGCTTATGCGTTCACTACTTTCCAGTGGTTTCGTCGTTTACCCGAGTCTTGTTCCATCGTGTTTGTGCTTCCGTGTTTGTGCTTCCGTGTTCGTTTGTATCCCAGTCTCATTCCCGATCCACCTGTTCGTGCTCCTCGTGGTTCCGGCCCCGCTCCTCTTTGTGTTCCCCGGACTGTTTTCCTGGTACCGACCTCCGCCTGCCCATTGACCACGTCTTGCCTGCCTGCGACACAGCTGGACCTGGAAACAAACTTTGCCTGTCCCCGACTACTCTCTGGATTCCTGTATTGCCCTGATTGCTCCCGTATGAACTTTGCCTGTTTTTGCAATAAAGAACATTATTGCATTCTTGGGTCCGTGCCTGGTTTTCCAACACCGTTCCTGACACTTAACAACCTGACAAACACACTCACTAAACATGAAAAGACCGCAGTCCACATCAGAAGCCAGGTAGCATTGAAAACATTTGTCACTAGCCGTATCGACTTATCGATAAGCTTTCGATGAACAAATTAGATTATCAGATGAACTTCAGGAGAAAGGTTAGGGAAAATAGAGATACAGTGAACAAACTGATTGATGCTACCTGCTATCTAGCTAAGCCAGAATTAGCATTTTGGGGTGGTGAAGAAGGCAAGGACTCTTTGAACTGTGGGACCCATGTGGAAATAATTAATCTTATTGCAAAGTATGATATTAATTTAGCCATGCATTTCAGCTCATCCATTGTTTTCTCTGACCTATCTAACAAGATCCAAAACAATCTGATTGAAGCAATTGGAGACTGTGGAGGGCGTCGGTCTTGACAACATGGGAGTGGCAAGGTTGCCTTTGTGTTTGGGTCAAAAGAGAGCTCGGACTGAAAAGTTTGAGTGTCTCTGTGTGCATGGGTTTGGGGAAGCACTTGAAAAGTCACTGGATATGTGTGTGCCTGGGGAGGTTCTAGGGGAACTCCGGTCTGAGGAGGCATGGTGTCTTGTTGAGATGTGTGTTGAGTGTGTGTCGAGTTCTATCCTGTCCCGGTGAGTGTCGATGTGTGTTTAATTTGAATGTATGAAGGCAGTGTGGAAAGCCGCTGATTGTGTTCCCCGAAAGGGGATTCCCCCCCTCGGAGGAGGCAGGGCTTTCATTTACTGTTCGTTTATTTTAGTTTCTTATTTTAGTTCATTGTTTTTGCCCAAAAGCTTCGCGGCATGTAGGGTGAAGACTTTGTGTTTGTTTTATTTTAACCTGCTCTCCCACTGTCTCTCTTGCGTGTCTGGGGGAGAGACAGAAAAAATCATAATAATCCGGTCCGTAGATCGGCAAACCCCACTCCTCTGCCAGTTCTTACTATCAGCTGCTCTGCTCAAGTCCAGGGATTGTCACCTGGTGTGTGACAGAGACATCATTAACAAGCGGGCGACTTTTACAACAAAGTCACAGAGATATTCATTCGCAAGGAGAGACGCATTGAATTTCATGTTCAAGTAAAGGCAAGATAACAAAAGATAGTTGTAACATTAGGTGATTTTGCGTTGGTATCAGGAAGTATTTTTTTTACACAGAATGGATTGCTGAAATGGCTTAAATGAGAGACTGGTGATTTTTTTTTATTTAATACTGTTAACGAGATGAGATTATGTTATGGACACAAGAAATCAAATAATAAATATTATATCTTAACATTCAGACATGTTGTATGGGAATAATTAACAAGAACAGTTTGATAACAGACCTAGGGACTGAGGTGTTATTTGGCTTTGTGAATTAGAATGCTTGCTCAAAGATAAAGAAGATAAATTGTTTGTAACGGGGCCGTACAAGGTTCAGCTATTTCTTGTGCAGTTTTGAACGTGTGCAAAATGTCAAGTTAAATTTGACATTACAGGATATTTTGAGCATTCTGGGGCTTTTACAATTTTGTCTCGTGGGAGTCATGAAGAGAATGCTGACACACAAATGCTGACACACACATACAGTGGATGTTTTTTGTTGTTACGACCCGTAAAGCCGCTCTGTCTGCAATAGCCAGGCGACTGATCAAATAGGACATACCAAACAAATACCACCAGTCAGGGATATAAAAATACACAAGGTTTATTTACAAAAAAATAAAAAGACATACTTATAGACAACGAAGGAATAATGAAAACAAAACAAAACAGTCTGACTACCCCTAGCACTAGAAATAAAAGATTTCTCACCTCAACTCCCGTGCAAATCAAAATGTGGGTTTTCTTCCGCAGACTGGCTATCCCTACTCTATGCTTCCCTAACTATCAAAAAGGTGCTCAAAAAGATCATTGGAGAAAACAAGCAGGTTCAAAAAGCATTTACGACAAGGTTTTCCAAAAAGGCAAAAAGTCAAGAAAACAAGAAGCTCCAAATCGACGGCTCCACTCGCTTTTATTCTCCAGACAGGGGCGTTGCCAGACGAGGTCGAGGAGAGTGCAACTGTAAACAGTCCAATCACAGACAGGTTGATCACGCATCCTCAGCATGGCTTCAGTCGGCTTTAACCATCTCTCGGGGTCAGATTTTGGCCAACCGTAACAGAATTCACTCTGGTAACCTGTGGTTAAATAGACAATAATTAGCAAAACAAGTGTAGGGTCTGCAGTTTACTGTAAATACAATATAATTTCCCAGACAACATTTTTGACATTTTAACATTTATATATACCAGATGAGTGTGCAATGTAATGTCATTTTAAAAAGCCTATCATCAGACATCAATTTGCTTCAATTTCAATTGATGTCACAAGTGACAGGCAGTCACAGTGGAGAAAGCTTTCATTATATATAATCTAAGTGGGTGTGTGAAGATATTTCTACCTGAAAGATGCACCTTATTCTTCACAATTACATTTTTGCTAAATTGCTTGGTAGCCAATCACATTGTGTATCTCACCATATAAACTTTTAAGTGACTCACGGCCAACTCTGAAACACTCAATCTCTGGATGGGGGGGATCTAATGTCTCAGATAATCCAACACATCTAAATCAACAGTGAGAATTATACTCAATGTCACAACTGCCTAAACTGTGAATACATTCATGCACATAATGAAGTTATTACCATTATTAATTATATGGATTAGCTGACAGGTTAATGCATTGATTTGATGACTATCTGCCTGATGTGTTGGTACCATATGTTGTGAGAAAGCTGCCCAAGAAACAGGAAATGAGGTGTGATGTGGTTTAGAGAGCTACTGAAACCAATAGTTGGTGCAAAAAAACATTTATTCATAGAATATTATGTTATTTTTTTCCCAAGGGAAGCATGAAACAAGTAATACAGACAATTATTTGTCTTTTTTTTAACCTGATGGATGTAAGAAGAAAGGAAATCAGTCTTTGATGCAATGACTTTTGAGTCATACACGCTCCCAGACAACAGTGCTGAATCAACTGGACTTGGATACCTGCTGTCACGCAGTGGTGACGATAGAAAATAAACATCTTTTTTTGGGTCACGCCTCAGGATCTCCTCAGCTGATTGTATTGGAGATGATATGCAACGACTGAAGCAGATGGAATTTGGGTGTCTGGGTCATGTATTCAAATCCATGCCCCTCAGCCATGGTTGTGAACGCTTAATGAAACCCATTGTTGGTTATTATCAATATTATCTGTGCCTCTTGGTTCAGATCCCCTCCGTACTCCTGTTAGGTTATGACATGCTAGTGACATCAAGCACACACACACACACACACACACACACACACACACACACACACACACACATTTGAGAGGCACGTGCTCTTTAATGTTTCATACCAATTCAAATTACACAGCTCTGTAGCAAAGCACTCTTTTTCTTCCTCTCTCCTGTAGACCTAAACCAGCTGTCTCTCTCTCTCCTTACAGCACAGGCAAAAAGGTATTGCACTCAGAATAACAATTCTCTCGGCAGGAAGGATTTGAATAGCATGCATTACCATTCACTCAAGTGCAAATAATTTACCTCTCCCCTTTTAAGTTTCCAGCATGTGCTTCTTTGTGTATCCCCACCAGAAGGATACACAGTAGGGAGTTATTTTAGTAAAGGAGTTTATTTTGACAAAAATAATAGGGGGCCACTGCGGCTGCTGATGTGCCACCTTTTACTGTACCTGGACCACTTCAGTGACAAGTCTTGAGACTGTGGATGCAGGCCTCTACATGCTTTTGTGTAACTTCGCGCAATGCAACAATGTCGCAAGCACTTTACGGGTGATTTTGAGGCAAAAGAAACGACTGTATAGAGTATATAAAAAGGATAACTCAGAGAGAAACAAGTTAGATTATTGTAATATGCGGGCTAAGGCTAAAAAGGAAATAAGATCAGCTAAAAGGCGGTTTGAAATTAAAATTTCCCAAGATGCAAAAAGTAACCCTAAGAAGTTTTTTCAATATTGTAGCAGAAAAGGAAAGTTAAAGATGAGGTTAAGTGCATTAAGAATAAGGAAGGAACTTTGGTTTATAATAATAAGGACATTGCAAACACACTAAACAGTTACTTTGTGGAGAGCTTTACTAGAGAAGAGGTTATAAATATGCCTAAATGTATAGACAAGGTACGGAATGTTCTGGAGGACTTTGAGATAAGGGATGTAGAAGTACTACAAAAACTACAAAAACTTAAGACAAATAAGGCAGCAGGCCCGGATGGCATATATCCCAGAGTACTCAAAGAACTTGGGGAAATTATATATAAACCATTGACAGATATTTTCAGTCAATCCATAATCACTGGAGAAATACCAGATGACTGGAAGCAGGGTAGTATAATTCCAATATATAAGAAGGAGACCGTACTGACCCAGGGAACTATAGGCCTGTCAGTTTAACTTGCATCGCATGTAAAATGCTGGAATGTATTATTAGGGATAAGTTGGAATCATTCTTGAAAAATAATAGTATTTTAAGGGAGAGCCAGCATGGATTTCTCAAGGGGAGGTCATGCCTAACAAACCTCCTGGACTTTTTCGAAGAGGCTACAAAGTGTGTTGACCTGAACCAGGCTTATGATGTTATATATTTGGACTTTCAGAAAGCATTTGACAAGGTACCACATGAGAGGCTCATTGCTAAAATGAAATCAGTAGGAATTGTAGGAGTAGTTTCACAGTGGGTTAAAAATTGGCTGCAAGGGCGAATACAAAGAGTAACAGTAGGTGGGGCCGAATCTGACCTCGGTGCTGTGGGCAGTGGTGTCCCGCAGGGATCGGTGCTGGGACCTCTGCTCTTCCTTATTTACATAAATGATCTGGATATGGACATTAGTAGCAAAATAGTTAAATTTGCAGATGATACTAAACTTGGGGGTTTGGCAAACAGTTTGGAATCGACAAAAGTAATCCAAAATGATTTAAACAAAATCCAAAAATGGGCAGATACATGGCAGATGACGTTCAATATTGCTAAATGTAAAGTAATGCATGTGGGAAATAAAAACATTAGACAGGAGTATTTTATGGGAGGAGAAAAGTTAGTAGGTGTTCAATTTGAAAAGGATTTAGGAGTTGTAGTGGATCAAAGCCTATCTGCATCAAAGCAGTGTGCTACAGCAGTGAAAAAGCCAATAGGATGCTGGGATACATAGCAAAAGTATAGAGTACAAATCAAAGGAGGTTATATTAATGTTATATAACGCCTTTGTCAGACCGCACTTAGAATACTGTGTGCAGTTCTGGGCACCGCACTACAAGAGAGATATTGAAGCTCTTGAAAAGTCCAAAGAAGGGCAACTAAACTGATACCTGGTATGAAAGGTAAAAGTTATGATGATAGACTTAAGGCACTCAATTTATTTAAACTTAGCAAACGTAGACTTAGGGGGATTTGATTGAGGTTTTTAAATTCCTAAAAGGGATTAACAAAGTAAATTACCAAAGATTTTTTAAGATAAGTGGGGTCAGCAGAACAAGAGGCCACAGGTGGAAATTAGTTAAAGGCAAATTCCGCACAGATATTAGGAAGTTTTTCTTTACACAGAGAGTTGTCAATGCCTGGAACAGCTTGCCAGGTCAGGTAGTAGAGGCAGAAACGCTCGGGCTATTCAAGGCCAGGCTAGATGTAGTACTAGATGTTCTTTAGATTAGGACATGATGAGCCAAGATGGGCCGAACGGCCCGTTCTCATCATTATGTATTCTTATGTTCTTATGTTCTTATGGTGTCCTTACACTTCTGTACACTAGTAGGCGTCAATGTATTGAACAAGGTCGGTAAAGTTTTCATGAAAGCAGGGAAACTCCTGTACCTTAGAACTTATTCGGCCAGTATTTCCTGAAGCTGGTTCATTTTATACCGTGTCGAACAAATGATGCTAGCTATCTATATCCTTAGCTACTGTTTGCGAGCTTTATTTGGATGTGATACCAGGTTGCTAGATAGATAGATACATTGATATCGATAGTTTTGCTTAGCTAATGTTAACATAGATATAAGGTATGGTATGAAGTTGGTAACAATGATGTCTATCGCTGTATTACTGCACTGATATCTTGTGCGAACTATGATTGTTCTTACCATGTATTAATGCACATCTGGTAAGTCGCTCTGGATAAGAGCGTCTTCTAAATGCTTAAAATGTAAAATGTAAAAAATTGAGAACTATGACTACGACAGCTCTGCCTCCATTCGCTAACCAACCAATAAATGATGCGCAACATCTATGTGAACTGTTGCACTGCGGTCGCAAGTTAGATTTTTGTGCTAGGTACGCAACATCCTCTGCATCACCCTCTGCATAGGTCACAGAGGTTGCATTGATGTTGCAGAGCCTTGGTTGTGTTGCTGTCACTCGAGCATGTAGAGGCCTTTAGGCATATTATTGTACTGTGCAGCATGAACTTTAATACATTTCCCCTTTGTTAGTTACCAGAGCTACTTCAACTGTATTGTGTACATTGTGGAGGAGATTTGTTTCTTCATATAATACATAGTATTAAGCAAGATAGACAATGTAGGTAACTACTATAGGATTATCAGTTTAGCTGACAAGCTAACTAAACTGATAAAACGGTTAACCACCATTTCACTTGAACCTCTTTGATATAAACACCCTTGCGGTAAAAATGAACTCATTAACAGTTTTTTGGGTTTTGTGAAGAAAAGTCTAACACTTGCACTTGACAAGTTTTGCAATAGATGAGCGTACCAGTAATGCTATATAACTCCCTAGAGTGAAGTATAATAGTTAATCTAGTTAATCTGCAATGAGTGACGTTCTACTTTGACAAGTTTGAAACGCATTCAAAAAACTATTTCATATTAAACGTCGATACATATTCAATTCTTATTTTAAGAATGTACATTTTAAAAGTAATAAATTAAAGCAGCATTATCCTAACAACTGACACCTCTCAAAAAAAAAAAGCAAGTTTGGGAGTAAAATTTGTGCATTGTCTACAGAAAAATACAATATGTTTTACAACTCTCTACCTTACAATCTGCGTATACATGCATACTTTCCTTGCCTTCTTATTCTGACCACTACCCCCTTTTACTCTATTATGCTTCTCTATAGTCCACACACCATAAAGGTACTTACATCCCAGCCTCCAGCTACCAGGAGGCCAAGATGATCATTCATTATGCATTATTAGACCACCCTGCCTCAGTGACCAGGAAGCCTGGGCGCTCATTAGATACCCCCATAATCTCAACCATATCCTGCCTTAGGCCACCAAAGGCCATGCCTCCAGTCAATTTAGAGTGTCTTGATTTAGTCAGTGAACAGATGGAGATATTAATTTGCTGGCTTCCTTTTGTCTTAAGTCCACTGTTGGTATTATTTGCAAGTGTTTTCTTGGCCAACAATTTCTGGGGTCAGAGAATAATTGAATGTTTTCATGCATTGTTTGATTAAGGGTAAGGAACTGTATATTAAATGTAAGATTTAGGCAGCTCTGAAAAAAATCTGAACATTATTCTGAATGCATATTTACAATGTATGTGTTTTTACATGTATTTTTTTAAGCAGCACATTCTAAGTTGCAGAGGTATAATTCTGACCTGTGCTATATCCTATCATAGTTTATTCCATACTTACATTTACAATATGTAGTGTATAGCATAGTAATAGAAGGACAGTGTGAAAATGATCTGAAGTATAATATTTTGACAAATGTTCAATTAGGTAATACAAGTATGACCTGTAAAAGTTAATATGTACCGTATATAATATGTGTGTATGCATTTTGTATAATTAGGTATAGGGAAAGGAGGGAAACATTTCTTTGCATGCTCAACAGAAAATAGACTGTACAAGCTGATGCCTACGTCTGGTTGGGTGAGCTTTAATCTTCGCCGGAGGCTTTTGATGTTTCATAACAAACCGTATGTGCTCCTCAGTTCATGCACATAGCCTTTGCCTTTATATCTCATGAGTTGAAAACCTTGTGAATAATGAATCTTCTGGGCCCCATCGGTAGTGGAAATATAATTTATTCTAATTTTTCCAAAATCTTTAAGGTGCTTGTTACCAGGGTTAATGTTATACAACATATCTATGGGGTCCCCATATTTTGACCAAATATAAAAAAATCAAAGCATGGCTGTGTCCATGGCACAGAAATTCAACAACATGCACACACACATGCACGCACTTACCTACACACACAACTGCTTCAGCCAATATACTCAAAAGTGCATGTGAATTTGCATGTTATTAATTGACCTTATGTCACTTCACAAATAGATACCATTTCGTTATTGCAGTTATATAATAAGAATCAATCAGATTCTTACATGAGGAGGTTGTTTGATTTAGATTTGGAATTAATATCTGGCAACGTTTGCCTATTCAAACCAAGGTGAAGCTTGCTAGCAATATAATTATAATAGTCCAAGTTTAGCTTTAGAGTTAGCCAAATGTCTCAGCTACCTAACTATTCAATGGATCATATTATTTAGCATTCCAGCAAAACAGCACCAAGTAAGCTAGCCATCAATTATCACATTGATATAAATAAGTATGATTTATTATTTTTTGTATTTAGTCTGATGTTCTATCCCTGAGCTACATGGATTGGTGCAGTTGTATGATCAACCTATGATGTAAAGAAAATATGACATGACGTTAGGCGGTGTCCAACAGAAAAACTTTCCTACAACAAAATGTGAATTAAATTACTAGAAGATGGAAAGACAATTGGCACCATTCGGGGAAAAAAGTATACATGTGATCAATCTATGAATGTTATTCTGTTCTTTTGAGCATGAATGATTGTATGTATAGGATATGTTGACCTGTTTATTGCCTCATGTGGTCATGCGGTGTAATGCAGAAAGAATATACTGTATATGTCATTCATCCAGAGAAAAAATGTCAGGAAATCTTTACGAAGTCAATTTTGGCAAACAATTTTTTTATATTCTAAAACCCTCAGTCACAACCCCCATTTTGAAAACCACTGTTCTAGCAACTACCCATTCAGATGGTTGGGTGTTAATTCTTTTTTTTTTAAAGGCAACCACAAGGGAGACCCCTAGCAGCTGCAGGGCCCTAAGTGGTCGCTTATTTCCTTTATAGGATCTGGGTGTTCAGATGACAGGCTGCAAAATGGTTAGAGTTAACCAGGATTAAAAAGTTACCAGCAAACCCATGATCATTGATAAACACATGTTATGGGGCGTTTGACATCATGATTTAGCTCACAGCTCAAATAAATGGGACTGTTGAGTGATGGCACCATTTTCTTCCTTACAATTGTATTCAAAGTCTGCTGCAGACACATCTGAGATACATTCTTGAGGGAGGTGGAGCTTGTTGTTGCTCTCTGTCATGTTGGAAAATATGATGATACTTAGCCCATGGATTTCTACAGTATGGAGCTCAGAGCCCTCTGATGTAATCTATTATTTCTTCAGCTCATTACACATATTACATATTCCATAGAACTCTTGACAGAGCAAGCAATTTGTAAAGATGATATAATAGTTTTGCATTACCACAAGTAGAAAACATCCCTTAGTTTCACTTGAACTGTGTGACCCCTTATACAAGGTTGTGGTACATTTACTTATTGCTCTACTTATAATATATTAACTTATATTATTATGACTGTAGGACTACATGGACATTATTGAATGATGTGCCTCTGAGGAATGGGATCTAATTAGTTGATTACACAACAGATGTTTGATTATTAATGATTTTGTGTTAATCGTTTGCTCTATTTGAAATATAATGTTTACAGATAATCTTTGGAAATATAAAAACACGGTGTAGTTATACTGTATTATAATTTGTGTGGATGTCTCCCTAGCACCAATAGATGTTTATTTTTCCTCATTATCATCTACTGGTATTAACGATGTTCCAGCTGGAACCACATTTTTGGAGGCAGATTGGTAAGACCATTAAAATTCTAATGTGCTGTGCATTTGTGCCAATCCACATGCCCAAATGACTGATCCAGATCCTGTTACTCCCACTCGCGCAAACAAAAAAAAAGATGAAAATAGCAACCTCATAAGTCTTTTTTTGCTTGCACTATTCTAAAATATCAGTATCTGCACTATTCAACTGTATTTGTGCTGTGCCTTCTGCCTTATTTTTGTTAAAAAAGGGCTCTTCAGAATTTTAAGTTGTATAATACATACAGGTGAAGATTATTGTCTCATCTAAAAAGCACAATTTCAACTGAGCTAAAATTCATTGTCCATGTTATGTTATTTGGCCATATGAATCATTGTTCCCTTTACAATTATCAAAACTAATTTTCATGTGTTCTTTTAATCAGGGGCGTCGTTAGACCCAGGCTTCCAGCTTTTCAGCCCCAACTCTTTTGATTACAATGCCCCTTGTTTGCTCCCGCGAACATGAGTTTCTCCCGCATTTAAAACAAAAGCTTAAAAGCCTTAAAACAAAAAAATCCTCCTCCCCACCGCCATTGAACAATTCGTCCACACCACCCCCCACCCCCGCTCAACAATTTGTCATGGGCTGGGCCCAGAATGTGTTTAAATCCCAGCGATGCCCCTGGTATTAATTAAGAAATGCATTTTTTGTTATTTGTCAAGTGGTCTCTGAGAAATTTTCAGGGGGATTTGACACAGTTAATGGTATAAGATAATGGTGTCAAAAACCTGTGTTCCATTGTTTGCACTGCACATTCTGATTATTGCAATGCACTCACTATTGCTTTACTCAACTTGAATCAACACAGATTATATAGATGTTGTTAAAATATATTTTTTAAACAGTTTTTATGCAGTTCATGTTATCCACTGTTCCAAATGATTTATATCACAAAAAATACATCCAGCTGGAAATCGAACAGCCATATGTGCCTGTACATCACTGTCATCACTGTTTTTAGTTTAAGATAGCCAAGACACTTTACATAGTGTCACATTTTAAAGTGAACAATAAACATTTGTAAAGCATGGTACATAGACAGCCCTCTATTAATATATGTGGAGTGCAATGGAAGATCCTATGCAAGACAGCACTGTAGTACATTTGTCTTTGAGAAAAACAGCCAACAAGCACAGGTGTTCCTTGAGCACTGGGGCTGGCTAGACCTGTCAAAACTTATTCTGCTATCGAAGATTTGCCCCATGCTCACTCCTCACTCACCATGCTCACTCACTTTCCCTAACTCACTTTCATCACATACATCTGGAGCTCTGTTTATTTCATGGGTGGACAGTTACTTGGCACAAAGCAAAGTATTTATTAATTATGCTTAAAATAAAAATGCAATCATATAGTACAACACACATATCTGTGTTATGTAAATATAAATTAACACATATCTGGGTCTGTGTTATGACATTAAGGGCTGAAGGCTCATTAAGGCGTGTCCCTGTCTGTTCTGGTAGTTTTGTGAATTGCACCTGCAGCACAGTTGTAAAAGAGGTCAGTTTAAGAAGAATAAATGACCTGTGGGTGTGATGATAGTTTGGTTCATTATGGCCAATCAGATCATCAGATTTTTTCCCCTTTTATAACTTTGCCATAGTGAAATGGAAATGTTGTCACGTCTATAGATCAAGCATCATGCTTTGCGAACAGCACCTTATAAGAATTGCTTTCACTACAATAAAATATGAATATGTAATTGGACGGTATCATTTGGCAATACTGAAGTAAATTAAACTAATATGCATGTGTATCCATTTTCCTACTGAGAAAAGCACTGCTTCTTAGTAGGAAACGGATATAGGTGTCCGGGAGGAGGAAAAGGAAGAGGAAAACACGTCACACGTTAGTTTAGTTTGTGTCTTTTCATCAAAGCCCCATATTATAAAACGTGTTTATTAACAATATTAACAACGTTTCATTGATGCCCTTGTGATGCTCTGCATAGGGTGACCAGTTGTCCCGCATTTTGATTTGACCAGTTGTCCCGCATTGTGCAATGATGGATGTTGTCCCGTATAAAAATATATATCCGTTGTTATTATTTTATTAAGTAACATCCATTATCCCCATTCAAGAATATTGTTGTCCCATGTAAATTAACATTGTTTCAGAATTCTATTGCTGTTATTTTGAGTATTATCGCATTTAAAATACAGTACTAATTTTATGGATATAAAATACGGACATCATTATTTTTCATTTGTTATTATTCCTTGTTTTAAGGTCCCTCCTCTGCTGTGCAATCATATCCAACCTTTGCAGTTGCTCAGGGCATTGCCCCATGATACCGGCCAATTATGCAGCCTACATTTTATTGCATTTTTACATTGCATTGAACTACTCCTTACAAGTGCAAAGCTCAAATACTTTGAACTGCTCAGTTGACGATGGATTGTATTTCAAATAGTACTTTTTTGAACAATTTGCCTCAGAGTCATATGACATACAGAACATTTTCAATGGCCGAAACTACCAATTACAATACCATCCAGGTGCATTTTTGCTACCGCCCTCCCCAAACTAGAGCCCTAAAAAGTTATACAGGAGGTTAGTTGACCGACCATTTTTTCTCTAATAGCAATCACAGAACTCATAAGTGAGTCATGTTACTCTACTGCTTCCCACACCAAAACAGATGATGTAGTTTATTGTTTCAACCAAATTACATAAATTAAGTGATGTTATGTCATCCCCCATACTTGTAACAATAGAATAGAATATACAGGTAGCTGCCACAATAAAGGAAACACCAACATATAGTCTTAATAGGGTATTGGGCCACCACCAGCTGACAGAACAGCTTCATTGTGCCTTGGAATAGATTCTAAAAGGCTCTGAAACTCTATTGCTATGCAACATCTTTCTTCCACAAGTAATTCCATCATTTGGTGTTTTGTTGATGGTTGTGTAAAATGTCACAGGTGCTGCTCCAGAATCTCACATAAGTATTCAGTGAGACAACCATGGCACATCATTTTAACACTCGTCAAACCATTCAGTGACCACTCGTACCCTGTGGATGGGGGGCATTGTCATCTTGGAAGAGACCACTCCCATCAGGATATAAATGCTTCCCAATAGGATGAAGGGGATCACTCAGAATGGCTTTGTATTTATTGGCATTTACCTTGCCCTCAAAGGGGCTGAGTGGACCTAAACCATGCCAGGAAAATGCATCCCACACCATAACAGAACCCATAATTTACTCAAGTGTTCCCTTTATTTTAGCAGTCAGCTGTATTAGGACAGGATTAACACAGGCTATTATCTGGTGTATTAAAAATACATTTTCTTTCTCTGGTTGCATGAGCATTTTAAATTAGTAACATAACATTCAGTAAATAATCTTAGACATATGCCCCAATGTAAATCAGAATCATAAAAAAAAAAACAGTGTGTCCAACATCATTGCTTGGGAATTGGAATGATCCTTCTGGTAGAAGCCAGTACAGGGGAGATTTCATGCACATTTTCCCACCATAATACAATGAGACAAGAGGCCTGGCAGAGGACATCTGCTCTCTGCAGCACAGCACATAACAGATGGATAATAGTGACCTAAGACTGAAACGCGGATGCTGAAAACACACACCACAGTGTAAACATATAAACAGCGGTCCGTAATAAGTGACAGGGACAGGTGAGCGGGTGGGGAATTCTGAACTCAAGTAAGACGTGATAACAAATCATAGGTAAACATCATTGGCAACCCCTACAGAATGTTTTGAGCATTTGACATGGACAGATGTGAAATCTTCCCAAGACGTTACAATGCATTCAAGGTCCCAATGAAGTGAAGTCAGGTGCATAGAAACACTTGTGTTTCATTTTAAAGCCATTGGCCTGGTTTATCTACAGTTTTCATGGGGAGTGCACACAGAAGGGCAGCGCGTTTTTCCCCTCCCTTTAGAATAGCATAGCATCTGTGGTGAGAAATGTCACAGTTTGAAATGAATGCATGAAATGCCTTTCATGTATTGATTATTGTGTCAGGATCTGGTGGTACTCATCACACTTGCACAACTGTTCTGTCAGTCTATCATAAGTGGTGAACCGCAACTGCTTTTCTATTGCTCTGTGGACAGAACTGACACTTAAGAATATTTTATTCAGCCTCTTTATCATATGCCTGTAATCAGAGCCTAGCCCAGCATAACAGGCAACTATTTTGTGAGATACAGCTATTGAATGACCTCCCTCATTTTAGGACAGAAAATAAGACATGCTTTCACTATTTAAAGTCATAAATGTGTATATATGATAATACTATAGTAACAATTTCCTTAATTTTATTTGGACTCCCAGATATTCGATTCCCTTTCCTGTCCAAAACAAAAGTAGAGCTTTGACCCAGGTTCAGAACCCATGTTACTCTGGTTGATGTGTCCAGCTTTTCAGCTGCTAGTCACAGACCAGAGACAAACAATACCACAGTGCATTACTATGGAGAACCACCAGTAAATAAATACAATTTAAATAAATACACTCACAAATTAAATACATGTTCACAATATTAATGAAAATAAAAACAAAGGTATTTTGATATTCAAGTCAGCCTGCATCCCATGTTATACTATATTAACTACACCTGTGCTGTCATCCATTGTACTTGTTTTCAGACTTGCTTTATGTGCATGCCAAAGACTGTGGCTCTTATTTGTGTTTTGCCTACGGCATTATTTTCAGTTTTTCCTTTCCCTTTCCCTTTCCCTTTTTGTATATGCCTTGTATAATTTTTTCAGTGCTCCAGTCACTTCTAATTTCAACCACTGTGGTAAAATCAATGTGGTCCCTCTTTCTGAGTGGATGATTTTTTCAACTTGATAGAGCACATATTCAAATATTTCATGGCCTGTCTTGCTCAGCTAGCTTTGCCAAGCACAATCAGCCTTCACCATAAACTTGTTTTATACTACACAGAGGGTGTCTGTCAACTACACAGGCAGAAAGTAATGGGACAAACTCAGTTAAGTTCTGTTAACTGGGGTCTGTGAAAATGTCATATTACTTTATGGTAGGCATGTATAACCATTTCACTGTAAAATGAAAAACCCTTCAAGTTGCCATGGGGTTATTTCAAAAATGGCAAACTTTCTATTTGTAATTTTTGCCGTTGAAAAAGTAATCCCCTTCATGACAATATTGTTTATTTTTTTCACATTTATTGTATGCAGATACATATTACTGTAAACATTCAGCCTGTTCAACAGAAATCCAAATTTCATGAAAAATATGTTTTGGTATTTATGCCTGAGGTAACACCAGCATGCAGTGTTGTAACTAGATATGCACAAAGGGGTACACTGAGGGCAGGAGTGTTATGGCTCTACTAACATGTGAATTAAAGAAAATGTGTTGCAAAATGTTTCTTTGTTATATGTAGAATCATGAGATTTTCTCAACCGCATTTCTTGAGATGCATTCTGCTGATTGGCCACCAGGCATCTCTGTAGCCAACAGGCTAATTAATCTCTCCACTGTGTAATTATTTATAGGATTAATAACACAATTTGTAATGATTCCATTTACATCCTGCCAATTAGGCATGGACATACCCTTTAGATATCTAAGTTACATTGAGCTGGAGAAAAATAATAATACCCGGAAGGAACACTGAATTAAAATATCACATCACAAGATGTGCATGATTGCAGCAAAGCTCGGAAGAAATACAGAAATTATGGTTTAGAATTTGCATGCACTGCCAAGACAATTCAATCAAATAGTTGACAATTCAATACTTCACTGGAAAAATCAAGCTGTTTTCCTTGCTTGCTAATACACAAATGAAAGCACTTGCCATGAGGGGAGAGGAGCAGGAGGTGCATATGCAATGAAATTCAACAAGTGAATTCTTATCCATCGGGAATGAAATGTGTTTTGAAAGCATATCATAGTGTAGAGATATCTTTGACCTGAAGCAGAGCCAGATGTACACAAACAAACAGCATTAGTCAAAGAAGTGTGACCCAGTCTGAAGAAACAGCTCCTTTTTGAGTTACCGAAAAGTGCTAGGTTTCACATTCTGTCATCAAATGCTAACAGCCACCAAATTAATGAAATTATACTTTTACAACAATCAAGCACAGTGTACAATATAAGTACATACAAGTTTTGAGCCACTTCAGTACTCTAGGTTGTTATGCTAACTATAGCATTTTAAAATATTACATTTGCATAATTGCAGATATTCAATTTAATCTCAGTGAATTATTTAGTGTTCATAAACTCCACAAAGGCTTGGCCTGATTTAACACAGACCAGAATTTACTATTAGTTTGTGAGGGGATTTGTACCAATGTTCCAATGGATTTTCTGTTCAGAGCAGGAATGTTGTCTCCTATCACCTTTTGCCATCCTATGTGAAGGACCCCGGTAACATGGTTTCCATTATTGACTCTTTCAGTAGTATGCTATTCTGCTCAAGAGTTGCATTAAATTTCCCAGTCATCTGCTCATAATGTCTATTGATTTGATGGAGTTCTAGACCACACAAAACATAGGAAATGTTGACCAGCCAGGATTTGTAGCCATTTGTGCAATTTACAGTAATTAAAAAGCTGATTATTTTGAAAAAATATATTTTTCTTTGTTGTATTAGCACTGAGATAGTTTAAAACCTGCCTGCAAGTAAGTACTTTACCAAAAAAGTATATTTACTCGCTGGCTAGTATTTTTTATGTATTCTACACTACTGGTCAAAAGTTTCAGAACACCCCCATTTTCCAGTTTTTACAGAAATTTAAGCAGTTCAAGTCCAGTGAATAACCTGAAATAGTACAAAGGTAAGCGGTAAACTGCCAGAGGTTAAAAAAAAAAGAGTTTAGGTTACCAAAAACTGAAAAATAATGTTCTGAAAAATAATGTTCTAAAACTTTTGACTGGTAGTGTATGTGTGGCACCTTGTAAAATGCTTTTTGAAAGTCCAAATATATAATATCATAAGCCTAGTTCAAGTCAAAACACTTCCTCAAAGAGTAGTCCAGGTCTATTAGGCATGACCTCCTCCTAAGAAAACCATATAGGCTCTCCCTTAAAATATTATTATTCAAGAATAATTCCAACATGTCCATAATTATGCATTCCAGTATTTCACATGAACTGACAGGTCTATAGGTCCCTGGGTCAGTCCCCCTTATTATATATTGGAATTACACTACCTTGCTTCCAGTCATCTGGTATTTCTCCAGTGTTTAGGAATTGCATAACAATATCTGTCAATGGTTTATGTATAATCACCCCAAGTTATTTGAGCACAGGATATATGACATTGGGGCCTGCTGCCTTATTTGTCTCACATTTCTGCAGTTTTTCTAGTTTTCTTCTACATCCCTTATCTCAAAGTCCTCCAAAACATTCTGTAAATTGGCTATACATTTAGGCATATTCCTTATTCCTTCCTTATTCTTAATACATTTAACTTGACTCTAGTGGTTCCACTACCTTTGAGGTGCAAATTCTGTCAGGATTATTACACAAAACCAGATCCACATCAAATTTGCCCTGACTTGACCCTACTTCCCAATTAATAGAAGGGTAAATGAAGTCGCCCATAATTAACGTATTTCCTTCTGCACAGGTTATCTTAATGTTTCCATAGAGCATAGTATTCATGTTGCTGTCTGAGGCTGGTGGTCTATAGCATATACTAACATATTAAGGCCCTTCTCATAATCTCCCAGTAGTCTAATCCAGATGTCCTCACAAGGAATGAAAGGAGTTTACTCCTGGAATTTCCTGCACATTAAGTTTTCCGTTCACATAAAAGGCCACACCCCACCTCTTTTATTTGTTCTATCCTTCCTAATTTGTACCCCTCCACTGTCATGGTTTGAGTGCCTGTTTAGCCCTGTGTGGGCATACTCCTTTTCTATCCTCGTGAGTACGTTCCTGCTCATCTCTATATCTAATCAGCGGATTGTTTTCAGGTGTTCACTGCCTACTTCAGTTCGCTGCTTTCACTACTCCGTGCTTCAGTGTCTATTCATTTGGCGTTGAAGCCGGTACGGTGATAGTCCTAAAAAAAGAAAGTATTTAAAAAACTATTTCACTTTAGCTTTCTTGCCACTTCTACGGAGGTCTAGCTTTTATTATTTTGTTTGGTCTGTGTTCCGGGCTTACTTACCGGCAGACCCAGGGCACTTATTTTCGCTGTTCGTTTTCCTAAGCTGCGTCTTAGGCGTCTGGGTTCTATTCCAGCTTTGTTTTTTTTGTTAGTGTTGCGACTCAAATTATTTTATTTCTTTTTTCCTTTGCGTGTGGTGTTGGGCTACACGCTAGAATTTTCTGTTTCGTTTTACTATCGTTCGGTACCGTTTGTGGACCGCTTTTATTCGCCCTTATTAGGGGTAGTTATTATTTCGTCTTACGCTGGGAGTTTTGTTTTATTTTCTGTAGCGATTCTCGTGGGTTAACGCCCCTATTGTGTTTTAGTGACATCCTGATTGTTCAGGAGTGTTTCTGATCCTTATTCCCCATTGGTCGCACTTGGGCCTCACCCCTACAAGCCCTCACATCCACATTATATTCATCTTCATCCACTGCACCAAGCCATGTCTCTAAAATCCCAACAATGTCATAACCCACATTGAAAAAAATCCCTCTCTGTCCCCTAATGGCAACAAAAGATAGAATCTTAGGAGGAAATCCGTTTACCTTATTGTAGGTAAGGTGATTGTTGAGTTGAAACGCTAAAACACAATCCAAATAATCACAATCATAGAAAGCGAAAATGCAAGCACAAAAACTTCTGTAACATATCAAACATGAACAAGTCAGGCAAGAGCAATAAATGTCCCTGTGAGCAATGATAGCAGTTAACAACAATGATAATTGTAAAGAATAAGTAAATACATCACATTGTGCACCTAGGCTTGTGATACTTCCATGGCCCCTTTCCTTTTCATTAAATGCCTTTTCATTAAATGTTGTGCTATTGACAGGGCCCCCAGGGCAGCAAAGGACAGTAATATTGAAGCATACAAGAGTCAATTAATAAATTAATCATTTACTGGCCTCAGAGAAGGCCAGATATGAGAAAATACTGGATTCTGAATACAAAATTGGTTGACAGCAGTCTTGTTAGCTGACTGATGTGTGTGAAACAGATATTTTTGACCTCAGCAGAAAAGCTACACAAAAAAAAAGAAAAAAAGAAAATGAAAAGCTACACTATGTAAAAACCTTGAACAGCCATAAGCATTTCAATCAAAATGTAACAAAATAGAATAACACTGCAGCAGAACAGTCTGATCAGAACAAAATTGCATGACATTGTGCCTTACGTTCGTGCCGGCGCTAAGCGGCGTTATGTCCTAGCGCAGGCAAATTGCCAGTTTCGTCTGTTGCAAACGGAATATTTCCTGTCTCCGCCGAGTTCGGCAATTTAGTAGTGCGCAATGAAAGCGTTTGTGCGACTATGAGTTGGGCAGCGCAATAGGGGGTGTGACAAACGCTGGCACTCTGTGCAATTTGGTGACTTTATTGAGCGCACATATGAACATAAGGTTATCTGAAATCACATGAGAATGTTTTGTGAATATTGTGAATTTCCCCCACGTTGAGGCAAATCATCCAATCCATGGGTAACTTGAAAGCCTAATCAATTAAGCTAAAAACTATTTCACCACAGCTTGTGGTTATTCAATGCATGGATATGAAAGACTGAAGCCAGCAGGCCATCCATGCTAAAGTTCAGTAAGTTACACCTATTAAATAAATATATGTTTGTATGCACATTGTTTTTCTTATGTGAAAGGGTTTTATTCTTTCCATTTGCACTACAGAAAATTGAGTAAATAATTGGGCGCCAATGCAGTTTCTTCCAGTCTTGTCCAACATGCAAATTAATTTATTACTTTTCCTACACCCGACAGCCAGCAGAGAATTAAACTGGATTTTTATACACAATGTGGATTCCCTGCACGCATGTGCAGTTGCGTGCACCATCTGATCACGGTATCATTTATGTGAATTGGAAGGGGGTCCACTCCATTAATATCCAGGTTGTTTGTGATGCACACTCCAGGGTGATGCATGTAGGCCTACTGCATGACGAACATAAATGAAACAGGCCTAGTTGCAGTTGTGAGTTTTTTTATTTATTGCTTTCCATTTAACAATTGCATTACGTTAGAAGAAAATAAACTAGTTGGAAAGCCTACTAGTAAGGAAAAAAATAGATAAAATAAAAATAAAACACTTTCTTTTAACAATGTAGGTCTCAAAATATAAACTCAAATCATGAAAATTACAAATTAATGTGCGCCTTGTTTTCCCCCTCTGATTCGCGCATTAACTTTTCCGCACCTCTCACACAAGCAAATCGCTCTCCTGTTTTGAGAAGCGCTCCTGGCGCAGCCGCGCAATACTGTCATCCATGTCAGGAAATTGCCAATTTGCTATAGCGTTAGTGCACTGGTATTTAAAGGGATAGAAAATAGCTGTTCTGATTGGCCATTATGAAACCAAACCCCCACCACATTTATTTTTTTAAATTAATCCAACCTCTTTTACAACTGCGCCGTCATGAAATTACCTAAATTGCGTTAGACATGTCCTAAAGCGCCACCATCTTCGCTTTGCGTCTGCGTTACCGACACCGTCCTAATTCACCAAAATAAGGCCCTACATGTCTTCCATCTGTTACCCTGACTAGCTTTCCTTCATATTATGTCAGCCATCATTTATAAAACAATGATTCCTATCATTTTACAATATGGTTCTAATGTGAACCACAGTACATTAGAAGGTAACAGTAGGCAACCAAGCGTACAGCCAACTAAGCAAACCAGAAGCATTCTGATTCACGGCCTCGAGGCATGTCACAGATTATTGAGTAAACTGGCTTGCTGGCTAAAGGATTTGTCCTTGTTTCGTTTGCACCTGACTACCAAACATTGTGGTTGCAAACTACATTTGTTATTATTCAGACATGTTATTTTAGCTGTGAGGCAGGTTGGTATTTTTGCAGAATCAAATATTTTCTCATTTCAGATAAATTCTTAAGTGATGTTTTCTGCTATTATGTGAACAAACTGAAATGAAACTGAACCGTGAGCGGACAGCTCCACTCTAAACCTGAATGAGCCAGAAGCAAGTGCATGAAGCATGGAGACTTGCGTGCTGTAGTTATGGCATTTCAAGGTGGCACATTGAGAGTATTAAAGGATTAAATTATTATTTAAATAAACTTCCTTGAACCTTTTTTTGTTCGTTTTGTACTGTGACAATCAGGCTCTGCTAATTTCCTAATTTCATGCTAATGAAATATACTGTTACAGGGTAACTTTCTTTTAAAGTTGGGCATACACAGAACATTCAGTTACACTTGTGTAGCCTTTTGCTATGCTACTGTAGTACAGTTTCATCCCTGTGCACCCTTTTGATTTATTGTTTTTATCCAAATATTCCCCCAACCATATAAACCAACTTGTATGTCTTGAATGAGAAAACACAATGCACAATGCTAGAAAAATCGACACTGAAGATAAAACAATAAATGTTTTTCCCTGGTTTAATCCTCCATTTAATTACCCATTGAATTTATGTTTGGTTTGTTGAGAAGATAAAAACTAAAATCTCATAAAATAGACGAACTGTTACTTAACCACACCCTGTTTGGGAGGTTACAGTTGCACAAACACGTCAACCTTAACTAAGTAACATTTTCACTGAGTAGCCTACTGAGATACGAATTGCTAAAGTGCAATGATGTATTTTTAGTTTGCTGCTGCTTGGAAAGGCTGCTGCTTTGAAAATATCATACTGCTGGTCACAGATAAAATTCAGGATGATACAGTTTGTTATGCGGTGAGCATACACAACCATGAAACATAGAATGTATTCCCTTATACATCTATATAAGGGTATCTATTTGAATGAATGGTAACACTTTATTTGGATAATCCAACTTTTAACAGAAGTTATATGTCAACTACAAGTCTGTTGATGTTGAACACATATATCCATCAACTTAGCAATATGTTCAAAACAATATTCAACAAACCATCTATAGCTCTTTAGACACTCGTTTGAATGTCTGTCTCTTTCTCTTTAGTCGACTATGTTTAACCAATCAACAACAGAAATGTTTCTCCAACTTAACCATCTGTTTGTTACGGTTACTACTGCAATTTTGTTATTTTTTATGTTTCCTCGCGTTTTCCCTTCCCTTTTCCTTGTGTCCCTGTTCTCCCTGTCAGTTTCGTGTTTGTCTGTGTGATGTGGGCGGGGCTTCAATCCTCTGCATTCTCCGGCTCCCTCCTGATTTCCTGGATCCACTACACCTGCGCTGTCTACTCACCTGCCATCAATTATCATCAGCCCTGCAGTGTATATCTACCCCGGTTTCTCATTCATTCATTGTCAGATCGTTGTCTCTACTTCAGTGGTAGCTACTAGACTCTTGACCTCTTCCTAATCGTGATTTCACGTCCGTGTTTATTTCTTTGTGAGTTTTCAATCAATCAATCTTTATTTTTGTATAGCGCCATTTACAACCAGGTTGTCACACAGCACTTCACAATTGGCATTTTCCAGAGGGAATAAAAAAAACAGAAAACCATTGGAGCCAATGTGGGAGACTGGAAAATTATTCCCTGACCCCTTAAAAGGCGGTCGAGATGAACTCCTGGAAAATGGTGGGATACAGAGAAAAACAAAACAAATAGTCCTTGGGGCTCATGAGGCTTAACAGACCACCAGAAGGGCATTCTAAGTGTAGGGGTGGGGTGGACCTCATCCCTCCAGATACCAGGGCAGGGTGGGGGATGGAACCACCAGCTAGGGTCCGGGCCAATGGCATCTGGTTAACACATGGCAGGGGTGGGGGGTTGACTCTGGGGCAGGTGAGCTCCGGGCAGGTGCCACGAAGCTGGGGAGAAAAGAGGAAAGGTGCAATTATGACTATGATAAATATCACACCGGATCAGGGGAAAGAGTAGAGTGATAACACTTTTGCACCAGCAGAAGTCATCTGCCATCTTGTAAGTTGCTCTGGATAAGAGCGTCTGCTAAATGCTTAAAATGTAAAATGTAAAAATATATCTAGGGCAGTTTTATGTATTTCGTTTATTTCCTTGTGTTTAGGTTTACTTCTCGCCTGCCTGTTTTGTTCACCTATTCGTTTGTCATCCAGCCTGTCTGCCCACGGACCCGCCAGCTTGTTTCTCCACTACCCGCCCTCCTGCCTGTTCCATCAGCCTTCTTCATCTACCATCATCATCGCCTACCCTCTCTGCTTGCCTGCCCACGGACCAGCCAACCCGCTTCTCTGCTTGTTCGCTATCCTGCCTGCCTGCCCGCTTGGTCTGCCCTCATCATCGCTTCCCCTACCCCATAATATGTAATAATTTATCTGTAATAATAAATACCCTATTTCACCTTATCCTCTGTGTCAGTGTCTGGGTCCAGCCGTGTATCAGTCTTAACACTGCTGTTGGTCTATAAAGTATCAATAAATAGTATGCAATAATATCAGTTAGTTGCTGCTTATGTCCATGCCATGTCCATGCCATTTATCAACAACCACTAAATATAAATATAAATATATAAATACCACTAAATATAAGCTATTGAAAGTCAAATGGATGCATGTAAACATAATGGTGTCTAGTGAATTTATGTAGCTCGTAATTTGATCATCCAAGTAAGCATCTGTAGATATGAAATTGGACTACCCAAATAAAGTTGGGTTTATTTAATAGTCTGTAGATATTTTTATTTCATAAAGTTTCAAACAAGTATTCAACAAGAATTCCTGCAACAACATAATGAAAGCATATAGACCATTAACAAACCATTCAAGAACAAGTCTATAGGTATGAATCTGGACTATCAAAATAAAGTGAACATCAGTTTTGTGCATTTGAATATCTACAGACATTTTACTGCATCTATAGATGTGACATGGGATTTATGAACAGTTCAATTCAAATTGATTTGTTGACTATCTATAGAGAGCTCACTGCATCTCTAGTTCAAATTATTTAATAGTCCAGAGACATGCATTTCACATAATGGGTGATCCGATCCGCCAGCAGAGTCACTATTGTGGCACTGTGTGAGATTATATGTCATCCTAGCCACAGTCATTGCTGACACAATGTCAATATCGCAGTGTTCCAATTTACCTCTGTATGGTAGCCCTAAATAATAAATAAAAACTATCAACAATGCATCACATGTACAGCATTTTTATGAGTACAATATGTGTTGAATACCCTTATACTGAACAAAACAATTTGCACATAAATGGCTGTAAATACTATAGGTGATTAGCTGCTTACCTGCCTAACTAGCTACTGTACATATGTCCATGCTATTTTCAGCGCAGTGCTCTCATGCTCTCAAGGGGGGGGAAAACCATTCTTCAAAAAACCCTGGTTGAGTTTAACATCTTTTAAATGCCTTGCAGGAGTAGAGGGGGGACAGGGAAGGAAGAGCAAGACAGCTGGTAGGAACAAGACAAGCAAGTGAATGATGAAAGACATGGTACTTTTTCTAAGAGGAGGGAGGGGAGGGTGGCAGCTGTTTGTATGAGTATATTCTTGTGAAAAAAGAACACCCTAATCTCATGAGTCACACCTGCTCTTGGGATGTCTGTGTAAATATTCAGCTGGCACTAAAATGTTAGGTTACTGAAACTGTTCTATTGGAAAAATATAATGATACAGTAGAACTCGATAGAAAGACGTACCTTAGAATTACAGACTGATCAACTGAACAGGGTATGGCTTGTCCTCCTTACACACCTTGCATAATCGATGCATAATTCGACAGGCAGATGAACTTCCGTAATCACCACACTGACGGAGATGTGCAAAGTCAACTTCCTTTTAATGCAGTAAATAGGAGTAGGGTAAACTGTAAAAAGTACAATGAATTTCTGCACAATCTATATAAGAAAATAAAGAGTACAATACTAAATTAGTTGTATGAATGAATTGGTTATTACAGAATGAAGAATGACTAATAAAGTCCCTAGTTGGAGGTAGAGCTTATACTCAACAAAGGAGATACCGTAGCTAGCCTCAGGCAGCTAACATAAGTAGCTAAACTAAGCGCTGGCTAATAGACAAAAGCATCTACATTAATAAATGTATTAAATGTTTCACAAATCCACAGATATAATATATATATAATCAGATAAACACATAAAAGACATTTCCACCTATCAACAGTACTTTCTAAGGTGTGAAATGTAGCAGATGGACACAGATAAACAGGACCCATGCAACCATAACTTTCCTCCTTTCAATGATGAATGACTTCTTGCTTAAATCATCAACAGGCGACAGCTATAAATCAGTTCTAAATGAGGTAGCTAAAACAGCTATACTACATGTTCAGCAGGGACACACATTAAAGGAACAGCACAGGGTGTGAAACCGGAAGTACCTTGAAGCTTTATCAAGCTCACTGATACAAAAGGTGAGCAGTAAATGGAAACAATTCACACTTCCATTCATAGAAAAAGGGGCATGACTTAGACTAGTGTTAAAATGTATAAAAAAACTGTTGAAATTGAAATCGAAATCGTTTTATTAAAAAGTGAAGGCACCAATAAAAATACACTTAGGAAAAAAAAATATGGGAACATTATTTGCAAAATATAAAGTCTGATATGAAAAATAAAAAAAATATAAAACCATAATATTACTGAAATCTACAGTCTGCTGTTTCTGAGCACAAGAAATAATGGGCGTGGGAGGTGTGGTTTTTTGTGTGTTTTTACCTGATATTTGCAAAGGGCTCCCCTGGCATGTATAACAGGCCTGATTGGCTGCGAAGCTCAATCAAATGTCATTATCCTTGTGGTTTCTAAAGGTTGCAAGGCAATCTACCTGTGCATAAGGGAGACATTAAAAAGTCCATTCCATCCATCCATTATCTAAGCCGCTTATTCCTGGTCAGGGTCGCGGGGGGGGGCTGGAGCCTATCCCAGCATGCGTTCCGGGCGAGAGGCAGGAATACACCCTGGACAGGTCGCCAATCCATCGCAGGGCACACACACCATTCACTCACACACTCATACCTACGGGCAATTTAGACTCTCCAATTAGCCTAACGTCCATGTCTTTGGACTGTGGGAGGAAACCGGAGTACCCGGAGGAAACCCACGCGGACACGGGAGAACATGCAAACTCCGCACAGAAAGGCCCCGGCCTGGAACCCGAGACCTTCTTGCTGTGAGGCGACAGCGCTATCCACTGCACCACCGTGCCGCCATTAAAAAGTCACAGACATAAAATCTTCCTATTTTTTAATGTTGGAGTTTGACATGTAGCAGCCAAATCCCTAGGGGTGTGGCATGTGTAATAAAGCAGATTAGTTTCATAGGTAAATATTAATTTGCAATAGCTCTAGATCTTTTAATTGAATCTACAGATAGGAATGCAATTCAAAAGGTATCAACTTTACATAATTAATACAGTATGTCTGCAGTGGCGGTCCTGGCTCACTTGGTGCCCCAGGCGAGATCAGTCACCCCATCAGTCACCCCCAGACAAAGAAATACTGAAAAATATTGCCCACAAATATTAAATTGTAAAAATCCAAGATATATACAAATAACAAATTTTAATTGAACAATAAATAGATAAATAAAAATACCATGCTTCTTTTAGCGGTGTCAACACCGCAGGCCGCGAGCAAAACAAACGCAGCAGCGCCGCCCAACACAAACGTCGAAGCGACAATCTTATTATCATCTCAATCTACTTACTTTTAAGTGGAGATGTGCACCCCTGTCCTGGACCAATCAACGATACCAACAATGAAGTCATCAAGTGCAACTATCCTGTCTCTCAGGTAGGTGATCACAACAGAGATTCGACAATCCTTGAATTTACACAGCAACCTAATCTGATGCCATTCGTCTCCTGTCCGAGTGGCGTGGATGGACCGCTGGATGAGCAACATCGGCCCGGGGATTCATCCATTGATCTCGGGGAACGGAGAAGTGAATTGGAGTGCATCACCCCCGTCTCCCAGGATGGTCGGCCGGACGCGCGTCACCGGCTGGGATCCACTGCTGCCGGGAAACGGAGACATCGGACGCGGAGAACTGCTGCACTGGGCGAGGGAGGCGTCGGTAGCCAAGACCGGCCACCGCTGGACCCGCAGACCACCGAGGGAGCTCCGGTAGCAAGGCAAGCGTCCGTTCTCCCAGACTGTGCCCATCAAAGCGGCATTAACCCAATCATGAAAAAATACCGTAACCTGGCTTTGAAAAAACACCGCAAACTAAAGTTAAAAACTGTCAATCACTCCCTACTGATCTGGGACCCACGACGCAAACCCAGTGGTATCTTAGGAGGTCATATTAACATCCGTAGCCTCTCCCCAAAGGCTGAGCAAATTGTAACTCTCCATCTGCTGTATTAAATGTCCCAGGGTATAACATGTTTAGACTAGACCGATCCGCTGACAGACATGGTGGTGTCATGATTTATATTAAAGACCATTTTAACTGTCAACAAATAAGCTGGCCTTTTGATCATGATTTAGAATGTATTGGTCTGAATGTTAAGCTCTCTCTCGACAAATGTCCTTTGTGCTCATTGTTGTTTATCGCCCACCCTCCGCTAGCAAGGATTTTTACATCACATTCAAAAAGCTACTTCAAGAGTGTGATTCTAAAACAGAAGTGATTGTACTTGGTGACCTGAATTGTAACTGGCTAGACAAAACAACCAGGAAACCTCTTAAACAGCTCACAGATAGTCTGGAGTTTCAACAACTTTTAGATGGCCCAACTAGAATAACCGCATCCTCCCAGACACAGATAGACCTGATTTTTAGCAACAAACCTGAAAGAGTAGTCAATACATATAATCTTATTACTGGTCTCTCTGATCACAACCTGACACTACTGTCCAGAAAACTGACTAATAAGCGTTTTAAACATCCCTTTAATCCAGTTGAGCAATTAAGGATCCCCCAAAAGGAAATGAACAATTTCGAAGAGCAGTGCAGCAGACTGATTGGAATAACATCCTCACGGGAATAGCGTAGAGGAAGACTCCAAGGCACTTGCAACCAAACTACATAGTCTAGTCAATGAGTTCACTCAAAAAGTGAAAGGAAAGAAAAAAAACAACTCCCTCCCCTGGCTCAATACTGAGATAGTTAACCTGATGAAGGAAAGAGACCTCGCATTGAAAAGAGCTTTGGAGAATAAGCCACAGCTAGTCAGTGACAGGCATAGGTTTACCTCCCTCCGTAACAAAGTAACCACAGCGATCAGAAAGGCTAAAGCTAATTTCTTTATTACAATCATTAAAGAGGCAAAGGGAAACACAAAACGGATCTGGGAACAAATCCAGAATGTCATGGGAACCAACCACAGGCCTAGGAAACAGATAGTGCTGAACCTAACACAAGATCCAGCCCAAATAGCTGTAGCCTTTAATACGTATTTCATAGATTCTGTGAAAGAAATTGCACAGAATTTTCCTCAAACAACCAACAATAATGTTGAAGTGGACGAAACCAAGCCCTCTTTCAGCATTCAGCCCACCTCGGCACACAAAACCCAAGCCATCATTACATCTCTTAAACTCTCAACAGCGAAGGATATCTATGGAATGGACACTACAATGCTGAAATCTCTAAAAGAACACCTAGTCCACCCCATCGCACAAACAATCAACCAATCAATACTAGAGGAAACAGTCCCTAGTGCCTGGAAAACTGCTATTGTATCTCCCATCTTCAAGTCAGGTGACCCCCAAGATATTGGTAACTATAGACCCATCAGTATTTTACCTATTATCTCCAAGGTCACTGAGAAGTGGGTTACAGAGCAGCTTGTTCACTTTTAAGCAGTAGCCCATTCCCCCTTCATCCAATGCAGTTTGGCTTCAGGACCCTTCACTCTACAGAAACGGCCAACTGCTACTTTTTAGAAAAGGTCAAAGCTATGGTTGATAGAGGAGGTGTTGTAGGTGCTGTGTTTTTAGATCTCCATAAAGCCTTCGACACAGTCAATCACCAGGTCCTTATCACCAAGCTGTCTGCCTTCAACTTCTCCCCATCAGCACTTAAATGGTTGAGTCATATCTCAGTGACAGAAATCAGCTAGTCCAGTTAAACAATCAGCGCTCACCTACCCTCATGTCATGCACCGGGTACCACAAGGTTCCATACTTGGCCCACTTTTGTTTAGCCTATATATCAACGACCTACCATCCGTCTGCCCAGAAGTGCATGTACAAATGTACGCTGATGATACCGTCTTATATGTGCATGCCACGACCAAACACCTGGCAGCTGTCAAACTTAGCGCTGCTATGAAAAAGGTCACCAACTGGCTCAACAGCTCATGCCTCCAGCTCAATGTAAAGAAAACTGTAGGAATGTTCTTCTCCAAACAACACAGCAAGACCATGGCAAACATAACCATTTCAGGGCAAAACATTAGCATAGTTCCGACATTTAAATATTTAGGGATCATCATTGATTCTAATCTGACTTTCAAAGAACACATCAAGAAAGTGTCCGGTAGGGTGAAGTTTGGCCTGGCAAACTTCAGGTACATCAGGAGTTCACTGACTATGAGTGCTGCCAGACTATATATGGATGCGTCAATTATGTCGCACCTCACATATTGTCTGACAAGCTGGGGACATACACACACCACTTCCCTAAAGCCACTAGCCACCCTATACAAGCGGACCCTTAAGGTCCTGGATCAAAAGCCTAACAGCACACACTACTGTACCATTTTAGATAAACGTAAATACCTTAGCTGGGAAGACACCATCAAATACAAAAACATCTGTCTTATCCATAAAATCCTTCACAACAAAGCCCCTCCCCCACTTAACTCTTTCATAAACCAGCGTGATCACAGCACACGGCCCACCAGAAGCACCTCTCGTGGCGACTTCATAGTTCCATTCAGGAAAAGCACCTTCAGTAAACAATCCTTCTCAGTGATAGCAATAGAAAACTGGAACTCACTACCCAACCAACTCAAAGACACACACACCTACTCCACCTTCACAACACACCTTAAAGCCTGGCTGACCGAGAACTATACCTGTCCTCATTAATCCCTCTCTGTGCTGCCTCTCCATCTTACCTGTTTTGTTTAATGTATTACTGTTTGTAAGTGCTTAATGTGGTGTGGCCTGTAAACGTCCTGTGGTTTATTTGTCAAGTGTGATGTTGGTGTGCCTTGTCTTGGCCACGTGCCCTTAGGGTATCGAAATGCATTATTTTAATCAATGATTTTACTTTTTACTTGTTACTTTACTTTTTAGGATGCTTTTTAACAACTGGCCGGGGACTACAGCTGAAAATTAACCGACTAGGTTAATGCTGCCTTTTTTTCTGTATTTTATATGATTCATGTATCTGGAATGTCCTCGAAATAATAAACTAATAAACTAAACTAAACTAAACTAAAAGGAACAAAAATAAAGAGGTGCTGTCCAAGACAATACATAAGAACACTGAAACATATTGCACACTAATGTAAAAATTGAAGGTGCACACAAATAAAACAAAATTATACACAACGGAGTTGCACCTTCTCAATACTGGCTGAGTCTTGCTCAATGTGGCTGAAAGTTCATTATGCACAAACTTAAGATAGCTTCTGCTGTTTTGCTGCTAGTTTAGCTGGACTATATGCATGTTAACTAGCTCGTAGGAAGCTCATAGTGATGCAGTATAGTGCTATTATTACCCCAAAAAATTCACAGAAAAT
This sequence comes from Aldrovandia affinis, assembly GCA_029706075.1. NCBI lineage: Eukaryota > Metazoa > Chordata > Actinopteri > Notacanthiformes > Halosauridae > Aldrovandia > Aldrovandia affinis. The sequence continues at coordinate 2,164,994 of JAINUG010000015.1, forward strand.
GTTCATGATGATAGTCAAGAAAGGCGTTTTTTAGAGAAAGTTCAGCGTCATCATAACCAGTGTAATGTTTGCTAAATGCTTGAGCTACTAGCTAGCATTAACTTTAGTATAGCAATTGATGCAATACCTAGCTAGCATGATTATTTACTAGACTACTTAAAAGCATAACATAATGTTCATGATGAGATGACAGAACACATACCTTTGTCTTTGGCCCATTTCTCCTCTTCTTCTTTTCTCTTTTTTATAAACTGGGCAACATACCTCAATGTGTGTGTGACACGATTGTTTATGTGACTGATTGCCCATCAATGCAGGGTCAAGAGACTAAACAATTTCACCTTGGTGGTGTACAGACTCATTTTCATTTATCATTATATTTAAACCAGGCAAGATTGCAGCTGTATATCAGTAGCTATTGAGATATTACATTTACATTTTACATTTTAAGCATTTAGCAGACGCTCTTATCCAGAGCGACTTACAAGATGTGCATCAATACATGGTAGGAACAATCACAGTTAGCGCACGAGATCAGTGCAGGAATACAGCAATAGACATCATTGCAGGCATCTGCGTACCATACCTGTAACACCGGGAAGAAAAAGGTATTTTACAATGTTTACAAAATGTACAATTTTTTTATTTTTTTTTATTTTTTATAAATAAAGAGTATAGTGTTGAACAAGTAGACAGTGGTGAAGACAATTTAGCTAGATGGACAGAGATCAGGGGTAGTGGAGTCTGAAGAGGTGGGTTTTGAGTCTCTTGCGGAAGATTGGAAGTGATTCCGCAGTCCTGACCAATTGCGGGAGGTCGTTCCACCAACGAGGGACCAGGACAGAGAAGAGGCGAGACCGCGAGGAGCGGCTGCCAGGCGCCCGGAGGGATGGGGCAGTCAGTCTGCCAGCGGAGGCGGAGCGGAGAGGTCTGGATGGGGTGTAGGGCGTGATGAGTGACTGGAGGTATGGGGGAGCAGTACCTCTGGCCGCTTGAAAAGCAAGCACCAGTGACTTGAATCTGATGCGTGCTGCAATGGGGAGCCAGTGCAGAGAGGAGAGTAGAGGGGTGACGTGGGTGAACTTCGGCTGGTTGAACACCAGGCGAGCAGCAGCGTTCTGGACTAGTTGCAGTGGCTTGATGGCACAGGCCGGAAGGCCTGCCAGCAAGGAGTTGCAGTAGTCCAGACGTGAGATCACCAGGGCCTGGACCAGGAGTTGAGTGGCCTCTTGGGTGAGGAACGGTCGGATCCTCCGGATGTTGTGGAGGGAGAAACGGCAGGTCCGAGTGATCGCTGCAATATGGCTCGAGAAGCACAGCTGGTTGTCCAGGGTTACCCCAAGACTCCTGGCAGACTGGGACGGAGACACTATGGAGCCTTCCACGGTGATTGATGCATCAATCATCGGGAGCCCTTCGCTGGGAGGAAGAGCAGCTCTGTCTTCCCCAGGTTCAGCTTCAGGTGGTGGGTGGACATCCATGCGGAGATGTCAGCCAGGCATGCAGAGATCCGTGCCGGGACCCGGGTATCAGATGGAGGGAAGGAGAGAAAGAGTTGAGTGTCATCAGCATAACAGTGATAGGAAAAACCATGAGCAGAAATAACAGAACCAAGTGACTTGGTGTACAGAGAAAATAGGACAGGGCCTAGCACCGAGCCCTGCGGGACACCGGTAGAGAGGGTGCGGGAGAGGAGAGGGATCCTCTCCAGGCCACCTGGTAGGACCGGTCAGCCAGGTAGGACTCAAACCATGTCAACACAGATCCAGAGATTCCCATCTCGACGAGAGATGAGAGCAGGATCCGGTGGTCCACGGTGTCGAATGCCGCCGACAGGTCGAGGAGAAGGAGGACGGAGCTAAGGGATCGGGACTTAGCGATGTGAAGAGCCTCTGTGACCGCAAGGAGAGCAGTCTCTGTGGAGTGGCCTGCTCTGAACCCAGATTGGTTAGGATCAAGCAGGTCGTTCTGTGAGAGATGAGCAGACAGTTGATTATAGACAGCCCGCTCTAACGTTTTGGAGAGGAATGGGAGGAGAGAGACAGGTCGGTAGTTAGAGATTATTATTATTATTATTATTATTATATTATATTATTTCCATTTGCTTGTGTGTGTTACGAGAGTAGGGGCGCATTTAGTTGTAATGTTATTTTGTGATTGAATTGATTGACTTGTACTGTACAGTGTGAGTTCGAGAGGCCTTGGCCTTTGGCGTTTTGGCCTCCACAGTTCTTATTCTTAATTCTTAAAATATAACTATTTCTTTAAAAAAAGAAAAAACATAGACTGGTCATTGGTAGTGTCTGTTTAATATGCATCTCGAGATTGAAAATGTACATAAGTAAAAAAGATTAAAGAAGACTTTAATGCCGTGGAGCAGGGTTATCACCTTCATGCCTTTTCCCTGTCTTCTTTCCTTTTTTAAATGAACAATGGTGTGTATTTGATTTGAGCAATTAGCATGTGTTGCATGCCTGTATAAGCACTTCAAAAGACAACTGAATTTCCAATCTCTGATACGGCAGACAGATTAAAGTAATGGGTTGAAGCCATTGTGTGGCTCCCAGGTCTGGGACAGGAATCACAGTTGACAACATCATTTATTTGAAGAGAATATTGAAGGGATTAGCGCTTTGAGAATCAAGGCCCTTCCATATTCATGGTTTCCCCTCAGATCAACAAAAGTAACATATGCCGACCTAAAAAAAAACTAAAATCAAAATGCAAGTTTATATTCAAAAGTATTTAATAAATAAAATAAATTGCATTTTTCAGTTTACACAATTAACCCTTCCAAAGGATCATTATTTGCATTTTACTTATGAATAGATCCCAATAAAACCAACAATGTACTGAAGTATGTTGGAAATACACAGCTGTGGGCACTCAGGGTAACCACACAGATTTGCAAAGAAAATGCCATAGCTCTATAAATCCTTGGGTCTGAAGAGATATGAACAGAAATAATAATTATTACAAATAAGTGTTGCTTTATGCATAAGTAAAATATTCTATCCTCACACATCTTTGTTAGAACTTCCAAACATGGGAGATATGAGATATAATATCACAAATGATGTGTCAACATTGTTCCTGATTCATGACAGATGTATCATGCTATGAAGTAAAACATATTTTCACATTCTTTTTATGTGTGTATTTAAAATAATTCAGTTGACAGTCTGCAGGATTCTGTGCCACATCAAAAATCTATTAGCTTCACAAAGCTCCCATATCCCTTACTTGATCAGCCAGTGTTTGTCATTATCATACTGAGTAGTTTGTGATCTTAGACAGAGAACCCATTCATTTTCAAGGTAATTAAATAAATCTTTGTAAATCTGTTCAAAGGGAAATAACTGAACATTCACCTGACCCTCAGGCAGCATTGTAATGGAATAACTGAAACAAGAGGAAGTCAGGTTCACAGACAGACCCGTGGCATTGCCTATTTCAGTGAAGCTCTTGGCATAAATGGCCATTTCCAATTTCCCTGGTCCTGGCTATAATTGCTAGCCAAGATACCCTTGGAAGGAGTGTTGTTGCAAAGTCATCCCCTCTTTAAAGTTTGTTGGTGATAACTGCTCTGCCTGGACCTGGCTGATGCTCTCAACATTGTATTGACATAGAAGCCCCCGGGTGGCGCAACCGGTAAAGGCACTTGTTCTAAGTGCTGGCTGCCCACTGCAGCCTGGGTTCGATCCCCGACTGTGCCTGCCGACTCTGGCTGAAACTCCCGTTTGGTGAAGGAGGTTCAGTGCTATTGTCAATGCCAGTTCCAAGGTAAAGGGTGGAAGATGATTAAATTATTTATGCATTGTAAAAAGCTGGAGCCATATATTGGTTTTTTTTTATTTTTTTTTATTACTTATTACATGAATTGTATTCAAATAATGAACCAATAATAATAATAATGATACTAATTTAAAATGTTATTAAAATGAAAAAGTAAATGTAGGCCGAGCTAGAAATGTAAAAGTCACATAGTCTATGCCGGCGGCGCCGGTCGATCACAGCAAAATGGAGGGAGAGGGTCAGAAGAGAAAGTGGGGAATGGAAAAACCTATTTTTCAAGAAAAATGGTGCGACAGTTATTTTTTCACAGATGTGAAATGAAAGGCAATATGCCTGATCTGCCAGGAATCTATGGCAGTCATGAAAGACTACAATTTAAAGCGGCATTTTGATATCAAACATTCGGCTACGCACAGTAAATACACTGGGATTACACAAAAAGACAAGGCCAGGGAGCTAAAGGCAAAGCTTTGTGCACAACAAGGAGCACCGACAAGGACTTCTTTAGTTCAGAAGAGTGTCACACGAGTCAGCTATGGGAGTACAGAACTCATTGTAAAGAGAGGAAAAGCATTTGCAACCGGTGAGTTTGTTAAATAATGTCTAACATTGGCCTCTGACACATTGTGCCCTGCTAAAAAAGATCTGTTCAAAAGCATCAGCCTTTCTTTACGATTATACGTCGTGTTGAGGACCTGTCTCGTGACATCTCTGAGCAGGTGCATAATAAAGCACAAGATTTTTGTTACTATTCTGTCACATTAGATGAGAGCACGGATGTATCTGATTCTGCACAGCTTTTGATATTTTTGAGGGGAGTAAATGAAAATTTCGACCTCACGCAAGAATTGGCTAGCATGCAAACCCTTCATGAAACTACAAAAGGAACAGACTTGTTCGGGTGCCTTGATACAGTGTGCCATGGTCAATAGCCAAAGTGGACTGGCAACACTCGTCACATTGACTGGTAGGCTGTCTCATTTCTTTATTTATGCTACTGGTAGCTGGTTAAGGTGAGCTGCCGTAATACAAAAAGAAAAGACCATATTGAAAACGGATAATAAAGTTGTATATTTTTTTAATGGGGCACTTGTTTATTGGTCAAACTAACAAAACAAAGAACACACATTTTCACGTCTCGTGTTCGTGTTCCCCGTAATTAGGTGTTTTAGTTTATTCCATGTTTTCCTGGTTGACCGGTCCATGTTTTCACTTTCACTTACCTGTTTCCAGTCTTGTCATTGTATTATCGTTTTCACCTGTTCCTCATGTGTCTGATTGCAGTTAGCTGCATTCGTGTTAATTCCTGATTGTTTCTTGTTATGTCTGATGTATTTAGTTGTGTGTTTTCCCATGTTCGTTACCAGATTGTCTTGTCATTGTATTATCGTTTTCACCTGTTCCTCATGTGTCTGATTGCAGTCTCCGGTGGCAGCTGCATTCATGTTAATTCCTGATTGTTTCTTGTTATGTCTAAATGTATATAAGCTGTGCGTTTTCCCATGTTCGTTGCCAGATTGTCTTGTGCTTTGCTTATGCCTACACAACTTTCCAGCGGTCTCTTTGTTTACCCGTGTTTTGTTTCCTCGTGTTCGTGCTTCCGTGTTCAGTCCTGTCTCAGTCTCGTTCCCGATCCACCTGTTTGTGCTCCTCGTGGTTCCTGCCTTGCTCCTCTCTGTGTTCCCTGGACTGATTCCCTGTTATCGACCTCCGCCTGCCCATTGACCACGTCTTGCCTGCCTCTGACACACCTAAAGCCTGGAACGAACTTTGCCTGTCCCCGACCACTCTTTGGATTCCAGTATTGCCCTGATTGCTCCCGTATGAACTTTGCCGGTCTTTGCAATAAAGAACATTATTGCATTCTTTGGTCCGCGCCTGGTTTTCCTACTCCGTTCCTGACAACACATAATCTATAGAAAAAACTATAATTTTAATATTATAATTGAGTACATGTAGGCTACTGTTTATTTTGGCCCGCGGCTCACTGCTGAAATTTAAAATTGGCCCTCCAAGCCCAAAAGTTTGGGCACCCCTGCAGTATACAGTATATCCCACTGAAATAGCATAGTGACTACTGATATAAAGCGGTTTCTAGCTGTTTTTTTCCAGTTTATTATAGTTAATGAAGCTGTTTAAAAACATGACACTATGTTATGGTCAAATTCCCAATAACTGGCTGTTCTCACTCATAATATACTCTGGTAGGTGCATGTCAGTGAATAGTAACATGAGTTGATCACTTTATGTTTTGTGTGAGTGCAGCATTAAACAGAGACTGTTCTGCATACCCAGAATACTCATCTGCATCTTGAATATTTAAAATATAAAGTACACAAGATAATACATTATCATTCCAATACATGTAATTTAAACAAAGTCTACTTTCCAACCATAAAAGCAACATATTTGTTTTTAGCTCAGTGCAACCAGTTCAACTCAATTGTAAAATTTTATGAAGAGAGAATAAGGATAGATTGTTTATATTGGTAACTGGCAGCATATTGCTTATTAAAGCATATGAAACAAAATATTGCATGCTTATTTATTCTGGAAGTACCTTTTCAGTTTCAACATTTCCTCATTTCTATCTATGCATTGAATTTCTTCTACACATTCGTGGGCATGGAGTTGCAGTGGAATTATTTGTCTATTTAACATTTAAAAGGAAGGTTTTGTTCAGTTATGGTCTTTGGTTAGATAATTGCTTTTTATCATTTTGTTTTTATTTGTGACCATAACTCATTTAGATGCCAGTTAAACACCAGTAGTGGGTGATGACTAGTCATGCCATCCATTATTCAAATACATCATTCAATCAAAAAGTAAAACATACCACTGGCATAAATTGATAATCCTGGAGCCCCTACTTAGTCCTTGCCAAGATGGACTTGCACAGATATGTGTTTATGGGTCTTCATGAATGAGGGTTTAACTTGAATTATTTCCTGCTGATGAAATCATTTATATAAAAAAACACATCTGAGATGGATAACTCAGCTGCCAGCCATTTCAGTTCAGAACTTTAAATGAATATTTCATTAGGTATCCCAAGTAACCCAACTCTCAATTTTAAGCATATCCTCAGATAAAAATGAAGCCTCATCTAGAACTTGGTAATCTACGCCTGCACTGCTACATAAACCATATTTTACTGCACATTTCTAAATCCAAGATTCAATCAATCATCCAGCTGTCAGTCCTAGATTCCTCATGCACCCTTTCAATGTGCAATGTCTTCTCACTACCACGAGAGATAGCCTGTGTGTGTTTACATTGTTATGCTTTTGTCAAAATAATAATTGGTCATCTATTTGCATCAACTAATCATTAACATTTAGTTATCCAATTCCATTTAATGCCACATTCTTTGAAAACTAGTTTCCCTACTGTAGGTTTCCATGTACAGTATATCCAATGTATTAACCCACCTACCATCATAGTTTTAGTTACTGTAAAGAATAGGTGGCTTTGCAACATTTAAGACATAAGGAATACAATGGTTTATATATTAAGTGATACTACGAATAGACAATCACATTCTAAGCAGGCCATTTCACAGTCTACTTCACTTTCAGATGTATATCATATTGTAATGGCTTGCTCTTGGGAGTACCAATAGCCCATGTACTGTAGCTTTTTTTGAAAGGCAGACAAAGCTCTGCTCATCTTTGGCACAAAGCAAATTAAGTGCATTTTTCCTTCATCTTATTGTAATTATTACAACAAAAGTATAAAAGAGACTATTGTCTTTGTACTGTTTGTTTTTTTCCCTTTCCACTACTTCTGCAAAATGGCATTAAATTCCATATATTTTTAATGCATGTACTTAGATTTCCTACTATTTTGAATTATATAAAAAATGCAAAATCTCCTCGTGAAAATGCCATAGGTACGATGACGTGGTTTATTGCAGCACAAAGCATCAGAGCATCACAAAAAAAGGTGAAATAGAACATGCTATGTCAAAATATGGTGAGCCAATCAAATTGACTCATATGGGTGTGTCCATTCAAATTCAAACATTGATAATTACAAGGGCTGGGATGCAGGTCCTGTTAAGGCACTGTTCTAGTGTATGGATGAGCCACACAGTCAGTGGTATTGAATCCAGACCATGCCAGTGCAGTCCCATGGGCTCTTGGAGGTAGCTTTGCCCAGGGAGCAAGGGATTCATTCGGCCGGATTGTCCATGTCTCATCTCACACCAGCGATCCCCGCTGGTCAACTGGGCACCCACAGTCTGCCGGTGTAAAGCTGCACACAAAGTGTCTGTGCAAGCTTGTAGATTGCAAACTTATAGACTGTGGTGTAAGCGGCAGCTGACATCATGTCTTACAGAGGAGAGCACATGCTTTCCCAAATTGACAGCAGAAAAATTGTTTGTAAAATCTTTAACAAACAAAAATTTGACAACACTGAAACACGAAATCATTTCGGCTATTTTGTTTTTGACTATCGTTCATTTGCAGTTAATGCTGTGAAATCTTTTTTCTCAACAACTAAGCTCTGGAGGCACTCAAAAGCTCAACGGCTCTGCTCATCAGAAGCTCATCACATATTTCTTCCCATTGGGGGGTTTGCTCAGGCTTGCACCCCACTTATCACTGCATGCAGCCATATTTACGCTTTGTTTTATATCCTTTCTAAAATAATGGATGAAATAATCATTATCTTGATCATCCATCAATTTAGTATTTTTACAATGAACATTATGAATGCAGTGTCAAGATGCCAAGTAAAATACAGTATGTAATGCAGCTCACACTAGGTAGTTCCTGCTTAAATTGTTCTAAAAAGAGATACTCATCTCTTGTTCTTACATTTTAAATATTTATTTCCCAGGATTTATTTTCTTTTCAGAGTTGATTATATTTTTAAATACTTTTGAAAATTGAATTTGCATGTAAGTGGAGCACAAAAGTTGGTTATACACCACCCCCTTGGTCCATCGAAAATCAACATGTTTTTGAAGGAAATAAGCCTCCAAGGGAGCAGCATAATTAAATAAATACAACGGCACCTAAATAAATCAGGCTTGTTTAAGTCGTTTGACACATTAGCAGATGCATTTATTCATTACCAGCGCTAGAAGCAGTTTAAGTTGAACTGGTTGCTCCCCATTCAATGTTCCCTCACTGATTCTGTGTCTTTTCTGACACATCAAGAACAATCCAACGCTAGCTTTAAATTCAGTCTGGTCAGTGTACCCTCCTTGAAAGCTCTTTTCTTAGTCAACAGCTTTCAGTTTATCTCAAATGGACACACATAAATAATTACTGATATTTTAACTTAGAGCTTGTAATGTATTTTTTTATTTTGTTTCAGATTTTTTCCTGTTTTCGATTTGCCCTCCCCACACAAACTCGCCGCTCATCTCTACGAGGCAAGCTAGTTCTCAGAGGGCAGTGAACTCCACTTCCTTCGAGACAGAATTTGCCCACCCACGTTCTGGCTTCTCTGCGAATTTATGCCGGCTCACCCTCCCCCTCCCCCTGGGGTGGACAGCCAAACGCCGCCCCCGATCGGGGCTCCCCACCAGGGCCGGTCTTGTACAGTTGGGTTTCGAACCGCAACCATGATAGGCAGCTAACACTCATAAAGGACCAGCCAATACGGGTACATTAGAACGCTACGTTATTGGAGGCCCCCCAATGCATTTGTTTTTGACCAATACGGATAGTCTTTTTTTTCTAACACTTGTCAACTACAGATGCATGTAATTTTTATGATGCAGGCGTACTTTACTTACATCCCACCCACAATCCAAAAGTTATTGAGTTATTGAGGGGGAGGTATAGTTATGAAACCAAATCCTCCCTCAGAATCACGCATGTTTTTTTCATTGATTATTTGGCTGTGAAATTTTACTAAATTCCATTTATACTCTTACATTTTGAAAAAAATTAATAAAAAAAAAAATCAAATAGTTAGACTGTTATAATAGACAATTGATGGACTGGTGTGGTCCAGGTTGCACACCACAGCATTTTTGTAAGCTCTTCTTATAGGGCTCACACAGCTTTGACTACCTAAGGGGTGCAGTGTACTCCAGTGTGGGGTGGGGTGTGCATTAGCCGTATTGCCTGTATACTTTTGCAGGGTAAAGTGTTTGGCTGCATGGGGTAATGCTTATCTGTAGGGCAGTCCTTCGCAGCAGGTATCCCAGGGAAGAAGTGGATGGGGGGAGACAGAAGGGGGATGAAAGGGTGATGAGTGGTACGCTGCCAATAACTTGTATTAGCCTTTAAATAATTGTTAATAAAAGTTTACATTTGGCTTACCATTTCTGTGTGTTGTCTTGGGTGAGGTGGGGTTCCTAAGGAAAAATAACAATGGTTAGGTTAGTTCAGTGTTTCTCAAATAGTGGGGCGCGCCCCCTGTGGGGGCACGGTGCGATGCCAGGGGGGGCGCGTGTGACCCCGGGGAACATGCTTTTTTTTGCCGTACTAGAATAAAGTGTAATTGCAGATATGAAGTGCAGTGAACAAACCCTCAAGAGACACCATGGAAAAATATTTAACAGGGTTGAAAAGAAAGGCGGAGAGAGACGAAGATAATGAGACAAACAAAAGTCACCCGAAAGCTAAGACGAGGAAATATGACGAAGCGTATGTAGCGCTTGGCTTCACTGTGACTACGGTGGGAGACGAGGAAAGACCGGTGTGTTTACTGTGTCTTAAAATGTTGGCAGCGGACAGCATGAAGCCAAATAAATTAAGGCGTCACTTAAAGACATTACACCCCAATCACGCTGATAAGCCGCTTGAGTTTTTGCGTAAAACGTGCGAATATTGCCGACAATCATCCCGCTTTGTGAATGCTACTTCAGAAAACCAGCGAGCACTGTTAGCATCATATAAGGTGGCGTACCAAATTGCTCAATGCAAAAAAAAACACACCATAGCATTTCTTTAATGTTAATAAGGATACAATGTTATGCAGAGGTGTACTTATAACAATTTTATAGACAAATGATACTATTTATAGTCGCGGCGGAGAGTGGAGGGCGCGAAATGTTTTCTTCTTCCTAGGGGGGGCGTAACAGAAAATAATTGAGAAGCACTGGGTTAGTTTAAGGGTGGTTTGGGGACAGTTACACACACTTTGATGGCTGACATTAGAATAAAAGTAGTTTTCCCATATGTTTGACCATAAAATATAGCTCACGATCTATGTTCATTTTATACAGCCTTTTTTGCTCATTGTCATCAAGGGTGGAAATAATTCTGGAACTGATTGTAAATAGTTTGTGCCAAAAACAGTTTCTGGCATATTTATAAGTTAATGTGGCAACACATAAGGATGCCAACAGCAGTGTGAAGAATGTGAAAATGTGTGCATAACAAAATTAAATCAATAAAAACAATATGGATGATACTGCATATAGATTTCTTCAGGCAAAATGTTATTATTAGGGGTTCAACAATTTGAGCAGAAATAAAATAAATATCTGCCTAGAAGCGAACTGTTCTTTTGACCTGAATTATTTAGTGTTGCATGTTTTCATAGGTCACATATCTGCCTTAGAGCACTGCTTCTGCTTGGCAACTAAAAGTTAAAGTTTCCAGAAAAAATATACTGGCCTTTTAAGGCCAATGCTCAAGTAAATTCTAACAACAGTGAAAATATTAAAGGCCAATATTCATATTTCAGACAAAGCCTGATTTTACAAGTATTATTAATCATAGAGGCTCATGTAAATATATTACATAATACATTACATAGATTCTGAACACCACCACATATTCACTTTAGGAAGATAAACATTTAGTTAATAAAGAAAAAATATATATTTAGTAATAAATTACAAATAAATGTTTTGTTGAGCCATAATTCTAACAATTTTTTTATTTTTATTCAAGTGATCCTGCGGAAATAGGAAAGACTTGTAGAGATCAACAGAACCCAGGCACATGAACTTTGACATACCCAACAACAGGCATTTAACATTAAGTTAGCTAGCTGCATTCAAAATCAAATTGATTTTGATCTTACAATAACAAACAAACTATGTCTTGATTATCCCCATACAGCAAACACTCCCAGATAACCACATTGCTCTGGTGCAGAGCTGGGCAAGCTCCGATTTCCGAGTGCCATTTCACACTGAAATGGTCTAGCGGTTACAATGTTGACGCTGGCCACTGCGACCGGTGTTCAATTCCACCAGAGTCGGCTCTGGCCGGGAGTGCCACTAGGGGGCGGCAATTGGCTGCCCGCCCCAAGGAGGGGGAAGGGAAGCTGACATGAGTCCGCTGCGTATAGGAGGAGACAATACTTTGACAATACTTTCTGTCACTGCCGGTCACAGGGCTATGGCAGCGAACTCGCAATACGAGGGGGGGATTGAAATGAAAAATGGAGGGTGTAATTGGCTACTAAATTGGGAGAAATTGGGATAAAATCAGAAACAAATTCTTTAAAAAACCCATAGGCTACCGTACCAAAATGGAGGAGGTTAATTGTTGCAGTATCTGCGTTTCCTGAACGTATACAAACAGGCGTTGCTGTTACACATCTTGTAAGTCGCTCTGGATAAGGTAATCTGCTAAATGCTTAAAATGTAAAATGTAAATGTAAAAAATTTATAAGGAACGGTAACAAAAAGAACAACGCATGGCGCAATATATCAGAAATAGCGGGGATCACTGGTGACTTTGATTAGTTAGGTGCAATGAAATTAAAAATAGGTTAATTGCCGGTAGCTAGTTAGAAAGTAAAGGTAAAGTTAGCTAGTTTGTATTATGTGAGTGTGAACATGCTGTTCAAGTCAAATGATTTACTCTCAATATCTTTATAGTAGTTTACTTGCTTTGCATTCTATGGGCTCAGCTCAGTTCATTCTATTAGAAATTGGACAGAAATCTGGACATGCTAGTGATCAACTCAAACATGTTGTGGAGGAGCAGTGAGACGGGGCAGGTTTGACACTCAGGGTGTGAGAGTGTGAGCTCAAAAGGCCAGCTGGTTGTGTGTGAGAATGTGAATTGTTTGGTGTTGTGATTGGAATGAATGTAATAGTCCCAAGCCAGGCAGAAAGTGCCTATTTGGCAGGTGGGGTGAGTGATCTGTGACAGTTAGTCTTTGTCTTGTCATTCATGTGTTTGAATCAAGTGAGTTAGTCTTTGTCTTGTCATTCATGTGTGTGAATCAACTCTTCGTCTTGTCATTCATGTGTGTGTCTTGGGAGTGGCCTTGGTTGTTCCATGTTTGTGGAGGAGCAGCTTCTGGGAGACGGAGTCTGTGTGGAATCTATGTTGAGTTCCGAAAGTGACTTTATGGTTTGATTATTTTAGTTTGGTTTGACAGCTTCGTGGCAAGTAGGGTGAAGATTTTGTGATTGTGTTTGTTTTATTTTCTCCCGCTCTCCCACTGTCTGGGGGAGAGACAGAGAAAATTAAAGATTCGGTCCGTAGACCGGCAGAACCCCACTCCTCTGCCAGTTATTACCATCAGCTGCTCTGCTCCAGTCCAGGGATTGTCACATGGCGTGTGACATGATCAAAGCGACGTCTAGTGAGAAAATCGCTTCTGGTTGATCCCTAGGGTAAGATGCACACAGGCTCGTCAGCGTCCTCCACGGGTTGTCATAGGCATTTTCGCAGCAGCCACGCACACTTAATGCCAGAGTCAACTCAACAATCTATGTTACCTGGAACCTGTCTCATGAAGGAAGTTCAACATAGTCAGGGTATCTTTGCGTTACCTGGCTACACAAAGCCTAACAAAGGCAATTACGGCTAACCTGTCTCACGACGGTGGTTATTAACTCACTCTGTCAGCCCTGTTTTTTCTGATCAAGCTGAGTGCACACACACAAAAGGGGCGGTGTTTGTAATACAGCCAATTGCATGCAACATGGACAGATCCAGAGCACTGTTTCACAAAGCAGGATAGGTGGGCTAGCAAGCTAACTTTGGCCTTAATCCTGGGTTTTTGGTCCCACTACTGTGGCTCACCCAAGGCTGCGGTGATGGGAATGTGAGTGCAATCTATTGCACCAATCACTCTCGGGAATCCTATGAAAAAATGACACCGCAGTTAATATGCAACAGTAAGTTTTATTCATTATTGATAACTATATATATATAACTACAGTATATGAACTGTATGTTTGCTCAGGTTCTCCGCATCACCAACGGAATACATACATGGACCTGTGGCTAGAAAACATAGGAAAATACATACAGTTTGCACAGTGAACGCATTGCTTCGACGAATGGCATTTGTGACATGCGGCTCTAGAAGCTTGCAAAGATACAATATTTCCTCCACGGAGAATCTGATTACGTAATTCTGTAGGAATGGTGAGGCCATTTTCCAGAGAGCTGAATGGTGAGGGGCGGCTTTTTCATAGTATTGGATCCGTTAGCCTGAACTTAACCTACTCCGGAGCAGGTTAGGTTTGCAGTATAAGTTACCATGGTGATGCAACCCGGTTAAAAGTGAGCCACAGTCGTGAGACCGAAAATCCAGGCTTAAGCCCAAAGTTAGCTCGCTAACCCACTAATTCTCCTTTGTGAGACAAGCCCCTGGACTGTTCTGATTTGAAAAGTGAGTTGACCAAATAACACGTGCAATTTCACATAGGCCCAATGTTTTAGTTATTTTTAGTCTAACTCACTCGAACAAAAGCCCAAATAATGTTTTGCACTGCAGTACTGAATTATGCTGGATCTGTTTAGCTTTTGTTCACAACTATAATTACCTCATACATTTCTGGAAGTTGTATAAACAGTCATGCCTTTATTTATTTTGTGGTTATGTACTTTCAAAAACACTGCAATTGGAAATAGTGATATTTAACACAAAAGCAAAATGAGTTATTGTACAAACAATTTATGATTTTAATACATTGTTGAAATAATGTACAGATTTTACAGAACAGGACAATTTTCTATAAGACTAGCCATATAAATCATTCTGGGGAATTTGCATACCATACCATTTTAATATGTACTTTTAATACCCTCATACAGGATATTGTGGTTTTATATACAGTGTTTGGTTTGCTCTTTATTTTCTAGGCTTTCTGAGCAGTGGAGTCTGATATAAACCCTCAGTACATTCACTTTGAAAAAAATATTGATTTATAGAGCAAATGCCAAAGGCAAACATTTGTGGGTATGTGCACAGAATGTAACAGCAGAAATAAATATTGTTTTCTTCATAAAATTAGGAGAGGACATACTCAAAGGAGGAGAAAAATTGATGGAACATCAAGTCCAAGATGAACTTACAGTGGGTATAAAAATATATTTGAAAAAAATGAAAATTGCAATTCCCAGATGTGCAAAGCTGGTAGAGACTTACTCAAGTAGACCCACAGCTGCTAAATGTGCTTCTACAAAAAGGGGTGAATACTTATGCGGTCAATGATTTTCATTTTTGTATTTTTTATTAATGAATAAAAAACTTCATAGTTTTTATTATTATTTGACAATATATAGTATTTGGTGTTAATCAGTGGAAAGAAATCCCAATTAAATCTATTTTGATTCCCTGGAATCAAAGTCACCACTATGAATAAAATATGAAATGCCAACATGTGAAAAATGGCAACAATGAATACTTTTTATACCCACTGTATTTCATGCAATTAAATAAGTGTTAAATTGGGTTGAGATCTGGTGACTGAGACAACCATGGCATATGGTTTATGTTGTTTTCATGCTCATCAAACCATTCAGTGAACACTCATGCCCTATGGATGAGGCATTGTCATCCTGTAAAAGACCACTCACATCACGATAGAAATTCTTCCCCATAGGATGAAAGTGATCACTCAGAATTTATTGCCATTTACCGTGCCCTCTAAGGGGTTGAGGGTGGACCTAAACCATGCCATGAAAATGCTCTCCACACCATAACAGAGCCGCCAGAACCCTTAATTTACTCAAGTGTTTCCTTTATTTGGCAGTTACCTGTAGCGTCATATTTCTTACACATTTTAAAAGGCAAGAGATTAAATCTGCAAGACAATCACAGAGGAAATATAAAACATGCAGAGTGTGAAATTAGAATTTGTTTACAAGGTTGATTCATTCCTTCTCTTCCAGTTTGGCTTTTGATGGTCTTTTTCTTTTTCTTTTTTGTCATTATAGGCACTAAGATCTTTTGGAATTTGCAATTTGAAAAAGAATTACTGCAGAATTCAAAACATAATTTCTCACCATTTCAGTATCCCATTAAATGTCTTGCATAAAATGCTCAATTTCAGTCTCGTCCAATCATTTATTGTCAGGTTTGATGATCACTCACCAGTAAAATAACATAAAGGGCTACAGGGCTCATCACACAAACTGCTCCTTCGCAACATGCAGGAAATGAGACCAAATTAAATGCCAATGAGGCTGCTCAAAATAAATGTTGTCATTCCATTGCAGCTTAGTAATACAGGCACTGAGCCTCATTTCCTGCTGTACTTTGCTAGCTCAGTGGTGGGCCTTCCCTTTAGAAGTCCAATGCCTATGATTACATAGTTTGATCTCAATATCCTGGCATGCCAGTGTTGGCTAAAGTGTATATTTATGTGTAGGAAGGATAATGATATCACAATGGTACTCACAAATATTACAATAATAGCACTTCTGCATCATTTGATGGAACATCAAGTCCAAGATGAACTTACAGTGGGTATAAAAATATATTTGAAAAAAAATGAAAATTGCAATTCCCAGATGTGCAAAGCTGGTAGAGACTTACTCAAGTAGACCCACAGCTGCTAAATGTGCTTCTACAAAAAGGGGTGAATACTTATGCGGTCAATGATTTTCATTTTTGTATTTTTTATTAATGAATAAAAAACTTCATAGTTTTTATTATTATTTGACAATATATAGTATTTGGTGTTAATCAGTGGAAAGAAATCCCAATTAAATCTATTTTGATTCCCTGGAATCAAAGTCACCACTATGAATAAAATATGAAATGCCAACATGTGAAAAATGGCAACAATGAATACTTTTTATACCCACTGTATTTCATGCAATTAAATAAGTGTTAAATTGGGTTGAGATCTGGTGACTGAGACAACCATGGCATATGGTTTATGTTGTTTTCATGCTCATCAAACCATTCAGTGAACACTCATGCCCTATGGATGAGGCATTGTCATCCTGTAAAAGACCACTCACATCACGATAGAAATTCTTCCCCATAGGATGAAAGTGATCACTCAGAATTTATTGCCATTTACCGTGCCCTCTAAGGGGTTGAGGGTGGACCTAAACCATGCCATGAAAATGCTCTCCACACCATAACAGAGCCGCCAGAACCCTTAATTTA
The DNA here is from genome assembly GCA_029706075.1 of Aldrovandia affinis. Classification (NCBI taxonomy): domain Eukaryota; kingdom Metazoa; phylum Chordata; class Actinopteri; order Notacanthiformes; family Halosauridae; genus Aldrovandia; species Aldrovandia affinis. The sequence continues at coordinate 2,182,079 of JAINUG010000015.1, forward strand.
CTCAAGTGTTTCCTTTATTTGGCAGTTACCTGTAGCGTCATATTTCTTACACATTTTAAAAGGCAAGAGATTAAATCTGCAAGACAATCACAGAGGAAATATAAAACATGCAGAGTGTGAAATTAGAATTTGTTTACAAGGTTGATTCATTCCTTCTCTTCCAGTTTGGCTTTTGATGGTCTTTTTTCTTTTTCTTTTTGTCATTATAGGCACTAAGATCTTTTGGAATTTGCAATTTGAAAAAGAATTACTGCAGAATTCAAAACATAATTTCTCACCATTTCAGTATCCCATTAAATGTCTTGCATAAAATGCTCAATTTCAGTCTCGTCCAATCATTTATTGTCAGGTTTGATGATCACTCACCAGTAAAATAACATAAAGGGCTACAGGGCTCATCACACAAACTGCTCCTTCGCAACATGCAGGAAATGAGACCAAATTAAATGCCAATGAGGCTGCTCAAAATAAATGTTGTCATTCCATTGCAGCTTAGTAATACAGGCACTGAGCCTCATTTCCTGCTGTACTTTGCTAGCTCAGTGGTGGGCCTTCCCTTTAGAAGTCCAATGCCTATGATTACATAGTTTGATCTCAATATCCTGGCATGCCAGTGTTGGCTAAAGTGTATATTTATGTGTAGGAAGGATAATGATATCACAATGGTACTCACAAATATTACAATAATAGCACTTCTGCATCATTTTGTTTCTGTGTTACTCATTAAAACATTCAAAACTGATACCATGCACAACCTAACTTTTAGACTGTCACACAAATGTCTGTTTTCCTGAAACATTTTCTTCATCATCATTTTCTTTACCATAAATGTGAAGGGTTTAAGATGACTTTTATGTCATTACTGATTTTGCCCTCTTTTTGGTTTTCATTATCTGTATGTTGTGGCAGGATCAGGGGGGGTGGAGTTTCCATGCAGTCAAAGAATGATAACAAAATCACCATACAACAGAAAATTAGGAAACAAGAGGGATTATGAGGGGAAGCAAACAAGCATTGTTATTCTTTCTCGTAGTCACTATCCGTAATCACTAGTCATTATTCCAATCCAGGTCCTCTGATAAACAGGGGTCAGCACACAAACAGTGTTTTCCAAAACAATCTAAGTCGCGCCTGTAAGCAATCCAAACACAAATCTCTCTATCACTCTCCAACACCAGCGTTTTTCCCATACGGTACTTTCCGATACTCCTGTGGAAAAGGTGTGCCTTTTATTTCCTGTGTGAACACTTAGCTAACGCATTTCAGGTGTGGTGCGTCAGCCCCGGACTTCCCCGCCCTTCTACTACCACCCCTTGGTATGCCTCCAGGCGCCTGCCACAATGTATATACTATGTATTTATTTTACCCTCATTTTTGTAATGTTTTTTAGTAGCCTTAACAGTCAAATGCCCTTTGATGTTCAGCACTCTGAATACTGAACACAAGTGGTATTATATGTTAAAATCCACCACTTATCCTACATGTAAAATATATTTATTTGATTTAATATAGTAATTATTACATAGAATACCAATATCAATTAAATCACCAAATTCATTGATAGGCAGAGCAATCTGCTGAATCAAGGTTCTTCAAAATATACAGCTCACAATTCAATTAAAATAAAGAGCTGGTTCAATAAGTTGCAACACTAAGACAAAAGCAAAATATTCAATGTCAAATCTACATATGTAGGTGTTCTACCTTAACAAACATTACATTCTCTACATAAATGACATGTAACAATCACAAAAAATATGAAACAGAAGACAATTATACTGCCCAAGCTTGTCTCTCTCAAAATTGACAACACACACAGTCAGGAACGATCGCCAAAGTGTGAGCTGGGATCAGATCCCCCCCAAGAATGCATGAATGTGCAGTCAAAAGTTAGAACTAAGCCCTCCTTTCCTGTCATATAACTAAGTTACCCGGCAGGGTGGGAGATGCTAAACCTGATTGGATAAAGTTAGACCACTGAAGAGGTTGGGTTCATATATGGAAAGGGGTAGCTTATCTAAGGTATCATAAAGTAAGATTTCCTAACAAGTTCCCTTCAAAAAGTTACTCTAGGTTATCGAAAGCAGGGCTAAGTGAAATTATATTATTGTCAAAATATATGGTTGTTTAAATAATGTTGTTTAAACCCCTTTTGAAGGAGAACAGAGACGTTACAAGGTAATTCCGCTTAATATAATATAATATACGCCATTTATCAGACGCTTTTATCCAAAGCGACTTACAGTAGTGAATGCATACATTTTCTGTATATGTGGCCCCAGTGGGAATTGAACCCACAACCTAAGCATTGTCAACGCTGTGCTCTACCAACTGAGCCACAGAGAACCACTTAGTTATTAAATACCTCTAGCAAAAATGGTAAATTTACTCCTGCTTATGAAAATAGAGGTGCGATATTGTCAAATAATTGTCCAACCAGTAGAGGAATTTCCATTTTCAAGCAAAGAATATCGATACCATGTGACAAAACCAATCATGATATGTGGAACTCTGCTTTTATCTGGTGCAGCCTGGAAAACGTTAATTACAACCTGGCAAGCCTCAACAAACATTACTTACTTGGGTAATGTTCAATTTATAAGTAAGTAATGATTCAAAATGAAACAATAGGGAATTTTGAGGCATTCAACTTTTAGGAAACCCTGATGTGGACAAAGTGTAACTTTTCCTGGATCCCCCCTAGTGTTTTGACCGGTACCGGTCAAAGAGCTATGATCAGCACAAATCCATAATGCATACATTCATGGAGCGGTAAATAAGTGCAGTGGAAGACACCATTTTGAGCCCGATCAGATTCTCCACAACCTCAGGGCAAAACAAAACATGATCCCGTTGCAGTTTCACACACCCTGTTGCACCCTGTACCACATCATAAATGTATTTTTACCCCATTTATACAGTCACTGCATTCTACAAAATGGTGCATCCACAAACCAATTAGCCTTTTAGCTTTCAGGACAGTGTGTTCACGGTCAATGTGCAATACAATAATTGATAACATTTTTGTTTCTATGTACTGTGACATCATGAGAGGTTTTACCAGGGCAGGTCGGTGTGGGGCAGTGCAACAACACACAAAAAACAGGCAAAACACAGACGGTTCAAACTTAAAGTCCAGGTTTATTTCTCCTCAGGGCATGAATGGGCACTTTTCCTCCAAACAACAATCCAAAATCCAACTTATATATTCCAACAGGAAAAAGGGTTCACCCAGAACTCAAAACATTCAAAAAGGTCTCAACCTAAAATGTCACTGTTCATCCTGCAACCCATCCTCTTCTAGTAAACAGTTCTCAAATCAAAAGGTTACTTTCCTTGGTTTGTTTCTTTCAGCTCCTTCCAGCCAACTCTCTCTCCTTTGTCCTGCGTGTGGGCCTTCTATACTGGCCTTGATTAGGTTCAAACATACACCTGGAGTCGTGTTGCATTGTGGGGCTTGTAGTGTGTACAACGGCGGCCATTTTGTGAAGTGGCCGCCGATCAGCAGGGGAATGCAGCACTCCTCCACCACACGTCCCCCTGTGATGCCACAGTACTTACATTGCTTGCACTTCCGTGAAGTCCAAACACCAATAAGTATGATTATTATTCACATTAAATCACTGTAAAATGAAGCATTCAAATAAATTGTAATTGTTTTTGGCTGACAGGCAAACTTGTAGTATATTGTGCACTGCACAGATCCAGGTGTGTGTTTGTGCTCTGGACAATAATAGGTTCAATTGCATGCCAATTCAGGTACTGAGAGGAATCCAGCAGTCTTTTATTGTTAAAATGGTGGATAACATGCCTGTTTGACCCAATATCTGTGTCACTTGTGTGCAATCATATCTGTGGCATCTTCCTGCAATACTATGAATAGGGGTTGTCTTTGTAGACTCAGGCCAGGTGGCTGAATGGCATTTGCCTTGTAGGAAATAAGCAAACAAAGGGAACACAGTAGGGGTTCTTCTCTGGCTGTTCCTCTTAGTAAATGGGGAGAAAATGGGGTAGGGGAGACATTCCTTGAAAAGAGACAGCTTGTAGGAAAGTCAGTATAAAATTGTAATGCTTTCATTTTGATGCACAAGATTTGTTGCACATTTGATATACATGTTGGGGATGAACTGTATGTAATAATTTACCCCTGGCTGATATATAATTTGTCAAAGTAAATAGTACAGTATGAAACTATTTATGATTTATTATGACATATTCTCACATATTTAATAGGCATTGATGGTGCATTTGTGTGCTGCCATAAACCACGTCTCTACAGTGTTTTATTGCAAAGTTATAAGGATTTATATAAGAGTAGGGAAAAACAGGTGGAAATTGCTTTTTTAAGTGCTTGGCGTGGACCAAGTGCTCTGGTGTTCATTCAAGGAGCAATAAAAGTCAATGATGATACCAGGGAAGCCTATATTTGTTTATGGGTTTTAGGTAAATCAGTGTATTGTTCAGACAGAAGAGAGACCCAAGATGGATTTAGTTCGGCTAGGCCACATACTGTTTGCCTGGACAGAATCATGAAATGCATAGTGCTATCCTGACACTAGCTTGTGCTTTAAATCTTAGCCAGCTAACTGTCTTAATAGCCCTCTCCTAATCCAATAGCAAATATGTATAAAGAAGATTTGACATGGCTTCTCCATGCTGATGTGTCGTTCTGCAGCATCAATGTATTTCCTGTGTGTTTATAGATTTCAAAAACTGCATATCAAACAGAAGCAACTTATGTGCAACATAATATGCAATTTTCCAATAATGGAGCAGTAGTTTTATTATTCAAGCAATGGATGCTAGTATGGGTATTTGGTTATATATTTGTATGTTTATTTATTTATCAGGGACATAGCAAAAAACATTGTTACAATGTTAAAAACACACATCAGATGCATTGCATTGTGTATTTATAGCCTAAAGACTACCCTATAGGCTAATTTCAACACCTATCCCCATATACATGATATATAAACATATCAAACATATGTGGCATTTTTATATTTTTTAGGCTTTTGCTAGCCATTATCTCTCAGTTGAAACATAGTTTTTGTGTTTAATAATGTTTGTTACACCAGCTATCCATCATGAGTTGAACATGATAAGTGTAAGTTACCATGGTTAGCTAGCAAACAAATTATTCTTTTAGCCTTGGCTTTAATGAATACGTTCTATGGCAGTTTCAGTGTGTCTTTTCAACTTGAAATATAAAGTTCTATTTCTGTTTCGATTCCTTCCTGGAGCTGAGTTGATTACCTGTTCCCATCCCTCATGGAAATGCAGTTAGTAAATGTATGACGAAATTGAATGGTGCTGAACTTCTGGAAGAACATTGGTTCAAGTGGACTTATAAAAACTCTTTAATGACTTGAGATGTGACAAAGATCAAAATTACCTGTGAATTAGTGTTTATGGTAACACAATGGTGCATCATTATCTTGATGTGTTTTTGAGGGTAGTGCCTTGTTCTCTAGCACCAGCACGAGACAGCTCTGTGTCATGTGAGGGCTGTATGGAAGTGTATCACCTGACCACCCATTGAGCTTTCACCTGACCACCGATTGAGCTTTCACCACCCAGATGTTTCTCCCTCTGAAAGGCTGTAGAAGATTAAAGTTGGCCAGGATGAAGGAACCATGCGCAGATACAGGACAATTGGTAAACGGAAATTAGATACGTTAACTGGCTTTTTTTTTTTTTCACCGTCCACCTAGACATTGATAGAAGACAAAGCAAAGACTCCAGGATGAGCTTACCATACACTCCGCAACACCACAGCTCACAAAGATGTTTGTTTGGCTGTACATTTCATTTCTGTGACATGAATATCACACCTAGCAACAGGTGAAAGCTAATCACAGAGAACTGCCTGAATAACTACAGTAACATATCAAAAAAATGGTGCATAATGGAAGCCATTCTACACAATACTGACTTTAAAATTATAGCTTTATTAGACCAGAGAATACTCAACCATTTCTATGAATCTGCATACATAACTAAAATTCAGACATTCAAATTTTTGAAAAGCCATTTGTTCTATAAACTTCTGCATGCTTTATTTACTCACTTACTGCTACTCCCAATGTTGAATACATCATGCAGAAGGGCTCTATACCATACATTTTATACATTTTTGGCAACCAAGATTGAACTGGCTACACCTATGGTAAAGTGCCATACCTGTAGTGTGGGTCGAGGATGGAAGAGCCACTCGCAGATGTCACGAATATCTAAAAGCTAACTACGAGTAGTCAGCCACTAAGTCTGCGAACAGATAAGAGAACAGGGGAAAAAATTGATGGACAAAGAAAAGGAAACTCTGAGCATAAAGTCCATGGAAAATAATAATAAAACAAAACAACCCGAAGGTTGAGGACTCTTCAACGAAGAGGTAAGAAACTCAAATGATTTTAGAGACTTTAGCTCTGGGAGTTTTTAAACCCCAAAACAAAGAATGTCGAAAAGGAAAACTCAAATGAAATTTTAGAGACTTTAGCTCTGGGAGTTTTTAAACCCCAAAACAAAGAATCACAGAATCTCAGGAGACAAAAGCTGTTATATAGCCAAAGGTGGTGCTACAAAAGGGTGCTCAAACTTTTTGTGTTCACTTTTTTATTTGATCAGAAATACATTTAAATAGTTATTAATTACACTTTGAAAAAGGATGTCAGCTTTCCAGAGGTCAAGCTTCTGTTCATTTAATAATAAATACTAATAAATTTAGATCAATTTAGCTCCTAGCAAGTCGTCGTCATTAACAGATTCAAAATTAATCATAATAAAAAGTAAAGGGATATTGAAAGGCAAGTTATTTTACTGTTTTGATGGCTCATCATTAGTGCATAACTCAAACACAGTAAAACAATGTAATAACTTTTGAAACCCTGGAATTTTAAATGAGATGTTAAAGTATTGTACCAAATTGGGAGAAAACTGGGAAAATAAAAAGAATAAAATAAAATGTCATCTTTAAAGAAAGCAGTATAAAATTAGCAGAGCAGACGATGCTTCAAACCAGGGGTCAGGGAAAACTACAGAACTGTGTTCATTAAACTGAAGGTTAGCTAACGTTGTTCTTAGTACTTTGATGACAGTATCTTTATTCCTGGAAGACACAAGGTACAGACAGCATGTTCTTCTTTAAACAATGGTTTACAAACTAAAAGCTGACTTTTTTTCCATCTTGTCCCATCAATGTTTGTATGCTTTTTAAAGATTTTTTTAACGCAGTTTTTGGTTCTGTGCAGCGGCTGACCTTAAATCATGTAGGCGTGATAATTTCATGCTGTAACTTTAGTAATAAAGCTCATTAATGTTTGATAATCCAAGAAGTAATCCAAAATGCTGTTTATTAAAGTAATGATTGGCTTTTCAAAAAACACTGAATACAGTTACTTGATTTTTATACTGATTAAAAGACCACAACCCAACCCTGGTGGTAACGCTGAAAATGATGAAATACCTTCTCTCTTTAACTGAGAGACCACAATGAAAATTCCGTAGTTCACCGCTAGAGCGTAACAATGGTTTACACAGAACAAAAGAAAAAACAGAATAAACACTGATAATCAGCTGGCCATGATTGGAAAACACACCGACAAAAGACCATATAAGGAAAATGGAAATGACAATGATTCCTCACACCAAACAAAAGAAAACAGACCATCACATGGTCAAGCGCCCTCCAGCGGCTGAACAAGGTAAAACCGTGACAATACCTAGATACATTTGAAATCAAATAAACTTGGGGGGTGAAATGATAAAAGGTGATTGGTATATGGAGGCATATTTCCATCTATACTCATTATAGCATATAATTGTATGGTAGTGAGACTTACAATATGGTGTGATGAATAAAAAAATAGTTTTAAGTTCACACATGAATAGGATTTGAGCCTCCTTCCCAACTCCCTTTTTTGCCTAGACACACTTTATTAGGTGTGTACCATTCTCTGGAACAGTGTCAGTATGAATCAGTGTGTCACCAATGCATGGCCAACTTGAGCGTCTGATTGATTGTTTGAAACCGCTTCTAATCTCCAGATCGATTTGGAGGATCATGATTAAATTATACAGTATCAAAACTAAATAATTACACCAAGAGTCACCTTTTTCAAAATCCAATTTGTCTTAGGGATAAGAAAGCCATAAAAGCAACACATCATTTCTCAAGCTCTCTTTGGGGGCTTGACAGTTGATGGTTCTTCAGTAAAAGGAATGAATAAGTTGCATCTCCATTTCCTCACCTAGTTCCCTTTGATTGATTTGTATCCTGAGAGATCATGACAGATATGTTTCTCTTTTCTCTTTCACTTCAAGATATTCAATCACATTTTTATACTTGAGTTTTTATATAAAACTCTCCCATCTATATTTGTGCATGTATGTAATATATATGACAAGCCCATCTGCTGAGAAAGATAACAGATTTCCCCAGATAATGCTTAAAACAAAGACACTACAATACTAGTCATACTTTTGGTTGTATAATTTCTTATACACTTATACGTTCTTATAAATTATTTTTATTATATTTCTTCATTATAAGTAGCACAGTGTTGCACAATATAATATTTTTATATTCTTGTGTTGCTTAGGTATCCTAAAATGCCACACAGCTGGCAATTCAAAATTCATTATATTTCAATGAAATACCTTGTTAAGCCTAATTTGAAGTGGTCTGTTCCTGTTCAATAAACAATTGTATCAGTTATGATATTGAAATGTGTAATAACACAGAGTAACACATTTAGGGACATCACATGGATTGGAATATTAAGGGCCAGAATTACTAAGGAAATAGTCACAGCGCAAAAACGGTTGCTATAATGCAGCTCTTTTTTGGTCGCATATACTGACACATTAACAACAAATTTACTAAGGCTAGTTCTAAGTATACAATCAAATAAATTAAATGCATTCATTCACAACTTTGCGGAAGGAGACACCCATAGAAAAGGGTCCGAAACAATATGGCATGTTTACACATCCAGATCACAACGCGCCAAGAAATGGATACCAGGCACGAGGAAACCATGAGAAAAATAAATTTACATTTACATCAGGAAATAGGAAATAATTATCAGGAAATACAGGCAATGGTCAGTTGTCAACAGATTGTCAATAGAAATCCTGCATGCTTTCATACAATGTTCATATTTTATCTGAAATGAAATGAGACGTTCTAGTAAACAATATGTATGCTATGCAATATATACCTAACAGCCATGTTTCTCAGTAGTCCCAGTTACTCAGCTGTCAATAGATACAATTATTTATGAAAATAAAGCTGTCATGTGGTGCCGGTGGGGCAGTGGATAGCACTGTCGCCGCACTGCAAGAAAGCCCTGGGTTCAAATCCCGGCCGGGGCCTTTCTGTGTGGAATTTTCATGTTCTCCCCGTGTCCGCGTGGGTTTGCTCAGGGTACTCCGGTTTCCTGCCACAGTCCAAAGACATGCACGTTAGGCTAATTGGAGAGTCTAAATTGCCTGTAGGTATGAGTGTATGAGTGAATGGTGTATGTGCCCTGCGATGGATTGCAGACCTGTCCAGGATGTATTCCTGCCTCTCGCCCAATGCATGCTGGGATAGGCTCCAGCCCCCAAATATTTTTATCTGGGTCAATTAATCTTTTCAAGGTTATCAATGAAACTATGCTATTGCGATGAATAAACATTGCTGTGTTGGGGTTTGGGGAACACAAGTTTGGTTAGTATAGAAATGTATGTTGAGCTACTACATTGGAAAACTACCTCAGATGACTGTACCAGGTAGCAAGGCCAACATTCTGTACCTCTGCTTTATCTGGTGTGGCCTGACCCGTAATACCGGCCAGATGCGGTTTCCTTGTGCAGGACCATAAAATGCATAGAGCTATCGCAACAGTATTGTAAATAAATAATATTACTGGCGGTATTCTGATGTAGCGTACACCCGTTACATTAATCGTTGAACAATGTTTGGACATTCTCATCTCCATTTTCTCCTTACAAAGAAAAGAGCTGTGTCACCTTCTCATCCTCTTATATCAGCAAAGGGGATGGGGGGATTCATTTTATTCCCATTCTGGAATCCAATCAGCACTGATTCATATGAAATAGAGTCCTACTACACACAGTTCAGTTGTGGTGTGGCTGTTCCTGATAAGAAGGCTTAGGCTCTGGACAAAGCCAGGCCTTGCCCCTGTGATGAAGATTTCATTAGAGACTGTGTCTAGTAGCCTGGGACCTGCTTTTGCAAAAAGGCTAAACTTACTGGTTGATGGAAACACAATTACTGGGGATGGAAGATTTCCTGAGCCTGAGGTCAAGACATTGGTTTTGGTGAGAAAATCAAACCAGCATGTCTCATGTCTGCTGGAGAGGAGTTCTGGAAGAAGGACCAAGCCATGAGTTTCCTCAGCGTCAGAGTGCAGCTGAAAGGCTCATCCAGCCATATGGCAAGCTGTTCCACAAAGAATGCCACCCCAGTAGCAGACCAGCTGGACCCAACAGTCCTCAGCAATCAACCAGACAGATTGAGTATAACAATCTCAAATTGTGAAAGACTTGAGAGTAAATTATAATTATTGTGTTTGAGCAAAATGCATTTATATTTTAAATAACTGAGAAGGGCTGAAACACATTGAATAGCCATCACCACTACAACGATTAACCAGATACAGCTGTCAAATTATGTGTAATTTAAAAAGATGGCTATTTAATTAATGGATATCTTGGAAGTCTTGCAATTATCTTGACTATTTTCTGAAATAGCATCTTTCAATTATTTTACATGGCACAGTACCTGCCTTGTTTTACATGCAGTACCTTGCTTTGTTCTTAAGACTGAAATGGACTGTGAGTAGGAGTCCTAACCTGTACACTGCATCTTATGGTTCTGTGTGGCTCAGTAGGTAGAGCATGGCGCTGACAATATTTGGGTTGTGGGTTTGATTCCCATTGGAGCCACTGGGAATTGAAATGTACGGGAAAATGTATGCATTCATTGCTGTAAGTCGCTTTGGATAAAAGTGTCTGCTAAATGCTATATATTATTATTATTATTATTACTGTTATTATATTATTATTGTTATTTGTTGTTGTTGTTGTTGTTGTTGTTGTTGTTGTTGTTGTTGTTGTTGTTGTTGTTGTTGTTGTTGTTGTTGTTGTTGTTGTTGTTGTTGTTGTTGTTATTATTATTATTATAATTGAACAAACATAAAATGAGTAAAACAGTTAAATGTATGAGAGATTAATGATTGAAGTAACACCAGTGCAGAGTGAGTCAGGGAGTACCGGCAAGATTAAACAATGGCCTGGATGCACTCAAAACAAAACAAATAAAAAATCCATAATGCATGTCATAAAAACATCTTCTCCCTGCTATAACTGGATACAGCACAGGAAACCATTGTGTTTAATTAGTCATTGACAACATGGGTTATATCTGATTGGACATGTAATAGCAAACATTCTGTTCCAATCCCATTGAACTTGAACCAGATGTTTGGGACAGGAGCTTTATCAAAGTCATGCTGTGTTGATCCCACATGGGGCTTGTGTGTCATTTCAATGTTTAGTGCATTGTATACAGCACATGAATAGGACAAGGGATATGGGTATGTGGTGATATCAAACATCAAAACATAAAATTGAATCTGCATTATCTCAATTCAGTACGTATATAATAAAATACAAATATTATTTCTATTTATAAAACTGAGTCAAGCATGCTGAGAGCCATGGCTGTGTATCAGTTTTGGGGTCTTTGGGACGGTCAGAAGCCGTGCAAGATTTTGTTTGCCTTAGGTTTCAGGGCTACATAGACCCTTGATAGTCTTTATTTGCCAGGTCCAGCCATCCAATTAAGGCCAGTTTTGGGGTAACACTGCCAATATATGTTGTAGGGGGTGGAGATTCCCCAGTACCCAAATTTTGGGGTGCCTGACCCACTCTGTTCTGTGTATAAAAACATTGAGATTTTAAATCGTTTTACACTTCTGATTTTTTTCAAACTTGCAGTTTCTGCCTAGGCATAACTCATAAAACCTCTACATTAAGTGCTATGTGTGCCACTGATATATTGTAAATAAACCCTCATATTCTGTTAATAATGACTGTTAGGAATTAATTTACAGTGGTTGTATCAACCTTCATTATTGTAGTTTTTTACCTTTAAAATGTATGGTCATTCAATGAAATTTTATTTTACAATGGTCAGCAGTTCATTTACAGTGGTTTAACTTTAAAGTGAAAAAAAGAGTTATCAATCTTCACTATTATAGTTATTTAACCTTCAATTTTACAGATTTTCTTGACAGTGCTTTGTACCTTTGGCAAGTGCAGTAAGAACATGAAGAAGTAAATATTCTGTAGAAGAATAGTATTCTTTTTTTATGACAGGATTCTTGGTTGAAATCTAAGAGCAGTACAATTTTGACAGGAAGCTCAAGATTGTTTCCATTGGTGATAACACTAACATATTCAAATCAAAATCCAACTAGGCTTGACACTAGCTGCCGTCTTTGAGGTGTCTTCACTCACAGTATAGGGTAACGGTTCTCAACCCTGGTCCTGGAGGGCTGCTGGGTGTGCTGGTTTTCATTGTTACTCAACACTTAATTGATCGATTAAAATGGTTTATTACATAATTTACTCACATCTGGTTTATTGGGCATACATTGTTTGCAAAAGTTTAAAGTTGATTTTGAGGTGAAAGCAAAAACCAACATACCCTGCAGCCCCCAGGACTGGGAAAAGACTGCATCTGTATCAGGAAAGACTGCATCTCATGTACAGATGCCAAGATAAACAAGCGCCTCCCCAGTGCATGTTAGTTCTTGAGGTCAGATTCATGCTTTCACAATCTATGAAAACACTGAATTACCACTCAGGAAGGGAGTGTGTGTGATAAGTGCCCTGTCATGTATATTTTTATGTGTCATTATGTATTGGATAACTGTAGGATATGCAGTAATTCTACCTCACAGGGAACCATTGAGATGTGTAACATAATGATATATTTCTATATAAATCAAACGATCAATTCAATTCAATATTTTTGTATAAAGTCTCATGTAGTCAGGCTTTAGTGTTTTTTCAGACTCTTTGTTGTGAAGGATAGTGCTCCACAGCATTAAGTGCTGGGTGAGGCAAACACTTTACTGCACTGTATTCCTTTGTCACGCCAGGATTATATTCGTAGCTAGGCAGCTAACTTAGCTGCACAGCTGAACAGACAATGCATATTATTATCTTCGTAGCTAGCTGGCTATATAATTCATATATTATGTTCGTAGCAAGGCAGCTAACTTAGCTGTACAGCTTATTCGTAGCTAAATGACATCACCCGGACACCCGGACACATTCTTCCGGGTTTTCTCACTCAGGAATACGAGCTCGTCATGTTGGCATAGCAACTACAGTCCAAAATTCCGGTGACATCACCCGGACACATCTTGGCAAGCGGACACATCCTGGTGTGACACCACCACTGAATGTGAGCTCCCTGGATTTCTTATTCACTGAATGAAAAGCCATTTTAAACCTGAAAGGTGCAATAGAATACAAATACAATAACAATGCATTAGCTAAAAAGTATTTTTATTTTAGAGCTCTGTGATTTTTCCCTATGACTACAAAACTGTTTGAATCTCAAATATGCTCTACAGTAGGATGTTTTGAGAACAAATATTGTGTGTTATTTAAAAGCTGAAATGGATTGACATTTCAGTCTCTGTTCTTATGCTAGAGTATAAAATTAATTGGTGTGGGATGAATTTTTAGGCATAACAGAGATGAATAGTGCTGTAATAATGAGCTGATACTGCACTTTGATGTACTTAGTTGTCTTTGTTTATGTTTGTGAATATTTAAATATTATAATGGAAAACATACACAATAAACACATTGACTGCACTTTGACTACATATGAACACATGACTATTACATAGACCCCTTGGGCCCTACTTTGGTGAATCAGGATGGTGTCGGTAACGCAGACGCAAACTGAGGACGGTGGTGCTTTAGGGCATGGCTAACGCAATTTCGGTAATTTCGTGACTTAGGACGATAGCGCACATCCAGGGCAGTTGTAAAAGAGGTTGTATTAACTTTTAAAAAACACATGTGGGTGTGGTGGTTTGGTTTCATAATGGCCAATCAGAACAGCTATTTTCTATCCCTTTAAATACCAGTGCGCTAATGCTATAGCAAATTGGCAATTTCCTGACATGACAGTTTTGCGCGGCTGTGCCAGGAGTGCTTCTCAAAAGAGGAGAGCGAGGAGGTGCGTAAAAGTTGGCGCGCGAATCAGAGGGAGAAAACAAGGCACACATTAATTTGTTATTTTCATGATTTGAGTTTATATTTTCCGAGAAGGGCCGATGTGGGTGCAGGCATATTTTGAGACCTACATTGATAAAAGAACAATTTGTAGGCTTTCCAACTTAAAAAACAACATTTATTTTCTTGTAACTTCATGTAATTGTTAAATGGAAAGCAATAAATAACAAACTCGCAACTGCAACTAAATCAAATCAAATCAAGTTTATTTGTATAGCGCTTTTCACAATAGAATTGTCACAAAACGCTTAACAGAGGGGGAACCCAGGCCTAGACCCCCCCAAAAGCAAGCCTAACGGCAACAGTGGCAAGGAAAAACTCCCTTGGTAGGGAGAAACCTTGGGAGGAACCAGACTAAAAAGGGGGGGAGCCCATCCTCTTCTGGCCGGCACAGGGTATGTCCAAAAAAGACCATGTCATGGTCAGTCCAAGGTGGCTCAGGGCTGAAAGACTTTGCCCCTCCTGAGTTAGGTAGTCAGCGGGGGGGGGGGCTAAACCACGCGGAGAGGGTCCAGATCCAGGAACTGGGGTTGACGTGGGGATGAGGGTTGATGGGGGCAGCTCACACTTCTCGCAGGAAACTAGGCCTGTTTAATTTATGTTCGTCATGCAGTAGGCCTACATGCATCACCCTGGAGTGTGCATCACAAACCACCTGGATATTAATGGAGTGGACCCCCTTCCGATTCACATAAATGATACCGTGATCAGATGGTGCGTGCAACTGCACGTGTGCAGTCAATGACACCCCAAGACCCCAGGGAATCCACATTGTGTATAAAAATCCTGTTTAGTTCTCTGCTGGCTGTCGGGTGTAGGAAAAGTAATAAACTAATTTGCATGTTGGACAAGACTGGAAGAAATTGCATGTACAGCCGAACTGATAGCCGTCTGGCCAACACCGGCTACCAAACCCAGGGTATCGCTCACGGTATCGCCTTTGGCGTCCAATTATGTACTCCATTTTCTGTAGTGGAAATGGAAAGAATAAAACCCTTTCACATAAGAAAAGCAATGTGCATACAAACATATATTTATTTAACAAGTGTATCTTATTGAACGGTAGCGATGGATGGCCTACTGGCTTCAGTCTTTCATGTCTGTGCATTGAATAACCACAAGCTGTGGTGAAATAGTTTTTAGCTTAATTGATTACGCTTGCAAGTTACCCGTGGATTGGACGATTTGCCTCAACGTGGGGGGAAATTCACAATATTCACAAAACATTCTCATGTGATTTCAGATAACCCTATGTTCATATGTGTGCATCAATAAAGTCACCAAAGCGCTAGCTTTTGCGTTAAGAGGTGGTCTAGTTGGACGTTAAAGCAAACTCATTATTTGACATCAAAATTGCATAGTGCCGACTGTTTTCATTGTCGCAACGCCTTCATTGCGCACCACGAAATTGCCAAACTTGGCGGAGATCGGAAATATTCCGTTTGCGACAGACAAAACTGGTAATTCGCATGCGCTAGGGCATAACGCCGCTTAGCGCCGGCACGAAAATAGGGCCCCTTGTGTTTTAGGCAAGATTCATTAAAGAGGGTAGTAGGAAAGCACGGCATTTTAAGGCCACAAGATTATAGGAAGCAAAATGGAAAACCCACAGAAACTGGAGTCTATATTTAGGGATTTCTGAATAATTAACCATATGCTGTGCTAATATTAGGATGGGGTCAATTGTAACTCTTGTAAGTCGCTTTGGATAAAAGCATCTGCCAAATAACTAAATTGAAAATTGTAATTCCATTTAAATTCTGGTTTATTGTAATGAAATGAATGAATTGAAAAATGTCCTTAATGTTCTATAAGAATCTTTCAATTACATGAAGTGCAATTCATTTCCTGGATTGATTGAACTGAAGTGGAATTGACCCCAACCCTGGCTAGTATGCAACCAGTAAAAAGAAAGTAAGAAACCACTGTAAGCCAAGGGGTTAGAATTTTCATGTAACCATGATTTGATTATATTGTACATAAAGGAGGCCTTGTGCCTGTGCACTTGTGTGCGTGTATATACTGTATATAATATATAAACTGTATAACAAACATAGGTTCACTACCTTAAAAAACATTAAATCTTAATTTAATGCATAGAGCTCCCCAATGGACCAGTAGCCGATGACCGATGGACTGGAGTTCATTAGTATGCTTATAAAACGGTTACACTATTTTAAAAAGCCAATATTTGTAATATCTGTCATATTATTTCGTAAAACTTCTACAAATCAAAATAGTTCACCACGATGACACACTGCTTGGTGTATACTAATACGTTCAAAAAAGGATGTGGCAAGGATCCCAAATCAGAGATTTGTAAATGAGCATTCACCTTCAGAGCAGGAAATGCATGGAATAACCTGACAATTCTTTCAGAAACATGTCAATGAGTTATTTTAAGAAACAATTGTAGTATTTTAATGAAAACTGTGATTATACACAGTGCATGTGAGAAAAATATGCTCCATTATTAATACAATAAAATGTAATTATTGTTATTTGTATCATCATAGTTGTTTGCCTAATTACTTTAAACGTGCTATTGTTGTTTATTTCAACTCTGTCTTCTATTTCATTTTTATTATTGTTAACTTAAAAAAAAACCTCAACTCAACTGTATGTTGATTGCTGTAGAACTCTTGGAAGATTAGCCAATAGGCTCAAAGAGATCACAAAACAAACAAACAAACCAAAGAGCAATATAGGTGACACATCACATGATCAATACAATCTGTGTGATTCCTTATTCAATGCCAATATAAGTTTGCACCAACTTATGCATGCATACCGTTGCACCCTACATTGTGTATTGCCAATATGCACATGCTTGATTATTATTCATGTTTGAGAAATTAATGGTGATGAAACTAGAACTGATGAACTTATGGGTTGCCAGGGGTTTTTCCTAATGATTCAATTAGACAACATACAAGTCTTCTTCATTCCAACTACCCACACGAACGGCTTGACAATAATCCATATAATAAATTAAAAAAATTAAGGGGTGATGTGTTGGAGAAGGAGATGGCAAATTTGCATAGCTTTTAAACTGCATTTGTTGTTTGTAGGTGCAATAAAACATTTTTGTCAGTAAAGTTTTTGACAGCCATCAATGTACAATTCACACTTTTACGGTTTACTAATGCGCACAGTTCACTCCAAATGACCAAATAAGAACTACACATACCATTCTCACAGAGATGTTTCATAAAGTAATGATGACAGATGTTCATGCATATGTATGTACAAAATAGTCATTTTTTTTATTCAAGTTATATAAGGACTGTATGTTATTTATGGGGGGGGTTATGCATTTTTCTGCAATGAATCAGAGGGTCTTGTATGGGGTTATTGTAAAGAATAATAATAATAATTAACTAGGGTCATTAGATTTTTAGTTTGCTCTGGTTTGCTCATGACTCGCTAAAATAAGCAATGCACAGTCCCTTATAGATCAGAATTCAGCCTACATATTGTGAAATAAAACTTAAATCCTCTGTCCACTTCTTGTTTGGAGATGATGGTTAAATATGAGAGAGGGTACAGACTATTAAAGGTTATTAAATGAAAAGTACAGTTGGGAGTATACCTATAATATTATTTGTATAGTGCAAATGTCAGTATATAACAATCTGTAGGTATTCAAATGTTAGCACTTATTTAAGTTGTTGAAATTGTCTGGGCATGATTACGTACACATATGTGGTTGAAGTGAAGGAAACAGTAGCTACAGGTAACTGCAAAAATAAAGGAAGGATTTGGTTTAACTAGAGATTTAAACACCAATGTTTCCACTATTGTTAATGTGTCTATATCCGATCATTTTTGTGCTTTCTTTGAGATTAAGTTGTACCTTGAACAGATAAATCTGCAGCACACAATAAAAAAGCGCAATCTCAAATCTCAATTCTGATACAGTGGAGAGGTTTACAAATTCTGAAAATGATATAGCTTGGACAGATATGTCTCTTCTGTGACAACTAAGTGGATTATTTAAATAACAAACGACAGAAAACCCTTGATATAGTTGCCCAACAGACTGCTTTGGTCAAGGTGGTGAAAGATTTAAGACCCAGTAGGCCTATTGATGCTAACAAGGCATCTGTCCTTGTTCTGTTAGACTTGAGTACAGCTTTTGATACTGTGAATCATGAAATTCTTGTGCTCCGTCTTGCTAACTGGGTTGGCCTTTCTGGTACTGTGCCAAATTGGTTCCAAACTTACCTAACAGACAGAAAAATATTTGTTGCCTTAGGAGACCATGTTTCAGAGAAATGTATACAACATTTCTCTGGAATTGGTATACCACAAAGGTCAATTCTGGGCCCTCTACTCTTCATTCGCTCCCCCTTGGAAATGTCATAAGAAAACATGATATTGAATTTCATAGTGATGCTGATGACACCCAAGTACTGTATATGTCTCAATCACCTGAAGCCCAATATTCTATTTATACCTTAATCAGATGTAAAAAACCTGGGTGTTATCTTGAGTGGGTTGAGTTGAGTTTTCAATCTCATATTAAGAATGTAACCAAAGCTGCTTTTTACCATCTCAGAAACATCTCTTTAGTATGATCTATACTCACACAGATGGATGCAGAGAAGTTGATGCATGCGTTTTCTTTTTACCAGTAGACTTGCTTACAGTAATTCTCTATTTTCTGGGTAACCCAAAAAAATCTACCAGCTGCAAATTATTCAAAATGCAGCAGCACGTGTATTAACAAAATTGCCTGTTTACTTAATGTGCCACATTAATGTACACAAAATGTGGAGAAGCTGCTTGCTGTTTTCATGCTCATAAACTATAGAATACACTATCAATAGAAATCAGTTGCAACAACAGTTAAACGACAGTTTTAAAGGCACCTCAAAACATACCTGTTTACTCTGGCATTTAATTTGAATCTTATCAATCTTATGTCTATGTTTTTTATTCCATTCCATTGTTTTATTGTGCTTAATTGTATTGCTTTCATTTGAATGCTTTCTTGATTTTGTTATGTCGACAGGAACGAACCCAAACGCAGACACAGACAAGGTTAGAATGGAGAGTGATGATTTAATAATAATAGTAATGACAGAGGTAGTGGAAGACGATGAGCTGGACAATGGAAGGGATGCACAGGAGGAGTGGACAAGATGACTGGGAAGACAGGATGAGGGAACCGGAGGGCAAGCTAAGCATGCAGGCAGGCGGGGCTGGCAGGACGGACAGAGCTGGCAGACAGATGAGGAATGAACCTGAACACAAAGGGAGACAACAGGAACAAGGGTAAACATAAATATAACTCGACACACAAAGAACAATAAACACAGAGTATTAGATAAGGCTTTCTGAAGTGAGTTTCTACCGAGAAGGGAAAACAACGATCTGACGATGAATGACTGGAAAACCGGGGTAGATATACTGCAGGGCTGATGATCTTGATGGGAGGCTGGTGTGCCGGAACGGACGACGGAATTGGCAACAGGTGAGCATGATGGAGTAATGAGGGATGATAATTGAATAATGGAAAGTAATAAAACAATTAACACAAACAATCACGAGGGAGAAACAAGACAAAGGAAAAATGAGACAGGAACAAAGGGAATGTGACAGATTATACTTTATTCATTTGCATTTGCATAGGCATTTTTATTATGTAAACCACTTTGTGCTACAATTCTTTGTATGAAAGGTGCTATCCAAATTACATTTATATTTTTATTCTTCTTCTTAGTATTATTATTGTTATTAGTGAGCAGCGGAAAACAATCATATGGTCAGATGAGTCATCCTTTACCTTGTTCTAAACACGATGGTGGGTTCTCTGTTGTGGTGTGGGGCGTATTTTCCTGGCATTATTTATGTCCACTCAACCTCTTAGATGGCAGGGTAAATGCCAATAAATACAAAGCCATTTTGAGTGAACACCTTCATCCTCTGGTGAATAATTTATATCCTGGGAGTGATCTTTTCCAGGATGACAATACCCTCATCCACTGGGCACGAGTGGTCACTGAATGGTTTGATGGGCATTAAAACAATGTAAACCATATGTCATCACCCACTCAGTCACCAGATCTCAACACACTTATGGGAGATTCTGGAGTGGCACCTGAGACAGTATTTTCTACCACCATCAACAAAACACCAAACTGTTCTGGCAGTTTGTGGTGGCCCAACGCCGTATTAAGACACTTTATGTTGGAGTGTCCTTTATTTTGGCAGTTACCCAAGGCCGTAACCATGGAGTCAACATTGGGGATGTGTCCCCCCCAATATATATGGTAATTTCGGCCTTGCAGTTACCTGTATATATTTCTAGTAAATTCACCATAAGTTGATTCCAGGGGTAATTGCATCAGTAGAACCTGTCTGATTATGTGTTTGCATGAGAGGGCAGTGCACTAGTCATAAGCAACATTTGAAAGCTCAGGTGGAGATATCTCATGTGTGTAATTCATGACAGCTTTGATAATGACCTAATGAAAAATTGTATAAGAGGAAAATGAAGCAAAGGCCAACATAACAGGCATGGCTATAGTTCATATAGATTCAATGAATTGAAAAATTGTCAAAATTACATTTTAGAACAGGGGCATCTTACAGGGGTAAATACGTATATGTTAAATATATATAATCATTGGAGAGAGGGAGGAGTAGTTATAGTACATGTTTGACTAGTATGCATGTGCATCACTTACATTTTATTGTGATTTTCAAAACAAATATTCCATGTGGTATGGTGGTGTATCCAAGTTGGGGGGTGTATATATCTATCATGTCCTGGATCCTTCGGTTAAATGTTAAATGTATGAGAGTACTTTTCAACCAAAGGGCTCATAAATGCAGAACATTATTCTGGTTTTCGCCCTTGACAAAGGCTGTATTTTAGGCCCCCTCCCTGGAGATTGCAAGATCTAAATATGTAGCCATCTGGAACATCAATCAGTGGCACAGCCCGGACACTGCACATCTGAGCAGGAAGATGAAAGCGGTCATGGTTTGTTTAACGGTTCCCATCCCAGTGAAGAAACCTCTCTGGAAGAGGTTGATGTGAGCACTGATATCTCTACAGTAAAGTAATGGTGTAATGGTTGCATGTAAATGGAGCTGCCGTCCAGTAGGAGACCAAAGACCAAAGAGCTAAAGAGCTGAGGCATTGCACTTCTATTATGTGTTTCCATTTTCCTCTGTCTCTCTCATGGTGAGTGGTCCTCAAACCTGATTATTCGCTCCAGCTATGATAGGAAAGAACATTAATTGGACAGCAGTTGATGTCTAAGGGACTCTACATGTGCCTTTGGATGATCCAATTCAATGTGACATTTAAGTTGTTCTAGAGGTGCCCTAACGTGAAATGCACAAAGGCTAGAATGCAACACCTACATACAATAGTGTTCATCAAGGAATATCAATTTCAAAAGGTGTGTCAAAAGTCGTATTATTTTTCCTGTCTCCCTAACTAGTCAATGTCAGAGCGGATACTCCACAGTTTACTTGAGGATAGTATAAACAGGCTCCAAGTGGACAGACACTGCTACTACATGTCTTTGGGACACTTCATTTACAGTATATTTAATATGGTGGTATAATTACTTTTCCAACCATCACTATAACATGACTCAACTCTGATAAATAAATATCAGTCAGCCATTAGAAAGTGTGAATGAAGCACATACATTCTGCACAAGCATTAAATATTAGAGATCCATGGGTAAAGGAGAAACTGCCAGGGCAGAAAGTAGATTTATTCTTTATTTCAAGACATTTAGTCTCTCTGATAAGGTGCATGCTACACTTGGGCATTCATTACTACACTGCCAGCCACAGTGGAGTCTATTTCTTTTGGCAAAGTTCTCGGTCCCTTTGATGCAGTTTGTGTGTGTCCATGGTAAGAGGTTGAAATAAAAGGCCATAGCTGCTTCCCAACCCTTTTTCCTAGTTTCCTCATTCCCTAACCTTCTCTTCTCCCTGTCTGTTTCTCAATATGGCTGAAGTAGAAGAGGGAAGGAGACAAGGGGTTAAGGATAAGGGAAATTGGGAAAAAGGCTTTTAGTCATAAGCTAATTTATTCCATGGTCATGGAACAACATACACAAAATGTAAGTGTTAAAAGCAGGAACAAATACAGTTATATATATAAAGTGTAGAGGCCCAATAATTGATCTCTGTGGATCAATTCTGAAGTACTCAGTCCAAGAGAATGTTTCACAGGGGAGCGATACAGAATACAACCTGTCGGACTTAGAGTTTGATTATTCAAGCTTGGATTCCAGAACTGAAGACCAACTTCTTGAATGGCTGGATCTGAATTTAAACTGGTAAATTATTACTTATGGCTTTCTTCACAGAAAAATCACACAGGAGTCCCACGCATAATGGAAAAATCTTGAAAATCATTGAAAATTATTATGGTACAGAAAGTCATGGAAATGTTGATGAAAAAGCTCTGTCATTTCTGATTCCATGTAAAGTTATATATATATTTTTCTTCTTTTCCGAAAACATTACTGCAAAATGTCTGTTCCCCTGCCACCATTGTTGCCACCTGCCATGGCTGTTCTCACACACACACACACACACACACACACACACTGACACAATGAGATGTGCATTTGCTCTGGAAACAGAACATGTTAAGTTATGAAAGTAAAGTCCATTTTTGCATCAGTCCCCCAAAAAATGTCATTGAAAATTTGATTTTAGTGGGAACCATGATCAGTGTTCGTTTCACTTGGCTCAGTTCATGTGATAATCCAAGTTGGTCGTATTCCATTTCAGGACTCCTGTTTCAGATTAAAATGATCCAGTTACCTGACGCCAACTTGTAAAATCGCTATTTATGTGTCAAATTGTTAAAGGTATCAATCACCAATTGGTGAAATGGGGGCTAAAAGGAATGAAAAGAAGAGAAAATCGACCCTTGATACCCTTATGATACCACTGTTCAAACTAGGGTTACAAAGGGGTGTAAAGTTTCCTGTAAATTTCAGGTACGTTTCCACAGAAACTTTGGCTTGGGAATTTGCAGAATCAAGAAAAGAATATGCATTTATTTATTTTTCTCAAAATTTCTAATAGAGCTGGAGCCTAAAATAATTTATAGATTTTGTATTTGCGATACCTTTATTTCTTCTGGGTTCATTTGTTTTTTGTATTACACAGTTCTGTGTTCTGACAAGGTGGATGAGCAGTTTGCTCCCCCTATTGGTGATGCAGCAATGTGCATGCACAGCTCATGCTTCCATCACATGATCGTCAAAAAACATTTAGTCAGAGCATCTTACCTGCTACAATCAGATTTCAAACTGCTAGAGATAACTGTTGGCAAAGGCCTAAAAAGATGGAAATGTCACATTATATGTCTATATTGTGGTGTCCCTAGGGGTTGGGCGACACTCACGTACCTTTGCAGAGGGTGTAGGCAAGTTAAATAACTCGGAGGAGGCAGTATTACAAACAAAATGATAATTTAATACATGAATCTTGACAAAACACAAAACAAAGGGTGGGGTATTCGGGGTATCCAAAAACACAAATTCCGTAATCCAATATCCAAGTCCAGTTCAATTCCTCAATCCAGTCCAGTAGTCGGTACACAAAGGGGGGTCCTCAAACAATCCACGTTAAACACAATAAACAATCCAAAATACTTCTCCACTCTCTCTTTCGCGCACACTCTCTCTGTCACGCACTCTCTCTCTCTCTCTCTCTCTCTGTCGCGCACTCTCTCTCTCTGTCTGTCTGTCTGTCTGTCTGTCTGTCGCGCACTTTCCACAATCACCACCCTATTCCTCCGCCATGTGATCAGAATCAGCCCTTTATATAGGCCTCCAAATGGCCTTCAGCTGTTTGTTAGTCCCAATCGCTTGACTCCGGTGTGGGACTGCGGGCTGCTGGGAAATGACGTCTTTCTGGCTCCAGTGGCTCCCATGTGTTGAAGGGCCAGGCCGCCATTTCCTTGGGCAGCCCCTTGGGCTGCCACAATATACTGTATATACTGCATATTGGGACAGGTGTCAGAAATTAGTTTTTGGGGTTTAATAGAATTATAACCAACCATTTGCATTGTCAAAATGGAGCTGAGAAACAGTCAGCAACTCTTTCTACAACAGTGCACTATTCCACTGGCATTGTCAACAACTAAAATCACAATGATCTGTTGTGGATTCATACAAATATGAGATGCCAGATTTCTACTTTTTGCAGCCATTGAAAATGTATCAGAAGTTTTTGGGTGTAGTTTAATCTGTAGTATAATCTAATAGCACAATCTGTAAATTTAGACAACAGCAAAACATATTTTATTCTTCCCTGCACCATGCATACATTTTAATTGGCTTGGAGGATTGTGGAAAAAATATTTTTTCCCATCTTGGATGGGTGAAGGTGCTGTCAAGCTGCTATGAGTTTGTAGAGCCACTGAGTACATTGCATCTGAACTCTTAAGGTTTTTAATTAGTGTCTCAGACCTTGGGGTTGTAGTATCATAGAGCTCCTTAGTGCCCTTTTCCTCAGACTTAGGTGCTCAAAAGTGACTAATTGTGCTCAAGCATTGGCAGAGGGTGGTTAAGGCCACTTCTAATTTTAGAAGGCAGAGGCAATTAATAATCTAAGACTGTGTGAGGAAAGCACTATTTGTAACTGTAATGCATATGCATATCATTGTGTGAGAACCACAAAATGTGTGGTTATTAGATAGACTCTGTTAAGACATCAGGATGGGCTGCTTTCCACTTAGTAATATGGTGTCTAGTGACTAGTGCTTTGCGATTGTGAGCTACATATTGTGGTCACGGTTCGAAACCCGACCTGCATCAGTCCGACTCTGGCCAGGAGCCCCAATCAGGGGCGACATTTGGCTGTCCGCCCGAGGGGTTGGGTGGGAGGGAAAGAAATACAGGGTGAACTTTGACACTACATTGGAAGAAAAAACTGGAAAAATTCAGAAACAAATGAAAAAATAATAATAATAAGAGCCAAAATAAAAAACAACAGCATTTCTCTCAAAAGTTCATGTTGAATTACAGGGGGTTGATTTTCTCACCAAATGTTTTGTAGTTGGCATTGGCTTTAAACCTTCCTGATTGGCTGGCTTGTCTATACTGATATTTGAATACATTATCACATAGTATATGCCAGGGCCATTCAACTGGCAGCCTGGGGGCCGAATGCAGAGCGCCGCAGAAGTACTCTTGGTCCTATGATCATAAAGAAGAATACCAATTATCATGCAGATAAATCAAAAATCTTTACCTGTCCTGGGCTGCATCTGCACAGTGTTCGCATTCCCCCACTGGTGACATTTCATATGAACACTTAAAAGAGGGGTTTAAACTGGCAAAATAAAGGAAATGCCAACATAAAGTGCCTTAATACAACATTAGTCCATCACAAGCTACCAGAACAGCTTCAATGCCCCTTGGCATAGATTTTATTAGCATCTGCAACTCTGTTTGAGGGATGCAACACCATTCTTCCAAATTAATTGTGTTTTGTTGATGGAGGTGGAAAACGCTGTCTCAGGGGCTGCTCCAGAATTTCCCATAAGTGTTCAATTAAGTTGAGATCTGGTGACTGAGATGGCAATGGCATTTACATCATTTTCATTCTCATCAAACCATTCTGTGACCACTTGTGCCCTGTGGATGGAGGCATCCTGGGAGAGACCTCTCTGAAAATGCTTCACCATAGGAATCACTCACAATGGCGTTGTTTTTATTGACATTTACCTTTCCCTCAAAGGGATTGAGTGAACCTAAACCATGCCAGGAAAATGCACCCCACACCATAATAGAGCCACTAGAGCCCTTCATTTACTCAAGTGTTTCCTTTATTTTGGCTGTTACCAAATTGCCATTTGAGGAGAAAGTATCAATACAAATTCTCAGCACAAAGTAACAGCCTGAATCTTGATATGATTTCTTACCTGGTCGAGAAGAAATGTCCACGTGGGCATCCTAGCCAGTCCCTCCTTTCAGTTGATGGCACTATCGCAAATCACAAAATTAAACAGAACAATGAACAATAAACGGAACAATGGCAAATAGATTAAACACACAGTGGGCATTAGTCTACTAATTTAATACATGGCAATGTGACACAGTGGATATAATTGGCCTGTAAATCTTCCTTTCCAGAAATTTGTTTGGTTGAGCTGGGCAGTTAGGCCACCTATTTATAGTTGGCCTCAAATAAAAAGCAGCAATCCTATCCCTTTTTGTGCACTAAATCCATCCAACTTCCGAAATATCTCCTTTTCAGGCAACCACTCTTTACCTTTTCTTATCCTGTGATCAATTGAAAAAAGGTCATTGTAAAAATGTAAAATGTTAAATGATCATCACTTGATGTATGTAAGAGTAACAGCCCATCACCCTTGTTGAAATATGAAACATGTAAAGTTGCTTTTCCATATGCCTTTTTTACATAAGTAAAATTTCCCAATATAAGGAACTAAGGGCCAGATTTACGAAGATAGTCGCAGCGCAAATACGGCCACTATTTTGTTGCGGCTAATTTACGGTCACAAATAACGACACACCAATGACCAATTTACTAAGACTTGTTCTAATTACGCAATCAAAGAAATGAAATGACCTCCCTCACAATTTGCAGTAGGATACACCCATAAAAAGGTCCTGAAACAACATGGCACGCTTACATGTCCAGATCACGCCAAGAAATGGATACACAGCAGCCAGACACGACCTAATAATTGAACTAATTTTAGCGTGATCACCCCATGTATACATACTGTATGCAAGAACACATTTAACTATTTAAAGGAAAGTCACAAATTGATTTAACCCCACAAATTTCATCCTAATAGCAATTTTACCCCTTGCTACTGCTTAGTAAATCTGACATAGACATTGCAACCTTGTAGTGACTGCTTACACATTCAAAAAGCAGTCGCAATCCTTTAGTAAATCTGGCCCTGAGAGGACAATGCTCAAGCTCAATCATATTCTTGTGCAAATACAAATCCAAGCCTAAAAATAGAGCATGTGACAAGAGTTATTCATCTCCTCACTCCAGGAACAGTCTGTGCTCGGTGTCGCAGACATTAAGTCTGGATACATGGGTCAGTCCAGTAACAGGGAAGAGCAGTTTGTAGTTAACAAGCCCTTTGGGGGGGATAGAGTATACATTGATAAAGTGAATGCTGCTGTTGCTATGGGTCATTATATAAGGTTCGATCAATAGGGGAAATGGATTTGACAGTGACCTGGATCCTCACCAAACCCTGTGCTGAGGCAGCAGACAAACTAGTTAGGTCTTTGTCTGTGACAGCAGCAAGCTCCTCACTCTGCTGGGAAAAGGCCACCTTTTGCTGTATCAACAAATAGATAAAGTGTGCTCTTCAGCATTGTCAGTTTCATGTAAGGCATAGGAAACCTTTAAAATATTTTTCCAGCTACATGTGATTTACTGTATACTCCTTTCTGGAATTTCTGTTTATAGAATAATTATTATTTTGTGTATTACAGGGAAGGCAAAACTAAAAATATTTTAAAAATATTTAATACTCAATTTGTTTGGCTTCATAGTTATGAAATATGAAAATTAACTAACACTAAACGAACTGGTCATCTGCATAATTTCTTAATGCAATGAAGTACTCAACACCTAGGAATTTATTTATCATTATTTAATTGCATGTCATTATACAAGACTTCATACAGGAAGTCAATGCAATCGAGGAAGGGGTAATGCAGAGGAGTAAAGTATTAACAAGGAACTCAATTATGAAATAGATTATCAATTGTTATTGTCCATTAAACATATAATGGAGATATTCCTTCAGCTCTTGGCCTTCAAAATGAAAGCAAAAATCCTACATACATCAACAAACAATGAGGTTACCACACGAGGGTACGGTATTAAAAGTGAGGACACTTTCAATAAGTGAACTATCAGAGTGCCATTCTGAACATTATAAAACATTGTTCAGGCGGATTGATCAACCAGCCTTTCGAGCAATGCTGATATTCATGATAAAGCATAGCTAAATAGAATGTTCATACATAATTTTAATATCATTGCTCAGTTTGAAGATCTGGACATTGAGCTGAACGAGATGGTAAAAGTCTAAATTTTTGTTATGATTGACATCTTACAATATTTAAGAGGATATTTATGTTAGTGGAATGATATTAAAATGATATATGAATATATCCATTTCATAATCAAAGATGTTGGATATACTGGGGTGGGATATGTGGGATTATACGGTGTGTATATACAGGGGGTAGACAAAATAATGGATACACCAAACAATATATGAATATTTATTAATTCATAAGGAGTTGGGCCATTGCCTTCAGAACAGCTTAAATCCTTCTTGAAATGCTGTTACATATGTTTTTAACTGTTTCGGTGGGATATTGGACCATTCTTCAATAAGGAAAGCCTCCAATTATTTGATAGATATAGGTGGTAGAAATGTGCTCTGCACTATACATTCCAGAACCTCCCATAAAGTTTAACGATGTTTAAATATGGTCATTGGGGAGGCTATGGAAGGTGTTAAACTTCATCCTGATGTTCATGAAACCACTCTTGAATCCATTTAGCAGTGTGTATGGGGGCGTTATCATCTTGGACTATGGCAACATCTTGAGAAAGCAATGTTTGCATCACAAGGTGTTCCTCGTAGCTGGCTAACTAAGTTAACCGAATAACTTCCAGGATATCTTTCAGTTTGAGTGTGTGGGGGACACAGTGTGCTTTTTGATTAATCTGGTATACAGTTGTCTGAACATCTTCAATGTTTTCATGGCTGCTACCATTAGTTCAGATATATACTATGTATTTATGTAAGCTAATTTGGCAGTGATTGCTTATTTTAGTTTATTTTACAGAGCATAAATAACTAGAAGGTAACAAGACACAAAAGTAAAAAAGGTATCAAAGCATTTTTTGTTGGAAGCCTTCTCATTGCATAAGCCAAGAAAATGGTCAAGGCGCTCGTCTGAATATCCTTTTTTGGCAACCTTTATCTTTCACATAAAATTTTATTTTTTGGGTTTAATATATATTGTGTGTGGGTGTGCATATCAATTCTTCCTCATACTTCTTCATGACAGAATGTCATGTGCTGTGTATGTGCTGTATGAGCTTAATGGTTGGGTGCTCTTTTTAGTGCTGCTGTGTAGTCACAGGTCAGACAGGTGGGAGGTGTTCCAGGCCACTGAGTGTGCTGGGACCAGGCTTAATGGAGTGGAGAGGGCTGATTGCAGCCATCAGGGTGATTAGTCCAGCCCATGGAGGGTCATCTGATTATGACCTGTGCTGATGCATGTAGACAGAATGAGGAGAGAGAGAAGGAAAAAACAATCTGGTCTGCAAGCCAATCACATGCTGGAGTCTGTTGGCTACAAGTGGGTTAACCGCACAGATTAACACTTTTTTGTCCTGCTCCCTTCAAGAGATGTGTTAGCTTTGGTGCAATTGAGCATAGATTACACCTCACACACAACAAATTGTATTCACCTATAGCACTGCACTCGTTTAAAGGTATATCCTTGTGGATTCGGATGGTATTTTGATAAACACAGTGGAGGAAGTGATATGTCATGGATAGGGCTACTAGTTTGATACCGTCACATGACCTGCAGGGATTTAAACTTGCATTTCAATAATTATCCTCAACTCGTTTTTTCAGATTTTTCTGGGCATTTTGAGACAAGTTTGCAATACCTGTAGGCATGCCTTGGGTTAGCTTAGAAGGTTTTTGATTTTGATGGTCCCAAAATAAAAATGGAAAAAGGAGCCATTTAAATCCAGTATCATATGCAGCGATCTACAAACACACAAGTTATGGTCTCAAATCATAAATTAATCATGCATGTTCTCCTTCAAACATGTAAAGTGTGATCTGTTGATGGCTTGGGTCTTGCTAGGAATTTGAGGGTTTGATGCTACACTTTCTTGTATTCTTAGGAGATCTTGTCCCGGCTCACATTTTGGCACTCGTTTTTTTCAGATTTTTCTGTGTTCTGCATTTTGAGACAAGTTTGGTTTGATATACATTTTTCTTCCATTTCATCTCTTTCCTGATTGTTACAGGTCATATTTATGTCTAGGATTTAGTATTTGTTAAGATAGTTGAACCTACATACATCTGTAGATTGGACACTTTTGTCTTTGCCTAATTAATAAACAGCTCTTTGTTTTAATTGAATTGTGAGTTGTATATTTTTGACGAAGATTGATCCACCAGATTGCTCTGCCTATTAAAGAATTTAGCGATGTAATTGATAATTAGCATCCAGTCTAATAATTATTAAATTAAATCAAATAAATACATTTTAAATGTACAAACCCCAATTCCAAAGAAGTTGGGACATTGTATAAAATGTAAATAAAACAGAATGTGATAATTTGCTAATCCTTTTTTGACATATTTTCAATTGAAAACAGTACAAAGACAATATATTTAATGTTTTACCTTATCAACTTAATAGATTTTTATAAATATATGCTTATTCTGAATTTGATGCCAACGACACACTTCAAAACAAAAGACTGGGAATGTTGAGGAATGCTCAAAAAACACCTGTTTGGAACATTCCACAGGCAAACAGGTTAATTGGAAACAGGTGAGTGTCATGATTGGGTATAAAAGGAGCATCCCCGAAAGGCTCAGTCGTTCACAAGCAAGGATGGGGCGAGGTTCACCACTTTGTGAACAACTGCGTGGGTAAATAGTCCAACAGTTGAAGAACGTTTCTCAACGTACAATTGCAAGGAATTTAGGGATTTCACCATCTACAGTCCATAATATCATCAAAAGATTCAGAAAATCCGGAGAAATCTCTGCACGTAAGCGGCAAGGCTGAAAACCAACACTAAATGTCTGTGACCTTCGATCCCTCAGGTGGCACTGCATTAAAAACCAACATCATTCTGTAAAGGATATTACCACGTAGGCTTGGGAACACTTCAGAAAACCATTGTCAGTTAACACAGTTCTTCGCTACATCTACAAATGCATCTACCATGCAAAGCGAAAGCCATATGTCAACAACACCCATAAACGCCGCCGGCTTCTCTGGGCCCGAGCTCATCTGAGAGGGACTGACGCAAAGTGGAAAAGTGTGCTGTGGTCTGACGAGTCCACATTTCAAATTGTTTTTGGAAATCATGGACGTCGTGTCCTCCGGGCTAAAGAGGAAAAGGACCATCCAGATTGTTATCAGCGCAAAGTTCAAAAGTCAGCATCTGTGATGATATGGGGGTGTGTTAGTGCCCATGGCATGGGTAACCTGCATATCTGTGAAGGCACCATTAATGCTGAAAGGTACATACAGGTTTTGGAGCAACATATGCTGCCATCTAAGCGACGTCTTTTTCAGGGACGTCCCTGCTTATTTCAGCAAGACAATGCCAAGCCACATTTTGCACGTGTTACAACAGTGTGGCTTCGTAATAAATGTGTGCGGGTACTAGACTGGCTTGCCTGCAGTCCAGACCTGTCTCCCATTGAAAATGTGTGGCGCATTATGAAGCGCAAAATACGACAACGGAGACCCCGGACTGTTGAGCAATTGAAGTCGTACATCGAGCAAGAATGGGAAAAGATTCTGCCTACAAAACTTCAATAATTAGTGTCCTCAGTTCCCAAACGCTTACTGAGTGTTGTTAAAAGGAAAGGTGATGTAACACAGTGGTAAACATGCCCCTGTCCCAGCTTTTTAGGAACGTGTTGCAGGCATCAAATTAAAAATGAGTAAATATTTGCAAAGAATCAATAACGTTTATCAGTTTGAACATTAAATATCTTGTCTTTGTAGTGCATTCAATTGAATATAGGTTGAAAAGGATTTGCAAATCATTGTATTGTGTTTTTATTTATGTTTTATACAACGTCCCAACTTCTTTGTGTCGTGGAAAAACTTCACTGGGAGCGGAGATGATTCTTTTTGAATAGGTAAAGCTTTATTTACAAGCAGCTGCAGGGAGAACCAACCCAAAGCCAGTTCTCCCGCTCACACGTTTAAACCTGATATTTATAATGACAAACAGGAAAGGGAGGGAACAGAGACCTGTGGGAGGCAACGGGGGCGTTAACATACGGATAATTGTAGTTATGGGGTCTCATGGAGGTAAAACAGGCTGTAAATGGATCAAATTGTTGGGTATGTTTCCATAACCCCCAATCTGCAAAAATGGGTATGCCTATGATGGCCTGGCCGTTCAGAACAGCTGACTATTGCAGTGATTTTTATGCCAGGTCAGAGTTCAGCCCTATGTGGGAGTTATGGCAAGCTCCCATGGTAGCCGCTAACCTCACACAGAGTTGCAAGTGTGTCCCCAACTATACCGAATATAAGGGATGGTATATCCCCCATTCAATTTGCCCAAATCTCCCACCATCTTTCCAGGTAACCAAGCAGAAGGGGAGAGTCTGCTTCCGAGTTGAAGGTTCAACAGGAACCAAAATGGGAACCAGTACCTGTGAAACGTATATTTCCTGTAATGTGTCCTTTGGGTTTTTGGGAGCAGATCAGAGCTTTGCCGATCTGACCCTTCCAAATGGTTCATTTATTAAATTAACACGGGGTAACTCTTTGGATATAGAGCCACTGCTATGCACTAGTTTTACCTCAGGGATGCATACCTGGAATAATACATATTATATATGTGGTAGTAATGCCTACTCATGCTTGCCAGCAAATTGGTCAGGAAGCTGCTATCTAGCCTATGTCACCCCAGTAGCTAAGGACCTTGATGATATCAATCCCACCAGCCTAAAAAGAAGTAGGCGTAAGATTACAGAAACGGAAAGATTCTTCGCCATTGCTTTCCCCTGGTACGGTACAGGCAAATTAGCCAGGGAAGTCATACATCTGGCAGCAACTGTAGAGTCCCTAGCTAATGACACAGCAGACGCCCTAGGCCAAATTTCTGGAGAATTGTTGGCCCTACGAACGGTGGAAATGCAGAACCGACTAGCTTTAGACTATGTATTAGCCACCCAAGGAGGCACCTGCTCGATTGTGGGGACAGATTGTTGTACATATGTCCCAGACAAATCCATGGCTCTATTCGATTTAGTGAAACACATCAAGAAGAATGTTGAGCCATTACATAATTATAATTCAGGCGAAGGGTGGGATCTGTTTGGATGGATAAAAGGAGCAGTCGGAGGGCTGGGAGCCAACATAATTCAGGGTGTCCTTATGATAGCAGTAATACTAATAACAGCATACATATTCCTGAACTGCATAAGGCAAATATGTAGTAGAGCAGTGCAACCCTTAGGGCAAATGGCAGTGATCCTACAGAACCGGGACCAAAGTGCAGATCCAGCTGATCAGGAGTTCCGAAGGATGGCTGGGATGGACCCTTAGGAGTCCGCCGCAAATCCTAGAGGACCTCACATTCCAAGCTCTCCCACGGATCTGCTAGTTAGTTCAATTCACTATATACAAACCATATCCCCCAGAGTAGAGGGTCAAAAAATCTAGGCACCAACGGAGTGTCTATACAGGGATGAGTGTTGTGCGTATTGTAAATAAAATAGCACAAAAGGGGGGATTGTGGAAGGAAAACTGTCCCGTTGTAATCAATAGTGAGGAGATCAAGGGGACACACCAGTTCTACCCCCCCCGTGTTCGTGTGCGGGTCCCCGGGTTCGTGTGCGGGTCAAAAGAACAGCTGTTCTTTTGGTGTTCTCTCACCGCGGGAAAGATCATTTCCATTGTTCTTAACTCCCACATAATTGCCTATACTTCCCCCTGTTTTACCTCCATGAGACCCCATAACTACAATTACCCGTATGTTAACGCCCCCGTTGCTTCCCTCAGGTCTCTGTTCCCTCCCTTTCCTGTTTGTCATTATAAATATCAGGTTTAAACGTGTGAGCGGGAGAACTGGTTTTGGGTTGGTTCTCCCTGCAGCTGCTTGTAAATAAAGCTTTATCTATTCAAAAAGAATCATCTCCGCTCCCAGTGAAGTTTTTCCACAACATTTGGAATTGGGGTTTGTACATTTTACATATTTTACAAGTGAGGGTTTTCAGTATTCAGTACAGTTCAGTATTCAGAGTGCTGAACCTTAAACACGGACATTTGATTGTTAAGGCTACTACACTTTCATAAAATTCTTGAGCAAATATGTCAAATATGAAAAGCATACCTTTGAAATGAGTGCAACAGTATCTGCCTGTTACACTACATGGATTTAATTTATTTAGCAAAACTTGCAATTTAACAATAAACCAGCAAAAAAGAACAATAGGCCAACATTCACACAAACAAAACAAAAACATCAGTTAAGGTCTAAGATTAACACAGAATTATCTGTCAGCAGAGGAAAAGACAGCCTTGAGCGGCAGCTGGATGTCTTTCAAGATTTGACAGATGCGTTCTTAAACTCAAATATTCCATTAGAAAAAGTGGATAATCCCAAATTACCTGCATTTTTAAAGAAGCACATAATAAGCACACTTCAACAGAAATATGTGCCATAGCCTGCTGATTTGCATAAAATCATAATAAAGCAACTGAAGAACTGTCCATTTAATTTGCAAGTAATTTCCTGAAAGCTGACATTGTCCTAACTCGGGGTCATTGTCAAAAAGGTTTTTAGGGCCTACCGGGTGGTCTAGTGGTTACAACGTTCAGCTCTGGACACTGTGACCAGGGTTCGATTCCACCTTGGCTCTGGCTGGGAGTGCCACCAGGGGGCGGCAATTGGCTGTCCACCCCAGGGAGGGGGGAGGGAAGCCGACAGGAAGTTTGCTGTGTACAGGAGTGGCTCTGGAGTATCAGAGTTACAATCGACAGCTTGGCGAGTGCCGTCTCAGAGGAGACGATACTTTGCCTTTGTCACTGCCTGTCACAGGGCTACGTGAGCAAACTCACAATACGAGGGGGGTCATTCACATGAAAAATAGAGGGTGTAATTGGCTACTAAATTGGGAGAAAATCCTAAACAAAAAAAAATAAAAATAATTGTTTTCAGACATTGCCCAAGCCAGACAATGTGCTACACGGAAAATCTGAGGAATGCAATTACAGAGCAGGGTTACACCCTATCAATAAACTCCCTCCTGAGCCACGCAAAACAAGATGGGGCAGTTGGTATTTTGTGGAACCCTTTATAACATTTACCATTTTTCATTTAATTTGTTTTAATAGCCTATCCTTGCTTCAAACTATTTTATTATTGATAATACTATCTCATAATACATATTTTTCTCTATGTTAAATATGATATAACTGCACTCTTTTTGAGTATGTCCCACAGCTTCAAAAAGAAGCATACGCTGCCGCATGTCCACAATTAAACGTGACAGTGTGGAATGTAAGCATTGCTGTCAATCATCATCTGTGCTTAATTAGTGGCAATTCATTTTTCAACATAGATGATTGGTTTGGTGCAACTTTATAATTGTTTGACTCGTGGCTTGGAAAAAAGGGCACTAACCACCTCTTTCTGGCTGAAGTACATGCAAGAAGAAAAGTCGAGCTGGAACCATCACAGAATGGTGGCCCGAGTCATGGGTCCTGCCTTGAGGATTTAGCCTCATGTGTATCATACTGTAGGTGTCAAGAATTGCCCAGATGTAAAAGCTGCATATACAATTCCAGCTTTGGATATCTGGTGTATTTCCATATGAGACAGCACTTTGCCATCTGGATTATGATAATTGCACATTCATGCATATTTATCTTGGAACTGCATAATAATGCAGTCTGAGTAAGATTGTGCACATGTGTGTTTGTGTGTGTATGTGTATCTGACAAATGGCAAAGGCTTGCTTTATTCACAACCAGTGCCACATTTGCATACTGTTTAAAGTAACACATGCCTTTATGAACCTTCAAGTTCATTTTATAAGAAATTCAGCACATAATGCAGTATTCTATACTCATCCTGTTTTTACCCTCCTTTGAATAGTAGATGTTTGGATGGATGTGGCAAATTCAAGTAGCGAATCAATTTGTTACAACAAAAGTATTATATGAAGCCAGAAGAAAGGATATGCTCTTGGTACTATTTTCTTATTTTATGTAGAATTGACAGAGTTAAACCTTTTTATGTAACAGGTCTGTATGGTAGGGTGGCAAGAAGGGAGCCACACAAAAAAAAGGTACACATTCAGTATGTTTGACGTATGCAAAAAAACACTCTGAAGAAAATTAATTTTGGCCTAAACGTTACATTTGACAAAAATCCAATACAGCACATCAGCCAAAGAACACCATCCCTATTGGAAAGCATGGTGGTGGTAGCATTCTGTTATGGGGGTGTTTCTCATCAGCAGGGACTGGGGCATTTGTCAGGATAGAAGGAATAATGGATGGAGCAAAATACATACAAGATTTTGGAAAACATGCTGCCCTCTGCAAGAAAGTTAAAATTGGGAAGGAGGTTCACATTTCAGCATGACAATGACCCAAAGCACACAGATAAAGTAACGGTGGAGTGGCTAAGAATCTAAAAGTTGAATGAGCCCTGACCTAAATCCTACTGAAAACCTGTGCAATGACTTGAAGAGCGCAGTCCATCGATGGTCCCCACGCAATCTGACTGAGCTTGAACAGTTCTGTAAGGAAGAATGGGCAAACGTTGCCCAATCTAGATGTGTAAAGCTGGTAGAGACATATCCAAACAGACTCATGGATGTAATTCAAGCAAATTGTCTACCAACTGCTAACTCAGCGGGGTGTAGACTTATTAATTTATTCTGGTTTTTAATTTTTTAATTATTGTTCAGAACGTTTTATAATTGTTTTGCACTTGGAAGCGGTAGGATAAAATGTGGAAATAAATGTGGAAAAGTCTGATTTGATATGTTTGAATTTCAGGCTGTAATGTTTTAATTTTAAGGGTGCAACAAAAGGTGACATTTTTGAGTAAACTTTCACGGGGCACTGTAGATTTCAGGGGAGTGACAGAATTGTATCTATATATGATACAGGACAGAATCCATCAAATAAGACATTTCATATTTATATACCTTATATGTGCTTGTAGGGGTGTAACGGTACACCAAAATCACTGTTCGGTACATTTTCGGTACAGTGGGGAAAAAAAAAAATGCAAAACATAAAATTGCTTTTCATTTATTATGAACTCTGTAAACAGTGGCTACTTGACCATAATTTACTGAACAAAGTAGGTCACATATCTTTCTTTCTTAAAAAGAAATAAAATGTCCATCAATACTGCTGCAACCTACTAACAACACCTAAAAGTGAATCTGAAGGTTCTCAAAGAAAATAAATATGTAATAAAATAAATATCAATTAAAGTGCAGCATTTTGTGTGTTCCGTTTTCCCTTGTACCAGTGATATTCACATTGGGTGATGCCATCTGAAATGAGTAATCAAGTTCAATGTACTGCCAGCGACATACCCCATCTCAGTTGAACAATGCCGGCACACTGCTTTCGTCCGATCCACCCGTCTTTGTCCATTGCTACTGTATAAAACTATCAGTAAGTCTTTAAGTAAGTTCCACACACACAAAAAGTTCTGCACATGTGTTAGTGGTTAAAGCAACATTGCATTCATTCATAGGAGTTACTCGATGGTAATCCAACATTAATTTATAATAGGATCTGGCACAAAAGAAGCACTGCCTATTTTTAAAATAATTTTCTTTATCTTACAGGTATAGATTTAATTCATCTAATTAATTTTAATTTATCAGAGATAAAAAGTCTGCCATCTCCACTATACCTCCAGGCAAAGTGATGATTCAGTCTTTTAAAAAAGAAGCTATAGCTTCCGTTTTATAAGATCAAATCATCACTTTGCTCATTTCAGATCAGTGTCAAAAATTGTCTGTAAAATATACAGTAAATTACTGGCAGCTGTGTTCCCTGGCAGTTACTGTGATTTCTACAGTACTCTTACTGTATGTAATATTTACAGACTTTTACTGTAGTAGTGAAATACACCAACTTACTGTATTTGAATTTACAGTAAATTACTGGCAGCTGTGCTCCCTGGCAGTTACTGTATTTTCTACAGCACCTTTTACTGTAGTAGTGAAAGACACTAACTTACTGTATTTAAATCTTACTGCATTTATCTGAATTTACATATGATTTACATCAAAAGACATACAGAACCACTTAATTACAAGTAAAGCAAAAAAGAAACCTCAGTAACAAACAATTACCCAAATAACAGTTTACATCCCTAGGTTGTCCGTATACAAAATCTGTGTGAAAGGGACCATAATCATGTTAGAAAACATACATAAACATTATATGTTGGTCAACAAAGTATACAGACTACATTTACAACATTTTCCATATGGGTAGCGCAAGAGGGGAAATAAATCAAACCCGGCAAAGAAAACCAGAGATGGAAAGAGTAGAAAGTAGAAGTAGTAGTCTGAACCATGTATTTGTTCCAACCATTTACTAAACCAGCTGATTTTCACTAATTAGCTCTCCTAGCTGGTGGTTGGCCAGATGGAAGAGCTAATCAGTGAAATCAGCTGCTTTAGTAAATGGGTGGAACAAATACATGGTTCAGACTTCTACTTCTACTTTCTACTCTTTCAACCTAAAAATGATTTAAAAAACATACAAATGCCTTTTAATTAAAAAGTAATGCCGGCATAGGTTTTCCACAAAACTAATGTTCACTGGTCTGAATTTAATCAGTATGCCATTTGGGCATAGAAATGGGCATTTCACAAGCAAGGGATTAATGCAACAGGCATATTATTAACTAGAACTAGTCCAACTCAAAATACATAAGCTTCTTACATGAGGATTCACCAAAACAGGAGTCACCGAGACAGGAGTCACCGAGACTGCAAGACAAAATAAAAACACAATATTCTGGTCAGAGGTTTGTGATCCATAACAATAAAATAAGGTAAAACAAAACAGTCTGTGAAGTTAGTTGTAAGGAATGCTAACTCTTAAGTTCATTCGTCCACTTTTCTAAATCTATAAACAGGGTGACCCAACACAAAAACAACAATATTTCTATAAAATGGTAAAACCTATGTGTATGTGAATACCATTAAATTAAAACTGATTGCCTGTACTTTTGTCTCATGACTTTTGATTTCAAATACAAATGCCTTGAGTGTATAGCAGAAACACATTTCACTCTAGGGGCTACTTACATTCTGAGAGAACTTGCATTTTTAAAATATCTAGGAAAGTATTTGGTTTCAGTGAAAGTATTTTAAATCCGAAGGAATGTATTTTAAAATACTTCTAATATGTATTCAAATCTAAAAATAAAAAAATGATCTGGTGTGCATACACTCACTGATTTAAACAAAGTCTCACTCAAAATCCATCAGCTTCTGAAGAAGCAAGGAGACATGAGGGTTGACAGATGCAGGCTTCTTCTGGACAAGTCGTCCAGTCTGTCTGGACACCACCTTCTGCTTGCTGGCTTTGATCCACGCTCGGGGTTGATTTTGGTGAATCGTCTGAAAGACAGAATTCAAGAAAAGCAACACAATATTCAGCGAGAGAGAGAGAGTACACATGAGTCAGTCTTATCTTTGAATGAACTCCAGAGTGCATGCAGCCTCTTCGTACTCATAATTGAAGTTATACTAACATGCAAAGACATCAGCAAGCCCAGAGATGAATGTTGGCTGTGACCCCTCGCATATCACTTGTCCTTCAATGCTGACCATCCAATGTTCTTTACTCAGAGTTTCACCTGTAACCAAAGACCAATCATACATCGATGCAAACTTTCAGTTGTAGAAGTTTGGAATACCCACCTTCAATCGACTGCCCTCCATGAAGAACATCTGCTCATTGTATTCAGGCAGGCAGTGTGGTATAATGGTTAAGGAGCTGGGCTTGTAACGTTAAGGTTGCAGGTTCAATCCCCAGGTGGGACACTGGCGTTGTACCCTTGAGCAAGGTACTTAACCCTCTGAGGTCTGTGCTAAGCTTTTAGATGTTTTTTGATTTTGGCATGGTCTGATATTTATCTCAATTTCATCAATTTAACACACACTTACTCCAAAGTGTTTGATATTTTTATTTGAAGGACAATCACAGCTACATTTGTATGCCATCAATAGTTTGGTCAGTATCATATGCAGCTTGTAAATAGATCTACAAACACACAAGTTAAAAATAGTAAATTTTTCTGCTGTCACAAAAGTTGTGAAAGCACACACTAAACTATAGTGACGAATTGTTTTGCCAATGTGCGTTTGTTCATCAGGGTCTTGGTTATGTAAGGGTGTGAAAACAGTTTAGCACATCTGAGATCTAAATAGCTAAAAACCTGTTTTTATCAGAACTGGTCACATTTATTTCAGGCTGTGGGAGGGCTAAATGCTAAATACCTGAATATTCATTATTCATTGTCCACACCTCTAAGATCTGTCAGATGGGCCATCTCACTGGGCCATCAGTGTTATATTCTGAGTTCCTGTTCTGTTGTTTTTTGGTCTTTGTTTATTTTTCATTCAGTCCTTATTCATTATTCTTTATCCAGTATTGCATTTTCCCTGTTCTGTCACGTTCTGCTCCCTGTCTGTCCTTGTTCCGTTTATTTGAGATCCACACCTTGTCTTGTCATGCACTTTGGGAGTTTATACTTTTCGGGTTTTTCCGCCTTCGCTTATTATATCGTTTTCTTCCTTCTTACTTTCTAGATTGCACTTTGTATATATTAGGTAGATGTGTATAGTACTAACCAACTAATCTACTAACGTTAGGGATTTAGATTAAGTTACTAACACGCGGAATATGTTTGGCGTCACAAGACGCGGAATTCATATATTTTCACGAGTATTTGAAAACAAGCGAAATAAATAACATTTTAGGCTGTTTGAAAAGTATTATTCCATAGATCTTGTGTGCATATTGCTATTTGTTACGTTGCAACACGCGGAATATGTAGTCACAAGACGCGGAATTCATATATTGAATATATATACGAGTATTTGATAACATGGCAAATCAAATATAGTTACTTACTCTTCGTCAGTTATTGTCTTCGTCGCTTTTCATCAATACTCTCAAACACTGCAGCGCAGAAAATCTTTCCATCCTGAATAAAATTGTATGTCTGTATAAAATCTTGCTTCAAATTGTAGGGACAGTTTATGTGTTTACGCCGGCGTTTTCACACATGGCCCCACGCCCCTCCCCACACACCTCCCCACACTTCCCCGAAACTCGCACCTAGTTACCATGTCAATAGAAGGGGACGTTACTACCAGGTAAAAAAAGAGAGTAAAAGGCAAGGTTTACTTTTGGTCTAATTAACCTAATTTAAAAAATCCCATTTGATTTGCCAGTGCTCAAATCGAAAAGTCGCGATTCTAAGGTTTCTGTCAATGTTTTTGTCGCGTGTGTATGATAAAATATCGCGAAGTTAGAAATAGTAATATACTTTTATTGCTGCTGGGAGCGGCGCCGCTCCCGTCGACCTCAGGGGGTTAACCTGAATTGCTTCAGTTAATATCCAGCTGTATAAATGGATTGTAAAGAAATGTAAACTGTAAGT
The DNA here is from genome assembly GCA_029706075.1 of Aldrovandia affinis. Classification (NCBI taxonomy): domain Eukaryota; kingdom Metazoa; phylum Chordata; class Actinopteri; order Notacanthiformes; family Halosauridae; genus Aldrovandia; species Aldrovandia affinis. Next base: position 2,223,884 of record JAINUG010000015.1, read on the forward strand.
CACTCTGGATAAGAGCGTCTGCTAAATGCCTGTAATGTAATGTAAATGTAATGTATTCCCCTCATTAAGCCCTCAATCAAATTGTATACATTACCTAATTGAAAAGTATCCAGGAGTTTCCTGCACTGGATGGATCGCAACAGGTCTGACATGTCCTCCTCCTTTACATAATTAAGATCTTCCTTAGTCTCCAGACCACAGCCTAAGAGCTTCTGGATGAGTTTGTCTTGCATCTCCATGGGAAGATTTGGTAAGGTTGCTAGTATAACATTCCTGATCTCCTCACCCAATTCAGGCATTATTCTATAGTGAGGGGGAAGAGTGGTGAAGAGCTATTAAAGACAGGCCACACAGTTTGTAGTGAGGCAAGGGATAGTAGTCCAACAGGCTCTCTTGTTTAACACAAGAGTAGTTTTTCTGCATTGGTGTAGTAGACTCAAGACAATGAATACCTAGGTCAACAAGGCATACAGCTTGATATGTTTTTATGATGAAATAGACAGCAGAAGCCCTATGAATGAGAATCAGCTGGATTTGACCAAATATCAGCCCTTCCTCACTTTTGCCAATCACAACAAACATGTTCTTTCTGTATTGGGTGCCCTTCACAGTTGTCTCATGGGCAATGACAGTGTTCTCTGGCTCAAAGTTATGATGTGCAACTGATTCCACTATCTCTTCGTTGTAATCGCTTGTATAAAATGCAGCCCCCTTTTCAACAACAACATCAAGTGGGAAGAGGTTGCCAGCACTTAACAGAGACTGGAGAAGCTGATGTCTCTCAGCAAGGGTGGAGCATACGTTTTTGAAGTTGTGCAATTTTCTTGCACACTGTTTAAAATAGGTGTGTTTGCTTTCAAACCTCAGTGTCCACAGCCGAAGTGGCCCAAAACGGACAATGAGTTCTGGATAGTGACTGATGTAGTGATGTTTGGGCTTCAGGTTGTGATGTGGAAAAGCCTGTATATACGAAAATGCAAATATTCTTCAATTAGAACAGGCAAATAGGCCACCTGAGCAGATGAAATGGCTGGTGCACAAATCAGCTCAACAATTTGCCTAAGTTGCAACACCAGCTGCCACACCTCATTCTCTGGGTTTTGAATTTGATCCCCAATCAACACTGGCAACAGTTGTAGCAAACACCAGTTCTGAACAGTATGCCCACCTAGCTTATCCCCCCCAGGGTTAACCTCACATGGTTTGTCCTTGGCATCGTTCCCAAGATATTTGAACTGGTTTATGCGTCGATTTAGGTCTGGATAAGTGAATTGTTTCTCTGATACAAGACGACTGATGTATAATGCCAGATCAAAGGAGACCATACCCTCGAAAAGATCATGGCCGAGACATGGAGATAACCCAGGCTGACAGACATGGAAGAAATCAAGTTCATTAAACAGAGAGTCAAACTTGATACCTACATTGGCAATAGCATCTAAATCTTTGTTCTGTATGTGATTTTTGTATGATTGTACTGTCCTAGTAACACCCTTAGACAATGTGTCAGACTGAAACATGTCTCTACTGATTTAGCAATATCTGCAGAAGTGCAGACTCCTGCTAAAGTTTTCAACAAACCCTCCTATGTTGTGTGACCCAAGTCCCTTTGTGGATCTAGCCATCAGGCAAAGCAATGCCATTCACCTCAAGATCTTTAAAGCCTTTGACCAGCGGGCCCATGACTAATTCTTGGCCAAATAATTTAAAGTCCTGTTCTCTACAAAGGAGAACAAGCTGCATTTGATCAATACTAGATCTATTATGGGGCAAAATGTCTCCAAGAGTATTTTATGCAAGTATTTTATGCTTTCTCTTTCCGGAGCCCAGTGGATTTACCACTTCAAATGCATCTTGATAGAGTATCAAGGCTAATGGTGAGGTCTCGGTCTTAAACAACAAGTTCTCTGTCATATTTCTGCCATCCCAAACATCATAAATGACATCTTCTGTTTGGACATGGGAATGAGCTTTTTTGTGCTGTTGTCTCACTGACTCACAATGAAAGAGTGATTTAATTGTCTGTTTGATTGGGACATATTGGATAAAGCACTCCTTACCATCTTCATTCTGTCCCAGACAAATGGGTACAGGCTCTACATAATGAAAGCTATTCTTAAACACGGTTTTCCTCCTCTGGTCTGTTGCTCAATGCTTGAGTGTTGCAAGCCATAAAGAGGTCTTCTGTTTTCAGCACCTCAATCACATCGTTAATATCAGCTTCCGCGACACCAAGTGTAATCAACTTTTCATTGAGTTTGTAAAATAAATGTGACTGGCTGATGGCATGTATCTCCTGAAATTCCGCCACAATTGTTTGAATAACAGAGGACTTGTATTATTCAAAGTCTCACACAGTATGTCAGACTGTTGGTCTCTTTCATCAACCTCATGAGAGCTGCCTGGATTCACAACAGGTACCTGCAGAATTTAGTCAACAAGACTTTTGTGGTTTTTACTCAAATGTGATGTGAATGTAGATTTCACTGTAAATCTCTTATTACATTGTCTGAATGGACAAGCAACTGCTGTGCCTTCTTTAATATGAGTCTTCAAATGAGAGAAAAAACTACTCAAATTGTCACACCGAACATCGCAAAAATCTACATGACATGTTAAACTTAGATCAACACGACACAACCCCTTAGGCCCAACCACAGATTTTTCCTTTGCATGATGTCTGAATTGGTGTGTTTTAAATGCTGCAAATTTCGTAAAATGTCCTATTACAACTGGGCATGCCACATTTGAAAGTTGAGTTTGGAATATTTCTATGAATTCGCATGTGCCTTGTATAAGCAAATATAGTGTTGCATTGGTGTGCACAGAATTAGCTGGGGAACATTTTCAGTGCTAATGTTTTAGGTACCAAAATATTAATGATGATAATAATAGTAAATTATAAGTTTATAAGTCAAAATGTTTTCACAAGCATCAATGCAGGAGATTAGAGAGACCAGACATATTTTTCTTTTAAAACTGTTTCGGCAACATCACTCTCACAAGATCTGGCCACGTTGATCAGCACGTGGCTGTTTGCAAGCAAGTAGAACAAGCAAAGCAACTGAATTAGCGAACTAAAAGTCTGCCAAAAGCATTCAGATAACGTTATTAATATTTTTGCATTAAACAAGCAAGTGATGAGATCAGATATTTATTTTATAATAATGTTAACAGTTTAGATTACATTTGCTCTTAAAACCCGGTCTTGTTGCATGCATTCTTTAAAGAAACTTACTTGGCTGCTGCAGATCCTGCCGTCTCCAGTTTGTCTACCTCTGGCGGTGAACATGACATGATGCTAAATTTAAAAAAAAGTTATTATATATATTTTTAAGTCTTAACGTTAATAATTTTCATCTCTAAAATATACAGTGTGATCAGTCTGATTGGTGGGGCACTTTTTTTCTGCTGCTGGAGGCTGAACTTTGGGTAGGGGTCTCACAGACACACATACAACCTTTCAGTCTATCTCCCTTTTTGTGGAACAAATTAGCCAGTTCGCTAGCTAGCTGAGTTGATGCAAGTTAGCTAACGTTAGATGGCTAACAGCTGGCTAGCTAACGTAGCTAAACCCCATCTCAACATTCAGCAGCTAACGTTATACATTTTCCCGTAACGTTACATTAAACGTAGATAACCTTTAATATTTCATATTGATGTTAGTTGTGGATGCACATTAAGACAGATGAAATAGAAACAAATAGGCAAAACCAAGAAATAAAATGAAACTCACCATTAAATTGAATTCCCGGGCATTCACTCTCTCACTAACTGAAAATGTCATCTCCCAAGATGCAACGCAAATTACAGTAACAAACTGTTCTCGTCTCCAGTGACCATTAGCGCTAACATAATGCCCAGAATGCATTGTTGTACACAGTAAAGAACTGTATTACAAAGAAACAGTATGATACTGTTACAATTTGTCTGTAAATTTACAGCAAGCAAGTTACATAAAAATGTTTTACTCTTGTCTTAGGGACACAAGGTCATTAAAAATGAATACATTTTTTTTGGAGAAAGATGGACCACAGAAGGACCCACTCAACTTTTTGATCTTTCATCACAGCTCACATCCACGAGAGGTGTTGTGCTTTATAAAGCTATGGGCCTTTTAGATTGATAAAGCACAACACCTGGCTGTTTGTCACGCTAAACACTTGTCTCTTCACGACTTATCAGAAAGCATTCCTTTTTTAATGTTTGTTAACTGAACTATTAAGTGTCAGTACAGATCCATTTCCTTTGAGCTCCTGGTGAATGATTTCAACGTCAGAAAGAATATCTTGTTTGTTCAGAGCTGATTATTTTATAAGCACTGTGTTTACAATGTGTTTGATTTTTAATGGGTATGAATAAGAGAGAAAATATCAGCTCTGACAGTACTGGTAATACAATCGGGCAAAATTCTGTTGATTTGAACTTCTCTAAAGACATAGACTGAGTTTGATCCATGAGCAGTCACCATAATCATTTCACAATTTAAATGTGAATCGATTTCTTTGGTAACTTATAAGAGAACTACAAGGGTTTCCCTTGGTCGCTCATTTTTTAATGTAATCAACCTCAAATGAGCAAGATACTGTGATGTCACATTGGTAAATCCTGGTCAGTGTTGTCCTATCAAAGACATAATATCAAAAATATGAAATATGAACCGTATATATATACACTACCGGTCAGAAGTTTTAGAACACCCTAATTTTCCAGTTTTTACTGATATTTAAGCAGTTGAAGTCCAGTGAATAACCTGAAATTGTAAGTGGTAAACTGCCAGAGGTTAAAAAAAAGGTTTAGGTTATCAAAAACCCAACTTGCACAGAGTGACTGTTAACCCACGTTAACCCATTACTTGTTCCCTGAAAAGGGCCTTTTTTTATAACTCTGAAATTTACGGGGATAAGGCAAACAGTCCAAATCCGTGTTTGTCGTCGTTGTTCATTTCCCAAGTCTTTATCCAATATTTAGTTCTCAGGCAATCCAGTCAGTAACAATTCAGTAAATTGAAACAATCCAGGCAATACACAAATCCAATCCACAATAGCAATTTATCTTTGCACACACCCACTCTCCACACGTTTCCCTCATGGTACTGGCTAGGGGCCAGTTGCCACTTTTATTTCGGAGTAGTCAGCTGTCAAGGATTTCCCCATGCATCTTATTTAATAATAAAATCCAACAAAAATAAATCTGCATTAACATATTGTCTTCTATAGTGTTTTATGAGATTGGTGAACATTATGGGGGTGATCTTTGACCATTCCTTCATACAGAATCTTTCAAGATCCTTCAGATCCTATAATCTGTGCTTGTGGACTGCCCTCTTCAATTCAAACCACACATTTTCAATTGGGTTCAAGTCTGGAGAGCCATTGGTTTATTTTAACCATTTTTTTGGTTTATTTTCCAGTATGCCTGGGATCATTGCCTTGCTGAAAGATCCATTTGTGGCAAAGTTCCAGCTGCCTGGCAAAGGGAACCAGGTTTTTGGCCAAAATATCTTTGTACTGCAGTTCATGATTCCATTGACCTTAGCAAAAGCCCCAGTAAATGCAACCCCCTCCCATAATTTCAAAGATCCATGCACCATGGGTATAGGTTATTTGTGGCCCTTCTATAAGTGCCCTTCTTCCATAGTATTCAAAAACATTTTAACTCTAGCATGCACTGTTCAATTCTCACATGCTCAAATTTAAAACTACATTCTCTGTAGTTAACAAGATGTTAATCTACAGCAATGTACATCTTCATGTTGCCATCTCAAGAAATTGAAACTACCAAAGTTTCAGAAAATATGAGTATTTATTGAGGCTGTACGCTAACCATTAATCCGACTCATGAGGACAAAGACACAGCTATGCCTGTCTGTTGACTTTTAAATAAATTAAAATGACCAGGGCCTGTAAGTTTAGCTGTTTACACCTTTTCCTCTGTTTTAAAAAAATGTTTCCCCAATATGGATGCCCAATCCAAGCTGTAGACAGATCCCATCACTGCAAATGCCCATCTCGTCGATGTATGTAGTCCTAAAAAATTTTTTTTCTTTTTCTCCCAATTTGGTAGCCAATTACTCCCACTAGTCTTCGTTCAATCCCCTCCCTCGTAGTTTGCTGCCGTAGCCCTGTGACCGGCAGTGACAATGGCGAAGCGCTGCCTCCTCCGAGACAGTACTCGTCATGCTGTTGACTGTAATTCCGGCACCCCAGAACCACTCCTGTGCGCAGCGACCTGTGTCGGCTTCCCTCCCCCCTCCCTGGGGCGGACAGCCAATTGCCGCCCCGGTGGCACTCCCGGCCAGAGCCAACTCTGGCGCGATGGGGTATCGAACCCCGGTCGCCATGGCCAGCGCCGAACGTTGAAACCACTAGACTGCGCGGGAGGCCATCTAAGTTTTATTTTAAGTATAAGAAACTAAGGGCTTGACAGAATGCTAGAATGCGATTGCATAATATAATATAATATACGCCATTTAGCAGACGCTTTTATCCAAAGCGACTTACAGTAGTGAATGCATACATTTTTCAGTATATGTGGCCCCAGTGGGGAGTGGTTAACTGCATAACAGTCATAACCACAATATAACAGATAACCACAAGATAAAAAATAAATATGAATATTTGCTCAACCATGAACAAATGAGTGCTCTGCAGAATGCACAACAAGTTATTCACATCTGAGACTAATGATGAACAGGAAGGGCAAGGTTAAGGCAAATGGTCTGACCCCCCAAAAAAATTACACTTAGATTTTAGAGCAATATTTGCCAATTAGTTTTCATACATCTGGTGTCAATAAAAAGTTATGGCAGTAAAGTGTGGTGTCCTCTAGGTAATAACATCCCCTTTATAATGACAATTTGCCATCTGTGCCCAGTTTCAATCCAAAGAAAATAACTAATGGCTTTTCAGATGCAAAACAAGATTATCTCAAGGCCATCATATTTCAGAGCAAATAATTCACCTCAACATAAAATCACAGCTCCCAGTGAAAACCAATGTTTCCTTTCTCCCTGAAAACAGTCACAAGTACAGTTGATTGCATTATTTAATGTTTAATGACATAGCATACATTATTAAACTGTGAATTGTCAACCATACTATACTCAATATTCTGTTATATTATACTGCATATAGATATATTAAATATAGCTTTGTTGAGTTAGCCCTTTGATACATAAGCCCTCCACACCCCCTCTAATGCATAACATGGGTCAAAAATGACCCGTCATCAATAAAGACATACTATAATAATAATTTAATAATAATTTTGTTAAAATAATGATTTTAGCAGTGATTTGGTCTACACAAGAATCCATTGATATTTGAAATATGTTTTTTTTGTTACTTTTCAGCACATATACACCCATGGCCAAAAGTTTTGAGAATGACAAAATTTTAATTTTCACAAAGTCTGCTGCCTCAGTTTTTATGATGGCCATTTGCATATACTCCAGAATGTTATGAAGAGTGATCAGATGAATTGCAATTAATTGTAAAGTCCCTCTTTGCCATGAAAATGAACTTTTATGAAAAAAACATTTACACTGCATTTCAGCCCTGCCACAAAAGGAATAGCTGACATCATGTCAGTGATTCTCTCGTTAACACAGGTGAGAGTGTTGATGAGGACAAGGCTGGAGATCACTCTGTCATTCTGATTGAGTTAGAATAACAGACTGGAAGCTTTAAAAGGAGGGTGGTGCTTGAAATCATTGTTCTTCCTCTGTTAACCATGGTTACCTGCAAGGAAACACGTGCAGTCATCATTGCTTTGCACCAAAAGGGCTTCACAGGCAAGGATATTGCTGCTAGTAAGATTGCACCTAAATCAACCATTTCTTCAAGGAGAGAGGTTCAATTGTTGTGAAGAAGGCTTCAGGGTGCCCAAGAAAGTCCAGCAAGCGCCAGGACCGTCTCCTAAAGTTGATTCAGCTGCGGGATCGGGGCACCACCAGTGCAGAGCTTGCTCAGGAATGGCAGCAGGCAGGTGTGGGTGCATCTGCACGCACAGTGAGGCGAAGACTTTTGGAGGATGGCCTGGTGTCAAGAAGGGCAGCAAAGAAGCCACTTCTCTTCAGGAAAAACATCAGGGACAGACTGATATTCTGCAAAAGGTACAGGGATTGGACTGCTGAGGACTGGGGTAAAGTCATTTCCTCTGATGAATCCCCTTTCCGATTATTTGGGGCATCCGGAAAAAAGCTTGTCCGGAGAAGAAAAGGTGAGCGCTACCATCAGTCCTGTGTCATGCCAACAGTAAAGCATCTTGAGACCATTCATGTGTGGGGTTGCTTCTCAGCCAAGGGAGTGGGCTCACTCACAATTTTGCCTAAGAACACAGCCATGAATAAAGAATGGTACTGCATGAGGTCTTGAAAAAGAAGGGTCAACACTACAAATATTGACTCTTTGCATAAACTTAATGTAATTGTCAATAAAAGCCTTTGACAAATGCTTGTAATTATACTTCAGTATACCATAGTAACATCTGACAAAAAGATCTAAAAACACTGAAGCAGCAAACTTTGTGAAAACCAATACTTCTCAAAACTTTTGGCCACGGCTGTACACATCTGATAACAGTCAATTTTCAGAAGCACAAAGATCAAAAGGTTCCTTATCAAAAACAGGTTACCTGGATTGCTGAGTGATAAAATACATTTATTCCAAAGATATAGCAAATAAACACTCAAGTGTGCATAAACGTACATAGGAAATGAATGCGGGTCATTTTTGACCCATGTTATGCATTAGAGGGGTAGTAATACAAAAACCATTTTTATTCAAAAAGTAAGAAAGGAAATATCAAAATAAAGATTTGTGATTATCAAAAACAAGTTAATTGAGGAATACCTGGATTGCTGAATGATGAAATTCATTTTTTGCAAAGATATAGAAAATAAACTCTCCACCGGGTCATTTTTGACCTGGGTTATGTATCAAAGGGTTAAAATGATGCAAATAACTGTTGAATGAATATTGTTTCAGTATTCCATCACAAATTTAAAGTACTTCTTGTGAAACTTGACATTCAGACCTGAAGAATAAAAGCTGAACCATGCCAATATAAGTTGTGACTGTTTCTGATGTTGTTGATGACGATGATGATTATGATGATGATGATGAAGCAGCACTTTTGTATTCCATGCGCTTAAACATGATTGTTCAAAAAATTTGCATTCCTGCCGAACATTATCTATATTTTGCTAAACAAGACACGAGAGAGGCATGTCAGCCTACACATTGAGAAACTCATGAAAATTCATGAGGAGGCAAGCTACGCCTACTCAGTATTACTAAAAATAATGAAGAAAGTTGTATGCAAGGCTGGCTGAAAAAATATCCCCTGCAGATGAAAAAGAGAATGTATATGACTATCACTGTGTGAATACTAAGGATTTTCTGTAACTATTCATGTTATCAGTTTTATCTTTTGAAGCAGAATAATAATTGGTCATGCTATTTCAAAGACAACTGCAGCAACATGCTCTTCCCTTGTGCCAATCTGGGCTCCAGGAATACTGAGAATGTTCTTCCAAACCTGAAAAAGGAGATTTGTGTGTGCATAAATACTGCATGTGATGTTTTGACACAAAAAAGCAGATATCTGAATATAATTATTTTGCTTCCATGCTCACAATGCTGATACATCTGTTTAGGGCACAATGCTACAATTGTTGAACATTTGTCAAATTTATAATATATTACAGCGTGGTAATATTAAATACTGCATCATAATAATGTAGACAAAATGTATACCAAATATTCGTTTATTAATGGTACAAGATACTGCAGCATTTTTTTATTTTAATGTACTTAATATTAACAAAGTATGTAATTACAACCAAATACTGTCCCTAGTTAGAATGTCATTATTAGTATTTATAAGAGACATCTGGTCTAAGAACACACAGATGAGGCTTGTGTTTGTGTATTAGAGACTGCATGGATGATGCCCCAATGTATGGCTTAGCCAGGAGGGCCCTTCATCTTTTCCATAGACAGTACATATAGTGGACCAACTGAAGGCAATTTCCCCATTATGCACTTTGAAACAAACAAGGAAATATTTACTTCTGGGTGCTCTACAGTGCCATCTGCATGTAGGTATGCAGTACAATTTCAGTCTCCATTGAAGTCAATGGGAAAGTAGGACACTTGTCATCTTTCATGTTTTCTGTTGTTGACATGAAAGTACACGCAAGCATTTTGCATACTAGGCACGCATTTTGAGGTCGCAGTACGTTAATACAACATTGTAACATGAAGCTATGTAAAAATGGGGTGAGGCACATCCTTTTTGTGTGCAGTTTGTTTTCCTCCTCCATTTCGACCATTCTGTTTAGCTCACAGTCCTTTTCTGTGTTGCAATTAAGCATGCTTAATCCTGTCTCTGAGTGCGTTACACCCGCCTGCTTCACTCGTGTCAGGAATTCAATCAACACATGAGAGTTGCATGAAGCATTCATTCCAGCAAGTGGAAATGAGACTAAATCAAACATACAGCTGCAAAATGTTCCCAGTTTGGCAGAGAGTGTGCTTGTCTGAAGGTAGAAATTGCCCTTGAACGCTGGTCTGAAGTCAGTTTGGGTTTTTTTTTCTTACAGGTTAAGGCTATGATTTGGGTAGAGTTAACTGGTCCTGTGTCAGTGCTTAGGAGCAGAAAATCTTGTAGGTTTAAAACAACACTTCATATGCGTATGTTTGATTAACTTCAATTGTGCATTCACTTGTACCCATACCAGGTACTTAAATTTCATTTTTCATAAACTGCACAGTAGACTTTCAAAAAAGTAAAAAATGAAGGTGCACTTTTTAAATCCGGGAGTACAATCAATCAAATTGAGGGTACGAATTACTACTGCAAGGTTACGATTTAATAATTTGATGGTGTGAATTATTGAAAAGAAAATCAATTCAAGGTGGCCTCTAAGGGGTTCCATAAATTGGAAGTCATGCTTCATATGTATTCTGCTTCATACTCTGTTACGGACTGCTGCCTTCAAATTCTAGGGACAGGGATATTAGAGAAACAGTCAGGGACTGCTACTGGCACTGTTTATGGCTCACTCACTTGTGAAAAACAAAGGGGATTTCCACACGATACTGCACGAGAACTAGTGCTGGTCAGAAGAGAGATACAGCTCTCATTGATGACAACTGGTAGCCTGTAAGTGCCTGCCAATGCTGAGGTGCTAATATGTCCATAACCGAAGAAACCCTGGCTTGAGAAGAAACTCAAACCCACCGTGCCTTGTGCGGAACAAGTCCAGTTGTTGCTCTTGTACTTCCTGTTACATTTATTTAATGTATCATGCCATATTATACTTGCAAGTTACTTTGGATACATTAAAAATGTACATTACAAATTACGTACATGACAAATTATGACATTAATAATATGCACTGCATGTCTGTGCTGCAGGTTATTTAAATTATCTGTGCGATTTTGTGAATCCTGCCTATTGCATGTTGTACCCATTCAAGATTATTTGGACATCAACCTTTTTTTCAGCCATGTTTCAAAAAATCTGATGATTACCTGGTGACATTTGTTAAGTTCTATATTTAGTCATTGCAGGCCTTATGTCTGGTTTCTCATGTCTGGTTTTTCATTATTTCTGGCTTATCAAACTTTTCATATACAGTAACATTACAATAAATATACAGTGAAGGAAATAAGTATTTGATCCCTTGCCGATTTTGTAAGTTTGCCCATTGACAAATAAATGAACAGTCTATCATTTTAATGGTAGGTCTATTTTAACAGTGAGAGACAGAATATTTTTTTTTAAATCCAGAAAATCACATTATATAAAAGATATACATTGTTTTGCATTTGATTGTGTGAAATAAGTATTTGATCCCCTAGCAAAACATGACTTAATACTTGGTGGAGAAATCCTTGTTGGCAAGCACAGAGGTCAGATGTTTCTTGTAGTTGGTCACCAGGTTTGCGCACATCTCAGGAGGGATTTTGGTCCACTGCTCTTTGCAGATCCTCTCCAAATCCTTAAGGTTTCGAGGCTGTCGCTTGGCAACTCGAAGCTTCAGCTCCCTCCACAGATTTTCTATGGGATTAAGGTCCAGAGACTGGCTAGGCCACTCCATGACCTTAATGTTCTTCTTGAGCCACTCTTTTGTTGCCTTGGCCATATGTTTTGGGTCATTGTCCTGCTGGAAGACCCATCCATGACCCATTTTCAGTGTCCTGGCTGAGGGAAGGAGGTTGTCGCCCAAGATTTCACGGTACATGGCCCCGTACATCCTCCCCTCGATGTGGTGAAGTCGTCTTGTCCCCTTAGCAAAGAAACACCCCCAAAGCATAATGTTTCCACCTCCATGCTTGACGGTGGGGATGGTGTTCTTGGGGTCATAGTCAGCATTTCTCTTCCTCCAAACACGGGGAGTCGAGTTGATGCCAAAGAGCTCGATTTTGGTCTCATCTGACCACATCACGTTCTCCCAAGCCTTCTCTGTATCATTCAGGTGTTCATTGGCAAACTTCAGACGGGCCTGTACATGTGCCTTCTTGAGCAGGGGGACCTTGCAGGCGCTGCAGGATTTTAATCCATTACAGCGTAGTGTGTTACCAAAGGTTTTCTTAGTGACTGTGGTCCCAGCTGCCTTGAGATCATTAACAAGCTCCTCCCGTGTAGTTCTGGGCTGATCCCTCACCTTTCTCATGATCATCGATACCCCACGAGGCGAGATCTTGCATGGAGCCCCAGACCGAGGGCGATTGATGGTCATTTTGTGTTTCTTCCATTTTCGAATAATCGCACCAACAGTTGTCTCCTTCTCACCAAGCTGCTTGCTGATGGTCTTGTAGCCCATTCCAGCCTTGTGCAGGTCTACAATCTTGTCCTGACGTCCTTAGACAGCTCTTTGGTCTTGCCCATGGTGGAGAGGTTGGAATCTGATTGATTGATTCTGTAGACAGGTGTCTTTTATGCAGGTAACAAGTTATCCAACCTCTTACTCACATTCTCTCCTTATCACTACAATCTGGAATAGTTCCCCATGAACTCAAAATTGCTAAAGCCATTCTTATATTCAAAACTGGTGACACTAAGGAATTTGGAAACTACAGACTAATATCCATTCTGCCCTGTATTTCAAAAATCCTGGAAAAATTGGTCTACTCTAGAATCTCTAAGCACCTAGCTGAAAATAGTATACTATATAAACACCAATATGGATTCCGTAAAAAATACTCCACCGAGCATGCATTAATACAGCTTGTCAATCATATCTCAACTGCTCTTGACGAGAGAAAATTTGCCCTTGGGGTCTTTATAGACCTGAGTAAAGCTTTTGATACTGTAAACCATGACATCCTTATCTCAAAACTAAACAGATATGGAGTGGAAGATACTGCCTTGAAATGGTTCACTAACTACCTCCACAATAGACAACAATATGTATCTCAAGATGGTTTTTCATCCAAGAAATCGGAAATCAATTTTAGGCCCTTTATTATTTTTAATTTACATCAATGATCTGGCCATGTACTGCAACTACTTTTTTTCTGTGTTTTTTGCAGATGATACAAATCTCATAGCAACGCATGTTGATTTCTTCACCCTGATTGAAAGAGTCAATGCTGAACTATCTACTGTAGCTAAGTGGTTCCAACTTAACAAGCTAACCCTCAATGTAAAAAAATGCAACTTCATGATCTTTTGCAATACAAATAAGTATTATCCTAAAGAATATGCTAAAATACAAATCAACGGGTCTGAACTCACGCAAGTAAACTGCACAAAATTCCTAGGAGTTGTCATAGATGAAGGCCTAACCTGGTATAACCATATTGATCTTGTTTGCAAAAGATCTATGAAGATGATAGGCATACTGAGAAAGGTTTGTCCCTTAATTCACTCCTCAGCCCATTTAACTCTATACTACAGCATTGTGTATCCCTTTATGAACTACTGCAATATAGTCTGGGCGGCTACACACCCTACTTATCTAAAGAAACCACTTTTAATTCAAAGAGGTTTTTAAGAATGATCTCCCACTCAAATAGATACGCACCCTCTGCACCTCTATTTAGAAAATACTCTCTCCTACCCATTGACAAAGTTAATGTCTACCAAACACACTTATTCATACACAAGTTCATCAATAAGAAGGAAGATCTCCCAGACACCTTCCAGAACTTCTTTATTTTTACAACTGACGTACATTCATACCAAACAAGACACAGTAATAATAGTCTCTTCCTACCATCCACCCGAACTAAAAGTCATCAATTCAACCTCAGATTTAGAGGTCCCATGCTTTGGAGTGATTTAAGTTTGCCATTAAGGTCTATACCCTCCCAATCCGTTTTCAAAAAGACCTTGAAAAAACATCTAGTCATCACTTGACCCTTCTAGTTATCAACTAGAATGCTCAAGCTGCCTGATTATCTGCCTGTTGCATTGCTTTCTTCTGTTCTCTTTGCCTTTTTCTTCCTATGTGTTTTTTTTTCTTCTCCTCTTTTACAACTTTATTAGATAACATAGCTTATCTTATAGTTTATTTGTTGGCCTACAAGTCAAAGTAACTATGATTATTGATTGGGGGAGGAACTCTGTACAAGCCCGCCAGGGCTTCGTTCCCTCCCTGCACTGTAATTGTAAAATTATGTGCTAAATATTTTTTTTTAATTTAAAAAAAAAAGACAGGTGTCTTTTATACAGGTAACGAGTTGAGATTAGGAGTAAAGTGAGAGGACTAATCTAACCGGTCTGTGGGAGCCAGAATTCTTGCTGGTTGGTAGGGGATCAAATACTTATTTCACACAATCAAATGCAAATCAATTTATATATTTTATATAATGTGATTTTCTGGATTTTTGTTTTGATATTCTGTCTCTCACTGTTAAAATAAACCTACCATTAAAATTATAGACCGTTCATTTCTTTGTCAGTGGGCAAACTTACAAAATCGGCAAGGGATCAAATACTTATTTCCTTCACTGTACATTTCATGTATACAGAGCATATAAGTCCCTTGTTTATCCATTTCAGGCCTTGTGCTGAGCTTCGTGCCATTGTGTAAGCAGGTACCAGGTGCTGGCCATTTCATTCTGATTCTGTGAGCTCTAATTTGACTGATCATGGACATTTTTTGTCGTGCCAAACCTTTCAGCAAAATCTCACAGAAAACTGCAGCCTGTAAAACCCTAAAAATGATTTAATTCATGTCCCACAGTCTGTGGCCTGAATTTCCAAGGGATGGGAAAGGAGAACAAATGACAGAGCCTGTCCTTCATGTCCCATAGTCCCCACACAGCCCACTTCTAGCCCTTTGCCTTTTGCCAGGCACAGCCTCAATTTGGGGAACGCATTGTGGCAACTATGTGGACTGATGCCCAAGAGGGTGTGAATGCTTATTTTAAGAAACTGGCTGCTCTTGTGACCTATGATTTATTCTGTGGCCTCCAGATATAAATGCATTCTACTGCAGTCCTACACAAGACCAGACCAATTTGCCTCACACATATTCCAATTACATAATCACTCAGAATGTCACACAGACTGATTCACACAACAGGAGGATGAAAAAAAGGTGAGATAATTTAAAACAATATTTTCAGGCCTTTGAGTTTATTGCCAATTCAAGTGTCTACATTCATTTGGTTTGTTTTAATAACTATTTCTCTCATTCATTTATTTATTTGCCTCGGTAAATTCACCATTTTAATTAATGAAATGAAACAGTAGAATTAACTACTTTTTTACCCCGTTTCAAAACTTTGGCATAAAATACAAAGTAGAAGATCAGCTCTTAATGAGCACATAATAATTATTGCCACAAGACTATTGAGTAACATTCTAGAGTTGAAAGTAATGTGCTTTTATAGACATCTTTTGATTATCTCTCGACTTTTCAAGCTAAACAAATTAAAACAAAACAGCATATAAACCGTTTTGGAAAATGGCTATACAGTGCACAGTTGGCAAGTTTATAGAAGGCTGTGGGAGCATTCTGCAGACCCAGTATGGCACTGATTTTGTCTCATGTTAGCACTTTAACAGCTGTTCATTGTCCAATTTTGGAAACTTTTTAACCTCCATAGCAAACATCCTATACCTTATAGTCCTGAAACTTGATACACATAGGCTTCTCTTCATGCTCAAATTTTTTTTGCAATTCATACTTCAATGCATTCATTACTTAATGGATATAATGGACCCCTATACTCTTTGTGATAAGTGCCATGGGATCTTTAGCGACCACATTGAGTCAGGACCCAAGTTTAACATCTCATCCAAAAGAAGTCACCTCCAATAGCACATTCTCCCCATCACTGGAGCTTTAGAGTTTATTTGGACCAGAGGGAAGAAATATTGGAAGTTTTATTGTTATTTTTAGTAAAATACAGAATCTCCTCAAAGACTGCTTGTCACAACTTCCAGTAATCTCTTCTTTGGATGCTCCTCTTTAAATGCAAAGTTATTGCATTGAAATATGCCTGCCACCTGCCAATACATTTACAGAATTTGGGAATAATATGTAAATAATGCCAAACTGATCACAATGTGACCATGAGCACATTAACATAAACTGTTACAACAGCCACCACCAGCCACCCTAGTTACATCACTGAATAACATGCAAGAAGGTGTAATGTGAAAACCTTTAGAGCAATACATAAAGGGGGTAGACAAAATAATACACTGCCCGTCCAAAAAAAAAGTCATACACTCTGATATTTAGTTGGACCGCCTTTAGCTTTGATTACGGCACGCATTTGCCGTGGCATCGTTTCAATAAGCTTCTGCAATGTCACAACATTTATTTCCATCCAGAGTTGCATACATTTTTCGCCAAGATCTTGTATTGATGATGGGAGAGTCGGACCGCTGCGCAAAGTCTTCTCCAGCACATCCCAAAGATTCTCAATGGGGTTAAGGTCTGGACTCTGTGGTGGCCAATCCATGTGTGAAAATGATGTCTCATGCTCCCTGAACTACTCTTTCACAATTTGAGCCCGATGAATCGTGGCATTGTCATCTTGGAATATGCCCGTGCCATCAGGGAAGAAAAAATCCATTGATGGAAAAACCTGGTCATTCAGTATATTCAGGTAGTCAGCTGACCTCATTCTTTGGGCACATAACATTGCTGAACCTAGACCTGACCAACTGCAGCAACCCCAGATCATAACACTGCCCCCACAGGCTTGTACGGTAGGCACTAGGCATGATGGGTGCATCACTTCATCCGCCCATCCTCTCTTCTTACCCTGATTGCTCCAGAGCCCATCACTCTGGAACAGGGTAAATCTGGACTCATCAGACCACATGACCTTCTTCCATTGCTCCAGAGTCCAATCTTTATGCTCCCTAGTTCAAATTGAAGCCTTAGTTGTTTTTTTTTTCCGATTAGCCTCACCGACAAGTGGTTTTCTTAAGGCTACATATTAACAGCTGTTTAGTCCCAATCCCTTTTTTTGAGTTCCCTTTGCATTGTGCATGTGGAAATGCTCTTACTTTCACTATTAAACATAGCCGTGAGTTCTACTGTTGATTTTTTACAATATGATTTGTGTTCAAACCACTTCAAACGATACAAAGAAGATTAAAAACACCAGAAACACAGTTGCCCGATGTTATTATGGAATCGGACTCTCCCTCGAAGGCCTCTCCTTCGAAGGAGTAGTCTTCCTCCTCCTCCTCTCCTCCTCCACCATCCACCTGTGCCAGAAACTATCAACCACAAAGGTAAAGTGTACAATTATTATGTTTTATTTTAGTATTAATGTATTTTTCTATAATTAAGGTTATCTTTAATTCCTTTCTATATTTTTGCCACACATAAACACATAAAAAGTTTTAAAAAAGTGTTTCTGGGGTTGGAGAACGGATTAATTGGATTTACATTAATTTCAATGGGAAAAAAAAATTTGGTTCGCGAACGGAGTCAACGAACAAATTAAGTTTGTGGGCCGAGGTGCCACTGTACTCATAAAAGTATCCATAAAAATGTAATGATGTTTAGATATGATGATTGGGGAGGCCATAGAAGGTGTTTGCCCTCATCTTGGTGTTCATTAAACCACTCTCTGTTTAGCATTGTGTATGGGGGCATTATCATCTTTGGTTTATCCCTTCATCAATGGGTCCTTCATCATTATATCCTTATAAAATCACCCCCCGACACACACATCTTTCCTCAGAAGTAAACATTCACAGTCTGATCAGTGTTTCTGTCTTCACATCATTCCAAACTCTGGACACTTTTTAAAATGTTGTCCAGCATGGGTACTTCCTTTCTGAAAGAAATACCTTCCAGTACCTTATGTTCTTCTTGTTTATTAAAAAGGTGCTTAACTCATATGAGCATTTCATGAGATTCACTGATGTAATTTTGGTTGATTTGTTTTTGGAACATCTGCTACTCCAAAGACCAGTGACATAATCACACTAATGCCAGGCTCCTTAGTGAGGCTGGAAGGTGACGCTGCCAAAGTCTTCCAAGCAGACTCACACTGCCTGACAACCATGATCTGTATACTCTCAGCCCTCTCCTTTACCTTTTCTTCTTATTGGACCTTTCTGCTAACTGATTTTTAGCAGGGCTGGCAATATTGTGGGGAATTTTTGAGAAGAAAGTTTCTCTTATATCTTTATGTTTTTCCACAGCAGTGTAGCTCTGTCTCAGTGTTATGTTTTTTTTGCAGTGTGAGCATAGCCTGTCCTCTCTAGGCATCCATGTCTGTCTGTGATGGACTATCTATATTGCCAGGCTGTGTTTGCTGAATCCATACTTTGACAGTGTTTTTCTCAATTTGTAATTTTATCAGATAGTTTGCCACTATTTTATTTTAGAGCCAGATAATGTTTTTTTCAAATATTGTTTTTATATGTCTTTCCCAATGTAGTGTAGTGTACATCTGTTGCAGCATTGTTGCATTACACATTTCAATATTCTCTGAATTTTCTCACAATTGAGAAGAAAAATCTCTTCCCATCCCCTGAAAAGTAGACCATGCATAAGCTAAAACCAAAGGTTGGGGGATGGGGGGGTGTCAGGCTATGCCAGCCTCCACTTAAGGAGTGTTTCCTCAAGGTTGAGGAGACTCACTATCACCTCCTTCTTATTTATTGTGCATTTTAATTAATTAACTGGTTTCCTGTATTAGGAGGAACCCTTAATCACACTTCCAAGGTAGAAAATTCAGAAGCATAGAATCCTTTTTTTAGCCAGCACCACTACAGTAGTAAGCAGTTTTGTCTCTCACAGTTTGTTTTTTCTTTTTTTCTCATCACAACTTTCAAGCACACCAGATGGCAGCTCTCACAGTGTCCAGCATGCAGCAGTGCAGGTTCAGTTTAATGCTCAAGCAAAGAAGCACTAAGTAGCATGTTAACGTGTTTTATAATGTCTAATGGCCCTACTAGATGAAAACAAGGAGCATGATTGGGTTCTATCAGATTGAACAGTGGGGTTCGATCTGGTACTCAGGGAGCAGTTGTACCTGTGGCAGTGCAGCAGTGTTATTGTCACAGGGCTCAGAATGTGCCAGCCTGCCTGCCTGCCTGCCTCTCCATGAGAAGAAGGGCAGGTGCACCAACTGTGGATGGATGCCCCTGGGAGGCCAAGCTCAGAATAAGCTTTACGCTACCAACCAGCACATTCGCTTTAATATCCTAGAGCAGGGTGTTTAGATTGGAGGTATATGGACCCCCGTGAGCCATGAATTCTCATCAGGAGGTACATGAGACACATGATGAATTCAGCTTTATGAGCATTTTTCATAGAAAATGATTTGAAAAAAATGTGTATGTGCTTTGAAGGTAAATCTGCATAAAATAAAACATTTTTTAAAAAGTGAATTGAGAACCAACACTCATGCATATTCAAGGGTGTTAATCAGGCATTTTATAATACATTTTGGCCCTTCTTAACTAAGCACTGCAATTATACGACTGCACTGGCACACCTCAGTGTAATCCTGCAATGATCTGTGACATTCATCAAATCAGCGTCTCTCTCTCCCTCCGCCTCTGCCTGAACCTGATCCAGAACTGTTTGCCAGGTTAAGAGCCAATGCATTAGTGTAAGACTCTCCATTAATTCACTGCACCCATTCTGTAAGCACACTTTATGATTAGAGTTAGCCTCAACCCCTGTACAATTTTAGATCCTCTTCTTTCCAACCAAATTAATATGCATCTACTAAAATCTGAGCTGTCAAATAATAACTGCACTAGTTCTCTGCAGGACCAAAGCTAGCAACATGTATTGGGTTTAACACCATAAAAGTTTGAGGGCCATAAGAAGGAAACCATGGGACAGAAATAGTACAGTGCCACATTTGGAGCTCGTGCACCTTTGTTTCAGAGTGATTACTCAAAGCCCAGACTTTGACACAATGAGATCATTCTGCTGCCGAGACGGAATACATTAAACATTCTAGGCCAGCAGCTCTGGGAACAAACACCATATCATATGCCTGCATTATTGTGGAGGAGGATTTGTGCCATTTGGAATTCCTTCTCTCTCTATCTCTCATGACATTGTTCCACAGCACAATGGAAGAAAGGTCAATGCATGCAAAGGTGACAGGGGTCTGAATGGTACTAGAAAATACTAGTGATAGATTTTTATTCTTCCCTTGAATTACGTATCACTGAGCAAACAGGGGACAGTGAATCCCATGGGGAATAAGGTAAAAGCCTGGTGTATTTTAGCACAGATAATTTGTGCTGAGATGTAGCTGCAGTTGTGTAACAGAAATATGATTCAGTGAGAAATGTGAGGCCATTGGCTTTAGAAAGACAATAACTAGAGCTAAGATGTGGTAAACCTAGAATAGTGATGTGACCAACCACTTCATTTTATCAAAGACTAGTGGCCAAAAGTATCTATAAACACACATATTTAGTTTGTTATTTCACTCCAATGGACCCAACACCCTCTTCAGTGGGAAATTACTATCTGTGATGACTGTAAAAGTGTACTTTGACAAGGATGAGTCACAGGAAAAGTAGCAGGACTGATCACAATGGTTTGTGGAATTTATGATTTCTTTAGAACAGAATCTCAGGCTTCTACATCATGTAACTTGCACTGCATATCTCTGCATGCTATATTGCAGCCCTACAATTTAAACAGGGGAAATACCCCAATGGTGAATAATAATGTATTTGTTTCTGAAGTACTTTCTAAATTTTTTACAGTTTGTTTTCCCTTGACATGATTTTCAGCTTTCAAAGAAGGTGCTTGAGACCAATTTTATCTCAAATGCCCATGTATCTCAGTTAAGTACTTTTTGTATTATTTTGTTTCAAATTTTTTGCCATTTTTCTCCTAATTTAGCATTCAGTTATACGAATTATATGAATTTCTTTCAATTTACCCTCCCCCATGAACCCGCCGTTCCTCCTAGGAAGCAAGCTTATTTCTCCTGTACAGGGATGCTTTACATGCTTGTTGGCGAGCCCGTGCCGGCTCACCCTCCCCCCTCCCTCAGTGGCAGTCAGCAAATTAGCCAGAGCCGGACTGAGACAGCCAGGTTTCGAACTGCGGCTGCAGTAGGCAACTTGAATTTGGGGGGGCGAATGCTTTGACCATTACGTTACCCGAGGCCCCTCAGATAAGTACTTTGTAAGGGTGTAACTGAACACTCAAATGGGTGTAATGATAGTGGTGGCACTGTGTGTAATCTAAGGAATGCTTTGAAGATATGCCCAAGAGCAAATACTATAATTTCAAACCCAAGTATATGATAGTAAAAATATGAATAGATAAAGATAAATGGAAGGGTTGAAAGGGCCTCTTGTAATGTTTAATCCAATCTTTCATATCATGGTATGAACACGAGGGGTGGTTGGTTCGCTACATGGATGAGGAGGCTGGGGTTTCAGTTGGGGGTGGGGACTTAAACACAAGTAAATACTTATTCCTGGTGACTATTCAAGTGGTAAAAATTGTAATTATTCACAAGTAAAATAGCCAATGTGTTGTAGCAGCTAAATTGTAGCATAGCCTGTTGAATGTGAGCCGTCTGTATATTTGTCATTAAATGCAATCTAACAAGAGACATACAAAGACACAAAATAAAGGAAACACCAACATAAAGTATCTTAATAGGGCCTGCCAGAACAGCTTCAATGGGCCTTGGCATCAATTTTCCAAGTGTCTTAAACTCTATTGGAGGGATGCAACACCATTCTTCCAAGAGAAATTCCATTATTTGGTGTTTTGTTGATGGTGGTGGAAAACGCTGTCTTAGGCGTTGCTCACAGTGTGCCTTCCTAATTCTGCTACCAAAATTGGTTACAATTGTGCTACAAAAAACTGGATTTAGCATGCTAGAAATGTGCAACCCAAACAGATATGCTTAGCATGAAAAGGCAGGCATGTTTAAATGTTTTACAACTGCCTGACCTATGAGATGCAACACATGATGTTAATAACTTGGTGAAAACTCATTTTCATTGGCTATAACCTCTGACTCCCTTCAATGTATCTTGCTTCAGCAATAAAAAGTTACCTTATTGTGATACAGTGCCGGATTAATCCAGGAAGGTTTGTTTGGGTTTGATTGAATTTCATATGCCCTTAAAGAGACTAAGGCCCTATTCACAGTTAAGTTAAGCATGTGCAACACAAATATTATGCATCTCATCCAAATCAGAATATGTCTGATCATATTCAGACTTTTAAAATTATTTGTGTATTTGAGCACCCCTGGAAAATATTTATAGTGGGTAAAATCTGTTTAAATTTTAATAAAATGTATTAAAGGCACATGCTCCTTAAAGGGATAAATTGAGACTCTTGAATGGAAAACACCATTGAAACAAAACTCTTAGAAATGTTATAGTTAGCCAACAGAGGGCAGGTATTCGAAAACGATTCATTAACATTTTTCTGGCACCCAATTTCAGAGTTAAGCACATGCATAGCAGAAGTCTGAATACAATCAACCTTTTTCATGCAACTTCTGTATGAACTTAAGCAGGTGCCTAATTCAGTCAACTCTGAATAGGGCCCTATATGTATTTGATTGAATCATGGCCATTGTCTTAGCTGAAAAATCTAATGAATCTTTAAAGATTATTCTTATTCTGCTTCACATGATATGTGAGGTGAGAATAAAAAAAAACAGGGATGCAACATGATCAAAAGAAAATAAATTATTGATATAAAACATTCACTCGCATGATTTTAGATTGCCTGTTCACGTGAGTGTGAATCAGCAGAGACTTTGCTCTGTGCAATTAACCAGTAAAAGGCCTGTAACAATAATGTATGATAAATATACATTGAATATATAGGTGCTTATTAATACATTTAATCAAGAGGTCATGTCAAGTTGTGATAAGAGCGTCTGCTAAATGCCTAAAATGTAAAAATGATATAGGTGCTTATTAATACATTTAATCAAGAGGTCATGTCTAGTTGTGTTGACAATTACAATCCTTTGGCAAATACAATTATGGCCGTGTACATAAACAGAAGTGCAATGTGAAAAAGCAGAAATACATGGACCAAATGACTAATTACAATTAAAACCAGTTACAACAGTATCTTTAATGCATTTTTTAACCAGCGCTCCTCTGATTAATAAATGCATGTTTCACAAAGCTGGCCAATACTGCGGAAAAACTAAAATGTTTTTTTTGTTTGTTTTTACTAAAAATCATTAGAGCCCCAAACATATAAAAACGATTACTTCTTTATTCCAGCAAACTAACATACAACATCCTAGGTAAAGAATAAAGTACAGATTACAACTGGTATCAAACAATCCTTCTAACTGCCTTGTTACCCCAAGAAAAATGCCTCCTCTTGTCAGCACACCTGGGATTAAATAGGCCTGCAATTATTACTTTCACCTAGGAGCATCCCCATCAATCAATCAATTGATTGATTGATGGGGATGCTCCTAGGTGAAACTAATCTTGCCTGCACAGCATTACATCTTCATGAAGCTGGTAACAATTAGTTTACACAATTACTGAGTAAAGTTCTATACCAGTAGTTGTGGCATCCTAAACATTAAAATGCACACATACAATTGACAACAACATGCGCAAAGTCCAGTCCTTTCCAACAGTGAAGGCTACTCCTTCACAGCATTTCACATTTATTTTAATGTGTTGCATTGAATAAGGCCACCATGGGTAAATGGCTAGAATAACTATAGCTCTCATTATGAAGGGTCCCCAAGGGCAATCAAAGAAGGGGTAGACAGTTATCTTGTTTTTCAATTCCCTTTGGCAAAAATACTCTGTAATGTGCTTTGTTACAATAGGTGATTATGTATTATTTCTTATACTTTATCCAGAGTAGCATACAGTAAAAAATAAAGTACAGTATAGTGTATGTAATATATAATATACAGTAAACCTATAGTAACAATTAATACATTTAACAATTTCCAGACCAATTAACTGTTAGTGGAAGAGATGAGAATTCGGAAGCATGTGGGAGCTGTGTGGTTCAGGGCACAGTGGCCCAGCCAGTGTCTCGAGAGGCATACAGGCTGCATCCCTAGCCAATGGTTGGCACTGGGGACTTGGTAGGCATGGGAGTAGGAGGGGATGGAAGAGACCAGACGGACCAGAGTTCTGGATGATTTGTAGCAGTTGGATAGCGTTGGCCGAGGGAAAAGCCAGTTGGTGAGGATTTGGCAGTATGTTGGGATGCAAGATACAAAGAATCAGCAGGAGTGCCACAATGCTCTTGTCACAGATGATTGTCAGGTGTTACTCCATGGCTCTTGGTAAAATGGAAGGGAGTCAGCTTGATGTTTTACAGGGAGAAAGCAAGGTTGCTAACAGACGACTTCTTCACCAGGAGGTCTGGAGAGAACTCACAAAGAGATGCATCTATTTGGCTTGGAGAAAACAACCTGCAGCTTGTGTAATGCCAGGCAGAAATAAGTCTTCTCAGGAGGTGTACGCATCAAAGGAATGAAGTAACACATAAAACTTCGAATAAAACGAAATGCTCAGCCCTGTTTTAGCTGGTGAGTGTGCTGCAGGAGTATCGTGACCTCCCTCCAAGGCTGTGGGAGTCTGTGTGGGACAGACTGGGTTTAGAGGGCTACCATGCTGAGAAGAGGGGTGTTTGGCAGGCACAGTACATGCAAGAGATCCTCTCCACCATTTCACGCACTGTCAAAGTGAGAAAGTGTAGTGGACACACAAAAAGCTGCCTTGGTTTCCCAATATATATATTTTTTCATTAATCTTATAATATTAAACATGAATATAATATTAAAGGTAACTATTCAATTTAATATATTAGCCTTTTAAGCAAAATTCTCTGCACTAGATGGCTTTGAAATATATGCCATAAGGGAACTAGGAGATTAGGAAAGGTGATTATGTGCATATGTGCATGCGTGACTCCACATAGACACCACATGGACGCTTGCAAGGCATGGCTTTACATGTCAACCACATATCTGCTTGGACACTGGGCAAAACTCTCAGTCGGTATTCCAAGAGTGCTACCACAGATCAATAGAAAAAGTACCAGTGATGCAAACTGGTGGCCAAAAGAGGCAGATGGACAAGTCAAGCAGGTGTGTTTTTGTTTTGTCAGCCTCTCAACAAACCTGGCATGTCTTTCATCATTCATTATTAGAATTATCACAACATGTGATCTTCAAACACATACAGTAGAATATAACATTTTGGCGTGAATATATAAAGTGGTATTTACAAAAACTGTGGACCCAGGAGTCTACATGGTAATTGTTGATAAATCCCAGTTGCTCTAAAACATAAATTGATTTTTTACTAATAAAAATCCTCTAATTGGCCATATTTGGTGAATTTATGCATGCAATATCCCTAGCATGAGTACAGAGCAGCAAACACAACATAAGATGTAGCACTATATTTGAAAGTCTTGGCGGTGGATGAATTGTTTTGTTTTCATTTCAGCCTCATCAGAGGACACTCAGCAATTAAAAATAAATGGTTTTATCTGTAGTTGGATGCAAGAAACAGAACTTGGCTTTAGAGAGGGGCAGAGGGTGGATTAAGCAGTCATCATAATACCAGAGAAAACACTGATATGCCATTTTCTCAGATGGATTTATATCTCTCCAATGCACATGTGTTAATATCCCACAATTAGCAAAAGCCCAATTAATTTTTCACATCTTCCTCTGTGGACAGAATTTTCAACTGTGGACTAAATGTAGTTGGACAAGGGCATCGTTAATCACACCAAAATACGCTCAGGATTAATGTTCAGATGTGTTTAGGCAAATACACCAAATGAACATTCCACTTGGGAAACACAACCTTTTATTTAGCTTGATATAAAAATTCCAAAACAGGCCAAAATAGGGAACATAATTTGCATGGAGGATTGTATTTCTGCTCTGTAGTGCCATTATTGAACCACAAGGAAATGTTGGTACGGTCTGGAGTGTAAGTAAATTTGAAAATGTTCTGATATGACCATGTACTGCGTAGAAATTAGGGTGTGCATAGTTTGGTATGACATTTGTGTGCACATGGGTGATAAAGGAGGCACCAGGTTGCTAAACCATATGTAAACAATCATTGCCACACCTGTTAGAAACATCCCGAGGCAATTGATTTTCAAAAAGGCAAAGAAAAATGTGGGTTTTATGGCATTTATAATACTGCTAATATGATTGGGACAGAAAGTGCCTAGTGGTACTGTATTGTGATATTAAATATTATTTGTAATTTTTGTGGTGTATATTTAAATCCAAGCCAACTTGTGTAAATATTACCATCTATTCATCTACAGAGCTGAAAATGAAACCTATGTATTATTTGTGCTTGACTGTTATTTGCTTGGTTATAGTATATGATGTCTATAAATGATTTGGCCTGCAAAGCTGCTTTGGTTACCTATTAATATGGACAGTGTCCTGTACATGTTAAGTGCACAGAGGTGGGAAAATTTTATGAGATTATCAGGACGGTGCCAACTGAAAATGGTTTAATCTGAGCTAAATGTGGCCAAGCCTAAATCAATGGTCATTAGACCAATTACTTCTGGAAAGTGGAAACTGACAGCCCTAACTTGTGCACAATGAACGGTTCTGAGGATCCACAGCCATTTGTGTGCCACAGACAGCTGATTGCAGCCCCCAGCAATGTGACAAACTGGCCTAGCGTGAGGGCTGTTTGAGGCTTCAGTGATTCTCTTTGCCCTTCCACACACAGTAGTGCTCCAATCAGTGTCATAGTTCTCTTAGAGTCTGTCCAACACAGCCAGCATTGGAGGTAAATAGAATACAATAGAACACCACAGGTGACATAATGCCATTGTAAAAATGTCTGTTTGGGCTTTTCTTGAATGTTACAGCTTGGGACCCCAATTGGAGGGTAATTCATTAAGAGGAATGAAAATAAATAAAATAAAAGTGGGGGTATTGGATTCTAGTTATTTTTCACATGGAGTTTGCTAAATTGATAGGAATCGTTATCACTTTTGTGTTAAAAAGCTAAACTTAAAAGGACAAATCAAAATTCATAAGTGGACTGTAGTGAGATTTTAGGCATTGGCAAGTCATTTCTACTCTCTATAATGATAATATAAATCAATGAGGCCTACCTTGCACAGTACAACAAGAGGGGAGAAATTAGAATTTCCCATTAAATCTGTCCTATACCAGTTGTCACCATAAAAAGACACCATAAAATAATACACAACAGCCATCCTTTTTCTCCCATTCACTTCATTAGCATTTCAGAGCTCTAGTTTGGGGAGGACAGTAGCGAAAATGCACCTGGACGGTAGGATAATTGCAAGTTTCAGTCTCCGCAAAAATAATATTTCTCGCCTCCGCCTAGTTTGGATAGTTTTGTGGTCTGCATTTGCGTCAACATGGGTTGGGCAGCGCAATGGGCAGTGTTTCAATAAGAACATTTGGCAATGTGCAAGTTTTGGCCATGTTAATTCATTTGCACTTTTATCCACTTTATCATCCATCTTAACTTAAATGCAGGGCGTTATGTGCTAGTTTGGTGACATTATTAATGGGCACATGCAGATAGGGCAGATATGCAATAAATCGTTCATCACACAAGACAGCTTTGTGGATGTTCTGTAATTCAGCTCACTCTGAGGCAAACAACTAGTTGAAATCTAGGCTACCCTGAGTGATTGCAGAGGTTGGATAGGATTGCTAATCATTATTCAACAATAATGAATAAAAAATAATGAAGCCATGATGCCCGTATTTTACATCCATAATAGTTTGTACTTTATTTCAAATGCTGTAATAGATAGAATTAACAGCAATAGAATTCTGAAACAACGTTTATTGACATTGGGCGATTATATTGTTGAGCGGAATAGCGGATATTATTTAATAAAATAATAACTTGACAATAACAATTTGGAACACCATCCATCGTTGCAGGACACAGGACATCTGGTCACCCTAAGTGCATCAATGAAATGTAGTTAATATTGTTAATAAATACGTTTTAATATATGTGACTTTGATGAAAAGACACAAACTAAACTAACTTGTGCCACACGTCTTCCTCTTCCTCCTCCCACACACCTATTCAGTTTACTACTGAGAAAAGGGCTTTTCTCAGTAGGAAACACATACACATGCATGTTAGTTTAGTTTAATTTAGTATTGTCACATGATACCTTCCAATTACATACTCCATTGTATTGTAGTGAATGCAAGTCTCATAATGTGCTCTTTGCAAGCCATGGTGCCCATTCTTCTTGAGACATGATGAAATTGCCATTTCACTGTGCAAAGGTATTATAGGTGAAGAAAGCTGATGATCTGATTGGACATAATGAACCAAACTCTCACCACACCCACAGGTCATTCTTAAACTGTTCTTCAGGTTCTTCTTAAACTGAGCTCTTTACAACTGCACCACAGTTGCACCACCGTCTCTTGTCACAAAACTACCAGAATAGAAAAGAACATGCTTTCATGCCCTTTCGTCCAGGATTAGCACTACTGTGTGTGCATTGACAATGAAACTAGGGCCCTCAGTGTTAGAAATACCACTCTTATAACAGCTACTGTTGATATCCTAAATATGAATACTACATTAATACTAATACAAATATTAGTTCCTGTATTCGATGTCTGGACATTTTATCATATTTCTTCACTATGAACCATTATATGGAATATATGGATGGCAATGATATAAAGGGGGTAGACAAAATAATGGATACTTATGTAACACCGTTGGTTCTGTCTGCAGCAAGTTTCAAACTGAAGATCTCAACGTGACAAGAGAGACGATTAGCCCGCTGAGCTAAATACTCAAGTCTCCAACTCTGGGAATTAATCACACTCTTGTCTCCCTTTGCAGCAGACACTCACGTGCTCAACTTTCACTCACGCCTTCTGAGCTCCGCTACACTCTCCCTTTCAAACTCCTGCAGCAGCAACCACAGCCCGACCGATTACCATCAGTCGCAGCATCCGAGTCACGGCACCAATGTAACAGAGTTGGTTCTGCCTGCAGCGAGCTTTGAACCAAGGATCTCGACGCAACAAGAGAGACAATTAGCCCACTGAGCTAAAGACTCAAGTTGCTAACTCTGGGAACTAATCAAACCCTTATCCCAGTCGTATTATCCTGTAATGAATGTTCACATGTTAAACAATCTGAGTCGTAGCATCCGAGTCACGGCACCAATGTAACAGAGTTGGTTCTGCCTGCAGCAAGTTTTGAATCGAGTATCTCGAAGCAACAAGAGAGACGATCAGCCCGCTGAGCTAAAGACTCAAATAGTCTAGTCCCCTAGCTGTGGGAACTAATCGTACCCTTATCCCAGTCGTATTATCCTTTTGCAACTTGAACTCACGCCTTCAGAGTTCTGCTACACTTACAAGATTAGTTGCTAAAAACCACAAAACAATAGCCTCAAAAATGACCACAGAACTGATTCTACACCTCTGTGACCCAGTCTCAACAATAACTCTACGTCATGAGCTTCACAAAGCTGATATTTATGGAAGGGTTGCTGTTCGGAAACCACTTGTACCCAAGGCCAATGTGCAACAATGCATAACTGGGTGTAATGAGCACAAAACCTAAACTTCTGAGCAGTGAAAGAAAGTGATATGGTCTGATGAGTTGTATTTTACTCTCTTTCCTAAATCTGGATGGGCTAATGTTTTGGGAAAGCTAAAGGAAGCCTTCAACCCACATTGCCTGTTCCCAACTGTTAAACATGGTTATGGATCTCTTATGGTATGGGCAGCCATATTGTGGGAGTCATTGGGTGCAATCATTACTCTGCATAATTACGGCCAAGGAATACAAAGTCATTTTAGGCGACCAGGTGCGCCCTATGGTGCAAACATTGTTTCCTCAAGATGTTTCCATAATCCAAGATGATAATTCCCCTATACACACTGCTAAATATATTGGAGAGTGGTTTCATGAACACCAGAATGATGTCAAACACCTTCTATGACCTCTCCAATCACCAGGGCCCAGTTGTTCAAAAGTAATCTGATCAGATTTTGGATCAAATATTGAAAATGGGTTGTTCAAAACCAAAAAAGGATTCTGAAATTGAATCAGATCACCTAATCAAATCTTGGTTTTGATGTGGATCAAAACTTGAATATTTGTTGTTCAAAACCTTTACGTAGGATTGGGATAGATTTGATCCAAAGAATCTGGATTATCTTGATCCCAGCAGAAGGGTGGATTCAGGGTGGATTTCAGGAACACAATGTAATGCAACTTTAAAATTGGTCAATTAATACAACATTTGTAGCATATAGTGGTTGGTAAATATATATTTTTGTTTAACATTTACAGTGATAAAGTAGACATTACTCTCTCAGGACAGTGCAGTCTACCAAATAATGCATTTTTCCTCATAAAATAATTCCCAAATGAACAGCTGTCAATATCAAACAGAAATCAGATATTTCATTCAATTTATCATTCATTTATCACTGTATACAAATTACAATGACACAGACACTAGGGCACCACTAGGCAGTAGGCATTGGTTGGCAATCACCAGTGATCAACCTGTCAAAGGTAGTTGTTGACAATGGCGTCCCTTATTGCACAACCAGTCAGTCTCTCATTCAGAGAAAACGCAGCAGGTTGGCCTGGGTCATGAACAGGCTCTGGAGGATCATCAGCGTCACCACAGAGAGGGACATCACACCTGGCAGCGATGGTGTGGAGGCAGGGCTGGACTGGGAGAAAAAATCGGCCCTGCCATTTCGCGCTCAGACCGGCCCGGCAAGCGCCATTTTCTGTCGACCGGGGGGTGCTGCGAAAAGAAGCTGAGACCATGGTGCGCGAAAAATGTATTGCGCCCCTCGGAACACCCGGTGTATAATATATATAAAATGATTCTACCGGCCCTACCGAGGCCCTACCGGCCCAAAAACTAGACAGCCCACCGGGCAGTTAGCCAGTCCAGCCCTGTGTGGAGGGTAATCCAAGCCAGTAGTATGGTGCACGTTCCCTGTGGCTCCACACGCAGGTAGTTAAGGCATTCAAAGCGTCTCTTCAGAACCCCATTTAGACACTCAATAGCACACCTTGTTCTGCAATGTGAAGTGTTGAACCGTGCTGGCTCGGGTGTGTTTATTTTTTGCCTATTGGACATTTAGGCTATTTATGATTTCAAATGCTGTACTTAAAAATATTAATTGTTCAGTTATGGACAAATAGAAACACCTGCAGTGATCCCATGCTGCCTGTTCTACTTGTGTTGTTCATTACATCGCCAGTAAATGGTGATATGTGGTTCTATTTAAAGCACTGGTAATCCGGATTTGGTCATCTTGAAAAGTTTGTATCTGGATCAGGGTGATCCAATCCAATGTTGTTTTGAAAAAACAGCACAAAAGCAGGCCAAATTACCTGATCCAGGATAGCAAAACATGGGATTTCCAAATCCGGATCATTCTGATCACTGGATTTGGATCAGTAAACATCCTTGAACTTTTATGGGAAGTTCTGTAACATAGAGTGTGAAGTAAATTTCCACCGCCTTCATCTCTCAAAGAGCTGGGGCTTTCCTTCTTGAAGAATGGTTCAATAGTCCACTAGAACACAGTTCACAACTTTTATAACAGCATTCCAAGAAGGATTGAAACTGTTCTGAAAGCAAAAGGTGGCCCAAATCCTTATAAGGTAATAAATATTCATATACAGGCAGTCCCCGGGTTACGAATGTCCAGCTTACGGACAACTCGTACTTACGAACGGACTGCCATAAGGCCTATTATATTTTTTTAATCGAGTTAGATACAATGGTTCATAATAACGAACGCACGCACTGCTTTGTGATTCTCATGAAATCATTGCGCGGTTTCATCGGTTCGTTGGCTCAAGGAACAGAGATCACCATCCGTTATTTTAAGTCAGATCACGGTCGCATTTTCTCTTTCTGTTACCCTTACAATGATGCCTCCAAAGCGTAAATCCGATGCAAGTGCTGGTGATGCATCAAAGAAAAGGAAAACAATCACCATGGAAAGTAAAGTTGAAATAATAAAGAGATCGGAGAGAGGTGAAACGCCATCAGCCATTGGGAAAGCATTAGGCTACAGCCGGTCAACGATTGGAACAATTTTAAAAGACAAGGGAGAATAATGGAGCATGTGAAAGGCCATGCCCCGATGAATGCCACGATTATTACCAAGCAACGCAGTGGTTTAATTATTGAGATGGAAAGGCCATTGATAATTTGGATAGAAGACCAAAATCTGCATAATATGCCTATTAGTCTTTCTTTAGTGCAAGAAAAGGCTTGAAGCCTTTTCAATTACTTAAAAGCTACTCGTGCAGCAAGTGAAGGCGATTGTGACGAATAATTTGTTGCGAGTAGGGGTTGATTCAATTGCTTTAAATTGAGAAAAAATGTACATAATATTAAAGTTCAAGGTGAAGCAGCGAGTGCAGATGTAAGTGCTGCTAAAGTCTCCAAGTCCATCATCTTCTGCATCATCCAGTTATTAATGTTGTCATAATACTACCTCACAAATGAGTGTTAACCTTTAATCATGATCCTTTTTCTGTTTTTCTATCTAAACTGTTTTAAGAACTTTCTTTAATGTTTTTTTTACAGTACAGTACTGTATGTACATAGTTACTTTTATTATTACAGTATTATTATGTACTGAATGTTATGTTTAAGATGTTTTATTGGATTTTTTCTTAAGTGTTTTATATGCACAGAAAGGTAAAATAAATACTATACTAAGACAAACATTTGACTAAGTGACGATTAATAAGAGCTGTATGTACTTGTTCAGACTTACATACAAATTCAACTTAAGAACAGATCTCGTTCGTAACCCGGGGACTGCCTGTATTGTGGTTTTACCATTATTTTTGCCTCCCTGCTGCATGTAGAAGCAATAGCTTTTACGTTCTTATAAAAATCAATATTTCATTCAGTAAGACTATGAAATCACCTCCTTCTACAGCTAACCCCTTTTTCTCTTCCCATTTCTCACAGAAGTTTTTAATTGAATACCTTCCAGTTTTGGAGTACAAATTTGGACTGAAATCATTTTCTTAGAAGTGTATAAAAAGCATTAGACTTGAGAAATCCTGTAAGCATTTGAAAAATTAAATATGCGTGCCGTTTCCTGTTTTTATACTGCAATGCCCCTAAGAGGATTTGCACTGCTTCCCTGTGAAATTACAGCCTATTTAAATTCATTTTAAGGTAATTTCTGTTATACTGTATCATATGCCAGATATATATGATCAGTCAGGTTTCAATTTTGCATCATGACTCTCTTGATTGCAATGCACTGTACAGTATGTATGCCATATATAAAAGCAAATAAATGTGATAAACCTGTAAAAATATATATTTCACTATGGATCTTGTCAGAACATTTCAGTTTTAATCTTCATTATATAATTTTCAGGCTGATGCATTGTGGCTTCTGTATGCACTCATAGGGAATGGGGGCAGCTTTAAGGATTGGGAAGCAGTGATATGAGGAAAGGCATGTCTCCCAGAAGCGTCACATTTGCCATGACAGTTTGAAAATATCCCTCAGAGATGATTTCATTTCGCTCTGTGTGGGATACATCTGTGTTTACGTCAGTTCCGTGAACTGGAAAAGCTGGAAGATGCCTTGGAAAAAAGGAAAAAATAATCCTTACTGTCAGATCTTGGAAAATGAGGCTCGATTATGTTTATTTGCTTAATAAATAATGTCATTAAGACAGTTCATATTAATGTATAGCTCACTGTAGTCCATGCATTCCCTATATGATAAGGGGGAACAAACCCAAAGGCTAAGAGGAAAAGACCAAAAATATTGGCACCCTTCCACGTTTAAAAAACCCTCAATATTTTCTATAAAATAAGTTGAATTTGACAGAAGTATTTAGTCGCCACAATTATTTATTTCACTGTTTTTAGTACAGCATTGACAAAATTACTGACACCCTAGATTTAATATTTGGTAGCACAGCCTTTGGAGAAAATAACTGCAATCAAGTGCTTCCTATAGCCATTCATGAGATTCCTACACCTCTCTACTGGTAATTTGGACCACTCTTATTTTGCAAACTGCTCCAGTTCTCTCAGATTTGAAGGGCGCCTTCTCCACAGGTGTTCAATAGAACGCTTTCTCTTGAACCATTCCTGGGTGCTTTTGGATGTGTTTTGGGTCATTGTCCTGCTGGAGGACCCATTACCTTAGACTGACACCCAGTTTTCTGACACTGGGTAGCACATTTTGCTCCAAAATGCCATGGTAATCCTCTGATTTCATGATGCCCTAAATACGTTCAAGTCATCCAGTACCAGAGGCAGTGAGGCAACCCCACACCACTATGGAACCTCTGGCATATTTGACTGCAGGAAGGGTGTTCTTTTCTTTAAAAGCTTGATTTTGTCATCTGACCACGCCAAAATCACAAACCTCCTCTAAGCTTAGCACGGACCTCAGGGGGTTAAAGAGAATGTATGATTGGATGTTTCTCAATGTTGTATCCTTATCAGTACAAGACATACATTTACACAGGCAAACAAAAATTCTAAAATGTTCAGCTAAATAAATGTTTTTCAAACAAATGTAGCATAAGTACTCCTAACAGTAGAAGAAAACAGTCAAGTTATGTAAGTATTATTTTCAGTCAGTTCAACTGTAATTAAATTAGTCTTGACTGGCTGCATTTCCAACATATAGCTACTTTCTAGCTAAATTAAGAATTTCACATTTTGTACAGTCTGTAGAAATGTGAAAACATTGAGATTGTCATGGTTGTTCCCCAGACTCACCGCCGGGTGGCGGTGTTGCGCCTTCCTTGTGGGAGGTGCACAGGTGGGGTTCAATTTGTAATCACCCTCCCATTTAAACCCGCACCTGGTGTCTGATAGGAGCGAAATCGTAAGCCATCTTTGCGATTTAGCCGGTAAGGTAGTTACGTATTTTTCAAGACGTAACACAAAGACTTACTGTAGAAAAGACTATCTCTGTTCAAAACCTTCTCAAAAAATAGAACACCTTTATTGTACCTGATATAGGAACCTTGCTCTCTTATAGGAACTTCTGTTTGGTTTCTTTTGTGCAGTCGGTTCGACTGTGTTTGGGTTACATTCTCATTCTTTTGGCTCTACTAGCCTTTCTCGTTTTCGGACACTCGGTGTCTCTGGTTTTGTTGTTTTCTATTACCATTTGGTAATCCGGTGGATGTATTTTTACCACCGTGTGTTTTGTTTACTGATTATAAATTATATAAGGTATTTTGTTTGTCGGGTGTTTTGGCTACCCTTACTCTGCTGAGTTTTCTTCAGTTCTTTTGTTTGTGTCAGTGTGACACTTAGCCACCCGTTGGGTGATATTTTCCGTTCCTCCTTATTGTTCGTTCCTTCCCTATTTCTCTGATTATCAGAGCTAGTAGTTAGACTGTAGGGCAGTACAGTTTAACTTATTGATCCCCCGGGGTTCCGCGAGTGGCACCTATCACCATCCACCCTCACAGAGATGCTCTAAATTACAATGCTTTGGGATCAACAAACACTGATCTTGTTCTTCATACAAATATTGTAGGTTGTAGGTTATGTCAAAGGAGTGACTAATTAAAAAAAACTGCAAATGCTGTATCATTAGAAATGTTGTTCTGTTTTGTTGCCTACTGCCTATTTTATTTTTTTGTGGTCCTTATTTTGAATTTATGCTACCTTATAGATAGTAGAGGACTGTCATGGGAGGATGGATGCAGAAGGCTAATTGATTGAGGGAACTGTTGTGGTAAGGAGAAAAGCTAATCAAACAAGCTTTGTGGGCTGACACTAACGAGAAGTGTTCAGAAGTGACCGGACCTGGAAGCAGAGGAAACAAGAGAGGTTATCTATGTAGATAGTCATAAGGCAAATAATATTCTTGTTTGCTAGTGGGATTTCATATAGTCTGTGGTGGCCCACTAGGAGGTGCTGTGTTTCTCTTTCTTTTAAACAGTTTTTAGGCTTGTCTTTGTTTCCCGGTATCCTGGAAAGGAAAGGAGAGTCTTACCTGAGTGTCCAGCGTCGTAGGAACCAGTCCGGTCTCGTACACGTACACGTACACAAAGTGGATTTAAATATGGTAAGAGTAATCATAGTTCGTGCAAGAGATCAAGAGATCAGTGTAGTAACACTGCAACATACATAATTGTTGGCAGCTGCACATCCTACCTATAGAAAGAAAAGTTACAGTTTTTTCACATTTTTAAACATGTGATGATGGCAGTTGTGGAAGATGGCCAGTGATTCCGCGGTCCTGACCGAGTGTGGAATATTATTCCACCACCAGAGTGTCAGGACAGAGAAGAGGCGAGACCGCAAGGGATGGCTGCCAGGCGCCCAAAAGGACGAAACAGTCAGTATGCCAGAGGAGGCAGAGCGGAGGGGTCTAGCTGGGGTGTAGAGTGTGATGAGTGTCTGGAGGTAGGTTCCCCTTTTGGCCTGATATGCCAGCACCAGTGATTTAAATTTGATTCATGTTGCTATATGGAGCCAGTGAAGTGTGGTGAGTAGTGAGGTAGCATCCGTGAACCAGGCATGCAGCTGCAGTCTGCACTAGTTGCAGTGGCTTGATGGCACAGGCTGATAAGCTTACCAGCAAGACATTACAGTAGTCGAGACGTGAGATTACCAAAGCCTGCACCAGACGTTTTGTGACCTCTTGGGTGGAGAACAGGCAAATTCTCCATGTTCTGGAGTGCACTAATGTTCCTGGTAGACCGGGACAGAGACACTTTGGAGCCTTCCACATTGATTGAGGCATAAATCATTGGGGAGCCCTTCGCTGACAGGAAGAGCAGCTCAATCTTCCCCAGGTTGAGCTTCAGGTAGTGGGTGGACATCTAAGCAGAGATGTCTGCCAGGCATGCAGAGATATGCATTGCAACCTGGGTTTCCAAAGGAGAGAAAGATTTCAGTATCATCAGCATAACAGTGATATGAAAAACCATGAGCAGAGATAACATAACTAAGTGACTTGGTATACAGGGAGAACAGGAGGGGGCCTAGCACCCCCTCCCCTGCAGTTGCTGGCGCTCACCAAGACGTGAATCACTTCTCAGAACATGGCCACCCCTGCTGCTCTCTCCACTGCTTACACCTTCTCTCACACTCCACAACCCACAGGTAGATGTAGAGGGACAGGTATACTAGTCTCCGCCCTGTGGAGATTTGCCTCATCCACTCGGTTATCCTATCTCTCTTCCTCCTTTTATTCACTCTGTCCTATCTCTACCAAACTAGCTTGTTGGAGCAAATTGACTCAAATTGTGAGCAGCAAAAATAAATGGAGAAAATCCAAATCCCCTGTTGACCTGGCAGCCTTCACACTCTCCTGGCTACCTTTTCCTCTAACCTTTCCTCTGATAAATCTGCATTTGTCTCCTCTAAAATTAAATCCTCTGCATCTAACCAATGCAAACTCTTTCCTCTCTCCTCTTCCTCCCCCACCCCCTCCACTAACTGCAGATGACTTTGCATCCTTCTTTTGCAAGAAAGTCAATAACATTCACAACTCCTTCTCCCCAACCCCTCCCACACCTACCCCTCCCTCACCTATCTTACAACCCAACCCACAAGCTTCCCTGTCCTACTTCTCACCCCTCTCTGACCCTGACATCTCACAACTTATTCACTCCCACTGTCCTACCACCTGCCCTCTCGATCCCATTCCCTCCCCTCTCTTCCAGTCCATCTCCATGGACATCCTCCCCTTTGTCTCCAATATTATCAACTCCTCTTTTTCCTCTGGTACTGTCCCCTCTGCTCCCAAAAGGGCCCATGTCATCCCCCTCCTCAAAAAACCCTCTCTGAATCCTGCTGACATCTCTAACTACCGACCTGTCTTTAGGCTGCATATAAACAACTGTCTCTATATCTCCTACGGAACGACCTGCTTGATTCCAACCAATCAGGCTTCAAGGCAGGTCACTCTACTGAAACTGCTCTGCTCATGGTCACTGAGGATGTCCACTCAGGGAAGACTAAATCACTCAGCTCCGTACTCCTCCTGCTCGACCTATCAGCTGCATATGACACCATTAACCACCAGAGTCTGCTCTCATCTCTTGCTGAGATGGGAATCTCAGGATGTGCACTGGCAGGTTTTGAGTCATACCTGGCTGACCAGTCCTGTCAGATGGCCTGGAGAGGTTCCCTCTCATCTCCCCACACTCTCTCTACCGGAGTCCCGCAGGGCTCGGTGCTAGGCCCCCTGCTGTTCTCCCTATACACTAAATCACTTGGTTCAGTCATCTCTGCTCATGGTTTTTCAAATCACTGTTATGCTGATGACACCCAATTCTTTCTCTCTTTCTCTCCTTCTGAGACCCAGGTCCCGGCACGTATCTCAGCATGTCTAGCTGACATCTCTGCTTAGATGTCCACAAATCTGGAAAAATGGTCAAAAATCCACTAAATATTCCCCTAAACGAGGTTACAGTATAGCTCATAATTTGTATTGTTTATTTTTGTACAGCCTTTTTTGCTTATCTTTATCAAGGGCCTCAATAACTATGGAGTTGACTGTACAGTCCCGGCCAAAAGTTTTGTCGCATGAGTGGACAAAAGTGACAATTGCTAATTACCCAACTCTTAATTAGCTAATAAAGTTAGGAAACAACACAAATTAATCATAAGTGTCTAAAGTTTATTTAGATACCATCAAAACAAAAATTTCATAGATGCTTATAAGGTTTATAGCTTGATAATGATCAACAGGCCAGTTTTGGCCGGACAAAAGT
Source organism: Aldrovandia affinis (assembly GCA_029706075.1). Classification (NCBI taxonomy): domain Eukaryota; kingdom Metazoa; phylum Chordata; class Actinopteri; order Notacanthiformes; family Halosauridae; genus Aldrovandia; species Aldrovandia affinis. The sequence goes on from JAINUG010000015.1 coordinate 2,263,086, forward strand.
CTTGTCGCAATGGCCAACTCCAATTTCTAGGCCACAGTGAATAAGGAAGAAACAAACAAGGGGCTTGATTAGTCAGATGTAGGTAACTGTGAGCTATAAAAGCAGAAATTTGACACTTTAAGCCATCAGTTCATGCTCAACATTGCTTCTGTCAACATGCCCAAGATCAAACCAGAAACCAAAGTGCTGATCATCAAGAATCTCAAGTCCAAGTCTCCTGCTGAAGTTGCAGACATCTTCAATGTGTCTAAACGGCAGGTGGAGAAGATTCGCAAGCACTACCAAGAGACTGGCATCGTCCATGACAGACCCAGGTCGGGCAGACCGCACAAGACAACTGCTCGAGAAGACAGCTTGCTGGTCCGACTGTCAAAAGCCAGCCCCATGTCAACCGCCTCACAGCTCCAGGAGGAGTGGACGCCAGCTCGCTTGCTCGCAATGGTCTCCACGGTCGTATTGCTGCCCAGAAACCAGCGCTAAACAAGAGACAGCTAAGAAATCGTGTTTGCGTGACGCTAAGGCCCATAGCCTGACGGAAGGTTGGACAGCAGAAAAGTGGCGAAAAATAGATTTTTCAGATGAATCGTCAGTTGAGCTCCATCCCAAGCGCCGCCAATATTGTCGACAACCCTCTGGGGCCCGTCTGGACCCACGGTTCACCCAGGAGACAGTCAAATTTGGAGGTGAAAAGATTATGGTTTGGGGTTACATCCAATACGGAGGTGCCAGGGAGATCTGTAAGGTGGATGGTAACATTGACAGTGCCAAATATCAACAGATTCTTGCCTCCCAGTACATTCCCAACTACAAAAGGGGTCAAATTTTTCAACAGGATGGAGCTCCTTGCCATACCTCAGGTTCCACTATGAAGTTTCTCAGGGGGAAGAAGATCAAGGTCCTTCAGGGATGGCCAGCACAGTCTCCAGATATGAATATTATTGACCATATCTGGGGAAGAATGAAGGAGGAAGCTTGGAGGACCAAGCCGAAGAACTTGGAGGAGCTTTGGGATGCCTGCAAGGTGGCCTTCCATGCCATCCCGATGACTTCATCAACAAGCTCTACGACTCTCTGCCAAATCGGATGGCAACTGTTCTGCAGGCCAAAGGAACCCATACAAGATATTAATTTCTTAACTTATAGTCCATGATGAAATACTAGACTGATTTTTCATTTGTTATTTTATTTACTTTTTTGAGAAAGATAACATTTCTTGATTATAATTTGATTTGCGACAAGACTTTTGTCCAGGTAGAAACTGGCTTGTTCATCATTATCAAGCAATAAACCTTATAAGCATCTATGAAATTTTTGTTTTGATGGTATCTAAATAAACTTTAGACACTTATGATTAATGTGTGTTGTTTCCTAACTTTATTAGCTAATTAAGAGTTGGGTAATTAGCAATTGTCACTTTTGTCCACTCATGCGACAAAACTTTTGGCCGGGACTGTATGTAACATACTTGCAAGGTTTCCATGGATGAGGGAAAATGTGAAAATGTGTTAATAAATGTATTGATCTAGTCTGAAATGTGTAATTTCACATTTTGGTTGCTGTTTTAAAATTAAAGGGATGGTTATAAATTAACCTGTGGCCCAATTATTGGTGGTATTATTAATGTCCAGCTTTCCAAGTGCTAGTGATGTTTATTGTGAGCCAAGCATTAGCCATAGCTTGTTAGCACTATAGGTATATACAGTATATATTTTTTGTTTCAGCAACCTGCTTTTTTCCCTGCAACCTGCATTCCGGGCAAGTGCCTTTACCGGTTGCGCTACCCCTGTTTAGCACTAGTTTTTAAATATATAATGGAAATTCAAATCGGGTGTCATTGAAAGCCATTCATTGAGTTGAAGAGTAGGAACCCTGTGTTGGAAAACATTTGAGTCTTCAATTCAATTACCCACCTTGGTGTGTGTCTCAACCAGTGTTGAAGACAATGACCATCTCACCGTTTGTCACCATTTGTGATAACTTCATCTATCCCCCCCCCCCACACACAATGTGTCTCACCTGTCATCTCCCCCAGGTTTAATTTCCCCCTATTTGATGTCTCATTCTGTTCTAAACAATGACCATTTGGTAGTTTGTAACTTTTTGTGATGTGATTAGCAGGATGTGTGCTCTGTGTGAAGAACTCACTGTGTGCCCAACTGATTTGATTTGGAACAAACCTTTCCATTATCATCATGTCATGAACCTTGATCTTGTATTTATATTGAGTACATTTCTGATGCATTTCAATAGAGGCAATGAGTATTTGTAGCCATATTTCTGGTTAAGTATGTTTAGTAAGCAATTTGCTTGTTGACCGCTAACATTTGTATATAAACTCCCACTAAAATAAAAAAGATTAGAAAAAATAGATACTTTTCTTTTCTGAATTTTCAAATAACATCAAATAGCAATGACGAGGGATGAAAAGTATGGATGAAGTATGCTTCAGTATATATGGTTTTCAGTTCTCCCAAGTATACAAGAACACAGCTGGGAATTTTGATACATACTTATCTTTGCTTACTTGAGTTTTTGAAAAGTACAATTCAGTGAATACCAGACAGAAAGGTCAAAAGACATTAAAGATTCATATTTCACTCCATTGCCCTGTGGAACTAGATGTGATCCTGCCCCTTAGCCTCTCCTTAGAGCTACAGCAGAAGAAATATAAGGGCGATGTGAAGGACATGTTTTGTTACCTTACCTTTTGTTGATTCCAGAGTTCAGTCCCACAAGATTTCCACACTCATTCTTTAGTTTTCCCCCTATGCATTTACTTTACCTTTATTTCTTCCATTAGTATATATGTGAAACTGTGTGACAATGGCACTTTTCTGGGCAGCACATATTTTTTTAAGATTAAATGACGTTAGTCCATTTGAGTTAAAAGTCTATGCTACAGGCAGCTGATGATTGTGTTTCTGTCTGTGCCATGACGTGTAACAGTGTCTGCAGCATATTTCTTTGGAGAAATTCAATATTGGAAAACCTGTCATGTGGTCAAGGCAGATGATCTTTAATCACTGAAAAAAAATTTAAACTCTTTTTTCTTTATAGAAGGATTAGCAGTGGATTAGTGGAATCCTGAATTAGCAACCCTGTGTTACTATATTACACTGGTTATCTTCCCAGATTTTAGACTCTAACAGAGAGGCCATGCCCAAGACAAAAGTTTGTTGGAGTAATTACCGGAATGATTTTGTATTTTATGCGCTAATTATATTACCTTGGTGTTGATCTATTGATAAGGCATTCAATACGACATGTGCAGTTAAATTCAGCATACTGTCAGGCTTTGGTGTCCTTCAATAAGTGGGTTTGACCGTTGATACAAATTGCATAAAAAAGTAAACTGGAGAAAATAATGACCTGTGGTGAGTTTCAAACTCAACAGCAAAATACAGTAATGGAACAAAATAGTAAGCAGCTATATTAGTTTATAAACGATCAATAGCTTTGGGTATGTAGCTGGTGTGCTGGCTACAATATGCAATAGATTACGTAAAAAGGAGTTATTATAGGTCTGAGGATAAATGAAACAAGGAGCAGCAATCCCTTTAATATAAAGTAAATGGAGAATTCAAAAGTACTCCAAATATTGAGTTTCAAAAGCATTAAATGGTGATAGCCATGCTTGTGTTTCATTTAATTATTTTTTAAGGGAAAATGTACCGATGAAACCAAATGAGAACTCTTTGGCAATGCAGTTCAGTGCTTTGTTTACAGACGATGGAATCAAGCTTTTAAAGAAAGGAACACCCTACCTACAGTCAAATATGGTGGAGTTCCATAATGCTGTGGGGCTGCTTCGCTGGCTCTGGTATTCGACTTAAGGGTATCATAAAATCAGAGGATTACCAAAGCATTTTGGAGCAAAATATGCTACCCAGTGTCAGAAAACTGGGTGCCTAGCAGGACAATGACCCAAAAGCACCCAGGAATGGTTCAAGAGAAAACATTGGACTGTTCTGGAGTGGACAGCAATGAGTCCTGATCTCAATCCTATTGAACACCAGTGGAGAGATCTGAAAACAGCAATTGGGAGAAGGCACCCTTCAAATCTGAAAGAAGTGGAGCAGTTTTCAAAAGAAGAGTGGGCCAAACTGCCAGTAGAGAGGTGTAGGAATCTCATTAATGGCTATAGGAAGCGCTTGATTGTAGCTATTTTCTCCAAAGGCTACCAAATATTAAATCTAGGCTGTCTATTAAATATTAAATCTATAATTGTGTCAATGCCATTTCTGTTTATTTTATTATTTAAGTTCTGAATCAAAAACAAAGTTTCTGTTCCATTAACAGTGAAATAAAGAATTGTGGAGACCAAATACTGTAAGTTTGGTCAACTTATTTGAAAGACAATTGTAAGGTTTTTTTTTTTTACGTGCAAGGGTGCCAATATTTTTGGCCATGACTGTATATACAGGTAACTGAAAAAAAGGAAACTGGCAACATAAAGTGTCTTAATAGGACTTTGGGCCACCACAAGCCCCCAGAACAGCTTCAATGTACCTTGGCATAGATTCAACCAGTGTCTGGAACTCTATTGGAGGGATGTAACTATTCTTCCATAAAATATTCCATCATTTGGTGTTTTGTTGACGGTGGTTGAAAACACTGTCTCAGGCAGGTTTTCAATTGGGTTTGAGATCTGGTGACTGAGACTGCCATGGTATATGGTTTACATATGTAGTTTTCATGCTCATTAAACCATTCAGTGATCACTCTTGCCCTGTGGATGGGGCATTGCCTTCCTGGAAGAGAACACTCCCATCAGGATAGAAATGCTTCACCATAGGATGAAGGTGATCACTCCAAATAGCCTTGTATTTATTGCCATTTACAATAAATACAATTAATTCTGGTGTCCATCAGCATCTAAACATTAAAATGATGCCATTAAGGGTAAGTGTGGAGGAAGTGAAACATGAACACACAAACAACTTCAAAACACATTTCTATTGATGACAGAGTGAAAACATATCCTACTAATGCATTGCATACAGAAGGATTTAATTCATTTTGCACTTCTTGCAACTTATTTTGAGACAAATATTACAATTGAACGACACTTAAAGACACAAAAACAAAAAGCAACATGGATATTGAGTCAAAAAAGTCATAAAAAAACAAACTAAATGCTTTGGTTTTATTATCTCTTTTTTTGTCTTTATTATGATCTTCCTCCATTACTGTCACCATCTCGTTCCCTCACGTGGAGACATCTGGATCCCTCTCACGCGCATTGCTGTTAGCTTGTGGGGAGATATCTGGTTTCCTCTTGCGAGCATTTTCAACTTGACTTTTGCCCCATTACCATGACTTTTTCTCCATAATTATTATTGTGACTCCAGTTGTAATTGGAGGCCATAAACACCATTGGGAGTGCCAAATGTTTCTCACAGATGTTCTTTCTCTGATCGCAACCATGTCCGTTTAGCTGTGTTCTGCCTACTGCTGCTTTAAATGAACCCTGTTTTCTAGCTTTGTTTAGAGAATGGCATTACACTAAAGTGTTCAGATAATATGGCAGATAATAAGAACATCATTAGTATTTTTTATATTAAAATATAGTATTTTTCTTTTTATAAAAAGTTCACTGTACAGTTATTTATTTTAAAATTTGTTTCCGATTTTTTCCCAATTTGGTACACAATTGTACCCTATTTCTAATTCAACTTCCATTTTACTACAAGCTTGCTGCTGCAAACCTGGGACCAGCAGTGAAAAAAGGTGCCGAACCGCCTCCTCCGAGACAGAATTCACCAAGCTGTCAACCGTAACTCTGATACACTCAGAGTCACTTTGCATGCGGCGGTTTCCTCTGGAGTGGCTGCCGGGCGCCCGGAGGATACTTGTGATTGAATCAGAGTGCATCTTATGCATCTGAATCCTTCCCCTATATGCACATTATAAAATAATTTGTGAATAAAACATACAGTATATGTAACTACAAAATACATACGTATAAAACAAGTTTTATACAGTTCGGCTACATTTGAACCCCTACGTATTTTCTATAATCTGTATAAAAAATAGTATAAATAGTAACTGCCACTATACATTAGCTACCATTTCCACATGTACAGACTAGTATGGCATTGAGCATTTTCAGGCATTTGTCCCGCATAAACAACACCTATGGAAAGAAATGACAGCAGGTAAGGATGACATCACATTGCAAATGTTAGAAATGTGTTTAATACTGTATATTGATCTGGTAATGTAATCATAGAATATGCATTCACTGTGTGGCAGTGTTACTTACAGAGAATGTAGCTGGTGATTTTATCCACATTACTTTGTGTTGTATTGTGTAGCATTGTCTAGTGAGCTGTGGACTGTTAATAGGTCAAATGTGAAATGTAAGGTAGATACATTTCAGTTAGTTATTTAGCTGTGAACTGCCAGAGGCAAGCTAGCTAGCCGGTAGTGGTTGTCATGAAATGCTGTGAAAGTAGGTTGCTACCCAGGTGTATGGATGAAACAGGGCTTACCTACTCACCCTGGTTATCAGAGGCACAGAAAAAGAGGAAAATGGCTGCCTGGCCCTTTAATTCTTGGGAGCCACTGGAACCAAAAAGGACTACAGTTCCCAGCAGTCCCACACCTGATGAACAGCTGAAGAAATGCAAGCAATTAGGACTACTGACAGCTGAAGGCAATTTGGAAGTGTATTTAAAGGACTGTTTTATCTCACATGGGGGGAGGAGTAGATTAGTGTATTAGAGTGGTGGTGAGTGAGATAATTGTTTTGGATTTGATTTGATTTGATTTGATTTGAATTGAATTGAATTGAATTGAATTAGAAGTGAATTGTGGTGAATTGAATTGTGAATTGAATAATTGTTTTTGGATTTGATTTGTCTCGGTTTGATTTGATTTGAACTCCGGTTTCTTCCCACAGTCCAAAGACAACGTTAGGCTAATTGGATTGTTTTGAGTGAATGGTGTGTGTGCCCTGCGATGGATTGGACCTTCCAGGGTGATTCCTGCCCCTGAACGCATGCTTAGGCTCCAGCCCCCGCGGACCAGGACAACTTAGATAATGGATGGATGGATGGATGGATGGATGGATGGATGGATGGATGGATGGATGGATGGATGGATGGATGGATTGTTTTGAGGAAGGATTTGTGGACTTTATGTGTATGGTTTTTGATTACCCCACCCTTCTATGTGGTTTTTGTCAAGATCATTGAATAAAATAATTGTTTTGCTTGAAATACTGCCTCCTCCCGATTCTTCACTTGCCTGTGCCCTCTGAAAAGGTCCGTGAGAGTCACCCCACCCCAAGGGACACCACAAATAATTTTCAAATGATCTTTTTTAGGATGCATAAATTAAATTCTCATAGTGTGCCTCATAGAAAGTGTTATCTGAATTTTCTTTGATTGTGTTAAATCACACTGTACACAAAGGAAAAACAATGGATGGGGAGAGAACAACATTTTTGAAATGTATTTTTGAAATGTGAAGAAGACAAGAGTTAAGGTATGTTCTCCTGTCTTTGAGTCAGGCAGAGCCAAGCAGCACTAAAGGAATTAGCTTAGCAATAAATAACCCTGTGACACTGACGATTTAGGCTCTGAAATGATTATGGTTAGTGTACATGACTAACTAGATGGTTGCAGTTAATAATCAATAATCTGGTATATCCTTCTGTTTCATGCATCAAATATGTTAATTCCATTTGCAGCAAGACCAGTTTCCACAGAAATGATGGTGTGTTGAAGGTTTGTCTTCTCTTTCTGCTCTGTGACAAAACAGCTCCAGTGTTAGCAGTACTACTTTGAGACCCATATACTGCACACTGCCCATAACAGGCTTTGGAACTTTACCTACAGAAATGCTGCACCCTCTGGGTTCAATTTCACCAATTTGGAAGGTCATCACTTCAAAGTGCTCCCGGGAGACGTGATCTGAGAAGAGCGTTAGATCAGAATCCGCTAAAAAGTAAGTTTTAAAAATTGAGATTGTGTTTTAAATGCTAGCAGTGCAACAGGACAGCTGCTAGGTCAAGCACTGCCTCCATTTTCTTGGCTCAGAGGACCTCAACCAGGTTGCTAATGGGAGCACAGAGAGCAGGCTCCTGAATGTTATCACATTTGATTGTGTTTTCCCTGCCCCTCCAAACCTCTAACAACAATGAGCTTACTGTTTTTTGACATCAAACAGGGTGTTATTTTACAGGACTTTCTCCTGGGAAATTGAACTGCAATTTTAACAGAGCAGAGAGCGATATCCATTACAGATCCATCACTGAATGCCTGGAGATAGACACCCTTACCTTTGTACTGCTCCTCAAAATGGTAACCCTGACTTGAATCCAGTTGAGTTCAATGGAAAAGGGAACTGAATAAAAGATTTTAGAGATGTGCGCGATGTTTATAAAGAAGGAAAAAATCCAGTTTTAGCACACAATTGGTATGTCCACGAATGTACAGTATCTGGAAACACTTGGGACGACTGCCTTTTCCTGGCTTGAATGTTTCTCATGAAATGCATTGTCTGTTGATAACTTAGTGGGAGTGAGACGTGTGAGACAGGTCACAACTGCAGGGCTGGCCTCCCGCGTGGTCTAGTGGTCTCAACGTCCGACGCTGGCCACGGCGATCCGGGGTTCAATTCCCTAGCCACACCAGAGTTGGCTCTGGCCAGCAGTGCCACCGGGGGCGGCAATTGGCTGTCCACCCCAGGGGGGGGAGGGAAGCCTACAAGATGTTCGCTGCACACAGGAGTGGCTCTGGGGTGCCGGAGTTACGGTCGTCGGCTTGGCCTTCATCACCACCGGTCACAGGGCTATGGCAGCAAACTATGAGGGAGGGATTGACCTGAAAATAGCGGGTGTAATTGGCTACCAAATTTGGAGAAAAACGGGATCAAAGAAAGACCTTTCTGATGAAGCGACGGACACAGGTAAACACAAACACAGTTTGATGAAGTTTTCTGCTTCTTTAAACAGCCCCCTTGTTTGTGGATGTAGTGCTGCAACCAATTCTGCCACCTCTTGGACTGTGCTGAGTGAGTTGTCCATGGCCATGTCACCCAGCATTGTCAATTGCAATTTTCAATTGTAAAATGTACAGCTTGGGTATGTCAATCTGCTTTGGAAGGGCAATCTGCATAATCAATTCTTCCATTTGCTGCCTCAATGAGAATTCTCTCCCTCTGTGCAGCGATTTTCATTCCATCTTGATTGAAACGTTGTTCAACTTCTGACTTGACCAGATCCAGGCCCTGGCCATTCATGCTTCCATTGCGTTTCACCTGTTTCAGACAGCACTGCTTCTGCCCTAGTGGTATCCACATACTGTAGGTTACATGAAAATTGCTCATTCGTACTGACATTGGTGGTATCGTCTGCAGTCCATAAGAAGCACACTCAGAAGCCTGCGATACAATATTCCTCTGAACTGCATGAGCAAATAAGTGCAGAATCCCATTTTAAATAGTGTCCGACATCCAGTTGTCTCTTCTAAGTAGCCAGTCCCTAACTTTGGGTAGATTGTATGTTCGTTCTAGCATAAGGTGCCAAAGCACCCCATCTCTATTACTGTGGCTTCTGAGAGGCATCCCTTCACGAAAAAGGAATTTCACAGACCTGAACATGAGTTCTAACACAGTCCTGGCAGTGCTCTTTTGCAGCTACCAGCTACCTAGCAAGGCATTGATTGGTATGCTATTCAGCGCAGCTAGCTTTTGCATGGAGTCTGTGTGTACATTCGATTTTTCAGGCTCCCTAAGTCATTCAAGCGCTTTTCTCCAGTTGCCAAAACCATCTTTTACAAAAATACTGTCACTTGCATTGACTAATATTTTACTCCACTGCTTTTGAACAGACATAACTATGAACATGGTCAGTTTCTTTGATGTAATGTAACCACTTCCACCTATCAAACTAACCTGGCTTAAATGAACATGAAAATGTTTTTGTCCTGTGACTCTGTCGTCGCTTTCGTAGTGGCAGCCGTTGCCGTATCCTTCTTCTGAACTGCGGGCAGAGGGGGCTGTACACTGCTCTGCAGCTAGCGAGCTTCTGCTTTTGAGGTGGAAGGACAGAGGTGTTGTTTTGTTTTTTTGTTTCAGGCCTCCAATTAGAATTAGCCCATTTGTTTTTGAGGCATTTTGTATACATTTGTAAAAACACAACAGCTCAATGAATAGGTTAACCTACTTCTTGATGGCTAGCTAGCTAGCTAACTCGCTTGCTTGCATTTGTGGTGGAAATCGCCCAGCAGTACGAATGAAAGGAAAGATGCAACACTAGGCCAGCACAGGTTCAGAATATTTTATTCTTGAGCTTGTACCAGCATTACAGGGCCCCAGAGACCTTTACCTGTAGAAGTCTGCCTAGTGATCTGTGGGTCCCCTTCTTATAGTACAAGAGTGTATGCAGAATTTAAACAATGAGAATCAAGTCTGAGTGAGAATGTGTTGATCATCAGTCATCTGTTTGGACTCTGATCTTCCTTGCATTGTTTTCTTCTCTTGGGGTTAATCTTGATTGATTATTGGGTTTTCTTCATTAGTGGTCTCTTTCTGCCTCTTTTGTTGTTTCTTTTGCTCTGTCATGCCACATCACATTGGTAGCTACGTTGATACCAGTTGGTCACCGATCAGGTGATTAGTTGATGAAATGTTGTTGTTTTTTACCTCCATTCAGCACCTCCCAAAATGTCATGCCAATTATGACACACAGACACAGATGCACACTCATTTGTGTCTTTACTGTAAATATGATATACTTATACTAGCTATATAAGAACACTGTGCAGTGTGTAATTTCCCACGCATATTTCTAGCGCGTACCCACTTCCCACGCGTATGCCTTGTTCGTTAAGTTGAAGGCTGGCACCATTGAGCTCCATGGACCTTGTAAAATGCTGTTGTGTTGCAAGAGAGACATGCAAATGAGATCAAACTGTGGACATAGAAGAATGAACTCTTGAAATATGATGAATGCATTATTATAAGCACACACACACGTGCATGTAGGAATATTAGTATGCTTTACCTATCTTATACAGGTTCTCACCCCTTAAACAGGAAGTGTTGCCAACCCACTGTAAGCTTCTGTAGATAGACGGTATTGTTTATTCATCATAACTAGGGCCTGGAGAATATCTTGTGCATGTGACCATCTGGCCATCAAGCTGGATTTCACCAGTTACCCTACAGGTATCCCTGTAAGCACTCCAGCAGTCATTTGTCAATCAGCACAGAGATGTGATTAATTATACAATCAGAGACTAAAACAGTACAAAATACTAATCTTATTCTGCTAAGTGTAAGGGTGGAGGAGGTGAAACATTGACGCACTAAATACATCAAGATGCATTAGCATTGATGACTAATAAAACAATATGCTCCTGGTGCATTGCATACTGTACCAGTTGAATTTATTTGACACTTCTTGAAACGTATCTGTGGACCACCCAAATATTACAATAACAGCACAGTGTGTGGAGGATGAGCCTTCACCTATATTTTAAAGTGCACATTGTTGGCTAGGAATGCTAAGTGCCAAATATTCAGATGATGTCGACATGCTGAGAGGTGTGCGACAGAACTCTCGCTGATCACCTAAGCATTATTAGTGTTTTAATACGTTTTAAATGCTTAAACTGGCGTTAACTAAATTAACTAATTTCTGAATGTAACATTATGTAACAGAGATTTGTCAGAGATTGGTCCATGGATAAAACTTTAAAGACATTGACCAGAGCAGACAAGAAAAAACTCAACGATAAACTGCTGGTGGCCATAGGCAGCGTGAGCATGACAGACAAAGCCAGTGGTGAAAATACGGCCCTCGCAACCTTGACTGACACTAAACACCGCAATATCTCTACCATGATGGATGAAAAGTTAGACAAACTTACCATCAGCCTGGAGAAGATTGTGTCGAAGCTGGAGAGTAACTAAAAAAAATCAAGGAAGCTGAACAAAGAATATCCAACACCGAAGACATTACCACCACGCTCGAAAAAAAAGGTAGCATCCCTGGAGAAAACACTGGGGCAAGTGACCAACAAACTCGACCAGAATGAAAACCGAAGTCGGCAAGGAAATATCAGAATCTTTAATTTAAAAGAGGGCATTGAAGGCCAACAACCACTTCGCTTCTTTGAATCCTGGCTTCCCACATTTTTGGATCTTGAAACCAAGAAAGGGGTGATCAAGCTGGACCGAACCCATAGAGGCTTTGGTCCCGTCACCACCGATAATCCAAGAGCAATAACAATTAAACTCCATAATTTTTCAGACAAAGGAAGGATAATCGCTGCAGCCAAGTCAAAGGGGGCACTGGAATTTGAGGGAAGGAAGATTCTCATCCAGCAAGACCTGTCTCCAAGTGTTCGCCTGAAACGGAGGTCCTTTAACGGGGTATGTGATACTCTAATCCGAAAAAACATCCGTTTCTCAATGCGCTTTCCAGCGGTACTAAAGATAACACATGGAGAAGTTATCCGGTCATTCAGTCAGCCTAAGGACGCTCAAGCTTTCCTGGACAATCTCGGATAAAGTGAGATATTGGACATAGGCTATGGAAAGGACAGTGGAGGTCTGCCTGACATCTGTATCGATGAACACTTTTGAAAACCGCGCTGAATGGACGTGATTGCAACGAGGAATACGAATTACAACAGTTGACTTTTTTTTGTGTTTTGCTTGTCAGTTTCATGTACTGCCATTCTGATTAAATGGGCAGTGCACTCATTGAAAGGATCTCAAATGATCGACGTAGCTGATCATCGATGGATAAATTGGCCAGACGAAGAAACCCACACCTTATTTACTGCAAGATAAGTAGCCCATCTACCTTTGTCTACTTGGTGCGAGCATCTATGAACTTATGTACAAGCAGGATACACTGTCAATTATTAATACATTATGAATATGGTAGAGGCATTTTCCTTTCATTGGGTTTTTCTTTTGACCTGTATTTCTACCGTCCAGTGACACATTTGTTAAAAGAGAACAATGAATTAAGTTCAGGCTATTATTACTATTAGAGAGAACTGACACATTATTCCCCTTTAGTATGTAACTCTCTAGCCTGTAGCCAGTTCATTTTCAATTATATTTAGGTGTGATGCAGGAGGATTGGTAGGCAACTAAACCCCCTCTCTCCTCCCCTTCCCCCCTTTCACTTCTCTATCCTAATGCTAGGTGTAGTGATAGGCTCCACCCTTGTCTGTGCTTCATGTTGTGGGTGTGTGAATGTGTCTGTGTTCCATGTTGTGGGTGTGTATGCTTAATGTGGTTTGTGTGTGTGTGTGGGGGGTTGGGGGTTGTATGTGCGGGTGGTTTTAAATATTTGTGTCAGGGTGGGGGGCGGGACAGGACTTCTTTGTATATTATTAAACAGTAGCACGTTATTTATGTACATTGTGGTATTGCTGCTTAAGTTACGTTTTTCTACATGAATCATTTAACTTTTTTTTTCTTTGTTAAAACTATAATTGTTAATTCTGTTAGTTTATTATTCTTTAAACATAGTTATTTAATTTCCTCTGTTGGAAACTTATTTTTATTAACATTTATAGGAATTATAATTTTGGAGCACTGAATTACATAATAATTATAAATCAAAGAGAATCGAAAAGTAACATTCATATTGAAGAATGCTTGATATTATTTAAAACGGCTTATTGGCTAGAACTTTGGGGAATCCGCTGTAGATGGATGAATTAAGAATAGCTAGCTATTACTGCAATGGATTAGCAGATAGAAAGAAAAGACTAGATTTTTACATGGCTTAAAGATAAAGAATATCATATTTTTTGTTTGCAAGAAACTCACTTATTATTGACAGATGAACTTAATTGGCTAAAAGAATGGGGAGGCATAATTAGGTTCTCTCATGAACTAAAGAATTCAAAAGGAGTTATTTTTATTTATTTATTTATAATTTGTTTCCCGTTTTTCTCCCAATTTGGTTGCCAATTATACCCTCTATTTATTTCAATTCCTCACCCCCACGAGTCCGCCGCCCGTCCTCCGGGAGCGAGACACACATTCCTGGCTGATTATTCCTGCCTCTTCCGAGACGGAAATCTTCTACGGACGGCTTTAACTTTTTCCTTGACGGACTCGTGCCGGCTCACCCTCCCCCCTTCCCCGGAGGCGGACAGCCAAATGCCGCCTCCGATCGGGGCTGACGACCAGGGCCGGTCTGGTAGAGACACGGGTTTCGAACCGCGTCCCTGACAGGCAGCGCACACCACACCAAAGTGTGGCGCGTTAGACCGCTACACCATCCGCCGCCGTTATGGTACTTTTTAAAAATAATTTAGATTTCAAAATATTATCATCTTCAGTAGATCCTCTTGGGAGATGGGTTATTCTAAATATTATTATTGAGAGTAAAGAAATATGTCTAATCAATCTCTATGCTACAAATAAAGATGACCAACTCTTTTTTGAGGTAATCAGCAAGAGTATACAAGGGCTTAAAAATGACCATGTAATTATGGTAGGAGATTATAATACAGTTTTAGACACTCTACTTGATCGTAAAGGGAATCAATCTTCAAATGATCATCCAAATGCATGTAAGGAAATCTTAAATATTATGCATACCTTTGACCTTGTGGATGTATGGAGACTTAAATATCCAAATTTAGCTAGATATACAAGGCGGAGGGCAAATCATTTTTTATCTCTTTTTCTCTTGCTCCAAAAGTGAATAAGGTGATAATTGGAGATCGATTGAGATCGGATCACCAGCTTATTGCGTTACATATAGCCATTACTGATTCACACAGGGGCAAAGGATACTGGAAATTTTATCAAACCTTATTAAAAGATGATATATTTTTAGTTAAAACAAAAGAGTTTATTAAAGATTTTTTCCATCATAATATAGGATCAGCAAATCTACTAGTCGTTTGGGATGCATTTAAATGCACTTTTAGAGGACATGCAATCCAATTCTCGTCACAAAAGTATAAGCAATTTATGTCTAAGGAGAAAAAATTGATGAGAGAAATTGAAATATTAATGCCAAAAATTTATAACTCTTGTAATATATATGTTAATATGTTGGATGACCTGGATGGAAAGCAGAAAGAATTGGAAAGACTATATCAGGAAAAATCTTATAGTATATATAATAAAAATAAAGCCACATGGATTAAGGAGGGTGAGAAATGCACACAGTTTTTTAAATCTTCAATATAGAAACTCCACAAAAAAATATAATGAAATTGACTACAAATAATGGGGCAACACTTACTTCATCTAAATACATTTTCGGAGAAGAAGCTAACTATTTAAAAATATATTTTCATTTCAATCTACACCTCACCTGATGATGATATTTTTAAACCCTTTTTTCCAAATAATCAAGTTATGCTTTCTGCTACACATAAAATCCTGTGTGAAGGGGTTATTACAGAAGAAGAGCTCCACTCTGCAATTAATTCCTTCCAACCTAGTAAAACTCCAGGACTTGATGGGATCCAGACTGAAGTTTATCAGACATTTTATCAATTAATTAAAGACCCCTACTTGAGTGTTTTAATTATGCATATGCAATAGGAGAATTATCAGATACACAAAGAGTAGGTATAATTTATTTGCTTTTAAAACACGATGCAAACGGTCAATATAAAGATCCAGTTTATATAAAAAATTGGAGGCCGCTTACACTCCAATGCTGTGACGCAAAAATATTGGCTAAATTTATAGCTCAACTTATAAAGAAGGTTTTAGCCAATATTATTCCTAATTACCAATCTGGATTTCTACAGGGTAGGTACATAGGTGATAAAATTAGACAATTATTATTAATTATTGAATATCATGAAACTTTAAATAAACCAGGTCTGATATTTATTGCAGACTTTGAAAAAGCCTTTAGACTTGAGTTAGACTTGAGTATATTACTAAATGTTTCGAGTTTTTTCATTTTGGTGAATCACTGATAAAATGGGTTAAGGTTATGTATAATAAATCAGCATGTAAGATTTTGAATAATGGTCATTTTTCAGAACGTATTTCATTGTTAAGAGGGGTTAAACAAGGCTGCCCATGATCACCATATCTATTTATCTTGGCAATTGAAATATAGGCAATTAAAATAAGATCTAATATAAATATAAAGGGTCTAGAAGTAAATGGCATAAACGTTAAAATATCTATGCATGCAGATGATACAAATTTTCCATTAAATCCACACCTCCCATCCTTACAAGCTTTAACAAATGATATAGATTCCTTCTCTAAATTGTCAGGTTTAAAACCTAATTATGACAAGTGTACCTTATTGAGGATAGAATCACTGAAAGGTACACAATTTACTCTTCCCTGTAGACTCCCAATTAAATGGATGGATGGACCAGTTGATGTACTTGGTATCCATATTCCAAAAAATATGAGTGAACTTAGAACTTTACATTTTATTAATAGACTTATAAGGTAGATAAAGTACTTCAACCTTGGCAGGGACAGAATCTGACAATATATGGTAAAATCACTCTGATAAATTTGTTAATTGTGTCCCAATTTACTTACTTCATGTCCTTACCATCTCCAGGAGAAGCTCTTTTTAAAGCATATGAGCAGAAAATATTTAAATTTATATGGAACAGCAAGCCAGATAAGGTTAAACGACAATTTTTATATAATGAGTATGAACAAGGAGGTTTGAAACTTTTGAATTTAAGGGCATTGAATCTTTCATTGAAGGCTTCCTTGGTGCAGAAATTTTATTTTAATCCAGACTGGTTCTCTAGTAGATTACCTAAGAATGTACATCCAATATATAATGCATTATTCCCATTTATGCAACTGCAAAGTAAAAGCTGGTTACAATTTCAGTAGAATCTGAATTTTTTTTACAGCAAATGTTATGGTTTAATTCAAATATTTTGATTGATGGAATACCTATATTTTGGGAGAAATTGTTTAAAAATAAGGTCATTTACGTTAATGATCTTATGGACCCTGAAGGAAAAATTATGTCCCTTGAACAATTTTTTTAAATGTATGGAAACATCTGTTCATTACAAATGTTTAATCAACTTATTGCAGCTATCCCGCAAAAATGGAAAAGAGCCATTAATAATGATGTACATCAAGAATTAGTTTGCCGACCATATATGAAAAACGTTATATGAAATAAGTAAAAGCATTTATGACTACTTTTTTTGGAAAAATTCATGGACAGCTCATCCATACAAGACTATGGACAAATGGGAACATTTATTAGATGTTCCTATACCATGGTGTAAGGTTTTTGGTTTAACATATAAAATCACAATTGATACATCTTTTAGATATTTTCAAGTCAAGCTATTATATAATTTTTTGCCTACTAAAAAGATGCTTAATATTTGGAGTATGGAACAGTCCCCTATGTGCAGATTCTGTCAGGAGGTGGAATCAGTATCACATTTATTTTGGTACTGTCCACATGTTGTCTTGTTTTGGATACAATTACAACAATGGTTTACTTGCTACAGTGACCATTTCTGCATAGACCTTCCTACTATTTTGTTAGGTAATTTGAAACAAAATTGCCAAGAGATTGATAATTATATTATTCTCTTAGGTAAGATATTTATTTTTAGAACTGACAAATTAGAAGAATTACGCCTTGTTAGATTCAAAGCTTTGGTTAAGCATAATTACATATTAGAAGATTATATGTATAATGCCACAGAGGATTACATAAAGTTTAAGGAGAAATGGCAGGGAATTTCCATGGTGGAAGGTTGGAATAAGATTACAGATACGTAGATCACTCTAAAATAAAAAGCAAGATATCATTGTTTCTTCAGTGCTCCTTAATAATGTAATTGTAATGTAATGTAATAATGATTCATTATTTTCATAATTATTTATTTTCTATTATTATATTGCCTCATTTTGTTAATATGCCATTGTACAGATGTGTCATATTTTTGTGATTTGTGCACTAAAGAAAGAGTAAAATGTTTTTTTTTGTTTTTTTTAAACAACAAATCTACATTTCCTCCTCATATAGCATATACTATACAGCGTTTGTGTTACATGAAAAACAAAGTAAGCACTCATTCATTTATATTCATATGGTTTCAGTCTTATGTTTCTGCATAGTAAAGATATTACACATAACAATAGTGCATTAAGTAGCAACATACAGTATTACATTATAAAAATACATATTTCTGTAATTATTATTAGATACAACCTGTGGTCCTTATATGTGTTAATAATAACAATGTGTTGTTCCGGATGGTTGGTTTTGCATCATATATTTGAAACTTAAAGTTATGTGTAATTCTTCACGTTTCGGGTATATGAAGTAGGTTTTCATATGTGATTGTGCTCATGTTACATAATGTAAGTGTCCATGTTATACGTATGTCATATTTCAGGAAAAATAAATAAAAAGTGCCAAATGTTTAAATTTGTCACACCATTTTTAATTGGAATGGATGTTAATTGAATATTGGTAGGTTTGTCAAATGTGCAGGATCTTTTTCAGTGTTCAATTTTCAAATCTCTCAAGTTGATCTACACCAACCATTTTATTTGACTGTGTAATTGAGTTTGATTGTGTGAATGCCAGAACCAGCGATAGCCTCACCAGTTCCACCTAAGCCAATTTAGGCTATTTAAGTGCAGGTGTGTGGCTACTGAAGGAGAATTAGTACAAGGTAGTACAAGAGTCTTGACAAGGTATGTGTAGGGACAGTGTATACAGTGCTTTTGTGTTGTTTTTTAAATGTTTTAAATAAATAGTTAGTATTTTTGTAGACTCCTTCTCCTTCTCTGGCAGTGCAATAGCCAGCACCGTGACAAAGTGATTGTTTACCAAAAATCAATCAAACTTTATTTGTATAGCGCATTTTACAAAACGTTCATCACAATGCACTTTACAGCAGACCCTGGCTTGAACCCCACAAAGGCAAGCCAAATGCAAGCCTAAGGCAAGAGTGGCAAGGAAAAACTCCCTAGGTGGAACAAATGGGAAGAAACCTTAGGAGGAACCAGACAGCCTATCGTCCAGGGTCGGCCCAGGGTCTGAGTTTGTAATGACCAACAGCGGCCAATGAGTCCATGGTACCAGGAGTTGCGGTCACTTCTGTCCTGAATGGAACTCCATAGCCCGGCTTGCTGTAGTGCGTGGCCCTTGATGCTCAGCTGGAGCCATGGTTGGGCCTGCCCCTTGGTTTAGGGGAGGAGCTTCTGGAGCCTGTGGCCACTGCTGTCTAAGTTCCATGACCAGTGTCTTACCCAAGGTGGCCAGCTGTTCCTGGAGCTCCTGCTGCAGTTCGGTGTGTACCTCCTGCTTCCACATCTCTAATTCCACATCGCCCTCTTCCTGACAGACCCTGGGATGGCCGCTGGCTGCACTGCATGGCACAATGACCCTTCCACTGCCTGTGCCTCTTCCTCCAGCTCTCGTGCCTCCCCGCACACCTGTAGAAAGCTGAGTTCCACATGCCTTCTCACCTGTCGTAATTTTTGGCACACAAGGTCTGCACTCAAGCCCAACAGGAACTGATCACGCAGCAGCATGCCCCGATCATCTCCCCCTGCTGGTTCTCTCTCCCTCCAGTGACCGTGCAGTTCTCGTAGCCGCAACAGGTAACCATCCAGGGTCTCCCCTTGTTCTTGTTTGCACTGGAAGAAGCGCATTCTCACCACAGATAGGGGGACAAGGCAAGCAAACAGCCCTTCCAAGGTGGCCCACAGCTGTGCAACAGTGTTGTCGCTGGGTCTCAGGGACCAAACGCGCTTCTCGCCTTGCTCGCCCCTCCAGGGTGCCCAGGACGAAGTCGATGCACTGCTCATCAGTAAAGCCCTGCCGATTCTCCTTCCATAACATCCGGAGGATCTGGCCGTTCCTCACCCAAGAGGCCACACAACTCCTGGTCCAGGCCCTGGTGATATCACATCAGGACTACTGCAATTCCTTGGGAATCCTTCCAATTCCTGCCTAACCGTTCCCGTAGCTACTGCTGCCCCTTACTACTCCTTTCACCAGGAACCAACAATTGGGGCCCTCACTCACACCCCCAGTCACACAACACCCACAAGCACAAAAATTATGAAAAGGAAAAGAAACCACACGGGGGGAGGCCGTGTCAGGCTGCGCCTCTTCTGCCAGCCCTAGCTCCCCCCAAAAGAAAAAAAGAAATAAAAACTGTAAGTTCTT
Organism: Aldrovandia affinis; assembly: GCA_029706075.1. NCBI lineage: Eukaryota > Metazoa > Chordata > Actinopteri > Notacanthiformes > Halosauridae > Aldrovandia > Aldrovandia affinis. Next base: position 2,283,241 of record JAINUG010000015.1, read on the forward strand.
ATAGCTGGCCTCTCCCACTTCAATTACGGCCGCTCTACTCCGGCGACAGCTAGGCTCTCCTCGTCTGGCCACTGACGCAGTTCAGCTGGCAAATACTGGAGGGAAATAACAGTGCTCTCAGGAGCAGTGATTTCGCTGTGCTATGATGTTAACGCACACACAGCACAGCTGGGCACTTCGCTATCATGGTGGAGTGGAGCTCCGTTCTCAGCCAATTCTCCACCCTGGGATTTCCGCCCGCTTCGGACGTCACAGCTCGCTTGCTTGATCCTCTGCGATCCAGCACTGTCACACATCCGTATCGCCTGGTCAGACTCAGGTATGCCGTTGCCATTGTCGTTGCACTCTCCACTCAAAGGAACTCAAACCAAATAATAAAAAAAAAGAGAAAAAAAATAATCAAAACACATTCACTCGCCACTGCCCACACTTCGGCACCTCCGTGTTCGCTTGGCAAAAAGTTCTTATTTATTTCTCCGGGGAGACTTCTCCCACTTTCCACCAGCAATACACACATAAAACAATGTTCATTCCCTTTTTTCCTCTCTCCCCTACCCCTGTCTTTTTATCAGTCCCCCCTTCCCTCTACGCCCACCAATTGCATGCACCCCTTCTGCCACCATTCACATTCACATGCAGATCCAACCATTCACTCACATTCCTCCCGTGGGTCTCCAATTCCCCAATGCCGTTCGGTTTTACCTTCCGACACTCATGCTTCTTTGTTTTGGCCAAAATATGAGCAGCTGCATTCTGAGCCAGCTGGAGGCTCTTTAAAGAGATATTAAAGCAGCCAGATAAAAGGGCATTGCAATAATCTAACCTGACATGACAACAGCATCTATAAATTGTACTGTTTCCCTTAGTGATAAGAAGTGCCTGATGTTTTGCAACATTCCGTAAGTGGAAGAAGGCCAATCAAATCAAATCAAATTTATTTGTATAGCGCTTTTCACAATAGAATTGTCACAAAACGCTTAACAGAGGGGGAACCCAGGCCTAGACCCCCCCAAAAGCAAGCCTAAAGACAACAGTGGCAAGGAAAACTCCTTGGTAGGGAGAAACCTTGGGAGGAACCAGACTAAAAGGGGGAGCCCATCCTCTTCTGGCCGGCACAGGGTATGTCCAAAAAGACCATGTCATGGTCAGTCCAAGGTGGCTCAGGGCTGAAAGACTTTGCCCCTCCTGAGTTAGGTAGTCAGCGGGGGGGGGGGCTAAACCACGCAGAGAGGGTCCAGATCCAGGAACTGGGGTTGGCGTGGGGGTGAGGGTTGATGGGGGCAGCTCACACTTCTCGCAGGATCTAGGGCTCGGGGGCAGGTGCCGAGGCAGAGAAGAGAACATGCAGTCAGAAAAAAAAGCAGTGCTATAGCCAGTAGCATTATGTAAGAGCAGGGGAGCAGAAGCTTAGGAAATATACAGATAGCCCCAACAGGTGTAAGCTATGGCAGCATACCTATTAGGAGAGGGACAGAGAAAACACGCAGCCATGAGAGTTCCAAACCATCCACACCTGCTCAAGGATAACCAGCATAACAGTGGTGGTAACACATTGAGGAGGTGACAGTATGGAAAGTTTCTCACTCCATAAGACACTAGGGCATGGCCTTCTCCATCTCTCCACCTAGACTATGTTTGGCAGTAGGCTAGGCTGAAAAGATATGTTTTTAATCTACACTTAAAAATGTAAACTGTGTCCGAATCCCTAACATGCCTTGGTAAACCGTTCCACAACAGAGGAGCTCTAAAAGAGAAGGCTCTACCACCAGCTGTGCTTTTCAAAATTTAGGAGTAATAGATGGCCGGCTTCTTGTGAACGAAGTAGTCGTGTCGGCTTATAGGGGGCAATCATTTCAGTCAGATATAAAGGTGCAAGTCCGTTTACTGCTTTAAAAGTTAGCAACAGTACTTTATAATCAGCCCGATATTTAATAGGAAGCCAATGTAGTGATGCTAACACTGGAGTAATGTGCTCATACTTCTTGGATCTAGTCAAAATACGTGCCGCTGTAATCTGGGGATATTTTTAATATGAGTGTCGAAAGTAAGATCCGGGTCAATAGTGACACTAAGGTATTTTACAACCATATTTGAATATTAAATGAAGAAGCCATATTATTCATTTAATTGAACCAATTAAACCAACCAATCTGTTATACAAGTACGACCTAAACCAGGAGAGTGCTTGATCACAGTCAAATTCAGCCCTGTAGTCTGTCCAATAAAATCTCATGTTTGACGGCATCAATCAATCTCTGGTTGAAGAAGCTTTTTCCAAAAGCATTCTATTAACATTCCATTAAATTGTAATCTTAGCAGTTGGTATGTTTCATTGCAGCCAAAGACTAGACCCACGCAAGGTTAAGGAGAGCTAGTAGGAGGACTTCTGAACACACTACCAGGGTTAGAGATGAACAGATGATAAGACTTCCCTGGGATAAATAAATGGTGAAATGCGTGCACCAGTGGCTTTGACCTTGACAGGCATGTGACTGTGATGAGAGAGGATTGACTATTGATTTTGGAGGGGGTGACAGCTGTGGATGAGAGCTGGCTTGTTTATTCTTCACAAGCACCTTCCCCAATACCATTGATGTGATCTGACAGGGTGGTAAAGCTAGTTGTGTTCACCCCACAATGGCAGATTTATATGAATTCCCTCCACTGGTTCTACTAAACTGCAGCTGAACTGGGAAAGTGAAAGTAGATTGTTAAGGGAAGGTACTGTGAGCAATTATTTTCAGCCAGATATAAACTGCCATCCTCGCTGACTTAATTTTGGAGTTTCCTGCTGTCCATTCTGTATGTGATAACATCTCACTCTCAAGCCTGAATGTAGTTATCCTTAAACTAAATCATTCATATTTAGTTCAACGAAACATATTTATATTTAGGCTGGTGGCACAAGTTAGGTTGGGTATTTAACTTGTAGTCAGTGTACACTCAATAACCTTTTTCCTACCAATGGGGGCATCAACACTTGACATAAAATGGATGGATTGGAGGTTCTTGAAAAAACATATTCAATACAATAAGGCTCTGATCAATATCATATAATGATGCTTCTACAAACATCTGTGATGGTGACTATTTCATTACAATGTTTGAGAATTAATCTTTGGTTTTTCACACTAAGGGTCAGATTTACCAATTTGGTCGCAGCACAAAGACAGTCACTGTATTTTTGCAGCTTGTTTTGCAATCACAAATAGCGACATGACCAGTTTGTCGCGATTACTAATTTGCTGGTTCTAATTACTCAATCAAAGAAATGAAACACCCTCATTTGCAATTTGTGGTAGGATACACCCATAAAAGGGTCTGAAATAACATGGCATGCTCACAAGTCCAGATCATGCCAACAAATGGATACACAGTACCCAGGCACAAGTAGTTAAATGTACAGATCAAGAAATAGAGAACTAACTTCTGTGCACACAGGAGTTGTAAGGCTAGCTGTTGTAATGCATCTCTTCACTGCTGTTACTCCATAGAATGCTAAATTTGATTCCAACTTCACTGGTGCCCTCATTTCAGCATTAATACCACATTGTGGGGAAACACTTCCTTTTGTATAGTTTCTTCTGTATAGTATGGAATGACCGCAGTCCTTATCTCAAAGACAGAGCAATGTATATAATAATTGTATTTGTTCTAGTCATTTAATTTAACTCCTGTTGGGTTCATGAACAAAACGATGGTAATGATGACACTGGACAAAAGACAAACACTTGTTTCCGGTTCAAGATTTTACTTAATAATGGCCGGGAAGAATAATATAGACAGAGTCCACCAAGATTTTTCAAAGTACAGATAATCAGACAATGGTTTATATGCCCTTGAGCCCATGGGATCAGAGGGACTTTATCCTATAGAAATTGTATGTTCAACACCTTTACCATATATGGAGACTCTAAAAGCCTTCTTAAATAACTATCTGGTCATATTACTGAAATGTGGCATGTTCTTGACAGTGAGGCTCAGTACTGTACATCCTGTTAAATCAATATAAGAATAGAAGTAAAAAGCATAAAATGACTGAATCTTAATATTTACATTAACATTTACATTAAAATGTATTATTTCAAACAAAGGGTTAGCTTACCACTCTGTGGTTCTCTCAGTTAAAGAGAGAGGGGTCTTATTTAGTTATCTCTACTCTTTGTTTGTCGGGGCTATTGTTCCCCAGAGCTAAAGTATAGCTATTTGTTTTCAACGCACCTCGTTGAGGAGCGTTCGCCCTACTCGGGTTGTTTCTGTTGGGTTTATTTCCGTGGAGTTTGTCCCGGGGTTTTCTTTTGTTTCCCCGCTCCCTAGTCTGTTTTCAGATTTAGTGGCTGGTTGCTTGCGTCCAGCTTTTAGATACCCGTGAAATGTGCGTGTGGCTCTTCCTCCTTCGACACACACTACACAGGTCCATAAATATTTGTATATTGACAAAGTTATTGCTATTTTAGCTGTCTACCACTTTGTCTAGCTAAAGTGCAGACTTTCAGCTTTAATTTGAGGGTATTTACATCAAAATCGGGTGAACAGTGTAGAAATTACAGCACTTTTTATATGTGGTCCCCCCCTTTTTAAGGGACCAAAAGTAATTGGACTATTGGCTGCTCAGCTGTTCCATGGCCAGGTGTGTGTTATTCCCTCATTATTTCATTTACAAGTAAGCAGATAAAAGGTCTAGAGTTGATTAGAATTGATTTCAAGTGTGGCATTTTCATTTGTTAACTCTCAATATGAAGTCCAAAGAGCTGTCACTGACAGTGAAGCAAGCCATCATTAGGCTGAAAAATCTAAACAAACCCATCAGAGAGATAGCAGAAACATTAGGTGTGGCCAAATCAACTATTTGGAACATTCTTAAAAAGAAAAAAATGCACTGGTCAGCTCAGGAAAACCAAAAGGCCCGGAAGACCACGGAAAACAACTGTGGTTGATGACAGAATAATTTTTTCTGGTGAACACCCTCCAGGAGGTAGGCGTATCTGTGTCAAAGTCAACAATCAAGAGAAGACTTCACCAGAGTAAATACAGAGGGTTTACCACAAGATGTAAACCATTGGTAAGCCTCAAAAACAGGAAGACCAGATTAGAGTTTACCAAAAAACATCTAAAAAAGCTTGTACAGTTCTGGAACAACATCCTATGGACAGATGAGACAAAGAACAACTTGTACCAGAAAGATGGGAAGAGAAGAGTATGGAGAAGGGAAGGGACTGCTCATGATACCACCTCATCTGTGAAGCATGGTGTAGGTAGTGTTATAGCGTGGGCATGTATGGCTGCCAATGTTACTGGCTCCCTTGTATTTATTGATGATGTGACTGCTGACAAAAGCAGCAGGATGAATTCTGAAGTGTATAGGGCTATATTATCTGCTCAGATTCAGCCAAATGCCTCAAAACTCATTGGACGGCACTTCACAGTGCAGATGGACAATGACCCGAAGAATACTGCGAAAGCAACCCAATACTTTTTTAAGGCAAAGAAGTGGAATGTTCTGCAATGGCCAAGTCAATCACCTGACCTGAATCCAATTGAGCATGCATTTCACTTGCTGAAGGCAAAACGCCCCAAGAACAAGCAGGAACTGAAGATAGCGGCAGTAAAGGTCTGGCAGAGCATCACCAGGGAATAAACCCAGCGTCTGGTGATGTCTATGGGTTCCAGACTTCAGGTAGTCATTGACTGCAAAGGATTTGCAACCAAGTATTAAAAATGACAATTTAATTTATCATTATGTTAGTTTGTCCAATTACTTTTGAGCCCCTAAAATTGGGGGGGCTATGTATGGATGTAATTCCTACACGGTTCATACAATATTTTGTGTTGAAGGACCAGGCAGCCATTTCCTTGGGCTGCCACACACTCTCCTCCTCAGCTCTGACCTAGGGAGGGCTGACCACCATCTCCAGGTCCCCTCAGGAAGTTTTCTGCCAGGATCAAACATCCAGATTACATCTCCATTCATCTCCTGTACAAACACCTGGTAAAGGTTAGTGAATGATTCAGGTTGCTCACCTTGACCGTCACCAACCGGCCATATGTGGGTACTGGCTCTGGGCTCCACGGATGGGACGATCACCCCTCGGGCTCTGGGCTTCACCAGCTTCCCATGGCTTCTCCAGTGAACTTGATGCAGCTTTGTCATCCATGATCCTCTCCTTCTCCTTTTCTGCCATTTCCATTTTGCTTCCAGGTGGTCAGGTTCAGTCAACGGGGAAAACATTATCTTCAAATGGCAGTTAGCTTTATCCTTTGATTTCTTTTTCACATTTGAATTTCTTGTCCATAAACATTTTTTACGATCAATCCATTTCCCTTTCATGTTCTTTTCCTTGTTTCTCTGCTGGTGAGAAATTCTGATTTCCCTCTCTATTCTCTGCATTTTTAATTTTAGTGGAAGAGATGGTCTCACCACATCAGGAGATGGGCGTTCAACCAGGCCTCCTCAGCCATAGTCAAGAGACCCTCCTCAACACTGTGGACCCACCACAGTTCATCCTCCGCATATTGTTCCTCCAGTTCACTTTCAAGGTCCGGCCGGCTGAGTGGGACTGAGGACCATCGCTCCCACTTCTCGTCGTCATCTCCTGCCACCTCCACTGGCTGTGAGATCTCCACCTGCATGCTAGAATCTTTTGTGATGGGAACACATTGTATACACTGAAGTTCTTCACTCACCTCTTCCAGTTCATTCTGTAGTTGCAGCAGAGTTTCAGCTTGGATTTTTAAGACATCCCAAAAAGAGTTCTCGGTGGTCTGGTGTTGGGCTTCCTTTTGGTCCAGCCTCTGATTTAAGTCATTCACTTCTTCTCTTAGGACAGGGAACTCTTAATTTCCCCTTTGTTCTATCAGGAGTGCTGCAGAGGTGGCTTGTTCCTACCATGCATTAATGCACATCTTGTAAGTCGTTCTGGATAAGAGCGTCTGCTAAATGCTTAAAATGTTACAAAAAGTAAAATGTTGGTGAAGTTCCTGTAAAGCTAGAATGGTTTATTTTTGCTTTACAGTAAGCCTCTTCATTTAAAAAAAATATTCTTGTCCTTGAGCTTTTCAAGCTGCCTTGCTTGTTCTCGTAGTTGGGTCCTCACCTCTTCCAGGTGTGTCTCCATCTCCCACCTTCCCTCACTCTCCTCCTCCGCTCGGCTCCGGAGTTGCTTTGCCTCAGATGTATGGGCCTCCGCTGCTCTCCTTAGCTCTGCCTCCTTCTGGTCGAGCCTGGTCTGTACATCCCCCAAGGTCCTGGCATATTCCTCTTTAGCCTGGTCCTGGGCTTTCTGGATGTCCAGACCCTGCAGATTTTCTGCTTTAAGTTATCGTGTTAGGTTTTTCACCTGTTCTTCTAGCGCCAGGTTGTGGGCCTCTGCACGCCTCACGTCATCCCCAAGGGATGCTTTGTCCTTCTCGAGTTGCACAGCCATGTCCCTGATCTTCCTCAGTTGCTGTGCTCCTCCAGCAGTTGCCCCACAGCCAGCAGGTGGTGCTCCTCTGAGGTCCCCAACTCCACCTTTGCCCTGTCCAGCTCAGTCTGGGCACTCTTCAGCTGTTGGACCTCCTGGAGGGTGACTCGCCATTGGTCCTCAACAATGGCCGCCCGCTTCTGGTTCTTCACCAGGTCCTCCTTCTCGTCCCGACAAGACTTCTCCAGTTTCCAGATCACTTCCTCTTGGCCTTTTATTAACGCTTACGCCTCTCCCAACTCTGCCTCTAAAACAGCACCCATTTCCACTACACTAGTATACTGCTTTTGTGGCCTACCTGGGATCTTTTTTCTCTTATCCCTAGGAGGCACCACAGAGCAGGAGTGGCCATTTTCCAGTCTGCCTTATTTTCCTTGTCTTCCCTTGAGTGTTTTCCACACTCTGTCCATTTCATGGATGGCCTCAGCCAAAAAGGAGCATTTGAGGGCTGGACTTGCCTGGAAAAACACTTTTAGGGAATGTCGGTGCACTTTTGAGAGGTGCTTGGGCCCCTCTGCCTCCAGCCAAGACTCCATGTCTGGATCCACTGTCCAGTCCTCTTCCATCATGGAGTCTTTCATCAAAAAAAACAAAAACAACCCTGCTCACAGTTGCACTACCTCCTCCTGCCTATATGTGATGCCCTCTGCCCGCATTCTCCACCATATGTGGTGTCCCTTGGGGTTGGGGCGACACTCACGGACCTTTGCAGAGGGCATAGGCAGGGTAAATAACCCGAAGGAGGCAGTATTATAAGCAAAACAATAATTGATTAATCCTAATCTAGACAAAACCACATAAAACAAAGGGCGGAATATAGCTGCAGAATATTAGAGCTCAAAGAAGTCCATCTATGGTTTACAGCATATTTGAGAAATAGTTTTTGTATTTGTATTTGTATTTGTCCATTACCTCCAGCAGCATCGTTTTGCTGACCATGGCCACGTCATGGAAAACTGACAGAGGGAGTAGGGGTATGAATCTGTGTATGGTAATGTTATACACAATTACTAATTGGCTAAATTATTTTCAATTCAACTTAGGAGTGCTCACTAAATGTACCTATATATGCCCATAACCAAGGAAAATTTATTATTTTATTATTAAATTATTATTTTTCAAATAATTAAAACAAGAAAAATGTATGTATGAATGAATGTATGGAAAAAGGAATTAATTGTATGCAACATATGAAGTATGCAACATATGATAACTACATTGATGCATGAAATTATGACCTGAAGGTTCCATAAATAGAAACATTTCTCCCCAATAGTTATTTAATGCCTTTTCTTAAATCATGAACAGAGAAGAGACTGTATATGACCACAATGCTGCCACTCCTTTGATTTGGAGTGGGGCCAATTCCTTCTGACAACACTCTTCAGACTGTGGTTTCCTTCAGCAATGCAATGAGGTGCATCAGACAGGACTAACAGAGAGAGAGAGGAGGGGAGAGAGAGAGAGAGAGAGAGAGACCTGTGGAATTGCAGACTTCTGTGAAGACAGCAATGGATTTGGAGTGTATTGGTTTGGCATGCCATGCATCTCAGTCTAAAGCAACCAGGAAAAATGGGGCATAGCACCTTAAGGGCTAGACAGCTGTTTGCAAGTCATTAGTAAACTCTGAAAATTATAGGTGAAATCTGAAATCAAATCAGGGCAGTACCAGTGCAAATTGTGGACAGGGTTTCCCACAAGGCGTTGCACAATGGACCATGGGCATAGCATAATCCAGGAAGGTTATGCCCATAACGACTCTTCTGGTCAATTGGGTTCATACAGTCTGCCTTTTCCAGCTGCATAAGTTCTGCTGTCCTTTGATGCAATGACTACACAGCTCAGCTGGATGCCCAAGTTTCAGGGGAGGTGAATGTTAGTGTAAAGTTCCTTTAAAGGACTTTTGACAGCAATGGGACAGGTCTAATAAATAGGATCTCTTGAAAATGAGAGATGAGAGATGTGAACCTGTCTACTGTACATGCATTTCCAGATTGTCCAAAAAGACCTACATTGTGGCAATGTGTTGTGTCCACAATTAACAATATTTTTAAGGCCAATTTGAGCCTCTCTTTGCTCCCTCTCAGCTAGGCTCATCATTAAAATCCGGATTACTTCTTCAAGCAGGTTGACAGCTGCAGCGGAGTGTATTGAAGGTTTGGGCAAAGCCTTTGATCTTGGCTTATTTGAGACTTTATCCACAGATCAACTTCAGCACACTTCTTGCTTGTGACACACTTGCAGCATGGGATATGGATGCTGATAAAGAGTCAGAATTACTTGAGAAAGATTCTGTAAGCGGTGTGATGTGCTTTGGATTTGGAGTCTCCCCATTTACCCTGTTAAAAGGGAGGGGTAAATAATATTTTGAAAAAACAAAAAACATATAACACTCACCTCCTTAAGGAAATTGGTTGATGTTATTACCAGTTGCTCTGTTATCATGCAGGGTGAATGCAAAGGACTTGAGATATAAATCCTAAAATTGTATTTTTGTCCTGCTGTGCATAAGTCAGTGGACTGTGATGTCCTCAAAAAACATCCTAGACTCCTAGTGATGTTCCTAGACTCTTTTCTCATTGGTTTGTCAATTTATTTGATTATATGGTCTATAATAAATCCATTTAAATAAAATGAAAATAGACATGAAATAATACCGTCTCTCTATTGTTCTGTAACCCATGTAAAATTAGAGGGATTCAGCCTACTCTAAGCACTCTCCCTCATTATAATTATGGTATAATAACCTGTTTTATATGTAGGCCTGTGTACGTTTTTCTGTTAGTTAATCTACTAAACCATTTCCCCAAAGGTCACATTCCCAGCTTGTTAGTGATTGTGATTGTGGCTTAAGAATACTCAGTCCTTGCGGTTAAAAAAATAATTATTTAAAGGAGCACTCTTGACCAAAATCCATAATTTCATGATGTACTACTCACTATATGTCTTGTCAACCCATCAACATAGCGTTGTTGATACCTTTGCATTTAAGACCGTTTCCCTGTGAGCTGTGAGCATCCAAATGGCAAATATAATGGGAATCTATTGTCAAAATATATGGTTTTTAATTGCATGGGCTCAATTATTCACACATCTAATAATTATTTTAAATAAAATCCCCCCAAAAGAAATCTCCATTAACATGCTACTTCTTCTCAGGTTCTCAAGTTCATCTCAACCTCAAGGAACTGTACTGTGGTCCCTTTTGGCTTCCTGTTTCATTTTCAGGCACACAGAACTTTGTGAATACAAAAGCAAACAAAGCCTGAAGAAATAGTGAATAGATATATTGAATACAAAATAGTTTCATATTTAATACTTGTAAAATTATTATTATTATTATTAATAAAAATATATGTTTTTTATATGTTCTTCTTGATGAGCAAAATTCCCAAGCCAAAGTCCCCATGGAAATTTAACTGAAACCTTTGACCCCTTTGCAACCCTAGTTTGTATTCAGTTTGATTGATTATTCATCACTTGATCAATTGATTCCACTTGAATGACTGTTAAATTTATACACTTTGAATTTATAAAATGCTAATGAGGGTACTGTATTTAAAATTCCACTTTATCCTTGCAAATAAAATCTGGAGAAACTCCTGTGTAGTCAGGATTAACTGGTAATAAGTGTGCATTATACTGTGTTAGTTTAATCATCTGTCAGCGTTCAAGTATGAGTAAGTAACCCAGTTTTAGATTTCATTTTCCGTTGGTGTTTCACTGGTTTTATTGCTAATCAATGCTGATTAGTGGTTTTATTGGTTTATTTAGTGGTTTTATTGGTGTTATTGCTAGTTTGCCGGTATTAATCAGTTTTATTGTCTCTCCTTTAGTTTCTATCTCTTTAGTCACGCGCTTCCGGAGTAGTGGGCGGCACTTGTTCTGTGTGGCTCAGTAGGTAGAGCATGGCGTTGGCAATGCTTGGGTCATGGGTTCAATCCCCACTGGGACCACATATACTGAAAAATGTATGCATTCACTACTGTAAGTCGCTTTGGATAAAAGCGTCTGCTAAATGGCATATATTATTATTATTATTATTACTTGTTATTAAGTGCTTTGGGCCCATTGTTTTCAGCTTGTGTAGGTATATATTAGTTTATATAATTGTTTTGTAATCAGAGCACCATTGTAAATGAGACTTGGTCTCAATGGGCTCCCCTGGCTAAATAAAAGTAAAATAAATAAATAAAATAGTCTTGTGTAGGTATATTAATAACTGTAGTTCTAGAGAGCGGCAGCTTTCTACAGCAGCCTCACCTTACGAAGACTCAGTGGACAAAGACTGATGAGTCTACCTGCAGGAGTCCACCGAGGGAGGCCAGCTAGGGAGTGAATGCCGCATGGTAAGTACCATAATGTTGTCTCTTACAATACTACTTTTTCCACATCTAACACCATGTGCAACCTCCCTATCCCAGTCCGTGTCTCCTCTTCTAGATTTCCTAGAAGGAGAGATACAACTCAGAGGCACAACCTCTTCAATCTTATTCACCTTTCTAGATCCACCGGTGTTAATGTTATAGTAGCTGGTGGCCTATGGAACTGCCAGTCCACAGTCTGGAAGGCTGACCTCATCTCATCCCAGGCCTCCCTACTCTCTCTGCAGTTCCTGGTGCTCACCTAGACATGGATCACCCCTCATAACACGGTTACCCCTGCTGCTCTCTCCACTGCCTACACCTTCTCTCACACTCCACAACCCACAGGTAGAGGTAAAGGGACAGGTATACTAATCCCCATCCTGTGGAGATTTGCTATTGTTCCTCTTCCTCATTTCTCACCCTCCTTTGAATTCCATGCTGTCACTGTCACTATGTAAACTGCACATTATTGCTCTCTATTGCCCACCAATCAAAAGCCCTAGAATGTGCGGTTTATAATCAACTGTCTCTCTATCTCATACAGAATGACCTGCTTGATCCCAACCAATCTGGCTTCAAGGCAGGCCACTCCATTGAAACTGCCCTACTTGCGGTCACTGAGGCTCTACTCGGCATCGTCTCAATGACTCAGCTCTGTCCTCCTCGATGTATCAGCTACATTCAACACCGTCAACCACCAGATCCTGCTATCATCTCTCGCTGAGATGTGAATCTCTGGATCTGCACTGACATGGTTCAAAAGACATCCTGCAGGGCTCGGTGCTAGGCCTCCTCCTATTCTCTCTATATACCAAGATTTTTCATACCATTGCTATGCTGATGACAAAAGTCTCTCTCTCCTTCTCCCCTTCTGAGACCCAGGTCCCAGTGCGTATCTCTGCATGCCTGGCAGACATCTCTGCTTGGATGTCCACCCACCACCTGAAGCTGAACCTGGGGAAGACAGAGCTGCTCTTCCTCCCAGTGAAGATCTCCCCAATGATTGATGCTTCAAACTCCATGGAAGGCACCATAGTGTGTCCATCCCTGTCTGCCAGGAGCCTTGGAGTGACCCTACACAACCAGCTGTGCTTCTCAGGCCACATTGCTGCTGTCACTCAAACACCTCACACCTCTTGGGTGAGGTGTTCCTCACCCAAGAGGCCACACAACTCCTGGTCCAGGCTCTGGTGATCTCACGCCTGGACTATTGCAATTCCCTGCTGGCAGGCTTATCAGCTTGTGCCATAAAGCCACTGCAACTGGTGCAGAATACTGCCACATGGCTAGTGTTCAACCAACCCAAGTTCACACGTCACCCCACTACTCACCTCTCTGCACTGGCTCCCTATTGCAGCATGCATCAAATTGAAATCACTGGTGCTGGCTTACTAAGCTGATAGAGGAACTGCTTCCTCCAGACACTCATAACACCCTACACCCCAGCCATACACCTCCGCTCAAACTAACTGCCCCATCCCTGCCCCAGGCACCCGCTCGTCGTGGTCTTGCCTCTTCTCAGTGAATCACTGGTCATCTTCTCAGTGAATCAAAACCCACCTCTTCAGTCTCCACTACCACTGAAATCTGTACATTTTACTAACTGTCATCACCACTGCTTACATGTTTAATACTACTTTTTGTAATATGTATCCTTGTTTAAAACTTTCTTAAAATAAAAAAAATCTAACCTTTTCTTTCCCGGTGTTACAGGTATGGTATGCAGCTGCCAACAATGATGACTATTGCTGTATTACTGCACTTATCTCTTGCACGGACAATGATTGATCATACCATGTATTAATGCACATCTTGTAAGTCTGGATAAGACCATCTGCTAAATGTTTAAAATGTAAATGTAAAAATGTGCATCAAACCATGCCATTGGTATTAGGGCCATTTAATGCAAGGCAGGGCCCATTTCTCTATGAATTGCATTATTCTCATAACATTGAATAGCAATAGGAATTAACTCAGGGATAAAATCAAATGGTGTGTACTAGGCCATTAACTATAGGATTAGTGCTGACCTTACTGTAAATACTGTAGGATGTGTTCACATGTTTTAAAAACATGATATTTGGGGATTTGTGGATATTGGGATTGGCCATCAGCTCTGTATAGATTGATCCTATATTTATAATGGAATCAACCTGCTGTAGTCCATACATCATGGTGGTGAAATTTTCCCCTTTTGAGCACAGCCATATCTTGATGAGTAATATGGTTCTTTATTTTAGTATCACTTTTTGACACAGTTATGTCTATTGCTTTTGGCATGTTTTTTCAATTTTTGTCTACATTCATATTTACTGTAAAATACTTCAATCTTCACCAGATATTTTACTTCCTTCACATTTCTGTGCATGGGGTTGCTGTATTTTTTATTAATCAGCTCCTCCAAGTCTGATGCCTCACATATGTGGTTAATTCAATTCAAAACCAATCCAGTGGTGGTTCATTGTATGTGACATACATTGTCCAAATGTATGTCACAACATCTTAGACAGGAACCCAAATAATAATTTAAAAAAACATCTGTTAAAACCGAATCAATTAAATAAAAAAAGCTGCAAATATATATCAGTAAAATTTTGTAAAATAAATAATGCATAAAACTAGGCATATGTTTTGTTGGTACCCCTCCAAAATGTGTTATTACTCTTCCTGTTATGGAGTAAATATTCTATAAATATGCCACCCCACCTCCCACACATATTCCTGGGGGTGCAAGATGCTTTAATAAATCATTCTTTGAATATTTATACTGCACTGACATTTACTTCATGTGACTCAATGTGCAATTTACCTACCTACCAAGGAACAGGAGAGCGTAACTTTTATAGAATAGAACTTATAAAATTAATATTTTTAAACCATTTCTTTCCACTTTCAAAATGTGAAGCAGTACGAATGAATGATAGACTGTGTAAGGATGTTGGATAAAACCCAAGAGGCTAGCTACTTGGCAAATATACCTGGTAGGCACTCAATCTCACTCATGATTTAAGAAATCATTAGCTCAACAGTACACAATCAAGGATGAATTAGAAAATGCTTGTTAGCACAAGGAAATATCAACAAAGTGAAACATGGATGCACTAACTACAATTAAAAAAATATTAGAGTGTGCAACAATATTCAGCTGGTTCACTGCACACTGCAAATGGATATGTAGGGCTCTAGTTTTGTGAGAATGGTACCTGGGTGGCAGTGGAGTTGCTAATTTTGTCTGTCACAGTCAGAACATTTCTAGCCTTTGCCCAATTTGATAGTTTTGTGGTCTAAAGGTGTTTGCATCAACATGGGTTGGGTGGTGCAATAGGGGGTGTGTTTAAGTGCACTGTGATTTGGCACTTAAACTTAAGGTTAGCTGGAACTGTGTATAAAGGCTGACACCCCTACCCAATGAAAGCACTTGACACCCCACTACAATGGTGGCATGCTTTTTGAGAGACACCATCAATCAAGGAGCAATGTTAATACTGCATTATCTTAATGCTAACAAATCAAAATTTATGAAGACAAAATCCCTCTTTCAGACTTTACCTACTTAGATTATTTTCACAGGAGGATCTATGTTTAATATATTGATGTAAATTCTGAACCCCCGGCTTAAATGTGAAAATATTTGTCCTGTTTGTATTTGTATTTTCTGTCAGAATGTTTATATGATTGACATTTTACAATTTTAAAAAGCCATTTTAATTAGATTAGGTTTTCATCAGGAAAGCGTTTTGAGAGATCATCAAGATCATTCAGACAACTTTGACTGATACAGATTCGGCCAGTGCAATAACATCGACGAAGGAACAAATTGCGTGGAGCAGGACATCCGTATCTAAAATCCATTATGGATGAAGGTTGGAGTGCTAACATTAACAGAAGAGCGCTAGAGCAAGATGCACTTACATTGCTGAATCAGCTTCGCTCAATGGGAGAAGGGTACGTGGTGATTTTACACCTGTTGGCAGATTAGTTTCAGCTGGTCGAGGGAAGCATCCGAGGTTGTCTGATAATTTCTCTCCCGAATCTTAGTGAAATTCCAATTATGTATTATACAGTCAAGCCGGAAAGTCTGCACACCCCTTTCACCCTCTCCACGTTTCATTGTGTTACAGACTTATTCTACAATAGATTAAGTTTATTTTTTGTCTCAAAATTCTACACAAAATAGCCCATAATGACAAAGTGAAAATAGGTATTTAGACATTTGTGCTAATTTATTAAAAATCTAAATGTAAAATATCATATGTACACAAGTGTGCACACCCTTTGATATGACACCCAAAAGTGAGCTGAGGTGCATTTTGTTTCCACTGATACTGCTTGAGATGTTTCTACAACTTGATTCTAGTCCACCTGTGGTAAATTCAATTGATTGGACATGATTTGGAAAGACACACACCTGTCTATACAAGGTCCCACAGTTGACAGTGCATGTCAGAGTAAAAACCAAGCCATGAAGTCCTAGGAACTCTCCATAGACCTCTGAGATAGAATTGTGTTGAGGCATAGATCTGGGGAAGGGAATAAAAACATTGCTAAAGCATTGAAAGCACCCAGGAGAACAGTGGGCTCCATCATTGTGAAATGGAATAAGTTTGGAACCACCACAACTCTTCTTAGAGCTGGCCATCTGGCCAAACTCAGTAACCGGGCAAGAAGGGCCATGGTCAGGGAGGTGACCAAGAACCCAATGGCCACTCTAAGAGAGCTTCAGAGTTCTTCTGCAGCGATGGGAGAACCTGGCAGAAGGACAACCATCTCTGCACCACTCCATCAATCAGGCCTTACATTTTAGACAGCCCACCTGGAGTTCACCAAAGCAGTTGCTCTTATCCAGAGCAACTTTTTGGCCTGAACAGTTTTACATTTCTTTACATTTTACAATCCATTTATACAGCTGGATACACAGTTTTACATTTCTTTAAACAATCCATTTATACAGGATTAAGTACCTTGCTCAAGGGTACAACAGCAGTGTCCCACCTGGGAATTGAACCTGCAACCTCTGAGTTTCAAGGCCAGCTCCCTAACCATTACACTACACTGCCAGCCATACTTTTATACATTCAGGATGGCTGTTTAAGTCACTTCTGTTGAGAGGAGGATTTTACGCATGCAGATGGTTTTGAGTTGAGGCCTGCAGCCAGTCATAGCGTCAGATGGAATGCCACTGTAATGAAGACCCTGGTGGTGATGAGTGTTGACAGGTTACTCCATTAGACTCCTTCCCTTGTTTTAACCATATGGCTCTAGTAGCACTGACAGCTTGTGTATTGTAAAGGGCTTGCTTAAAGCATCACCATCTATTTTGTGTTGCTAAGATTCTCACCCTTCAAATGATATGAAACAATACAATAAATAATGACAGTCTCTTCAGTTTGCTCTACAAAAACAGTTGATATTTTTCTGCACATTTTGACATTGTTCTTTTTTGACATGGACAGTAGGCAATTTTAACGAGTTGATTTTGTATAGATATATTTTTTGTAATGCATTTAAGCTATGTGTGGAAAAATATATGCCTATGTCTAAACATGTGCAGCTACATTATGGAGCAAAAATTTATGAGAGAATGACAGAACAATACAAACCCCCTTTAGAGGGGCAAGAAGGAAGAAGCCTTCTCTCTCTCCCCACCTGAAAACAAAATAAAGCACACAATTTGAACATTTCCATAACCGTTACAGCGAGTACACACGGCACAACATTGCATGTCAGAAGACCTTGCTATTTCCACCCTGTTAAAGCGTATCGGTACAGGCTTGCCTTCGTGTCTGCCAAGTTGTAATATTTCACCGGTGTGAATGAGAGCATGAAAAAGCAGCTGAGTGAGCTTTACACTCCCCCCATGTCACAGCAGGAAGAACATTATGTGAAGGGTCAAACTTAAATTATTCTGCAGTGACATCCAGGTCAGGGTACATACCAAAGACCCAGTCTTTCCTCCATATCTCCCTCACTGAAAGAGATTTGAAATGCTTTTTTAAATTTACAATTCACCATGTGGTTTCTGATAATCTTGCCAGTCTTAATGTTTACTTCAATGTAGCCTTCTTTTGCAAAGTTTTCTGGTAAATGTAGTACAAATAAAGATGTGAAAGGCTCATTTTCAGATTACTCTCATTAGTAGTAACAGACATGCTGCTGCCTCTCATGTATGGGAAATGCCCATACACCCTGCAACACATAAAGGCTGTGTATTTTAAGTATGTGATCATCTAGGAGAAGCATAATATGCTATTTATGGTGGACTACCCTTCACACGACATAATTCATTGCAGTTCAAATAATAACCATGTCATGTCAAACATAACAATAAATGACAAAGGTTTTACTGTAATAGATTAGATTAAATTAAATCAGGGTGCAGTAAAAATAAAAAACTCATAGAGGAAGTGTCTGTTGGGTTTAATTTTTTAGAGCATCTAGCTGTGGCTTAAGAACTACTGCTCTCAAGTTCTTTCCATGGGCTTAAAAATAAACTGCATTGACTCCAGTGATCCCCTTGCACCCACTTCAAAGCTTCAATCTCCAATCTCTGTCAAATAATAAAGCGGTGGTGACAAACACAAATATCCTCATTGATGAAATGGAGCTTGAATGAGCTTTCAGGCACATAAGCTTTCGGGCTCTGATCACACAATTAGTTTCAGTAAACTTTATGCTGAATATGGACTGAACTGAAATACAGCGTAACCTCAGACATTTCAACCACATTTTTTACGGAGTGACCATTCAATCGAACGGGGTATGAAACAGGAAATGGCATATGTGAAACTCCTTATTCAAAAATGCAACCATTAAATCAAGAAACTGATCTAAACAAGTCACTCTCTCCATTGATTAAAAAAAAAGGAATCAGAAAATTGTATCAAAATTAGACATGTCAGAGTTATGAATGACTGCCATTAACAATTTTATGTGATTTATTTGACCTTTATTTAGCAGGCTTTATTTGACCTTTATTTAGCAGGCATTTATTTATTTGTCTTACAGGGACAACCTGGGGAATTGAAGTGGGTAGGGAATGCAAGCGTTGTGATGCATAAGGTGACCAGATGTACAGAGACAGTTTTTGTGGGAATTTGGTCAGTACACCAGTAACACCCCTACTCTGTTGAAAAGAACCATGGGATCTTTAATGACCCCAAGGGGTCAGTACCTCAGTTTAACGTCTCATCTGAAGGATGGTACCTTCTCCAGCACTATTGGATTTACAGAGGGATGAGTGCCTCCTACTGGCATCTCTACCAGCAGTAACTTCGCTTTCCCAGCAGGTCTCGGATCCAAGTAAAAAACTATACGTTTTCCTGTTTTTTTCGGTACTCCACATTATTCCCAGGAGCTTCACCAGAATATGTTGCTTCATGCAGAATTACCAACCTTCAGGGCAAAGTAAAGCATCCCTTCAAAAAGACTAAAGTATAAGCAGCCAGAGCACAAAAATGAAGCATTTTAGAGAGCTTTTGGTTCTGGGTGATGTGCACATATTTACAGTATGTGTGTCAAAAATGTTTACACACATGAAAGACTATATGTGTCAAAAATGTTTACACACATGAAAGACTATATCATTTTTAATTGTGCTTTAGTTACTTTAAAATATGAGTTGTTTTTCATTTATCTAGCCCTTATACAAGAGTCAGTGTAGTAAAACCTTTACACAAAACCGATGAAATGGAAGGTTTTAAATATATGGTCTCTCCTTAATAACATTATATTAAGGATCAGATAGTTTCAATCTGTCTGAATAGAAGATAAATACTCAAGTATACAAACAACAAAAAAGGAAAATAATATGGCCATGATTCAGTAGTGAGAAAATGTAATGGGCACACTGTATCACATGCTTCACTGTTGCTGACATCCACGGAGGATGGTAGATGCATGCAATATATGCTGCAGTTTTAACATTTTAGCCCAGTGCTGACATTCTTACATTAGTGTGACTAGTCTCACAAACATGAACTATTTGAAAGTTCGGAGCACATAAATCTTAAACATTAAACACAGGGTTTTATTTATTGACTGCAGTTTAACCCTGGGGACACAATTACTGCAGTTTATATCCAACTGATGTGTTCTTAACTAATACATAGAGACAATCTAGGAGGCATTAAAAAGTCCTTAAAAGAGCTAATTTTCAAAAATTTTGACTAAATTATGTCTAAGATCTATTTTGTGGTTGATTGCCTCAGAAGTTGTATTATAATTTTAAAAAATCATTTTATCATAAAAAGGGTAATTCAGCTAACTTTAGCACATTTAAATTGGAACTGGCTGAAGACCCATGGGACCTGAAACCTGCATAAGAATTTGGGTCTGGGGTGATAAGTGGAAAGACCCCTTTAAGGCTGCAGAGAGACACCATGAATTCACTTAGAGATTTCACATGCAATGCAAACAGCCACCATGAAATGCAGCTATGCATGTTAAAATGAATTCAAAAGGAGTTTGTCTTCTAGAATGTGAGAAAATTAGTACAGGCCGTACCTTCTCTATCTTGCACACTGACATTCCATTTGCAAAAATCCCATTTTGATATCTGACCTCCAATAAAATTGCATTGAAAATGTATATATAAAAGTATGAATATATGTTTAGAAAGGAGCATGAGGTGTGTTGGAAACTAAGGTTAATTATTATTATAGTGTATATATACAGTCAGGTCCATAAGTATTTGGACAGTGACCCAATTTCCATCATTTTGGCTCTGTACACCAGCAAAATGGATTTGAAATTAAACAATCAAGATGTGCTTTAAGTGTACACTTTCAGCTTTAATTGAAGGGTTTTGTCAAAAATATTTTATGAACTGTGTAGGAATTACAACCATTTTTATACATAGCCCCCATTTTAGGGGCTCAAAAGTAATTGGACAAACTAACATAATGATAAATTCAATTGTCATTTTTAATACTTGGTTACAAATCCTTTGCAGTCAATGACTGCCTGAAGTCTGGAACCCATAGACATCACCAGACGCTGGGTTTCTTCCCTGGTGATGCTCTGTCAGCCCTTTACTGCCGCTGTCTTCAGTTCCTGCTTGTTCTTGGAGCGTTTTGCCTTCAGTTTTGCCTTCAGCAAGTGAAATGCATGCTCAATGCCACCTCAGGTCAGGTGATTGACTTGGCCATTGCAGAACATTCCACTTCTTTGCCTTAAAAAAGTATTGCTTTCGCAGTATGCTTCGGGTCATTGTCCATATGCACTGTGAAGCGCCATCCAATGAGTTTTGAAACATTTGGCTGAATCTGAGCAGATAATATAGCCCTATACACTTCAGAATTCATCCTTTAGTCAGCAGTCACATCATCAATAAATACAAGGGAACCAGTTCCATTGGCAGCCATACATGCCCATGCCATAACACTACCTCCACCATGCTTAACAGATGAGGTGGTATGCTTTGGATCATGAGCATTTCCTTCCGTTCTCCATATTCTTCTATTCACATCATTCTGGTACTAAGTTTATCTTTGTCTCATCTGTCCATAGGATGTTGTTCCAGAACTGTACAGACTTTTTTAGATGTTTTTTGGCCAACTCTAATCTGGTATTCCTGTTTTTGAGGCTTACCAATGGTTTACATCTTGTGGTAAACCCTCTGTATTTACTCTGGTGAAGTCTTCTCTTGATTGTCGACTTTGACAGAGATACGCCTACCTCCTGGAGGGTGTTCTTGATCTGGCCAACTGTTGTGAAGGGTTTTTTCTTCACCAGGGAAAGAATTATTCTGTCATCCACCACAGTTGTTTTCCGTGGTCTTCTGGGCCTTTTGGTGTTCCTGAGCTCACCAGTGCGTTCTTTCTTTTTAAGAATTTACCAAATAGTTGATTTGGCTACACCTAATGTTTTTGCTATCTCTCTGATGGGTTTGTTTAGATTTTTCAGCCTATATATATAATGTTGTTCTGTATTACTTAGTAGACAGAGCATGGCGCTGACAATGCTTAGGTTGTGGGTTTGATTTCCACTGGGACCACATACAGTAAAGAATGCATACATTTTTCAGTGTAAGTCACTTTGGATAAAAGCATCTGCTAAATGGTATATATTATATTATATATATATTGTAGGGTTTAGTTCTGCCTCCTCACATATGGAACGTTTATTTCCGTTTGACAACTAAGTTGAGGCTTGAAGGCAGTAACTGCTGTATCTAGCCAATTGTGAACCCAGCACTCAAAATGATCTCTACCACTTTACAAGCTTGTTCATACCACATCAAGCTCCGCTCTTATCTGGCGCCGACCTGGAAGACATACATTCCAAACTGGAAAGCCCCAACAATTATCACCCACATGGAAATAAACATTCAATTGATATTGTCCCCGAATCTCACAGCTGGAGGAGGTTTGGAACCCGTATATTAGTTTCTCTCCCATATACTGCACCGTAAACCTAGGTTTCGGTACGCCTTATTGAAATCGTTACAGGGACATATCATTAGTTCTGCAGGCATATTTAATTTGGAGCACTGTCTGATCTAGTTTGGTTATTCTGGTTGAATTTTTAATTACAACCTGACATGTACTGTTCACAAAAGAGTAAAATGGAAGAAGTATCATCTCAAGAGAGTTGTTCTTTATGCCCTGCTTTTGAAAAACACAACAGGGACTTCCTTGGAAGATACCCCAGCCTCGATGGAGTACTCGACTGGGTGGAGGGGCTCGACCCGACAGAATTTGGGACACTGCACTCTCTCGCTCGCTCATGGGACATATCTCATGGCTCAGTGTTTAAGGGGTTTGCTGCCAATGCAATGGACTACTACCTCAGGAAACACCCATGTATTCATAGGACACACTGCAAGCGAGTACCAAAGGGGAGAGACCAGGACAGTCTTCCTTTCTATCCCTGGGGTTCTGCCATGCAATTACTGATGGCACTCCATTTCCAGGAGATGATATCTGCCATGGTGAAGGCTGCAGCTGCAATCAAGCCCCAGCTAACCTTGGACTCCAAACCTCTGTGTGAGTATGGTCCAACACCGTGGGACAACCCCCAGGCAGGAGAGGAGGTAATCGCACCCCGGGAGGCGAGAGCTGTAATCGTCTACCGCTTAACATTGGACTCCAAACCTCTGTCTGAGTATGGTGAAAGCCATGGGACAACACCCAGGAGAAAGTATTAGCTCTGGCAGAACGACAACTGCCTGTTTCTACACAGGCAGAGAACACAGTTCTTCCCTTATTTTCTTCCCCTGCCGACTCCAGAGAGCTGTAGGCTATGGCCCAGACAATCGGGGAGAGCTCTGCAGGTCTGGCGATCTCACCCCCCGTGGAGGACATGGTGTTAATTACTCCCCCGATTCCACTTACACCAGAAGAGTGGGATTTCCTGGCTGTCTCTCCACCATGACAGCGGTGTTGGAAAAAGGAAGCTTAAAGGAAATAGCTGGACCAGATACAAACAGGAACACAGGATCAGATCACATGGACACTAACCCCCTTGATACTCTCCCCGCTGATTATCTGGAGCAGTGGCACCTGGTTCAAAGAGAAGCGGGACTTTTGAGGCAATCCTGCTCCTCTGCCAGAGGTTCAAAACGGTCAAGGAAAGCCAACCCCCAACCGTTTTATGACCTCTCAGTCCAACACTCCAGCTCCAGCCTTATCTTGCCCTCCTAAGCAAGATAAACACTGCCCAGCTGGAATACTAAGCTCCCAGCACCCTAATCTGTGCACTTTTAAATTACATAGACCCACACCTAGCAGGGCACATGTGCAAGCCATGTCACGGCGCCTGAGGTGGTGGGACAACATTGGACTGCCAAGGCTTCTGCCTAGAGAGGGAGCCGAGGCCGACATCTCCATGGACATTGGCACAGAATTGGTACGGATGTGGTTAATGGGGATCCACGTGCATAAGAAGCCAGGTGACGCCTTGTCTTCTGATGCCTCCCAGTGTGCTGATGTGGTGGATTTTTTTGAGAAGATAGGACAGTAGGGGGTAGGAAACAGGACTCGTGACTCAGACGCCAATTCCCAGGTGAAGCATTGTATTATTATATTCCTGTATAATGCAATGGGACCACACCGCCGTGGAATGCGTGTACTCTCTGTTGTGGGCCGCTCTGGATAGAAGCGCCTGCTGAAGGGTATGAGGTCATTGTTAGTGTTAGCCCAACATTCTGCCTCTGTGATTCTAGGGGGGGTTGTTTGGGGCTGGGGGTTGTATGGCCGGCTAACTGCAGATAACCGCCAGCATGATGTTTTAGTATCACACAAACATAAATAGTGTCTGTAGATAAGGTAAAGTGACACGTTGAGGCCGTAAAACACGAGCAGGCGGCACAGATCACAGGCCTTAAATACAATGAACACAGAGAGGAGACCAAATGTAAATCTGAGTTGGAGATCCACGGACCCATTAGTACAGTCGTAAGTTATTCCTGTCTAACAAAATATGTGCGCGGGAAAGGAGTCGGACACCAGACTTGAGTGGACGGTGCCCCACTCATGATTTAATCAATCAGAACTCCCACATCATCAGGCAGGACTGCCAGAGCCTTAGAGCCTGGGCCCCCTGTCATTTGAATTTATGGGCTCCGGCCAAGCGCTGCTCTTAAGCAGAGAGGGACAGAGCTAAATTCCACCACACTTTAAATGTTTAACTTTGTAATAGAGATCCTGTATATACATATATTGCCAGCATTTGGGCTGCATAACAAGCATATTAAAATTATAGATCACTGGCATTAGGCCATTGAATAAAGTATGGGGCAAAAATGTATTCCTGTATTAATAAAGCTGTTATTAAGTTACACAATTTAAGCAAAGGCATAATACACAGTTGGGGCAGCTCAAGGTTGGTTATATTTGTTTAGGGCCGTGTATGCCAGCCCAAGGCTGGTCATTTCTACCTAAGTCTATGTATGTTTGCTCAAGATTTGGCTATGTCTGTTTATCCTTTTATTAATCTGTTAAATGGGGAAAGAATGAAAAAGGCGAAGTTGAAGGGGCCTCAGAAGGATGGGCCTCTACGAAGTCAGGGGGAGAGGTTGAGCCAGGGGGGCGTGGTGGCCAACCTCCAAGGAGGAATTGAGGAGATTAAAAATGTGTGCACGTAAGGGGGGGGCAACTGTTTTTGCGCAAATTCAGCCAGGTTGTTGTATCTAAACTTGTGTTATATACAATAAACCGTATTTACCTCAGACTCTGACGATTGTGCTGTTTTGGGGCAGCGTTCGAATTCTACAACACTGACCTCCACTTGCCTTCCGCTGCCAAAGAGACAGGGGTAAAACAGGCAGCTTCCCCATCTCCTCATCACCACTTTTTAACATCAAACCACGTCCCTAAAATTCCCTTTTTCCTGAGTGCAGGCTCATTCCAGAACTGGTTGCTGATATTTCTTCTCTTTTAGAAGTTCAGAATTATTAATGGACTGGCAATTCTGTGGACCATGACAGCAGTCCAGAAAGTTCCCCTAAATGGACTGACACCCCGATACATGCAGTGCTATCCTTGATAGTTTTCCCTTTCATATGTTGTTGTGAATAACAAGGCCAAACCTCCCAACCAACAGTATTCTCCTACAATCCTCAGAGCGACGCCCACAAACACAAAGTCCTACCAGACCCAAGTCCTGAAACTGGGGACTGAGCAGTCCGCCCCGACTGGAATCTAGCTACGGGAGCTTAAGAGGTTAACGACAGGGAATGTGGCGCTTTCCACACAGCAGCTATAAGGTCTTAAGTGTGGTCTTAACTTAGGGTTGCCAATACTGGGTCATCTGGGTATATTTTATAGGAAAGAGGACCCCTACACATTGTGCACTGGTTAATTCAGAGAACCGCAATAGGGAAAAGTGACTGCATTACACCTAAGGGAGTCCAGGGAACTCTTAATTTCTTTGTGTCCAATTAAAATATGTAGCTGTGGTGAGCCACATCCCACAACTTCAGGGTTCTACCTATGATTTGGAAATCATGGAGAAAATAATTATGGCCCACCAGATTAAAGCAAAGGTCAACATGGTATGATTGGCCTCGTCACTTGGTAGCAATGCTCTTGAGCATATTATGCCTCTCCAAATATCAGCTCAACTAACATCTCGGTATAAATGAAGCTAGCTTCCCCAGACCCTACTGATGTTTGATATCGCCACAATTCTCAACATGAGAGGAGCATATCAATGGCAACCTTGAAAAGTTATCTTGTGGTAGTAAGTGACCCAAAAGAAAAATATAAAAAGAGGGTCTGAACCTGGCTTTTGCTGGACCTTCCCCCAAATCATAAATTATGGGCTAAGAAGGGAGTGAACCACCCCCCCCTCCAAACACTTAAAGTGTGACCTGTTGGTGGCTTGAGGCAGATTTTGGTGGAATATTTTCTCTAACTGTTGTAACTTAATAAACCAGCTGTTAATTTTAATTGAGTTGTGAGTTGAATATTTTGATGAAGGTTGATCCACCAGATTGATCTGCCTATCAACGAATTCGGTGATTTAATTGATAATTGGTATCCTGTGTAGTAATTATTAATATTATATATTAAATCAAATAAATATATTTTACATGTAGGATAAGTGAGGTTTTAACACATAATACCACTTGTGTTCAGTATTCAGAGTGCTGAACTTTAAACAAGGGCATTTGACTGTTAAGGCTACTGGATTCAGAATAGACCATTTTTATTCTAACTTCACTGTTCCGACAATGTAGTGGCCCTAAAAAATGTGCCTTTAACCCATTCTCAGAATTGTTCATTATCCCCTTTCTCCCTTCAAATGTTTCTCAAGATCTCTTGCGATGAACCCGATTTTATGCCTAGCTCATCCCACCACAATGGGAAATTAAATCCGTAATATCATAGGGTGCTCTTCTTGTTAAGGTAAGCCTGGAATGTGGGCCACCATCAGGACAATATTAATCATTTGAACATTTAAAATGTCTTTACTTCTGTGCTTCAAGCCTCGTCCCTCTAATGTTTCTGCATGATGTCTTTATTTGCATGCTTTAGACCTCGGCCTTCAAAGTATTCCACATACTGCCCTTGATACTTAAATTCTTCTGGCATGGGGCATCAGCCACTTCAGACATCTGGTATTTTATAAAATGTATTCCCTTACCTAAAAAGAAACAAAATGGACCCATAGAGAAACACTGTCACTACTAGATTGCTATATTTTGGTCCTGTTACTTCAGAGTGAATTATACATTTATAGTCTACAACAGTGTAAAACTGTTTTTATGGCAACGGTAACCATTTTGCTTTGTCTGTTTGTTCATCGATAGTTTTCACAGAACGCTGTATTTTCTTAGCACTCTTCTGAGACAGTCTCACATCCAATGTTATCATTTTGTCATCAGTCTGAGAAATTTGAATTTGGCTATGAAGCTTGTTTGGGAATGGACCTTATTGCCATTTTTCATACCTCACTGTTTGATATATTAGCTCAGTGAGATGGAAGGGAACTGGACGTTTGCCAACTTTCATATCAAATATCTTTCATTGCAAATATTTTGACTGGCAAGGAAAGGAACACTAAAGGCAAATAACACTTGTGCCACTGGCCGGTTATATGTCCCTGCCAGTTGTTTGTGTACATCTCCCAGAGCTCTGGTTGAGGCGAGGGTGTAAGATCCGTCAGGAAGACAAGTGAGACGTTATAACAGGGGGGTAATTTACTGAACAACTTCATAGCAAACACCCGTACAGAACAGTATACATGTGCTTTTCTAGCTCACAGCCAACTGGCTAAAACATGTCAGGCACCGCGATATGCGCATGTGCCTTCCTACGTGCGCATGTGCATCACATCCAACCCCAATACACTACAGAGGGCACTGTAGAATTACCAGTAAAACAGAGAGTTGATGTGCGCAAAGATGGACATGTAGGTTGGTCCTTTCTCAAGAGTGATAGAAGCTGTAGCCCCCTCTTCAGGCACCTACTGCAGTACAGAGGGACAGCCCAGACCAGCAGACCTGAAAATCATTCCAATTTTCCACCGTGGGTCAGTTTTATGCAGAATCTAATTTGTGACATTTGTATTTAATCTGAATTATGGCCCGCCAGTGCTATTAAAAGCTGTATGGTGGTATGAAGGCTGATCCTATTAAAGATCTAATGATGAATTGTTGTCACACTGTGAATTTAATTGATGCCAGGTTGCAAAAACAAGGAAACTATGCTCAACAGTATACTTTAGTTTGATTAAACATGTTTTCCTCCTATTTTTATTTCTCCTTTATTTAACCAGGTGAGTCCCGTTGAGATTTGCATCTCTTTTGCAAGGGAGCCCTGGCCAAGAAGGCAGCAACATAAGTTTCCGCAATATAATACAACAACAATACAAGAAATGCAATGCATAGAATAACAATATACAAAAATACAATCTTAATTAAAACAGCTACAGACTTCAGTTTTTAAAGACTGTAACAAACTTTAAAATCCCCCCAGAGGAATGAAGTCAGCCATATTTGCCATTTTCTGGAGCTAATTCCAGGACCATGGGGCATAATAACCAAAGGCAGTCTTCCCAAATTCCATGGAAACGCGAGGGACTGTAAAAAGTAGCACATGCTGAGAGTGCAAATGATAACTACTAGTGATGCGAATGAAGAGGCAATTTAAGTAGGCAGGGAGTAGCCCTATAATGGCTTTATAAAGAAAGATGTGCCAATGGAGCCACCTCCGATAATATAATGAGGTAAGACCTGACCTTTCATACAGGAGGCAATGATGGGTCAGATATTTAGCTTTCAAAATGAAACGCAAGGCACCATGATAAGCAGTGTCTATAGCTTGAAGCGAAGCGGCAGAAGCATGCATATAAAGCACATCTCCATAATCACAGGAAGGAAAGTAGCTATGACTAGTCTTTTCTTAGCAACAAAATTAAAACATGCCTTGTTTCTAAAATAGAAGTTTGATCTTGAGTTTTTTAACAAGATTTTCTATATGTGTTTTAAATGTTTTGCATCAAGCCAGACTCCGAGATATTTATAAGACTCCACTTGGTCAATACAGATCCCCTCAAGGGTTGAGATGTTGGAAATAGCAGGCTGGGAGTGAGATCTTGAAAAATGCATAACTTTAGTTTTACTTGTATTTAAAACCAATTTAAGATCTTTAAAATCAGCCTGGATCGAATTAAACAATTCTTGGAGGTTCTGGGCTGCACTAAACAAAGAAGCAGCACAGGAGTAAACAATAGTATCATCTGCATACAGATGGATATTTGAGACATTAGAGTTTTTCACAACTGAACCAATATTGTTTATATAAATGGTAAACAAGATTGGACCCAAAATAGATCCTTGGGGCACACCCCTGGCAATTAACTTGGGGGATGATCTCTTACCATCTGCAAGTACTATCTGTGATCTGTCAGAAAGATCGTTTACAAACCAGCTGACAGATTTAAAACTCAAGCCAATGTCGTGGAGGCTATTAATTAAAATCTTATGGTCCACAATGCTTTTGATCTATAAATAATGCTGCACAATGTTTCTTATTATCCAGAGCTTGTATGATGTCATTTAGCACCTGTGAGGCTGCAGTTATTGTATTATGGCCCGACCTAAAACCAGACTGAACAGGGATTAACAAACCATTTTCCTGTAAAAAATCCTTTAACTGGGCATTTATCAGAGATTCCATTATCTTAGCAACCACCGAGATCTTTGAAATAGGACTGTAGTTGTTAAGGTCAGTGAGATCCCCCCCTTTAAAAATGGGCAAAACATAGGCCTCCTTCCAAATTTTAGGGATGGTATTTGTAGAAAGGGAAATATTAAAAATGTGGGCCAAGGGTTCCGCTATTAATTCTGCTGAGAGTCTCAATAAATAAGGGTCATGACCATCTGGGCCCGAGGGCTTTTTGGGATCTATGGCTTTAAGAGCCCTGAGGACATCAGCTGTAGAAATACACTCAAAAACAAAACCAGAACCTGTAGTGACATCAGCAGTAACAGGGCATTCCAAGACACTAGATTTCACACCAGGATATAAACGGTCAAACAAGTACCCTGAAGAAACAAAATGATCATTAAAATGATCAACAATACATTGCTTATCGGTTATCGACTGAGAACAATGATACATTTGTTGGGGGAGAGAAGCAAAAGCAGTGGGGTTAAGCGACGTATTTGTTTTCCAAAATTTGGATGGATCATTTAAATTTTCAGAGTTCGAGTTTAAATAAAATTCTGATTTAAATTTCCTTATGGAAGTAGTACATTTATTATGAAGATAGCGAAATCTAGACCAGAGTGAAGCAGAATTTGATTCTCTGGCTTTAGCCCATGTTACATTACGGTCATGAATTCAATCAGAGAGCTCTGTAGAGAACCAGGGGTTATCTCTTCTTTGATTCTATACTGTTTAAGTGGTGCGTGTTTATTTGTGGTGGCTACGAAAAAGGAATGAAAATAATTCCACGCTATGCCCACATCAGGGATCAAGTTAACTCTATCCAAATCACCATAATATATATCATGCAGAAGCGTTTGGTTTCCCCGATCAACGGTAGTCCCTGAAGCGTTACGTATTCCGCTGGAAGGGCATGAGGAACCCATGCAAGTAGGCAGCTCGTCCATACAGGAATCGAGAGGGGTCGACTCTCGTCCAGATTATTGTCCTAAACTTGCAGGAAAACGGTCAGTCCTGCTAGTGGGTCGAAAGACACTAGCGAGACACCATAGTACACCCCTTCGAACATTTTTGCCTGTAGAGTTGTTATGGAATAAACAATCCACTAAGATCAATGCCTTTTTGGATTCAGGGTCGGTGGATTGCTTTATGGATGCCAGGTGGGCTCAGGACACACGGTTACCGGTGCGTTCTCTTTCTCATCCCTGTTGTATTACGGCACTCGACGGTCGCTCACTGGGTACAGGGATTATTAACCCTCTGAGGTCCGTGCTAAGCTTAGAGGAGGTTTTTGATTTTGGCATGGTCTGATATTTATCTCAATTTCATCAACTTAACACACACTTACTCCAAAGTGTTTGATATTTTTATTTGAAGGACAATCACAGCTACATTTATATGCCATCAATAGTTTGGTCAGTATCATATGCAGCTTGTAAATAGATCTACAAACACACAAGTTATAAAGAGTAAATTTTTCTGCCGTCACAAAAGTTGTGAAAGCACACACTAAACTATAGTGACGAATTGTTTTGCCAATATGCGTTTGTTCATCAAGGTCTTGTTTATGTAAGGGTGTGAAAATAGTTTAGCACATCTGAGATCTAAATGGCTAAAAACCTGTTTTTATCAGAACTGGTCACATTTATTTCAGGCTGTGGGAGGGCTATATGCTAATTTCAAGAATATTCATGATCCACACCTGAGGCTTGTCCACACCTGTAAAATCTGTCAGATGGGCCATCTCTCTCTCAAAGGCCGTCAGACAAAGAGAAAAGCCACCAGAGTAAGCAATAGTCAGTGAGCCATGCAGAAAGTTTTTTTTTCATTTGGGAAGATTCATTGAAAACAAACTATATAGAAAACATTCCAAACTAAAACATGGTGAGACAATCTGTTCTTTCACAGTCTTTGGTGTCACTTCTCAAAACAGTTTCTGGTCAACTGTAGACACAAGGGAACGTCACAAACCGCTGTTTCCCCGACATCTTGTAGAGTAGCCTACACATTTCTTGCAACCAACGGAATTTGCCAACATCCAGAGTGTTTGGCAGTGGACACAGGCACATGATCAAAAGTAGTCGTTTTCTGGGTTTAAGATATTTATCGTTAAACGTCTGTCGGAAAACGAAAGCAAAGTCCGTGTCTGCGAAGACGAAAGACAAACAAAACAAAACCAACGAACAGGAACAAACAAATCAAAGTAAACAGGTAAATCCACGTATCCAAAAACGTGGTATAAACTAAACGCTGGGAATCTAAACAACAACAAGCACACGAACAAACAAGTTCTCGAGAGGCAAGAAACATTAATCACAATAGGTACTATCAAGCTAAGCTAGATAATGTCCAAGCACCGAAACAGAATGCCAGCTGGTTAAATATCCTCCTGTTAATTATTCGCAGTAGTTCGCAATGATTCCGTATAGCGTCACAAGACGCGGAATTCATATATTTGTAAATAAAATAAACATCAGCATACACCGTCTGTTGCTGGCAGATCGCAACCGTAAACACAGACAAGATGCGATATAATGTCGGGACATTGTTTACGCTGCGATTTCACACATGGCCCCACGCCCCTCCCCGAGACTAGCGCCTAGTTACCATGTCAATAGAAGGGGGACGGTACTAACAGGTAAAAAACAGAGTAAAAGGCAAGGTTTACTTTTGGTCTAATTAACCGAATTAAAAAAATCTCATATTATTTGCCAGTGCTCAAATCTGAAAGTCACGATTCTAAGGTTTCTGTCAATGTTTTTGCAGCGTGTGTATGATAAAATCTTGCGACGTTAGAAATAGTAATATACTTTTATTGCTGCTGGGAGCGGCGCCGCTCCCGTCGACCTCAGGGGGTTAAAGAAAGGACTGAAAATGTGTGTATGCGTGTTTCTTATAAGGGTCACTCTGAACTAATTAGATTCTTCTTAGTTGACTCGCCTACATATCCCCTTATATTGGGTAATTCATGGCTTAGTCAACATAAGCCACATATCAATTGGGAAGAGAAGAGAGTAGTGATCAGTCAGTGGGGTCCTCAGTGTACCCACCATTGTCGGCAGGACTTTTTACAGTCGGGGCACTGAGAGTGAGATTAGTCCTCTCACGGATGAGGCAGACATGTGTCCTTTGGATCAGGACATGTCCTCCCAAATATCAGAGTTTGATCGCTTTCCGGAGCTCATTGCTCCCGCCGCTCAGATCCTGGCTTCAGTTTCTTGGAACATCGAATCCGTTGTGCGTAAGGCACAACGTCTGGAACCGGACCCGGGTGGTGGACCTCCAGTTGTTACATTTTTTGTGCCATTTAAAGTGCGGGCCTTTGCTCATCAGAGGGTTATCGCTGACAGGCGTCGTCATCCGGCGCTTTCGTATCGTATTATTCGTGATTTCCATCAACATGGTACACAGGTTTCGGCTGGGGCCGCTCCTTAAAGGGGGGTCCTGTCACGGTTTTACCTTGCTCAGCCGCTGGAGGGCACTTGACCATGTGATGGCCTGTTTGGCCATTGTTGTGCCTTACGTTGTGCCTTATGCACAACGGATTTGATGTTCCAAGCTAGGTAGCTGTTGACTGTTGTTAATGAAACATATGGCTTGATATAATTAAAACAACTTCAGTTAACTTGATCTAATAATTACAGTTAATTCGAAAACATAGCTGGGCTATATTTCCAAAACCAAAAAGCTGGGTTTGTGTTCATTATTTGCGTGATTCCGTTGTAATACCTAGTCAAAAATAACAATTGACATTAAATAAATATTTTAAAAGTTTGTCCTTTGTTATTTTTATTGTGACAAAATGGTATTATAAATTGGTCAAGAAGATAACCGAAAAACTGGAAAAGCGAATGCAGGTTGTCCCTTCATTTTACATTCCTGCTTTCCAGTCATTAATTCATGTGCATGTCAATATATTAACAATCAATAGAATTGCACTCAGTGGCGGTTCTGGCTCACTTGGTGCCCTAGGCGAGATCAATCATCCCGCCCCCCCAAAACCGAGGGAGGCCACGCAAAACAAGTACGTATCTTGTAACAAGATGCAATAGGCACCCCTTTTATTTGAAGAAAATACACTAATGGACAAAGAAATACTGAATATTGCACACAAATATTAAATTGTAAAAATACAAGATATATACATATAACAAATTTAAATTGAATGATAAATACAAACACATTTTACAGTTTACTGAAAAGTTTACCAGACTTAAGATAGCTTCTGCTGTTATGCTGCTAGTTTAACTGGGTTATATGCATGTTAAATAGCTAGTAGTAAGCTGATAGTGATGCAGTATAGCACTACTATTACCCCCAAAAAATTCACAGTAAATGTTAATGATGATAGTCAAGAAAGGCATTTTTTTGAGAAAGGTCAGCATCATTATAGCCAGTGTAATGTTAGCTAAATGCTTGAGCTACTAACTAGCATTAACTTTAGTATAGCAATTGATGCAATACCTAGCTAGCACAACTATTTACTAGACTACTTCAAAATGTAACATAATGTTCATGATGAGATGGCATAACACATGCCTTTATCTTTGGCCCATTTCTCCTATTCTTCTTTTCTGTTTTTTCTAAGCTGAAATCCCGAAGGCTTTGACCTTTTCATTTTGGCAACGTACCTCAATGTGTGTGACACGATTGTTTGTGTGACTAAACGATTACCCATCAATGCAGGGTCAAGAGACTAAACCATTTCACCTTGGTGGTGTACAGACTTGTTTTCATTTATCATTATATTTTAAACCAGGCAAAATTGCAGCTGTATATCAGTAGCTATTGAGATATTATTTCCATTTGCTTGTGTGTGTTACAAGAGCAGGGGCGCATTTGGTTGCAATGTTATTTTGTGATTTCGTTGATTGACTTGTACTGTACAGAGTTTGAGTGGTGCAATTAACCTGCACGCCTCCCTCATTTCGGGCTTCTAGCAGGTGAGGACTAGGAGACTTCATAGGCTGACAGACAGAAGAAGCAGTGGGACGAAAAAGTCACATCATGCCTGCCCAATGCTAGCGTAGCGCTGAGCGCAGATAAACGAGACTGAAGTAAGCGCGCGTCTGTGTGTGTATATGGAAAGCTGTGTGCACACGCCCCGTGCCAGCGTGCTACCCTAGGCGACTGCATATGCCGCTTATGCCAGGATCTGCCACTGACTGCACTTACTTTAAATGTTTTTATCAGAATGTCCCAGCACTATGCAAGTGTCTGCATTGATCCAGATGATTAATGCAAGTGGGGATTCAGAGATTGGTTTCAGTGATCATCCCCCCCCCCCATACACACACTTTTATTTTCTGCATTGAATATATCCATATTACTATTTGCAAATTAGAAATTATATTTAAAATATTGTGATAAATATTAAATATGTTGGTAATACATTGTGATTCATCTGAGCTAAGCATATCAGAAATGGCAAACAATTTGATCTAATTGCACTAATTTAAAAGCATGTTACAAATAGTTAAGCTAATTGCTCTTTTGATGGTGTTTTAGTTTGTTGTTTCCATTTACGGTGCTTAAAATATTAACCTGTCTTGATTACTTAAAAAGGAAAATGTTTTTCTTTCCCAGCAGGAGTCTTTAGTGAGTTGTTTAACTGAATTGGTAAATTAAAAGGTTATGGCTTGATGTCATTTGAAGTAAATTTGTTCAGTAAATAAATGTGACTTCTCCTGTAAAGTAAACTCAAAGAATGTTGTATCAGGAAGCAATACAAATTTATATAAGAGGATCCAATCATTTATTTTCATCATGATAATTTACATAAACTATATCTGTGTGTCCAGGAATACAACACAACACATGATCATATTTACACCACAGACACAGTATTTGACCTCGAAATTGCTTTACTCCTCCCACTCCCATGGGGAAATCTGCTCATCCCCATACAAACATTATTTTGAGCCTTAGCAATCCTCATTTTACTAACCCTTGGCCTAATTTATGAATGACTTCAAGCGGGCCTCGAATGAGCTGAATAGACAGTTGGTCCAAAGCAAGATAACTGATTTCCATTTATTGTTCTAGCTCTCTGGGGGATCATCATAACAGGGTCTATTTGTCTTCGACAGACAGACCTTAAGTCTATAATTGCCTACTCATCTGTCAGTCACATAGGACTAGTGGCAGGAGGCATCCTAATCCAAACCCTTGGGGATTCACAGGGGCAATCATCCTGATAATTGCCCATGGCTTGATCTCATCTGCCCTCTTCTGCCTAGCAAACATCAACTACGAACGCATCCACAGCCGGACACTACTACTAGCCGAGGACTTCAAATAATCTTGCCGCTCATAGCCGCCTGATGATTTTTAGCAAACCTTGCCAACCTTGCACTACCCCCACTTCCCAACCTCATGGGAGAACTTATAATCATTACGTCTATATTTAATTGATCCTGACTAACAATTATCCTAACTGGCCTGGGGACGTTAATTACAGCCATTATTCATTATTGTTCTTATAACACAACGAGGACCTGTTCCCAACCACATCATTGCCCTAGAACCCTCCTACACCCGAGAACACCTCCTCATTGCGAA